>LR738715.1:314899528-314922803 GCA_902687465.1 Secale cereale | reverse complement strand
GGGGGGGGGCGCTAAAGCGTAAGGTGAGGCGACGCCTTAGACATGTGCATATATAATATATGCCAGTCAATCAGGAGATTTAACAACTAGAATTAACTTAATAAATGGTACATACATATATAATAATGGCAACCAATTAGGAGATTTAACAACTAACATTAACATACAAACAAAGCATAGGCCTCAAATCATCTTATGTATATGACAGAACGGCGCCTTTGAAGTTCAGCTTCATCCTCCTCATCAATATATCACTCCATAGCTTTAAACTTTCTTGTGTTTAAGAAATTGCGCATCTCTATCCTAATCTCCACGGATGCCTCGGGACACTTATCCGCATCACTGTAACCCCCAGAAAGGTGCTGCTTCAGCCTTCTCACTCCCCCATGGACTATCTTGCCACACAATGTACACTGGAGTAAATCTTTCCTCTCTAAGGGCCAGTTTGGATGGTGCCCTGGGTTCCATGCCAGGCAAAAATTGATGCCTGGATATAGCCTAGGAATGCAATGGTTTCTGCCTGGCCAGGCACGGTGGATATGTGGTGTTTGGTTGCTGTCCCAGCCTGAGAAAGCTGGTACTATGCTTTAGGTTGCAATGGCATAGATTCCAATAGAAAAAGCATTGGGGATCATGTCATTAAAATAAAGAAGTACAGGATTAGAAAGAGGAAAGAGGTTGCCTGGTGTCCAGGCGTCCGTTTTTGGTTGCCTGGGCTCGATGCCTGGTGCCTGGACCAGGGAGCAACCTGGGCGTGCTGCAGTGTGCCTGTACCAGTGAGAAAACCAGGGTAGCAACCAAACAGCCTCCAGGCATACTTCAGGCAGACATCCAGGCCAGGCTAGTGCTACTCAGGACGCAATCCAAACTGACCCTAAATCTGGCCAGAACCCATACTTCCAGGTTGGATCCTCTGATGTGGCTCTTCTCCTAGGATCATTGGATAGATCCATCAGAGCAGGTACACCTGGCTACTATCAAAGAAAGAGAGAAGAGCCAAATCACTAGAGCGGCCAGATCAAGCATGGGGAAGGAGAGAAGCGGTGGTGGGGCTGTTGCCTTGTGGGTGGAGAAGCAGATCTGGGAAGAAACATATGCAGATGAGAAGGAGCAGGCAAGCATGGCATGCTAAACAGTTGGATGGAAGAAAGAGGAGAGTTGGAAAGAGGGGAGAAGAGAGGGCGGGATTCATACCTAGATGTGGTGTTAATCTGCTGGACGAGGGTTGCGCCAGAGGAGGATGGGTAGGAGCTGCAGCCGGAGAGGAGGGGGAGGAACTGTGGCCGGAGGGAGGAGGCTGGCAGCTGCCGCAGATCTGAGGAGGAAGCCTCTGTCAATGGTCCACAAAGGAGACAAGAGAGACCTCTCGCATGGAGGATGGGGATGAGCTGCACGATTTGTTGTATTCTCTCTCTCTCTCTCTCCCCCTTCTCATAACTGGTCGCGCCTGAACCAATGTTTCCCGCGCCTGTGCTCCCGCCCAGGTCAGTTTTCCCGCCTGGAATCTTTGTTTCCCAGCCTGACAAGCTAAGGCATCTGATTTGGCTTGAGGCGTGCCTTACAGCCTAAGGCGGACGCCTTGAGACTCCTTACAGCCTAAGGCGGGCGCCTTACGCAGCTATCTAAGGCGAGGCCGACGCCGACGCCTTGAGCCTGGAGGTCGCCCTGGGACGCCTTAAAAACAATGCAAATGCCAGGCCGGGCGAGCCGCGCGTCAAGTGGACGTTGAAAGAAGACGAGTGCCTCGCCGAAGCATGGAAGACCGTCAGCATCGACCCTGTCACCGGCGCGAACCAGAACGCCGACACGTATTGGAGGCGGATCAAGTCGGCGTTCGATGAGCGCAAGTTGGTTGACCCCTACTTCGCCGGAATCCACATGCATCGCCGCGAAAAGGCAATGGCGAACCATTGGGCGATCATCTAGGCAACAAATGGCATGGGATCGTCGAGGAGATCGCGGCTTGCCCGGAAAGCGGCGCCAACGTTGAGGGTCAGGTATGTCCATCCGCCGGCTCGCTTATTTTGCCGTGCACACGTCGCCGACGCTTGTTCTTCGGCTGCGTAGATGGTTCGGATGTTCAACATGTACTGCCGGGACAACAGTGACCAAGAGTTCAAGTTCCTTCACGTGTAATCCCGGATCGAGAAGTGCGAGAAGTGGAAGGATGTCCGGCTCACCCTCGCCAAGGCCAAGGAAACCTACAAGCCGGACGCGCCGGCCCCGGGCACGGCAGATGGGCGCCCCGAAGGCAACAAAAGGGCCAAGACGGCGAGGGACGGGGCACCGGCTGTCGAGCGGCTGCAATCGTAGATCGAACAATGCATCGCCGACGCCAAGAAAAACGTCACAAAGAGGGACGAGAAATCCGACACGCGGTGGTTGGCGTTGATGACGAAGCAGGACGTGAAGCTCGACCTACTCCGGACCAACGTCGCTGCGAAGAAGAGGAACACCGACCTGACGTTCTTGATGGGGGCGGACATGTCGATGATGGACGAGCAGGTCAAGGCGTGGTACCTGGCGGAGCGCGGCCTCATCTTGAACCAGATGCCTTCGACCACCGTGCCTACGTCAGACGCCCAGCCCGAGTGATGAAGCCACGCCGACGCCGGGAACAGAAGCCACGCCAACGCCAACCAGCCCGAGCACCGAAGGCACGCGGACGGACGCCGGTTCTACGCCGGAGGAGCCCGTCGCTTGATGCATGTTTGCGCGTCCTTTTTTGTATGCTGAACTTTCGTGCATGTTTGATCGCCGAACTGTGGCATGGTGATCGCCGAACTTGTGGCGTTTCTTTGGCAGCGGGAAACACAAGTTTGAATTTATGTGCGTCTTGGAGCCGAAAAGGGGGGCACGGCTGGGAACTGGACCGCCCCAGGGCGAAAAAACCGCTGGCGCATAGGCCAAGTCACGACCGCCGGGTGCGCTGGGGGGCCGAACGAGTGGAGCTGCTCTTACAATGCTTATTTTCTTGGCTCCGTCAGGTTTGCGCCATGGAGATGGGTTTAAAAATTATGGGCTCACTCCACTGCAAATATCACTTGGCTTATATAGGGGCTGCCGCATCCTACTGCTTGTCCCTTGTGTGATCAAGAAGAGGAGACAATCTAACATTATCCTTATTTCTTGTATCTTTACAAGGCATGTTTGGATGGTTATCCTACAAAAATTAGGCCTGGCCGCTCTTGCCCCTCAACCTGATTCAACACGTTTCTCCAATTGGTTGTATAGTGCTGTCAGAAGTGTGCCCAAGGAATTAAAGAAAGGCCCCAACTCCCTCATCATACTTGTGGCTTGGGAACTATCGAAACACCACAATGCATGTATGTTTGAGGGTGCCAGGCCTTGTATTCCATTAGTGTTATAGGCAGCTGCTTATGAGAGTAACTTCTGGTGTTTAGTTGGTGCTTCAGCCCTCCACGAGCTACTCATCAGGTAGCTTATCACTGACACTTAGGTCAGGGTGTGTTTGGGCGAGGTTGATTTTCTTTTGTTCATGGCAAGCCTGTTATTAGACCTCTGGGAGCTGGCCTGCTGGCCTCTCCTTGTTTTTCTTTCCTTAATGAAATGACAAAGCCCTCCTGCGTCGTTTGAGAAAAAAAAAAGAAATTGATCGGTTTTAATTTACAACGATTTTAATTTTCTGGTACTTTGGACCTTGTATATTATTAGTTACAGTTAGGCATTTGCGTACCATGTACAGGAGAAAAAATGTCTACTTATCATTATCTATGTATTTGCATGGCCAGTTTCCAGATTTGATCATCCAGAGAACAGGAAATCATTGATAAGGTTGGAGCAGGGTGCTCGGTCTTATTTGAACCGAGGTATCATGTCTCGAGGTGCCTTTGCAGTTATCTATGGACTGCACTTGAAGTACTACATAAAGGATCCCGAGGTAAATCCAATTGATGTTTTTCAGCTAATATGGTCTCTCACATATAACGAGATACAACTCAACTTCTCCTGAGTACGGAGAACTTTTGTTCATACATCTGTGCTGAACAGTTGCATCGTTTAAATTTCGTGTTGCGTTAATATTCGCAGATGGAAACAATTCATATGTTTGGTTATTTCTGAACAGCATCACACTTGCTACTCACTAGCAGTTTGAAAACTCATCTATCTTGTTTCTGTCTCGTAATCGATTGCTGATTGAATTCTTCATTTCTTCTAATTCATTCTTTAAGTAGAAAGGTATGACCAGGCTGGTTATTGTGTGGCTTTCACTTTCACTAATTTTTGGCACATTGTCTTCCTTAACTTGTATAAAATACATAATCATTTCACATTTATGCAATACCTTGGCACCATTTCTGACGTTTAGTTGCATTTCTCTCTTCTTTTCTCAGGTTATTCTGGGAAGAGAGACAGAAGACGTAAAAGTAGACATAGATTTGGCAAAAGAAGGGAGGGCGAACAAAATATCTCGCCGACAGGTATTTGCTTGAATATTTTTTTAAGTTAGGGAATTTTAATTACAGTTTAGGAAATAGCTGATACCCAAGGATTGTGGACTTTGACTACTTGAGTTAAAAAATGATGAGAAACATCTATATTGTAGAGTCTTGTTTTTTTTTATTTGGTTCTTTCGTTTGAGGTTAGCTCCTGAAGAAAATGTGTTTTTAGCACATCTGCTGGTCTTAGTGTAATTGGTGGCCACAGAACGTCTTCTCTGCCCTGACCCTGACCCTGACAGCAGTAAAAAGCTTTGTGTGTCATGCATTGTCTGAAGACATTTTAATGTGCAGGGCACATGTTTGTTTGAGCTAGTGGAGTTGTCGATTTTGTTTAGTTGGCAATATTTGGGACTGGAAAAGTTTGGCGGGGGATGAATTATGTTTATCTAGGTCTCTTTTTTTACTCTAGGGTTGACTTGCATATTTATCTCAATGATTTGTATCATGCCTTTGTGTTATTAGTTTAGAAACTGTTAGTCTTAACACTTAGTGTTCTCGACTTGTTGTGGATAGTTTTAAAAACATCTCCAGCTATTGATGTTGACCACACTTATGTTATAGAATTGCGACTTTGTGGCATTCTATAACTGTTTCTTGTAAGTTGTACATTGTCTGACCATGCAATGCTCCTGAAATAGTTAACTGTTTTAAATAATTAACAGTAGGCATGTCTGGTTACATCTGACCCCAGTGGTTGCATCCACTAACCCCATTAATATGTTCTCCTTTAAGTTTCGAGTTAGGGTATCAGGCTGGTGGACTGCCCTAAATAGTGGACACCGTTATGTTTTGCTAAATTCGTGTTATGTTCTGAAAATCAGGCAGTTATCAAGATGGATAAAAGTGGGTCTTTCCATATCAAGAACATCGGGAAATGCTCAATCTTTGTTAATAGCAAGGAAGTGCCAAGCTGCAAAGGGATCAACTTAAGTTCTGATTCTTTAATCGAGGTACACAGATCTTCTATTTCATTTTCCTGATTTAACTCTAGCCTCTCCATTTGCGGTTTGTTTGTAACTTATGTGCCTGTGCCTGGAATTTGGACGGATAGTTTTAACGAATTTGTGTCGAATAAATACTTGGCCATTGATGTAATTACCTAGAGTAGAGATTTAACTAAAATCTCTATTGAAGCATGTGCTATTCAATGTTAACTTCTCCTGGAGACCTGGTGTTTGCCAGTGAAATACTTATCATTATCTTAAAGAAAGAAAAGTTTCATCATTCTGAAAAGGATTTTTATTCTAGATGGACCTTTCATGCCTTATGCAGGGTCATACTATATATCAAAATTTTATTGAACATGGACAATTTGTTGGGTGCACATCATTGTCAGAGCTTGTACCACTTAGAACATCTCCACACTTAGAACATCTCCACTCGCGCGGTCGCGCCCACAAAAGGCCCCCCCCAAGGCCGTTTTTTATCGCCGGCGTGAAAAGAAGGGCCAGTCGCGCCCCAGAAGCCCAATTATCGCTGGTACGGGCCGAATTTGGCGCCAGCGGACCCAGGCCAAACCCGGTGCGCTGGGTGGCGCCGGAGGAAACTATTTTGGCGCGAAATCCAATGGGCCCGCCGAGTTAGCGGCTCGCCGCCTTCGTCGTCCTCATCGCCTCGGTTCCCACGGGAATCAATGCCAAGGCTGTCGCGCCGGTCAGCCTTCCATTGATGCCTCATGGGCGGCGCAGTGAAGGCGCAACGACGCGCGTCCCGCCAGCTCCCCACCACGCGTACACACGACGAGCGTCCACACCGCTGCCCACCCGCCCCTTCGCCGCCTATAAAAGACGCCCCCTCCATCAACGGTGAACTCACAACTCTCGCCCTCTCCTCGCCGACGCCGCCTCCCGCCGACGCCTCCTCCCCGCTCCTCTCTCTCCCGCTTCCTCTGGCGACATGGCCGAGAGATACCCCGGCAACGGAGCGGCTGCCAATGGCTTCGCCCGCCGCCACCTCCACGAGGACGAGGCCCGCCTCCTCTACGAGGCGGACTACCCGCCGCCGCCGGATATGTGGGTGCCGGGCTCGTGGAAGCTGAGCGCCGCCGGCGTCTCGGTACCACCGCTGCCCACCGGAGCTGATCGCCGCGCCGAGATCGTGCGCATTCGCTCCTTGATGCTGGCGAACGCGCGGGACTAGCCGAGGTACGCGACAGCAACTCGCTGCGGACATCCTACTTCGAGCGCCGCCGCGCCGAGCAACTCGAAGCCACCAACGACACCACGCCCCGCGGCCGCCACAACTCCGAGGGGCGGCGACAATGGTGGGGCGTCCTGGGGCTCACGCTGGAGGTTGTCCTCGAGTACATCGAGGGCGGCAGCTCGCCGCGGCTGGAGTACCCGGTGCCTCCCTCCTTCTCCCGCTGCCGTGACAGTTCTTGGACGCCGAGGCGCATGGAGGGAGCGACGTCTTCCTCGTCCGGCTCCCGCTCCCGCTCCTCCGGCTCGCC
The DNA here is from genome assembly GCA_902687465.1 of Secale cereale. Classification (NCBI taxonomy): domain Eukaryota; kingdom Viridiplantae; phylum Streptophyta; class Magnoliopsida; order Poales; family Poaceae; genus Secale; species Secale cereale. The sequence goes on along the minus strand of LR738715.1, from coordinate 314,915,891 downwards.
GGCGTTCCTTCTTGTCAAGGAGGAGCTCCTCCCCGTCAAGCCGGAGCCCGTGGAGACGCCGCTCGGGCGGCGGCGCCCTCGTTCCTTCTCCTCCGGCCTCCTCCTCCCGCCTCGTCCGGCCAAAGATCGAGCCGACGCTCCTCCCCATGAAGGAGCACGAGTCCATGGCCGCTGACGAGAAGGCCGGCCTCAAGTGGGCGCGGGACGACTATCTCCGGGAGGAGATGGAGTGTCAGCGCCGCGCCCTGGAGGAGATCGTCGCTGATAACCCACAAGTATAGGGGATCGCAATAGTTTTCGAGGGTAGAGTATTCAACCCAAATTTATTGATTCAACATAAGGGGAGCCAAAGAATATTCTCAAGTATTAGCAGTTGAGTTGTCAATTCAACCACACCTGAAAGACTTAATATCTGCAGCAAAGTATTTAGTAGCAAAGTAGTATGGAAGTAACGGTAACAGTAGCAGTTTTGTAGTAATTGTAACAGTGGCAACGGAAAAGTAACTAAGCAAAGATCAATATGTGAAAAGCTCGTAGGCATTGGATCAGTGATTGATAATTATGTCGGATGTGATTTCTCATGTAATAGTTATAACACAGGGTGACACAGAACTAGCTCCAGTTCATCAATATAATGTAGGCATGTATTCCGAATATAGTCATACGTGCTTATGAGAAAGAACTTGCATGACATCTTTTGTCCTATCCTCCCGTGGTAGCGGGGTCCTATTGGAAACTAAAGGATATTAAGGCCTCATTTTAATAGAGTACCGGACGAAAGCATTAACACTTAGTGAATACATGAACTCCTCAAACTACGGTCATCACCGGGAGTGGTCCCGACTGTTGTCAGTTCGGGGTTGCCGGATCATAACACATAGTAGGTGACTATTGACTTGCAAGATAGGATCAAGAACTCACATATATTCATGAAAACATAATAGGTTCAGATCTGAAATCATGACACTCGGGCCCTAGTGACAAGCATTAAGCATAGCAAAGTCATAGCAACATCAATCTTAGAACATAATGGATACTAGGGATCAAACCCTAACAAAACTAACTCGATTACATGGTAAATCTCATCCAACCTATCACCGTCCAGCAAGCCTACGATGGAATTACTCACGCACGGCGGTGAGCATCATGGAATTGGTGATGGAGGAAGGTTGACGATGACGACGACGACGATCTCCACTCTCCGGAGCCCTGAACGGACTCCAGATCAGCCCTCCCGAGAGAGTTTAGGGCTTGGCGGCGGCTCCGTATCGTAAAACGCGATGAATTCTTCTTTCTGAATTTTTTCTCCCCGAACGTGAATATATGGAGTCGGAGTTGAGGTCGGTGGAGCCTCAGGGGACCCATGAGTCAGGGGGGCGCGCCCAGGGTGGGTGGGCGCACCCCCCACCCTCGTGGACAAGGTGTGGGCCCCCTGGTCTTGATTCTTTTGCCAGTATTTTCTATATATTCCAAAAATATTCTTCGTGGATTTTCAGGTCATTCCGAGAACTTTTATTTTTGCACAAAAATAACACTATGGCAATTCTGCTGAAAATAGCGTCGGTCCGGGTTAGTTCCATTCAAATCATGCAAGTTAGAGTTCAAAACAGGGCAAAAGTGTTTGGAAAAGTAGATACGTTGGAGACGTATCAGCCGCCCGGCGACGTGGCTGCGAGGTGGGCGTTGTCGTCATCCTCGACTCCGACATCCTCGATTCCGACGACGAGGACGTGCCCGGGCCCTCCAAGCCCGTCCGCCATGGCGACCCAGGGTAGGGGTGCAGCAAGGACGGCGGCTGGCATGACAACGGCGACGACGACGGCGGTGACGACGACGGCGGCGACTACACGAACTTCTACAGGCTCCTCGGCGTGTAGAAGCTCAGGGTGGCGCGACGGCGGCGGGCGTAGTAGTAGTTTTAGTTCGTTTTTAAGTTTGATTTAAAATTTTGTACAAATATCAATGAAACCGCCTGGTTTGGCCAAATTTGTGCCGTGTTTGGGCGAGTTTTCGCCGAGTTTGTTAAAAAAAAAAGCGGCTGGGGCGACCTTGGGTCGGTGGTTGGGAAACCAACCACACCCAGGCCGAAATTTCCGCCGGCGCGCCTGCTATTTCTGGCCGCTGGGGGGCCGAACGGCTGGAGATGCTCTTAGAGTCTGGTACCAGTGGAGCAATGCTACACGTACAAACAATTTACATGCTTTTACAGGGTAGGTTAACCTTGATTGGTCAATAGGTGAGCGGGGCGGCCCACCCCCCTTAAAATCAGGGGGGGAGAGGTTTGTGATTGGTTGTTAGATGGAAAGAGCGTGTAAAAGCTTGTAAATCTTTGTATGTCTAGCATTTTTGGGTACCAGTGTACTTGATCTAAGAGGTCACTTGCTATGTAGCAATGAGAGTGTCACATATGAAGAGTTGAAGACCAGACCAAAGTGTAACACACAGAATACTGGAATGAATTAGATTAAGAAAATATTATGATAAAAGCGTAGAAACATCTTACATGTATGGATTCCTTTTCAACTTCAAATGGGAATCAAACCTGTGTTACTTATTTAGACTAGCCTTTTACTCTCTAATCTATCAAGAAGCGTGCTAACCAAGTGTTGTGCACATGGGCGCATGAGCTTTGTGAAGCATGTGAAAGATGAGGGTGGGTACCCGGTGTCTGGTTAACTTTTCTGGTCGACTTAAATAACTTTGTTAATTTTCGGCACATGTTTTCTTTTGCTGCAATGTCTGTTAGGCATTTTATAAGCCGACCAATGTGACCTATAACTACAGTGCCTCAACGCTCACTGCTCACCCTTTTTGAAATGCTGAAATTTAAATGCTAATATGTGTTGCCACTTACTATCCAGCTGGCTAGTAAGTAATGAAGGAAAACATGGTCAAGAAAGATATAAGCCGACCAATGTGACCTATAACTACAGTGCCTCAACGCTCACTTACCATTGTACTAGTGTACCTGTTTGTCCTCCATTCCTTTGCCATTATTCTGTTCTGTAATTACGCCGCCCATTGTGATTAGTATTTAAATTAATCTGCATAGTTACAGGGATGATTGGTAGCATGTATGTATATCTAACAGTTACTTGGCATCGAGGTGCTTGCAGCTGCTAGTACTTATCTAGTAGCTCTAGCATGTGTATCTAACAGTTACTCGTCGTTGAGGTACCCTGCAGATAAAGGATATGAGGCTGATCTTCCACTCGAACCAGGATGCTGTAAGGCAGTACATTGCCCACACCCCGAAGCTCCAATACTCGTCGTACCAGCCGGGTTTCTGATCTTGCTTACCAAGGTGCCCGATGAGCAGCGAGCAGCGTATTTGCGTTGCTACCAGTAGTTAGCACGTCGAGCCCTTCCAGGACATTCACGTTTTAGAGTAGAGTGTGATTATTATCTCGATAGTTGTTCTTGGTCACTTGGGATGTGTGTACATACACGACAGCATCTGGTGTAAAATGTCGACTGGTTTCTGTTGCATTTAATCTAGTGAAGCACTTGAGTGTAGCAAGTGATGGCGATTGCCTTTTCCTGCTGGTAGGTTGTGGCGTGGTGGCTTGTGCCAGTACAAGTAGGAAGAGGAGCAATGTATCCAAGTGCGGGTTGAATAAATAGAGGGCTCAATCTCTCTTTCAATTCAAGGATCCAGTCATAGTCATCTCCAAATATTTGCCATCTTGGAATATTTTCGATTTCATTTTTCTATGATATGTCTTTCTGTATGATAATTGGATATTTACGATGTACGATGATCCACCATTGGTGTGGCCGGAAGGCAGAATCATCATTACCTCAGGCATGGCAGTGGTTTCACAAAGCACTGGGTTTCCTCCTTAGGCCCTCTTTGATTCGTAGGATTCTCAAAACGCGGGAATAGAAAAAACAAATGATTGAAGTGGCAAGCCCATTTGAATCCCATCGAATTAGCACAAAGTGTTTGATGCCACATGAAAAACAAAGGAAGTGAAATAATAGGTTGGAGTGGATGCTAGATTTTCAATGAAATTGTACACATAATTTCATAGGAAAAATTCCAATAGGATTCAATCCTATGATTCAAATGACCAATGTAGGAAATTCCAAATACAAGAAAGAACACATAAGAAAAGAAAATATCTAGATGAAGTTTTTTTTTAAAAGGAGAAGACATATTCTAGCAGAAGAAATGCAATCAAGAAAAGAAAACACTAGAGAACATCTAGAGGGGGCCGGTGACAAAGTCAACTATATTAGAGTATATTGATTTAGAAGTCAAGTGAGATCACTTGATCATAGGCCATAGTCATCGTTAAGTTCAAAATGGGGTTTCCATTTTTTCGTTTAAGTGTTCAATGTATTCACATCTTGTTGAGTTGCTTTGACTCATGTCCTAGAGCAAATCTTCTCTAAGATGTGAGGACATACCTTGGGCTTGTTGTTGTACTTGATCATGTAGTTGAACTTGTGGTGCATGCTCATGTTAATTGAGTTGGGAGCATCTCTTGTCCATTTGAAGCTCATCTTCTTACATGGGTTAGTCTTGCAAGGAATAACACTAGTATCCAAATTGACAAGAGTGAAATACATCATGTGAATATTGTCAAAGGACATGTGGAGTGTAGACTTGTTCCTTGATCACAACATCTAAGGCATAGATACTTGGTCATGACAAGATTGCTCATGATATGTGTCATACTTGTGTGTAGCCTTGTGCAACGAGACATGCCTTGTTGTGTATGACTTATCCATCCTCATCTTGCTTGTTTCGGAATACTCGTTTGGTTTCGATGACATTTTGTTCATCCTTAGGCTTCTCAACCGATGTCCACACTTGGTTTCTCTCAAAGTTGTGTAGCTCTTTGTGCATTGCATTTGTCCAATCCAGATCTTCAAGGGCTTCTTCTACCTTCATAGGTTCAATGCTAGAGATGAATGAGTAATGGTCAGAAAAGTTAGCTAAGCGAGTTTTAGAGCGAGTAATTCTCCCGGATTTGATGTCGCCAAGAATTTGTTCGACGGGACGATGCTTCTTGATTCTTGCTCTAACTCGAGGTAGCTTTTGCTTGGGTTGTGGTGAAGCATCCTCATCATCTTCTTCTTCTTCTTCACTGTTGTTGGTGTCGTGGTTCCCTTGCGAAGGTGGAGGATGTTGAGGTGGATCATCTTGTTGTACTTCCTCATTCCGTTCGTCTTGACATGTTCCACTTGTGGATGCCTCTAAGTCAACTTGTGGTTCACATTGATGTGAAGTTGAGGCTTCCACTTGAATGGATGAAGTGCTCTCCTTCACCTTCGTTGGATGGATCTTGCCAATAGATAAATCTTGAATTGCTTCTAAGGGATCTTTGTCTCCTACATCAAATGGCAATTTCTTTACTTGCGAGCCGTTAGATTCATCAAACTTTACATCTATTGTCTCTTCAACCTTGGATGAAATTGTTGTGGACACGGTAAGTATGAGAGTTTGAGCCGTAACCGAGTAGGAAACCTTCATGAGATTTAGGAGCAAATTTTGAACGATGATGCTTATCAAGAATGTAACACTTTGAGCCAAATACTCTAAAGTAACCAACTTGGGGTTTGTTACAGGTGAGTAGCTCGTATGCAGTTTTACTGAGAAGCTTGTGTAGATAGAGTCGATTCGTAGCATGACAAGCTGTCTCAACCGCTTCAGCCCAAAAGTGTTTTGGTGTCTTGTATTCATCTAACATCGTTCTCACCATCTCGATAAGGGTACGATTCTTCCTTTCAACAAATCCATTTTGTTGAGGTGTGTACGTAGCCGATAACTCATGTGAGATGCCTTGTTCATCAAGAAAGGTATCCACATTTGCATTCTTGAACTCCGTTTCATTGTCGCTTCGAACCTTCTTGATCTTCACTTAAAATTGATTTTGGGCCTTCCTAGCGAAGTTCTTGAAGATCTTTTGTACCTGAGACTTGTCATCAACAAAGAGCACCCACATAAATCTTGAATAATCATCAACAATGACCAAACTGAAAGAGTTACCACATAGGCTCTTGTAAGCATTGAGACCAAAGAGGTCCATATGGAGTACCTCAAGTGGTCTTCTTGTGGTCATGATGTTCTTCACATGATGTGTAAGTGCATCTAGTGGCATCCCTAGTTGGTTTTGGAGTATTGACGACACACGTGGTTGATGGACTAATGTGTTTGTGAGATTCACAGGAGAACACATGTAGAAGTCCCTATTGATTCGGTTTACACATTGAAGATGACCCCTAAAAATGTATGAAGACATTGAAGTCTATGGTGGTTCAAGAAGACATTCACGTCGAAGATAATGACATGTGAAGACATTCATATTAAGATAATGGAGAGCGAAGATATAAATGTTTCGTAATTTCATTTTCTTCTTTCTTGAGTCATAGGAACCACCGAACCGTCAAGTGGGGTCCAAGTGAACTAAGTCAGAAAATTGTTGTGACGCTCAACCCAAATCCGATGTATTCTAGTGAAGACGATGAGAGAAAATCTTGTCCTGAGTTGGACAAGTTAGCTTTACTTGTAGCCCAAGTCAAGCTGCCGCGTATGTTTGAAATTTGACTATTGGACACGTGTCGGTTCCCCAATGACCAAGGGTCATTTCGGACAAATCATATCGCGTTGCCTCCTAACTATAAATAGCCCACCCCATCCACCATAATCGGTGCCTGCTCAGAGTTAAGGCATGACTTTTGTCGTTTGAGAGAAACCAACCTCCGAAGCCTTTGAGAGAGAATCCTTGCGAGGACAAAACCCAAAACACCCAGAGCCCAAAGAGAGCATCACTGAAGTCTTTTTGTCTGCGTGATCTAAAGATTTATTACACTCGAAGACTGTGATCTTCCAGTCGGTTAGGCGTCGTGTTCTAAGGATCCAAGAGTCATTGTGGATCGCCGGTGAACGAAGTCTGTGAAGGTTTGGAAGTCTACCTTGAAGACTTACCAGAGTGATTGGGCGAGGACTAAGTGACCTTAGCTCAAGGTGAATAAGGTGAAGACATGGTCTTGAGAGTGCAATCTCAGCCTCCCTAACCAGACGTACAATTGTTACAACAACTGGAACTGGTCTACCAAATCCTTGTATTCTTCAAGCAATTGGTTATATCGCTCCACCCCTTACATACGGTTTAGCTTCATGAAGCCATTGCATGCCTGATCCATTTAACTTCATTGCATGAAGACATACGCTCGGTTTGCTATTAGGCTTCTGACCATCTTCCATTCTGATCTGTTCTACCTAGATGATATTTGTCTTTGTACTTAATGCATTATGTCTCCTTGACTATGGCTATGCTAGTGTAGTTTATCTTCCGCTGCATACCGTGTAGGTGTTGTTTGCTTGTCTGTCTTCGAAGTCATTGCATGCCTTGAAGACTTTCATAAAAATCGCCTATTCACCCCCTCTAGTCGATAACTAGCACTTTCAATTTGTATCAGAGCAAGGTGCTCCCTTGTTCTGTGTGATTCGGTTTAACCACCTGGAGTTTTAGCTATGTCGACTGCAGGGATAATCAAGGTCTTCGATGCGTGCCCCGTCTTCGATATCACTGATTACCCCTACTGGAAGAATAAGATGCACATGCATCTTGAAGCTATTGACAACGACCTCTGGTATGCTGTCAGGACTGGAGTTCCCAAAGTCGGTGAAGGTGTCACCGCAGCTGATGTCAAGAGATTCGCGCAACTGAAATCAAATGCCAAAAACATGATCTGTGGTCATCTGACCAAAGGGCAGTAGGGCCGTGTGAGTGCTTTGGAATCTACGAAGCTAGTCTGGGACTGGCTGTTCAAAGTTAATGAAGGCGTCTCAACCCAGAGAGACTCAAGGATTGATGTGCTTCGCAACCTCTTCAACCGCTTCAAGAGGAATGAAAATGAGAACGTCCAGCTCACCTTCAACCGTCTTACTGATATCACAAATGAGCTTCATGCTCTCGGCGCCACTGAGATCACCAAGCATGAAGTAGTGAAGAAGCTATTGAGATCAGTTGACAGATCATTTGACACTCTTGCACTAATGATCCAAGAACGTCCCGACTTCAAAGATCTCGATCCATTTTACATACTCGAGAGTCTAAATACACACGAGTTCCAGCTATCTAAGAAGAGAGATATCTATGGCCCGAACTATGGGTGATCCCGTGCTTTGAAGGCAAAGGCTGTATCTTCGTCTGAAGACTCTGACTGCAGTTCTGATGACCCCGAAGACATTGGTAAAGAGCTCGCAATGCTTGTAAGAAAATTCCAAAAGTTCTCCAAGAAGAATCGCTTCGGGAAGTCCTCTAGATACAGTCCCAACAACACTGAGACTTCCACTCGTGACTAAAAGAGAGAACCTGTCACAAATGCAAGAAACCAGGCCACTACATATCTGAATGTCCTCAGTGGGAAAAGGATTCCAAGAAGAAGAAGAAGAGGAATGATTATGCTTCTGATGAGAATAAGAAGAAATCGTCAAAGTCTTCATCTCACAGGAAAGGCTCTTCTGATAAGGCTCGTGCGTTCATTGGCAAGGAAATTGACTCTAAGGAGGAGTCTGATTCTGAGGAGGCAGAGGTGGAGTCGAAGGAGGAATCTGATTCAGGCGTCACAAGCCTGACTCTAGCTTTAACATTCATCACCAAGTCCATCTTCAGTAATGAAGACAATGATCACGCCACCGACGCTAAAGCCAATGATGACGACGACTCTGCTCCCACCTACTGCTTAATGGCTAGAGGCGCTAAGGTAAACTCATGTGATGCCTATTTCCAAATCTCTGGTGAAGATGACTTTGAGTGTGAATCCAAACCCAGCTATAAAACACTTGCTAAAATTTCAAATGAACAACAAACTGCTATGGAAAAGATTCAGAAACTGTTGGACAAAAGCGATGACCTGTTTGATGAGGAAATGAATCAAACTCCGTCCTTAATTGAAGACATAAAAAATCTTCATGTTAAGTACACAGAGCTTGAAACTCGTCATGAAACCCTCTCAGCTGATCACGAGAAGCTTTCCTATGATTATATTCAAAGGAAGCGGGATCTAGAGAAACTGAGAGCGTCTCATGATGATATTCAGAAGGAAAATGATTCATTGCTTGCCCAACAGATCAACTCCGCGCAGGAAGAATTTGTTCCACCCTGCCTGAAATGTCTTGAGCATGATAATGCTATTTCTACTGCTGAATGTTCAAATGCTTCTTAGGTAGCCATATCTTTAACTACTGATGTGGAAACTAACCCCTCTCTTGAGGAAATCACTACTATTGCTAATGAAAATGCTAGGTTGAAGACATTGCTTGAAACAGGCATGTACAAAAGCTACAAAGGGCATCAAACGCTATGTGATGTCCTAAAAAAGCAGATCTTGAACTTAAACCCTAGGAAAGAGGGTGTTGGGTTCGAAAGGATGGCTCATATTGGACTCCTGAGCGGTACCCCAAGACCACATGGGTTGCTGCTAAGGAACCTCCAGTAGATCCAACTACCTTCACTGGCTTCACGTGTGATAATCCCATCATCATTGATGAGTCACCTGACTCCAACTACAAACTGTTCAAAAACCAGAATGGTGAAGTGTTTGCCGGGTTTATTGGAACTAACTTAGGAATGGGCCACCCATGAAGAAAATCTAGGTACCTAAAAGTTGTCTTGAGAAGCTTCCCGTGAATGTCCTCATGACACCACCAGGGAAGAAGACAAACCCCAGAACAAAGGCTTCATATGGCCCAAAGGCTTCATACAGACAAATGACCTCTTATGGCCACCCTAACACCAATGTTTTGCAGGGAAACGTTCCACAAACTCATGAATATGAGCATGTTTCTTCGAACCACTATGTTCACAAATCGAAGAACTTTTCTGCATATTCATTTGAGTACTATTCACCTCCTACTAAACTATTTGCCAGGGCTTCAAAGCCAAAGTTCTCAGATGCTGCACTAAGTCTCATTGCTTCGAAGCCACCCCTTAAAATGTGGGTGATTAAGAAAAAATAATCCTTCTTGAAGGTATGGGTCTCCAGCCGAAAATCACTGCCTTCTGAAGATAGTGCTGGAGACCCATGAAACTTGCGGGGCGCAAGATAAAATGTCCCAATGGACTAACCATGTTTTTCCTTCCATACTCAACTCATGCTGATTATGTGTCAAACTCAGTTGATGTTCGGAAGTCAATGTCTGTACTTCGTATCCGCTATGGACCAAAGAATTAACTTCTCTTGCAAGTTCGAGTCTCTAGCCAAAAAACATTGACTTCGGAAGACATTGCTGGGGACCTGAATAATCTTGTTGGACGCAAGATAAAATGTCTAAATGGTCTTACCGTTTATTTTGTCCATGGATTTCTTGATGATCATCCTATTTTACCCTCAAAGAGTCTTACATTTCATGATATGTGTCGTCAAATGTTCATACTTCACACTACTCTATGTTAAGACTATCCCACTAACTGCACTGTAGGAAACTACCCCGGAAGCCACTGAATGGATAATGGACAATGGCTGCACCAACCACATGACTGGTGACCGAAGTCTTCTCACGGACACTACTCTTCGGCCATATTCAAAGAGCCATATCACATATGCTGACACTGGTAAAAGCAAGGTATTGGGTCTAGGTAGGGTAGCTATCTCAAAGGATCAACACATGGACAACATTATGCTTGTTGAATCCCTTGGATACAACTTAATGTCAGTCTCAATGCTTTGTGATCTTGACATGATTGCGCTCTTTCAAAAATATCGTTGTGTCGTGCTAATGGCCAAGGACAGATCACAAGTCTTCGAAGGATATCGAATAGATGACTTGTACATGGTAGACTTTTCTGCAGGACCACAACTATCTGTATGTCTTCTAGCAAAAGCTTAAGAGTGCTGGCTTTGGCATCGAATGCTAGGCCATGTGGGAATGAGGAACTTGCACACCCTAGTGAAGAAGAAGCACATCATTGGCATCGAGGGCGTCAAGTTCAAGAAGGATCATCTCTGTGGTGCTTGTGAAGCTGGAAAGATGACTAGGGCCAAGCATCCCTCGAAGACAATCATGACGACCTCGCGTCCCTTCGAGCTGCTACGCATGGACTTATTTGGCCCTACTCACTACTCTACTCTTACTACCACTGCATGCTTATATGGCTTCGTAATTGTTGATGATTACTCTAGATACACTTGGGTGCATATAATCTTGTATAAGACTGAAGTGCATGATGTCTTCAGGCGGTTCGCCAATCGTGCCATGATGAACTATGGCATCAAGATCAAGCACATTAGGAGTGATAATGGAACTGAGTTCAAGAACACTGGTCTTGACACATATCTTGACACGCTTGGCATCACACATGAGTTCTCAGCTCCCTACACTCCTTAGCAGAATGGCGTCGTGGAGCGCAAGAACATGACTCTCATTGAGAAGGCACATACAATGCTTTATGAATAAAATACACCATGAAAGTGGTGGCCTGAAGCCATTGATACTGCCTGCCATATCATCAACATAGTTTATCTTCACAAGTTCTTCAAGAAAACCTCTTATGAGCTACTCATTGGTAAGACGCCAAATGTAAGTTATTTCAAAGTCTTCGGTGCAAAGTGCTGGATAAAAGATCCACATCACACTTCAAAATTTGCACCTAAATCACAGGAAGGTTTCATGCTTGGTTATAGAAAGGATTCGCACACCTATAGAGTCTTCAACCTCTTTCACTATAAAGTGGTGGAAACTGTAGATGTGCGATTCGATGAAACTAATGGCTCGCAAAGAGAGCACCCGCCACCTGTGACAGATGAACCATCACCCAATGAAGCTATCAGACTGATGGGTACTGGAGAAATCATACCTATTGAAGAACACGAAGACAAAGAAGTTGTGATTCCAGCTCAACCTCAGCGTGAAGCCAATGGTGATCCTTAAGGCAATGTTGAGACTGAAGATAATGCTCAACAACAAAATCTTTGCCCAGTTCATCCTCGTGTGGCTAATGAAGTTCAAATTGAGAAGATCATTGATAGCATCAACGCACCTGGTCCACTTACTCGATCAAGGGCTTCACAGCTAGCCAACTTATGTGGGCACTTTGCGTTCGTCTCCATAACTAAACCCAAGAAAGTTGATGAATCCTTTATGGAATCGGAATGGATTCAAGCTATGCAAGAAGAGCTTCAACGGTTTGAACTCAATAATGTCTGGGAGCCAGTCAAACGCCCTGATCCACACAAGCACAATATTATTGGCACCAAAGTGGTCAGAAACAAAGCTTGTCTCGTTGCTCAAGATTATACACAAGTAGAGGGAATTGACTTCGACGAAACCTTTGCTCCTATGGCTAGGCTTGAAGCCATTCACATACTGCTTGCCTATGCAAATCACAATAACATCCTCCTGTATCAAATGGATGTGAAGAGTGCATTCCTCAATGGAAAAATTTAATAGAAAGTCTATGTTGCTCAACCACCCGGTTTTGAAGGCCCCAAGCATCCCAACATGGTCTACAAGCTCAATAAGGCACTGTATGGCCTCAAACAAGAACCAAGAGCTTGGTATGACACACTCAAAGAATTCCTGAAAAGCAAAGGCTTCAAACCTGGTTCTCTAGATCCCACTCTGTTCATGAAGACATATGATAGAGAACTGTTCGTGTGCCAGATCTATGTGGATGACATTATCTTGGGGTGCACAGACAAAAGATACAATGATGAGTTTGGTTACATTATGCAAGAGCAATACAAAACGTCAATGATGGGAGAGCTTAAATTCTTTCTTGGTCTTCAAATGCATTAACAAAGCAATGACATCTTCATATCTCAGGAAAAATATCTCAAGGATTGTTTGAAGAAGTTTGGAATGCAAGATTTCAAGGGCTACTCGACAGCAAAGGCCAACTGGGCTCCGACGACAATGGTAAAGAGTTTGATCAAAAGGTATACCGCTCCATGATTGGTTCTTTATTGTACTTACGTGCATCTAGGCCAGATATAATGCTTAGTGTTTACATGTGTGCCCATTTCCAAGCGGCATCAAAGGAGCCGCATCACCTTGCTGTGAACCGAATACTTAGATATTTGGCTCACACCCCAACGCTAGGATTATGGTATACAGAGGGCTCAGATTTTGATTTAGTCGGATTCTCAAATGCTGATTATGCTGGTGACAAGGTGGATCACAAGTCTAGATCAGGCACATGCCATTTCCTCGGTCGATCACTTGTTTGTTGGTCTTCAAAGAAGCAGAACTGTGTTTCACTCTCTACTACTAAAGCTAAATACATTGCCGCCGGATCTTGTTGTGCTCAACTTCTCTAGATGAAGCAAACTCTCAAGGACCATGCCATCAACATGAATAAGGTGCCCCCCTACTGCGATAATGAACGTGCCATCAAGATCTCTCACAATCCTATTCAACACTCGAAGACAAAGCACATTCAGATTCACCACCATTTTCTCATAGATCACTGAAGAGCAATTGGAAGATATCTTCATAAAGCCTTTGGATGAGAAGATATTTTGCAAGTTGCGGTGTGAGCTAAATATCGTAGAATCCTCAAATGTCATGTGAATGGGCACACATCCTAACACTTATGCATGTTGATGACTTAGGTGCACAACACACAAAGTAACGCATGTCTTCATTTCATGAAGATAAACACTCCAAGTGTGAATACATTAATGTGGAATTTGACATCACAGCGCCACGATAATTGTGTGCCATGTCTGGGTCTAATATTTCCTATATGGTGGGTAACACCACCACCAATCTTTTTATGAAGTCTTTCATTTGGCGTCACATGTGATTTGTCTTCAAATGTTTCCGATGTTTTGATCTCATTGCTTATATATATATATATATATATATATATATATATATATATATATATATATATATATATATATATTATGTCCTCTACAACATTCACTTATGGCTATGTCTTCAAGTTGTCGTTTTCTGTGCTAAGTGAATGTGATCGGACCCTTACCCTATCTATGATTATCTCACCCAGTCTCTCTAAATCTTCATATGCATTCTAATTGACACATGTTGATTGTCTTCACCATGTCCTTGTCAGTTGAAGACATTGAGGCCAACATTTAAAACGTCTTATTATCCTTATCCTTTTTGCCGGAATCCGAAGAAGCTGGAACGACCGCCCGTCATACCAGGTGGACGTGGGGTCGAGGCATAGTTTTTAAAACTATTGCTTGAGTGCCACGCGTCGTCCAGATGCGTATTGCTAGGGGCAGTTGAGCAAATTCACAGCGCCACCTCTCTTCTTATAAATACCCAGCCCCCTGCTATCACTAAATCTTACCCCCTTCGCTGTCTCGCTCAAAACCCTAGCGTCGTCGCTAGCTCTCTTCGTCATCGCAGAAGAAGCGCTTCGCTGCTGCGACCTCTCCGTCGTCGTCTTCACGCCGGCCGCGCTCATCTTCACCCCGCTGTCGCCATAGTTGTCTTCCGCCGCTAAGTTAGGGCACGGGAGATCGAACTGCTCAACTTCCTCTCCAAACCCGTCTACCAGTTCCTCGACTGTTCTTGTGCGGTAATTAAAGAGCTTAATTTTTACCACATCTTTGATCCGAAGAACTTTCTAAATCCCCAGAAAGTTGTTTTTCACTTCCAAATCTGGATCTTCCAATTTCTGCATCTCATGATTTGCAAGTGCTTTCACTTATGCTTCAACACTAGGTTGATTCCTCACCTGTACCTATCCATGGATTCATACAAATCTGGAACTAACTTATTCCAATAAGTGAATGTCTTCACTCCATGAGGCCAATGTCTTCAAGCTGATTTTATCTTCAAAATCCTCTGAGAATGCATGTTGCCTCTTCTACTTCCCTCGCATATTTAATTCTTTCACACGTACATGTCCGTCGGTGAGTCGCTTGGTTCTCAGTCTAAATTCATTTGCAGACTTCTTACAGTGTCACCTTGAATCTCCTGAAGCAAGTTCTTGTCTGACAAGTAGAGTGAAGCCTATCACCTTTGTGAAGTCAATCAGTTTTGAGAAGCCAATGGTAAGTGGTAAATCAACTAAGAAAGGGGGCAGACATCACCATGAAATTTTTGCAAAGGATCTACATCCAGATCTATATGAGCTGTATAAGTCTGATCCTAAAGAAACACACATGCAACGCAAATCCCGCATTCAATGGATTCACAGGTACTGGGCAGAGCAATGGTTTCTGTACAACTTTGTAACCCCAGAGTATGCTGCCAAGAATGCCGTGAGGCACCCTTGGATTGACATCATGTACAAGAAGC
Source organism: Secale cereale (assembly GCA_902687465.1). Classification (NCBI taxonomy): domain Eukaryota; kingdom Viridiplantae; phylum Streptophyta; class Magnoliopsida; order Poales; family Poaceae; genus Secale; species Secale cereale. The sequence continues at coordinate 314,900,656 of LR738715.1, read as the reverse complement.
TTCACCCCAAGACAAAGGTTGAAGCCATTCAGAAAGGCTTCTATCCTTGCATGATCAGGCCTCCAATGCCTCATAATGCAGACCCATCCAGCTTACGATGGTGTCATGAGGATGATTTGTTTAAAGCAAATTATCAATATGCTCTCGCTTCTGCTGCTGAAAATAGGAAGGAATTTGGAATTGACTTCAACCCAGGTCCAACTAAGCCAAGGCCCGATGGCAGTCGTGAAGCCAAACCCAATATCATTGGCTACTTTGAGGACTTCTCAACATTTCTGAAACACCATGCTGTATGGTGAGCAAGTGTTCACATTGTTTCTGAAGAGGGAGAAGAGACTATTGCTCCCGAGTCCATGAAGCCTGTGAAGAAGGCAAAGGCTTAAAAACCTAAGGGGGAGAAAGCCTCGAAGGATGTTTCTGCTCCAAAAGCTTCAAGGTTGAAGCCTTTGAAAATTGCGCCTCTTGAATCCAGTGTGCACTCTAAGGATGTGTCCAGGACTTCTCCGAAGACAAAGAAATTATCACTGATCATCCCAACTCCGGCAAGAATCTTGCACAATGATGATGGCATAATAGATCTGTCCAATGATGAAGATCTTGACGATGATGCTCTGGAGCTACTGATCAAGAACAAGTAGGAAGAGGCTGATATCTTCAAGGACCCGTCGCTATTCGATGCAGACATTCTCAACAACTTTATTGATGAATGGTTTGATGACCCATCTCTATCACTTGACGACCTTCAACTACCCATTGGCATCAGTGTGACCTTTCAAGGCTTTGTTATCAAGGAACTCACTCTTGCTTAGAAAATAGTTGAGCAGAAGCACAAAATTGATCATGAAAATGCTGTCTTCAATAAGCACGTTGACAAGCTGAGTGCCAAGGAAATTCAGAGCTTCAAGGCCATGACGCCAGACCTGAAAGCTGAATTTCAAAGGCGTCGTGATGAAGCTAAAGGCTCTCATGAGCATCTAAAGCTTAATGCTAAAAAATGCGTTCAGGCTCACAATGATGCCATGAAGAGAAATGCTCTTGGCCGTCCAGGCATCGATCCCAAGCTTGCCGCTAAGAAGAAGAAGCCAGCTTGAAAGTGCTAGTTATCGACTAGAGGGGGGGGGGGGGGGA
>LR738715.1:314854808-314894681 GCA_902687465.1 Secale cereale | reverse complement strand
TTCTTCTGCTTCTTCTTCTTCTTCTTCTTCTTCTTCTGCTTCTTCTTCTTCTTCTTCTTCTTCTTCTTCTTCTTCTTCTTCTTCTTCTTCTTCTTCTTCTTCTTCTTCTTCTTCTGCTTCTTCTTCTTCTCGCCAGTCTCGGTGACTTACAATTTGGCCGCTCCCCAATCGCATTAAATATACTGTAAAAAATTCTCTCCTGTTGGTCCCTTTGTCGTGATCCTCGCATTGATTGATCTCGAACACATCTTCAACTTGTAGCGGCGACAGCGCACCCGATGCAATCTTAATTTTCTTGAACTCAAACCTTCATCTGTCTAATCACGAGCTCTTCGATCCATGAGAGAGATCCCTACAAGAACTCAACACCATCGTGTGCAGACCCCACGGTGGGCGCCAACTGTCGTGGAATTGTCACGGCAGATGTCCTAGGGTGAGGACTTAGTCGCGAGGCCAACACATCTATGTGGTAGCTTGAGAGGGGTTGAGCGGAATCGAGAGACGCAACACAAGACAAGGATTTAGACAGCTTCGGGCCCCGGGAAACATCATCCGGTAATAGCCCTACATGCTGTTTGAGGCTAGATCTCATTATGACCCTCATGGTGTCGCCGGTAAACCGGCTCTTTGTGTCTAGCCCTAGAAATTGTTTCTTCTTGCTTGTCCCTCTTTGGGGAGCCCTGCCCCTCCTTATATATGTTGAAGGGGCGGGTTACATATAGAGTCATAATAGGAATAGGACTAACTTATCTTCTATTACAAACGGAACACAAGTCCGGGTCTTGCTTCCTTGTACAATAATTATTCCTCTCGCCTTCCATCTTAAACCGGCCCACCAGAGTATAAGCCGGCCAACTGGGCCTTGGGCTTTGTCATCCGTCCGCCACCCACCGGGTTACTAGTGAGTCATAATGTTCATACAGGTTGCTTGTAAAACGTCTGGCCAGGGCGGGTCGCCAGTGAATCGCCAAGTGTAAATCGGGTCTCAAGTAAACCGCCAAGTCCGGCCGGGTCATATTTCCGATCGGGTCATACCGAGGGGTATATCCCCGATAGGTCTCCTTCGCTACCTAATGGACTTCTGCTCATCTCGCAACGGGGGCTGCATACGTTGGCACGACGCTTGTGCTCGGGTCCGCCCCTGTAACGCTGACAAACCCGAGGGACCGAGCTCTGACCCACAGCCCGCTCCGCAAGCATCACCTCAGCAGGTCCTCGGTGCCTTCGTCTGCCTGTGAAATTATCGGAAGCCCAGCGCGGGCGCGGCCCTAAGTCGTTCTGTTGTAGGCTATCCCACCGGAGTTTCAGGAGCACGGCAACAGGCAGTCCCACCGGTCTCCCCTCCTCACATAATTCGCTTGCGCGTTAAAGGGGGGGGGTCCCTGAGCATCACGTCTCAGGGGCCCTTACTGATTCTCCAGCCCTCACCCCTTGGCCTTGACCACGGCATACCAACGGCGGTTGAGCATCGCTCGAGGATCGGGACCCGAGGACGTAGAGCATAAAAAAGGATGGGAGAAGGGGAGGCCGGCTCAGAGAGCTCGGACAAGTTCGTACGTCAAGGGGGACCCTTGGGCATCGCGACCCAAGGGCCTAACTGGCCCCTTAGCCCCTCACTCCCTGGTCTTGTCCTGGTTTCCGGTCAAGGCCAGCGGTGGCTGAGGCACGCACGGGGTCGGGCTCTGCCGAAGTAGAACATCAAGGCCTGAGTCCAGCATTCGTGTGACGCCCGAAGACCGACGCTCCAGAAGATTCCAGATGTTCCGGGGTTTTGCCGTGTGTTTTATTTGCTTGATTCATTTTATTTTTGCATTGCATCATGTCATCATGCCATCATGTCATAATTCTTTTGCATCTCAACCAAATAAGTCGTGTGGACCTTCGGTCCATTTAATCGAGGGAAGGATGACTTCTCTTTATAACACATATATATATCCTCCTCATATTTATGGAGCTATTATAAAAATATTGCATTGTTGGAAGCAACCATCACACACTTGCATAATTTTCCCCATGTCTGTTTCACTCCAAGTTTTGACTCCCACAACCTTGCTTGATCATCTTCTTCTCCTTCTTCGTTAGTCCATTTAAATTGTGGCATTCTATTTCCTGCACCAATTTAATGTTCATTCTTTTCCTATCAATTCTCAACCATGCCTTCAACATCCTTGCCAATTTTTAGTTCCTTTGGACTTGTTTTGGTTGGGTTCAAAAATGGCTCAAGTTTGAATTTAATTCAAACTTGAATTATTTTTATATCCTTAAAAATGTCCAAACTAGTTTATTAAAATTTTCCGTAAATCTAGGAGATTAAGTATTTTTACTTCCTTCTTAATCTTCATGAAACTCCCTGACCTTTTCCTTTGCAAAGTTGGAGATTAAAAATTTCAGTAAAAGAAAAGGGCTTCCCAGCCCCGTTCCTTGGGCCTTCCAGCCAGCCTCAGGCCAGCAGGCCCCTCCACTCCACATCTCTAGGCCCAAGGCCCAGCCGCCTTTCCAACCTAAAACCCGAGCTCGATATCCTCCCTCTCCCTCGTTCCTCCCTCAGCCGCCGCCACACCTGTACCCATCGCGCAGCCCGAGCCTCTCCCTCCTCTCGATACCCAGCGCTCTCTCCCTCGCTCCCTCGTCCGTTCCCCGCTACCGCCGCCGTCTCGCCTGCGTGCTGCGCCCCGCCGGCCACTCATCCCTCCACATGCGGCCTCTTCTTCCACTGGCCTCGCCTTCTGCCGTGGGAGACCAGCGCTCGGGCTCTGATTCGTTGAGCCCCCTCAAGCCGTCCTCCCCTCCACCTCGACAGCCCCGCCGCCGGGCCTCGTTCTTCCGCCTCGCCATGGTTTCTCCGCCGAGCACTCACCGCCGAGCAACCTACTCCACCTCACCTCCTCTGCGTCCCCCCTCTCCTCCCTGGCCTCCTTCATGGCACCACCAGGGCGAAGCTCCGCGGCGGACAACGGAGCTGCTGCCGACGCGCCGTCTCCGCGACCTCCGCCACCTCGACCTCGCCCTCCGCTGGTCGTTTTCGCCGCCGCTGCAGGTTTCCGTCTCCGCACCTCTGACCGTAAGCCCGCGCTCGCGAAATGCTACTCTGCTTCGAGGCCCCGCCTGCATCGAACGAGCCTCGATCTGCTTGGGCGTTGACCATGGCCGCCATGGAGGCAACCCATGGCTTTGTTGCTGTTGTTGGACGCCAAGTCCCTTCCCTGGATGCGTCATGTATCTCTTCTTCCATCTCCAAAATTGCCAAGGCAGTATCCGTAGGACAGAGGATCCAACAAGTACCTCGTCGATACATGTACAACTACGGTCGACGTGCAATTCGTCAAGTACCATGACGCCCGAAGGCATCGGATCAAGTTCATCTTCGAAACGAGTACGACTACACTTGGTGGATGCGACAAGTACCTCTACGGTCGACCCCGTGTACGACTACATGATGTGACGCGACAAGTACCACTACGACGCGACAAGTACCTCTCCGAGATGAAAACGAGAACGACTACATCCTCTACCGTCGACCTCGGAGACCGTGGATGCGCCAAGTACCCCTTCGGTTCGGAACGCGGCAAGTACCACGACACGATAACGTGAACGGCTACAAAACGTGTACCACGACCCGCGAGTACCACTACTTCCTCTACGTATCGAACCCCCTCCGAAAACGCTCGCTTCAAAGGTATACCCCGAGTCGAATGCCGATGTGGTGAATGAATGCTTATTGTGTTGTATGAGGTGTTTCGAATGTTTGCATCGTGTCCGTTGTGCCCTCGTTTGCCTTGGCGGCAACCCGTGGGAACCCGGTGACGGGATCACCCCACCTTTCATCTTGTTCGACTCGCTCACGCCACCTTTCTTTTGCACCGGTCTCTCGACGATTTACCGGTACCGATATGTTGTGTGGCATCATTTTCGGATTCGTCGCCGTGGCCCCTTTCTTTCCACCATGGCGACAAATACTGCATATCTCTTCATGTTAACTTTTATAAAAATTGCATAAAACTTGATCATGTCATCCGCATCATGTTAACAACATTAAAATGTGTGAATTGTTGTTTGCTTAAAATTGCTAAACATGCATATGGGGATTTTTTCCGGAATTGTTGTTGTAGTTTCCGGCCTCATTTAAACTTGTTGACTTGTGTTGTTTTTCTGTGCTTCCAACCTTGCCATGTATTGCTTCCTGTATAGACTTGTCATGCATCCTACCTTGCCATGTATTGCATCATATAGACTTGTGTTGTTTTTCCGTGCTTCCTACCTTGCCATGTATTGCTTCCTGTATAGACTTGTCATGCATCATACCTTGCCATGTATTGCATCATATAGACTTGTGTTGTTTTTCTGTGCTTCCTACCTTGCCATGTATTGCTTCCTGTATAGACTTGTCATGCATCATACCTTGCCATGTATTGCATCATATATAGACTTGTGTTGTTTTTCTGTGCTTCCTACCTTGCCATATTTTGCTTCCTGTATGGACTTGTAGTGCATCCTATGTAGACTTGTGTTGCATCATACTTGTTTGAGCATATTGTCATGTTCTTGTGTTGTGTGTTTATCGTATTGCTTGCTTCTTCTCGTTAGTGCTTGTTCGGTTGCGATCGTGAGGATTCGTTCGTCTACCCGTGGGTCATCTTCGAGGCATCTTCTTCGTCTTCTTCATGGATCCGTTCTTCTTCCTTGTGGGATCTCAGGCAAGATGACCATACCCTTGGATACCCTTACTATCATTGCCTTTGCCTAGTTGTCTCGATGCTATCGTTATATGTCGCGCTACCCATCTTATTGTCAGCCCTCTCCTTGTTGCCATGAAAACTCTAACCTTTGACACCTTCCTAGCAAAAACCATTGTTTGGCTATGTTACCCGCTTGCCGAGCCCCTCTTATAGCGTTGTTAGTTGCATATGAAGATGAAGATCGTTCCAGGTGGGAACTTGTTGTTGGAATATCACAATATCTATTATTATTATTATTATTAACACACCTATATACTGGGCATGGGTGGAAGGCTTGGCCATTTGCTCGGTGTTTTGTTCCACTCATGCCACCTTAGGCGCCGATAAACCGGCATTATGTTCCTTGATTTTGCGTTCCTTACACGGTTGGGTATATGGGGACCCCTTGACACTTCGTCTTTGAATAAAACTCCTCCAGCAAGGCCCACCATTGGTTTTAATTTGCCTCATAATAACAACTTAATTAATTAATTAAATTTGCATGGGGGGTCGCATCCCCGAGTATTCTTCTACATAGCAGGGGGGCCAGTGCTGATGGTGTTGGTCCCAAATAGAGTCGTGTGCGGCGCCCCCCCTACTTGGGGTTTGGCTGCTGTACGCTGTGCTCATCCGGTCGTGGCGTGATACGAGATACGTGCGGCTACTATTAGGGTGTCGGCACGCCGGGAGGTCTTGCTGGACTTGTTTTACCATAGTCGAAATGTCTTGTGCACCGGGATGCCGAGCCTGATCGGATTTCCCTAAGATAAGGGGTGATAATATTATATTTATCACTTCAGCTGATCGTGAGAGCTTGTGATGGGCTAAGTTGGGACACCCCTGCAGGGTTATGATCTTTCGAAAGCCGTGCCCGCGGTTATGTGGCAGATTGGAATTTGTTAATGTCCGGTTGTAGAAAACTTGACAGATGATCCGAAGTAAAACACACAACTGTGTGAGTAACCGTGACTGTCTCTTTTCACTTTGAGAAGAGAACACGGTGGGGTTATGTTTGACTCATAGGTAGTTCAGGATCTTTAGCGATCACTACTAGTTTGTGACCGTTTGCGTAGATGCTCATCTTATTCTTGTACTCGTAAGCTAGCCACCATATTATGCTTAGCCGCTGCTGCAACCTCACCACTTTACCTCTTCCTACCCATAAAGCTTTGCTAGTCTTGATACCCATGGTTATGGGATTGCTGAGTCCTCGTGGCTCACAGATACTACAACACCAGATGCAGGTTCAGCCGAGAATGATGCAGGAGCTGGTTCAAGTACTTCACTGGGAACTCGATGAAGAGAGGGTCGTATGTTTGTGACGTTTTCGACGATCAGTAGTGGTTTCTACTAGGGGCAATTCGGACCTGTGGCTTTATATTTTTGGTATCTTTCTTTTGGATCTTCGCCCGTAGTCGGGTTGTGATGTTTTGGATGACTATTTCCTTATGTAATGTATTGTGTGACGTGGCGAGTGTAAGCCAACTATCCTTTTGCAATGTCATCCCTATTTTTACATGAGTCATGCATAGATACCAAACTTGAGATCATTCCAGAATGGGCTTATACCTTTAAGTCGTGCCTCGACACGTAGGAGGTATAGTCCCATCCTGGGCATTACAAGTTGGTATTCAGAGCCTTCTCCGACCTAGGAGCCCCCACTGATTGATCGAATCGTTGACGGTTGAGTCTAGGCACACACTTGAAAATGTTTTGAGTTCTATATATATATCGGAGAGTAGGATTTCTTTTTATTCCTCATCCCTTTATCACTCTGGTGAGGACTCCTGAAGATTACTTATCTCTTCTACTCTAAAAAATGCACCAAATGTTTTTTTAGGATCACGCGAGTATTGTTTGGATTGTTCCAATGTTTTTGTGACGAGAACATTGTTCTCGATGCCTCCTGTCTTTAGGGGTTGTGGCAGTGTCCCGGGGAGTTGAGCTCCGAGGTGTTGTCGTCACAAATATATCGCAACAGTTCTGGAATACTTAAGACGGCCGGCATCGAAAACTCTCCTATGCGGTTAGTGGCAAGACAGCCCCGACATCACCCAGTACTGGGGAGGTAGTTCGGGAGTATTGCCATAGCTTGTATAGCAGATGCGTTTTGAAGGTCCGAGGTAAATGGTTTCCGGAAATAACTGGTTATGTGTTGAAGGATGGATACAGCTGGATGTAGGATTAGAGTTGAGTGTGCGGTGCTTCCCCTATATCCCCAACACCTGATTGCATAACTGGAAACTTTCGGAAATTAATAGGTGGGTTCGTCTAGTATCTCATAGGCATTCTTCCAACGAGTGCATGATATGGAGTTCGGGGTTCTACATTGAGTGAAGTGGTTTTATGGGCGTTGTTCCAATCGGGAGTTGCATCTTAAAGGGTCCTTGGCTATGCTGATCCGGGGATTGCAAAACCCTTTTGTAACACGTTCCATGAGCTTTCAGCACGAACATGTGGAACGAAGCTTGTATCTTGTATTTGTTCTATCTGCTCCTTGTTGTTTTTACTTATCTTTTGTTCTCCCTAGTGGCTTCTCGACAAGTGTTGTACCATTAAGCTATGGAATTCATTCGCTGTTCGAATGATATTGTGAAGATTATGTTGCAACATATCTATCCTTTGTTTTTGTTTTGATTCTGGTATTCGAGTTGCTTCGATGTCAAATGTTGATTCCATACCTTCCTAATCGGTGTTCTCATATTTCTATGGAAGTGCTAATTCTTCTTGAGCATCGAGATTTTCATGTTAATCCTTTTCAACCGGTGTGCCTTCTCTTCAAGTTATTCCATACAGACGCCGTTGAGAAATCTGACGATTTGTCTGTTTCATTCATCCCAAGTTGTCTTTGTTTTTTTCCCCACCCTCCCACCCTTCTTCTTCTCGGAGTCAAAAATCCTAAATGAAATATCCATTTTATTAATGTGATGTTTCTTCATTCTTTTTGTTCAATTTCATTATCCGGTGATCTCCCAGGAAGATGCTCAGGAGCTTCAAGTTTTCATTCTCCATTCGCGTTTCTTCTCCGGTGGATTTAATTCAAGCCTTGGTGTTGATCATATCTGTTCCTCTTGTTTCGTATGTTTTCCCATGTTGAAAATTCTTATCCAAAGTCTCTCTTGTTATGCAAATCTCTCTAATTCTTATCCGGAGTGTAAAAGGTATCTCAGAAGATTCATAATTCCATTCTTAATCCGTTCAAATTATTTTGAGGATTATCATCTTATTCAATCCATTTAATTCAACCGGTGCAATATCTCTTAAGCAATCTTTTTCAACGATGATTTCTTTAGTGGCCCCTAACCCACATGTCTTTTTCTAGGATCTTACCCGACCTTCTAATTTTTCTGGAGTTATACTCAAATTCTTTTCAAAGTGTGACATAAGTATGGATTCGATCAGTCATATGCCTCTCTCCCAGATCGTTTTCAAATTCTTTTCATGTTTGGTTAAACCTTCCATCTTTTTATTCTTCCGGAGTATCTCGCAATTCTTCAAGGTGTTTCTCCTTGTCATTCTCAATATTTGAAGACCGGAGAAGAGTTTCTCTTAAATCATGGCTCGTTCTCTTGAAGATTCGTGGTTCTAGCTTAATACCATCCTCATTATTGTTCCGTTTGTGAGGAATTCTTTTTATACCCATCCGAAGCATTTCATGAATTCTTTCCATTGTGATCCTCCGAAGGCCATCATTTCAGAAGATTTCTTCGTTCTCAGTTTTCAACTTCACCCTCTAACTATTCTCAATTGATGCCGCTTCGTTCGTCTCAACATTCTTACGGTGGTTCATTCAAGTTTACTCTTCCTTGTTATCGTATTAATTCACTCGTTCTTTTCATAATCCTACCGGTGGTTCGTTGAAGATTTACCCAAGCTTGTGCGAGATCTCTCTTAATTCTTTCCAACGAGAATAAGTAGTATGCCAAATCCTTTGGTTGTCATCAATTTAAATTGGTGAAGGAGATGCATGACATAATTCTTATTCTTATTCCTTCAAGGTGATTTAATTCTTTTGTCTGGAGCTTGTTCATCATATCATATTCTCGGTTCTAACTTGTTCATCTTGTTTTCCGGAGCTCCTAGTTATTTCAATTATATCATTTCAAACCTCCATCAAATTCATCGCAGGCCTTGAATCTGATTCTTTTCATCTTTCGCATCTCATGCTTTCATTACCGGAGTTCTTCTTGGTGGTTCATCATGATTTAATTCCTCCTTGAAGTGTTCTTTAAGATTCTTGTTGGAGCTCAAGCATTTTCATCATGCATTCCGAAGTGCAATTCTTGCTCCCTTATCTTTTGAGGTGGTGTTATGTCATTCTTGACAATTTTCCCTTCATGTTTCATGATTCAAAAGTTGTCAGGAAGGAAATATTTAAACCCATCATTTTCTTTGTTTAGGAGATCTTTCCAACCTTTTCAATTTATTCGTTGGAGTAATCATGGGTCGTAATTCACCTAAAGCTTTCCCTAAGAATTGTTGCTATTATGGAGCTTATAAATGACCCAAGTTCTTCATTTATCATTCCGGTGAAATAAGTTTTTCGTCTCCTTGTTGATCTCAATCCAATCAAATGTTTTCGTAAGTGGCTGGTTGTCACCTCTTAATCTTGAGATGTTTTACATAAGCCCACAACAAGCATTTTCTTTTCGTTGTTGATTTCCATCAACTCTATTCAATCCATCGTTGTAAGGATGCTCTTTCAAACTCATTCGTGGGAGAAGTTGTCATTTTCTTCTCCGTTCTTTCTTTCCAACGATCTAGCATCTATTCTTTCATTCCGGAGGCATTGTAATATTGCTCTCTTCGTCCCATCATCTTGTCATATCAAGATCATATTCTTCCCTTGCTTGTCTATTTAACCGGAGTGTTGTGTCCTCCATTCAAGTTCCGTCATCTTATCTAGTTTTTTCCTCTATTTTTAACCGGAGTGCTGTCTGAAATCTTTCTTACCCTCGTTCCATTCTTTCAATTGTTCCGGAGGCAGTGTGTTGTTGATTTCATCAACTATCAGCCCATCTTCTCAAGTTCATGTTAATTCCTTCCATTTTCAGACGGAGTGCTGTCCAAATTATGTCATTCTTATTCCTTGGCTATACCATTGCAGTTTCATATTCTTTTGGTTCGTAAGCTCTTGTTTCATGTCTTTCAACTTAGAAGGTTCTCGTAATGTTCCTTGTTCCTATTTTTCTAATGGAGTGTTTTCATCTTCGTTCATCTCCATTGTATTCTTAGTCATCTCGTTTAACCTCTCAAGGTTCGTGGTTTCACTCGTCTGTCAAAGAAGCAACTTTGTTTACCTCTTCTTTTTTGTTTCTACCCGGTGCCATCTCTAGGATCTCGGGTCGAGATCCTCTGTTAGTGTGGGAGAGTTGTGACGCCCGAAGACCGGCGCTCCAGAAGATTCCAGATGTTCCGGGGTTTCGCCATGTGTTTTATTTGCTTGATTCATTTTATGTTTGCATTGCATCATGTCATCATGCCATCATGTCATAATTCTTTGGCATCTCAACCAAATAAGTCGTGTGGACCTTCGGTCCATTTAAATCGAGGGAAGGATGACTTCTCTTTATAACATATATATATATATATATATATATATATATATATATATATATATATATATATATATATATATATATATATATATATATATATATATATATATCCTCCTAATATTTATGGAGCTATTATAAAAATATTCCATTGTTGGAAGCAACCATCACACACTTGCATAATGTTCCCCATGTCTGTTTCACTCCAAGTTTTGACTCCCACAACCTTGCTTGATCATCTTCTTCTCCTTCTTCGTTAGTCCATTTAAATTGTGGCATTCTATTTCCTGCACCAATTTAATGTTCATTCTTTTCCTATCAATTCTCAACCATGCCTTCAACATCCTTGCCAATTTTTAGTTCCTTTGGACTTGTTTTGGTTGGGTTAAAAAATGGCTCAAGTTTGAATTTAATCCAAACTTGAATTATTTTTATATCCTTAAAAATGTCCAAACTAGTTTATTAAAATAGTCCATAAATCTAGGAGATTAAGTATATTTTTACTTCCTTCTTAATCTTCATGAAACTCCCTGACCTTTTCCTTTGCAAAGTTGGAGATTAAAAATTTCAGTAAAAGAAAAGGGCTTCCCAGCCTCGTTCCTTGGGCCTTCTAGCCAGCTTCAGGCCAGCAGGCCCCTCCACTCCACACCTCTAGGCCCAAGGCCCAGCCGCCTTTCTAACCTAAACTCGAGCTCGATCTGCTCCCTCTCCCTCGTTCCTCCCTCAGCCGCCGCCACACCTGTACCCATCGCGCAGCCCGAGCCTCTCCCTCCTCTCGATCCCCGGCGCTCTCTCCCTCGCTCCCTCGTCCGTTCCCCGCTACCGCCGGCGTCTCGCCTGCGTGCTGCGCCCCGCCGGCCACTCATCCCTCCACCTGCGGCCTCTTCTCCCTCCGGCCTTGCCTTCTGCCGCGGGAGACCAGCGCCCGGGCTCTGATTCGTCGAGCCCCCTCAAGCCGTCCTCCCCTCCACCTCGACAGCCCCGCCGCCGGGCCTCGTACTTCCGCCTCGCCATGGTTTCTCCGCCGAGCACTCACCGCCGAGCAACCTGCTCCACCTCACCTCCTCTGCGGCCCCCTCTCCTCCTCTGCAGCCCCCTCTTCTCCCTGGCCTCCTTCATGGCACCGCCAGGGCGAAGCTCCGCGGTGGCCACCGGAGCTGCTACCGACGCGCCGTCTCCGCGACCTCCGCCACCTCGACCTTGCCCTCCGCTGGTCGTTTTCGCCGCCGCTGCAGGGTTCCGTCTCCGCGCCTCTGACCGTAAGCCCGCGCTCGCGAAATGCTACTCTGCTTCGAGGCCCCGCCTGCATCGAACGAGCCTCGATCTGCTCGGGCGTTGACCATGGCCGCCATGGAGGCAACCCATGGCTTTGTTGCTGTTGTTGGACGCCAAGTCCCTTCCCTGGATGCGTCATGTATCTCTTCTTCCATCTCCAAAATTGCCAATGCAGTATCCGTAGGACAGAGGATCCAACAAGTACCTCGTCGATACATGTACAACTACGGTCGACGTGCAATTCGTCAAGTACCATGACGCCCGAAGGCATCGGATCAAGTTCATCTTCGAAACGAGTACGACTACACTTGGTGGATGCGACAAGTACCTCTACGGTCGACCCCGTGTACGACTACATGATGTGACGCGACAAGTACCACTACGACGCGACAAGTACCTCTCCGAGATGAAAACGAGAACGACTACATCCTCTACCGTCGACCTCGGAGACTCGTGTATGCGGCAAGTACCCCTTCGGTCCGGAACGCGGCAAGTACCACGACACGATAACGTGAACGGCTACAAAACATGTACGACGACCCGCGAGTACCACTACTTCCTCTACGTCTCGAAGCCCCTCCGAAAACGCTCGCTTCAACGGTGTCAGGGATATTACTAGCAGGTATGAACCGGCTAGTGTAAACCGGCTTAGTTATAGTATGCTTGGTTGTAATATTTAGTAAAGGCTACGGCCCATGAGATCTTAGGGCCCATGTATAGAATTATAGTTTGTAAACCGCCAAGCGATGTAACTTGAGAGATAAGGGAGAAAGGACAGAGGCCGAGGCGGACACGAGTATGAGCCGGCCTCGGGACTCTGTAAACCGGACCAGGCGTCACCTCTATATAAAGGGACGACCCGGCGACGGTTCAAGGACAAGCAAGAATCAACCCGTCGAGACTATAGGCAAGCGATCCGCTCCCTGTAAACCGACGCCCAAGCAATACGAAACCAAATAGATGTAGGCTTTTACCTTCATCGAAGGGGCCGAACTAGTATAAACTCTCTGTGTCCTTTGTGTGCTATGAACCCCTTCAAGCTAACCCCTGCGATGGTTCCATCATCAAGTCCGCTAAACCGGACATCTGCCGTGCTATTTCTACGACAGTTGGCGCCCACCGTGGGGCCTCCGCACGATGGTTTCGAGTTTTTGAAGGGCAGCTTTGAAGGGCTCAAGGTTTAGGCGGTCGGCCGGATGACCAAGAGTCGTCGCGGCCGGATCTACATCGACGACGCAGGTTGGGGACCGGAGGCCGATTCAATCGAATACGGGTACTGGGTTCCCTTCGGTAGCATCCAAGTCTTCATTGGCACAATCGGCGAACCGGGACCTGAGCCGGACATCTTCCCCAACATCGTCGAGCCGGCTCAGCGTGCGAGATCGGCCCGGATTCAGCCCGCCATGAAGCACGTGTTCGTTGGAGCAATCCACGGAGTTCGAGCCGAAGACGGATCGGAGTCCGATGGTGCAACAGTTGTCTACTCCGACGACGAATCTTCATCCGGAGAAACTGAGTCTTTGTATCAGTTGTAGGACGGCCGGTCTGAGGGCGAGTCTGATGGAAACAGTATTCCGGACCCCTTCGACCCGCCAAACCGGGTGGCTGTCTTTATGGCCGGTTCACAACCCCCAGTGAACGGGGCGACAGCAGAAGCTGGTGTAGGGGGGAGCGGCCCGGCCCTCTCACCTACTGACGTTCTATCCACCTTGACCGAGGAATTCACAGCTAAAGCGGTGGAAACGGTAGCTCCAGCAGACAAGGCGCAGCATGCTGCAGAGCTCCTTTAGTTAAAGGGCCGGATTGACCATTTGAAAGAGGATTTGAAAGCGGAGAAGGCGATGATAGCAATAAGACAGGCGGAACTGGATGATCAAGCTTTTTATCTAAGGATGGAGCAGGCCTCTATGCAGGGAGTAAGGGGTCGGAAGTACCAGTCTCGTCTACCGTCGGTTTATGAAGCGACGGATCTGTTCAGGACACCCGGGACTGGAGCCAGCAACGATCCGGCTTTAAACCGGAGGGCTCCTCCAGCCAGGGAAGAGCCGGTTCAGCAGCCCACTGCAGAGCAAGATCGGCGGATCACGTCTACACCTCACGTTCCTACTCCCCCAGGTCATTACTCAAATCCTTTGGATAACATCGTGGCTGCTGCTGCACGTCTGGCCGCTTTACCCGTGGAGGGGACATCCCGGGCAACATTGGAGGCACACCGGGCTAAGGAGTTGCTTAATACGGCGTTAATACAACAGCAAGCATATTCTCATAGCAGGGAGAGGCTACATTCAACACCACGTCCCAGCCGAAGTTACACTAGGCATTGGGAGGAGCCAGAAGTATCTAGAAGTGAGCGCAGGCGACATCGGCACAGACAGGATAATCCGGCAGGCGCGGAGGCTCAGGACGTAATCCGGGTTAGATCTGTAGCCCGGGAGGAGGTCCGTCAGACAACGCCGGTTCAAACTACCACGGTAGAGACAGGAGTTACGACAAGTTCCTTTGGAGTCCAGTGTCTTATCCCCGCTTTACGGAGTGTAAAGTTGCCCAAAGACTTTAAAGGGCCCCGCAAGGTACCTAATTATACTGCGGATTTACCTCCTGAAGCTTGGGTGGAAAGTTATGAGATGGCCACGGAGATGCTGGACGTGGATGAAGCGGCTTGTGCAAAATACTTCACCATGATGCTTGAGGGTACAGCCCGGACCTGGCTAAAGGGTTTATCCCCTGATTCCATCGGATCATGGGGAGAGCTACGTCGTCAGTTCATCAAAAACTTCAAAGATACATGCAAGCAGCCGATGTCAGTGGTGGATCTAGCAGCCTGCATGCAAGGAGAGCAGGAGTCTACAAGTGCTTGGGTGCGGCGAGTATAAGAGATCTTGCACTCTTCGAATGGTATCAATCCTAGTACGACGATAGTGACTTTGGAAAACAATTGCCGGTTTGAATCTTTAAAGTTAAAGCTAGGACGGCTTAAAAGGGATTGCAATGATATGGGAACTCTCATGAGTGCTCTGGTAAAATATGGGGACTCTGATAATACCAAGTATCCAGAAGCTGAAGGAGACAAGGCAGGGAAGGTTAACAAGCCTGGTAAACCGGCGCAAGTTAATCCGGCTACTACAAGTTTCTTGGGCAAACGAAAGGCAGAAGGTGGCTCTGACTTCGTGGCCAATACTCAAGTTCAAGGGGGTTTTCAGCGTAGCATGGGCAACCCACCTCCACAAACCGGCGGAGGGGCTGTTAGCTGGGACCAAGAGTTAGATCAGCCTTGTCCGAAGCATGGCTTGAGAAATCGACCGGCAAAACACACTATAAGAGAGTGCAGGCCCCTTATGGAAGCAATAGTGGGCCGCTTTAATCCTTATGACAGGCCTCCAAATGGCGGTTCAGGTCCAGGGTTTTATGGTCCGGGTCATCAGGGGAGCAGCTCAGGATCAGGATATAGGGGCAATAACAGTGGTTATCAAAACCGGGCCGATAATCAAAATAGTCAAGGAAGTTATAATAACCAGGGCAATCAGCCGCGTAACCAAGGTGGTTACAATAACCAAGGCAGTCAGCAGCATGGCCAAGGTAATCACAATAACCAAGGCAATCAACAACAAGGCCAAGGGAATTACAATAATCAGGGGAATCAGCAGCGTCAGCAACAGCAGCCGCAATCCGGATATCAGAATAATCCGAAGGAATTGAGCAGTGGGCAATACCATGTCTTCACCACAAGTCTGTGTAAACGGGATCAGAAGGTTTTGAAGCGGGCAGTTAACGCGGTTGAACCGGCAACGCCGCAATTTCTGCGCTGGTCAGAACAGCCCATTATATGGAGTAGGGAAGACCACCCAATGCGGGTGGATAATCCGGGCCACTTGGCCTTGGTGGTGGCACCCTAGGTGGGAGGTTATAAATTCACTAAAGTTCTCATGGATGGGGATACCAGCATCAACATCTTGTACTATGAGACTTTCCGTCGTATGGGCCTGACGGATAAAAAGTTAAGGCAATCGAACACAGTGTTCCATGGGGTGGTCCCAGGTAAGTCGGCTTATCCGGTTGGAAAGATTGACTTGGAAGTTACCTTTGGAGATGAGCATGATTCCAGGTCAGAGATGATAACTTTCGAAGTCGTCAAGATCAAAAGCCCTTATCACGCTTTGTTTGGGAGGACGGTTTATGCTAAGTTTATGGCTAGGCCATGTTATGTTTATCTGCAGCTCAAAATGCCGGGTCACAAGGGCACGATCACGGTTCATGGAAGTCGCAAGATAGCAGTGGAATGTGAAGAGGGAGATGCAGCTTATGCGGAGGCGGTATGTGCCACAGAAGATTTGAAATTTTATAAAGATAATGTTGATCCGGCAGATATGACTCCGCTGAAGAAGCCAACTACAGAGCATGATCCGGCGTTGAAGTTTAAATCGGCAGAGGAGACCAAGCAAGTTGATTTTGTGCCAGGAGATTCGTCCAAACAGTTCACTATCAGCGCTAACCTTGATCCCAAATAGGAAAGCGCGCTCATCGAGTTCATCCGTGAGAACCGGGATATCTTTGCATGGAAGCCTTCTGACATGCCAGGTATACCGAGGGAACTCGCTGAGCACAACCTTAACATTGATCCGAAATATAAACCGGTTAAACAGTATTTGCGCCGCTTCAACGAAGAGAGGTGCAAGGCTATAGGGGAAGAAGTGGCCAGGCTTCTGGCCGCAGGATTCATAGTGGAAGTCTTTCACCCAGAGTGGTTGGCTAACCCGGTGCTGGTGTTAAAGAAGAATGAGAAGTGGAGAATGTGTGTGGACTACACAGACCTCAACAAGGCTTGCCTAACTGATCCTTTTGCTCTCCCTCGCATTGATCAGATCATCGATGCTACAACGGGATGTGAGTGGCTAAGATTTTTGGATGCATATTCAAGATATCACCAGATCAAGATGGCAGTTAAAGACCAAGAGAAGACGGCTTTCATAACCCTTTTTGGTGCTTTTTGCTATGTATCTATGCCTTTTGGGCTCAAGAGTGCTCAAGCAACTTATCAGCGTTGCGTTCAAAATTGTCTTAAAGGACAGATAGGGAGGAATGTTCATGCCTATGTGGATGATATTGTGGTTAAGTCAAGGAAAGAGGAGACAATGATAGAGGATCTTAAGGAGACTTTTAACAATCTTCGGGCTTACAAGATGATGCTTAATCTGGAGAAGTGTGCTTTTGGTGTTCCGGCAGGTAAACTATTGGGATTCTTGGTCTCAAACAAAGGAATAGAAGCTAATCCGGAGAAGATCAAGGCCATTACATCTTTGACTAAGCCAGTTTGCATCAACGATGTTCAGCGTATCGCTGGCCGGATCACAGCATTAAGCCGGTTTATCAGCCGTTTGGGAGAGAAGGCGATTCCGCTCTATCAGATGTTGAAGAAGACAGACCGGTTTATATGGAGTGATGAGGCCAATGCGGCGTTTGAGGATTTGAAGCGGCAACTGGCAAAGCCACCGGTCCTGGCTGCCCCTGTTGATAAGGAGCCGTTGCTGTTATACGTCGCTGCTAATGCACGAGCAGTCAGCGTTGCAATCGTGGTTGAGCGCAAGGAAGCAGGGAAAGAACACCCGGTTCAGCGCCCGGTTTATTATGTGAGTGAAGTACTTATTGAGTCCAAGCAAAGGTACCCACATTGGCAGAAGCTGGTATATGGTGTGTTCATGGCAAACCGGAAGCTAAAGCACTATTTTCAAGGTCATCCAATAACTGTGGTTAGTTCAGCACCGTTGGGGGATATAATCCAGAACAGGGAAGCTACAGGTAGAGTGGCGAAGTGGGCCATTGAGCTCAGCCCACATGAATTAAAGTATGTGCCACGCACCGCTATAAAATCTCAGGCATTGGTGGATTTCATCAATGATTGGACAGAGTTACAAACCCCTGAGGAGAAGCTGGATCTTACGTACTGGACGATTCACTTTGACGGTTCGAGACAGTTGGAAGGCTCGGGGGCTGGAGTTGTCTTAACTTCCCCCCGAGGTGATAAATTTTGTTACGTCCTCCGTTTATTGTTTCCTTGTACTAACAATGCGGCGGAATACGAAGCGTTACTTCATGGCTTGCGGATGGCAAAGGAGATGAACTTGAGCCGGGTCAAGTGCTTTGGTGACTTAGATCTGGTGGCACAGCAAGTTTTAGGCAAGTGGGATTCCCGAGATCCTCTTATGGCAGCTTACAGACGAGAAGTTGAAGCAGTTGCAGGATATTTCAAGGGGTATCAGGTGGATCATATAGACCGGCGACGGAACGAAGCGGCCGATGCTTTAAGCCGGCTAGGCTCCCAACGTAAACCGGTGCCGCCAAATACCTTTTTGGATGAATTACACAGTCCTTCGGTTCAAGTACCATCAGAGGAAGACCTAGCTGTTCCTGATCCGGAGGTATAGTTGGTTGCAGCACTTCATATAATCCCGGATTGGACGCAGCCTTACTTGGCGTATTTGAGTAGAGGAGAGTTATCGGATGATGAGATCGAGGCACGACAGATAGTCCGGCGTTCTAAGTCCATGACAATTGCAAACGGAGAGCTTCATCATCGCAGTACTTCTGGAGTATTTCAGCGGTGTGTATCAGCTGAGGAAGGTTGTGAGATTCTTCGCGAGATCCATGAAGGGGATTGCGGTCATCATGCCGGTTCAAAATCATTGGTGGCTAAAGCGTTCCGACATGGTTTCTATTGGTTAACTGCTCACGCTGATGCGGCAGATTTGGTCCGGAAGTGTGATGCTTGTCAGAAATTTTCGAGGCGTGCTCTGGTTCCGGCGCAGGAGCTCCGGATGATACCAATAACTTGGCCGTTTGCGACTTGGGGGCTTGATATGGTCGGACCCTTCAAGCGATCCCAAGATCAGAAAACTCATCTACTAGTAGCAGTGGATAAGTTTACAAAATGGGTTGAAGCAGAGCCTATAAGCAAGTGTGATGTGGCGACGGCAGTCAAATTCATTAAAAAGGTAATTTTCCGGTTCGGCTTTCCGCACAGCATCATCACAGACAATGGCACCAATTTATCTCAGGGTGAGATGGAAGAATTCTGTCAACGGGAGCATATTCGCTTAGATGTATCTTCTGTGGCCCACCCCCAATCCAATGGTCAAGCTGAAAGGGCAAATCAGGAGATTTTGCGAGGTATCAAGCCCCGGCTTATGACTCCTTTGCAGAGAACCCCAAGATGTTGGGTTGAGGAGTTACCATCTGTTCTTTGGAGTATCAACACTACACCAAACCGGTCCACAGGTTACACACCTTTCTTCATGGTCTATGGTGCGGAAGCGGTCCTTCCAAGTGATATCCGTCATGATTCACCAAGGGTAACAGCTTATGTTGAAGCGGCCAACGAGAGAGCAAGGCAAGACAGCTTGGACCGGCTGGATGAAGAGCGTGATATAGCTGCGGCACGATCTGCAATTTATCAACAAGATTTACGCAGGTATCATAGCCGCCGGATCAAAACAAGGACGTTCCAGGAGGGCGACTTGGTACTCCGGCTCATCCAAGATCAAACAGATATGCACAAATTATCACCACCTTGGGAAGGGTCCTTTGTGATCAGCAAGAATCTGCACAATGGTTCATATTACCTGCTGGACGTTCGAGAACACAAAGACTCACGAACATCAGAGGAAGAGACGAAGAGGCCATGGAACATCGCCCATTTGCGGCCATACTATACTTGAGCTAGGAGCTCCACTGTATCCTATGTATATATTATGATCAATGAATAAACCGGCACCCTCGGTAAACCGGGGGCTCAGCCTTTTTTTCCAAATACAAATATCTTGTGAGGACAACCATGCATGTTTTATCATATGTTATATTTCAACATATTGGCCGATTTAAAATTGATTTTTTGCAGAGTATACACAGAAGCAATAAAACTCTATAAAGAGCATGAGGTCACATCCGGTTCAAGAGAGGACACTTCAAGATCTACCCATGATTCCATGGAGCCAGGGAAAACTATATGAACAGTCGGGTTTACCCGCATCCATCGACCGACCCTCTGAAAAGATGGATAATCCACATTCAGTGATTGGCTAGGCCCTCTGGAAAGATGGATAATCCACATCCAGTGATTGGCTAAATTGTTTATGATGGTTCAAGTAGAAAGATGGATAATCCACATCAACCGGCCCTCTGAAAAGATGGATAATCCACATTCAGAGATTGGCTAGGCCCTCTGGAAAGATGGATAATCCACATCCAGTGATTGGCTAAATTGTTTATGATGGTTCAAGTGGAAAGATGGATAATCCACATCCACCGGCCCTCTGGAAAGATGGATAATCCACATCCAGTGATTGGCCAGGCCCTCTGGAAAGATGGATAATCCACATCCAGTGACTGGCTAAATTTTTTCTTATGGTTCATATGGAAAGATGGATAATCCACATCCAACGGCCCTCTGGAAAGATGGATAGTCCACATCCAGTGATTGGCTGAACCTTGCTTTGAGCCTGGCAGCTCTTAAAAAGCCTCGACTACATGGTTTTATTTGCAAATTTGCATCTTTGGTATTTATGTTTTATAACTCTTTAAACCAGAGTGGAACAGCTACAGAAGCTGACCACATATCTATAAAGTGAAAAGTCTGGGTCATGAATACCAGCATGAATAAACTGGTGTTCATTATAACCCGGATCATCCATCAGGCAACAAGCTACAAACTTCTGGACAAAGTTTCAGAACGATATAAACCGGTATCTTTTATCGAGCCCGGGTTTGTTATTGGATCCATGAAGATCTTCATCAAGAAATTTTAAATTCTATCGGATTAAGAGTATTGAGCATGCTTGGTCTCAGGTATAAATTTATTTCTGATATAAGTATATACTGTGAGGGCAATTTAATCTGTCCAGTGGTAAACCGCTAGGACATGTTTTCAGTCTTCCTTATGTAGGAACAGATGACACGCAAGATAAGCGACATCAGACGAAATTTAATTTGGCAAACATTAAAACCAGAAGTCAGAATATCCGGCTCAAAGTGGATCATGTTTTCAGCTATCCTATTACAAGGCATAGCAAGCCCGACGGATTAAAAAGATTGTTTGATAAAGCAGAGACTGCAATTACAACAATAAATTCTGAGTTATGCTCCTTCCTGCTGAGACGGCTGGCCATCAGCTTGATCCGGAATATCTTCATCCTCTTGAAGCGGTTGGAAGTCCGGAACACGCCAATCAATCTTCGTCAAAGCCCGGAAGTACATCTCTTCGCTGATAAGTTCAGAAGGTTCGGTATCTGGAGCGAAGGTATGAGGGCGAACTGGTGGGATTAAATTGACGGTGTCATAAACCGGCCGCTCCACCCGCTCGTTTTGCAAGTCGTACCCCGGATGATACCTGGATAAATCGGATTCAGCTGCAAGCTTGCTGGCGAGGGGGCGCATCTCCTTCGTCAAGGCGTGGAGATCCTTCGCGGTAAAAGTGGAACCGTCTTCTTTAGTGTCAGGAAATCCAGTCAAAGCTTCTTCCGGATCAAGATCCGGGACCCAGGCTTTAGCCCTGGTAAGTGCCAGGAGGGCACCGCCTCAAGCAGCAGATTTTTTAACTTCTTCTAGACGCACGGGCAGAACAGACAACTTTTCCAACGTGCCTTGGATAGTCGCGGGGGCCGGTTTACCGAAAGATGTTGCACTGATGATCCTCTGGGCGCCGGAATACAGCTGCTCGATCAAAGTATAGCATGCCTTAAGTTTCTTGCGTAGGTCATCCCCAAGATGGGTGACACGACGCCCTGCATATAAATATCACGGTTAAACCGGCACAGATGGAAGATCGCAAGGAGAAAGCAGGAGTTCAGATTATACTTACCAAAGATTGCAGAAGTCATCAACTCAATTTGTTGCTTTAAGCCGTTTAACTCTTCAGTAACCGGATTAAGCGCCCCCTCAGCATCCTAAACCCTTTTCTCTAGCTCTTTCTTCTGAACCTCAAAAGTGGTCCGTTCTTCTTCAAAGAATTTTTTCAGATCTTCAGCGGTCTTTAAACTCACCTGAAGATCTTTCTTGGCTTTCGAAGCAGCAGACTCTGTCTCAGCAAGACGGTTCCGAAGCTCATTGATCTCATCAGCATTCTGGTTTAAGTCAGCCTGCGAGTACAATCAAGTGATAAGAAGTGAAAATCAGACAAGTCTCAAGCACACAAACAAGTTGTCTACTTGACACTTGGGGGCTAATGGCAGTTGAAGCAATAAACAGCAAAAATTCAAAGTCAAAAGTCTCAAGCACACAAACAAGTTGTCTACTTGACACTTGGGGGCTAATGGATAATTGAGGTATCAGAAGAAATTCTTACAAGTATCAAATACATAACCAAGTTATCTACTTGATACTTGGGGGCTAATGTACAGATCAATTGTTCAAGCTATAAGTTCCGGTTCACCTTCAACACGCAGCTAAACCGGAACTTGGGGGCTACTATGGGATAGAAGCATATCAAAAGCACAAAGTCAGAAGGAAAGGATTACCTCATATTTTTCTTTCATCAAATTAATCAAGCCCGCTTCGTAATCTCGGCTGCTGTGGAGCCAGTTTAAATACCCGGAATAGATTTCTTGAGCACTCATATCAGCAAGATTGGATAACTCAGTACTCCATTTACCCTTCTCTTTATATAGTTTCTCCGTTTTAGCCATATGTTTGGCTAAAACGGTGGGCTCAGCCGGAGCAACGAAAGCAGCCCTAGTCACTACAACTTCTGGAGAAGTAGGCGCAGTTGGTGGAGTTGCAATATGAGCCGGATTGGGAGAGGCCGGATTGGCCTGAGGAGAATTGGCTCGGGCAGGATTTGGCGCATTATGAACATCATCAGCAGTAGGGTTCTCGGGCATTGACATATAATCCGTAGGCGCAGGATCCTCAATAGGAATTGTGGGCTCGCCTTCTAGAGGGACAGTTGAATTCAGATTAGCTGCCGGGTCATCAGCGACAATCTCAGCAGTTGAGGAGTTGGCCTTTGATTTTTTTACTAAGCTTTGGCTTGCTGAAGGAAGTGGAAAAAACAAGTTAGAACTATAAAGACAAATGTAATCATAAACCGGATAAGTTAAAAGGACTTGCCCTGGGACGGTTTTTAGTGGGGGAAGTTGCGTGGCAGTCGATTCACCAGAAGAGGATAGTGGAGTTTCCTGATAATCAGGGTCAGACGGTTTAAGAGGATTTCGGATAAGCCCGGCCTTGGGATGAAGGAGGGTCGGAGAAAGTATCACCTCAGTGTGGCGCTTCCGAGCCGGAGTTAGAGAAATCCCGGATGATTCCACTGCCAGGCCGCTATGGCGAGTGGTCCGGCGAAGAGCTTCATGCTGTTGTTTCTTCAAAAGAAAATTAGGATCCAATTGAGCATACGGGTGAGAAAATTGATATTTCCGGACTGTCCGACGACTTTTTTGTGGAAGTGGTTCTGAATCGGAAAAAAGGATAGTTACCTCAACATCGGCCGGTTTATCACCTTCAGCCAACTCCTGTGGAAAGTTATCATTAGATACATATATGAGTACAAGAAAGCAAATTAAAACCGGATTAATTCATACCTCGGAATCCGGATCATCATCCTCAGCGTGAGAACTAGAGTCAATAGCTGCTTTTCTTTTCTTATTAGCAAAGGTCTTCCGGCGTGCTTGTTTGCCGGGTTTCTCCTGAGGTTTTCTCTTCCAGAAAGGATCTTCAGCCTTTCAAAGGAAGAAAATACAATTGAAAGGACGGTTTAAAAGAACGCATTACAAATACATAACAAAGCAAAGCTTACCGCAGGCAACTTGTTCTTCTTGTAATACGGAGCTAACCCGACTTTGCTGCAGTCTGCCAAGGAGACGTTGAGCATCTTCTTAGCCGATTCAATAACCTCCGATTCAGAAAGTTTATCCTTGGTAAACCATTGAGGGTCGTCCGTTTTACCAGAATATTGGCACATCAACTGCGACCGCCGACTCAAGGGAAGAATACTCCAAGAGAGCCAACAGCGCATAAAATCGATTCCTATTAAACCATTGGCCATAAAAGCTTTCAGCCTGGAAAGCTGAGATGCAAACCGGGTCCGTTCGACGGAGCTGAGTCGTTGTGGCAGAGGATGATCCTCCAGAAGACGGTGCTCGCGATAGCCCGGTAGTGGGTTCTCCCCTTCAGGAGAAGTGTCAACACAGTAAAACCATGACTTGTTCCACTCCTTCGGGTGCGTGTGGAGAGCGGCGTGGGGAAAGACAGCGTCTCTCCTTTTCTGGATGCTAACTCCGCCGAGTTCCTGATGCGGTCCGCTGGTGAATTCCGTATGCCGGTTCAGGTGAAAGAAATCCCGGAACAGATCAATAGACGGTTCTTCTTGCAGATACACCTCTGAAAATACTTGGAAGTCACAAATATTGGAGATAGAGTTTGGACCTATGTCCTGAGGATGGAGTTGAAAGGCGGCGAGTACATCCCGGAAAAACTTTGAACCGGGGGGTGTGAAGCCTCGAGTTATGTGATCAAAGAAAACAATAACCTCCCCTTCTCTGGGAGTAGGAGGGCATTCGTTTCCTGGAGCCCGCCACTTCAAAACGGATTGAGGGCCTAAAGTACCAATTTCAGCAATTTTGACCAAGTCTTCTTCGGTGATGATGGAAGGGACCCAGTCACAAGAAACAAACTGCTTGGCCATAGCGACAGAAGGACAAGTACTGAAAAAGATAAAAGTGTAAAACCGGATTATGCGAGTATAGCAGTATAAACCGAAAGATATCTACGAAGATTACGTAACAGTTTAGATAGGGGACTAATGATATGGTTAAACCGGCAATAACAGGGAGCTATGTCACTGCCGGTTCATGACAGCAAAAGAGGAACAGCTAAACCGTCACGTTTAACTTCAATTTTTTTACAGGAACAGGGCATGACAGTATAAACCGGAGTATACTTAGCAGATTTATGAAGGGAAAGAAACAAGTTTTGACAGACAACTAGGGCAGAACAGATCTGGATATGCAAGAAAAAGAAAAAGAAATACGTGAAGATACGGGAAGAACTACAAGGGTGATGGACGGAGCGGATGAATCTACAGGTTATATAAAGTAACGAGATCTAAAGCATAGAAGCAGCAAAATAAAGGAAGGATCTAAGGGCAGAACGTAAAGGTTAAAGTTTCTGTATACAAGACGAAGCTCTCGTAGAGGCTCTAATGGCGGAAGCGCGAGGAAGAACCCTAGAAGACGCGGATCTATAATGAGGAGGAAAGACATACCTGGAACGGTGGAGATCAGCGGCGGAAGTTCTCTGGTCAAGTCAGGTTGATGCAGCGGCCAGTGAGGTCTTGACTCGGCGGGCGACGGCGGCGCTTCAAGCTCGGGCGTCAATGGCGTCTTGAAACTCGGGCGACGGACGAAGGAAGAAGATGCGGGAAGAGAATAAACGGATGGGGGCAGCAGCATTTATAAGGGAAGGTCAGATATGAAGCGACAGGTGCGGGATTCAAGGGAGCAAAGATCGGATAAAGATCCCTTGATGCCTCGATTTTCGGGATAACCATTAAAACAAAGTCACAGTACAGCTCGCAGCGTTAAATGCGGAGATGATGTCACGGTCAGATTCAATGATTCTCGAGGATGACGTCAGAGCCGGTTTAAAAAAATGAGAAGGCACAGAAGAAAGTTTTACAAGACAAGGGAGATTGATATGAACAAGTTCAAATCATTCTGGGGCCTAATGTCAGGGATATTACTAGCAGGTATGAACCGGCTAGTGTAAACCGGCTTAGTTATAGTATGCTTGGTTGTAATATTTAGTAAAGGCTACGGCCCATGAGATCTTAGGGCCCATGTATAGAATTATAGTTTGTAAACCGCCAAGCGATGTAACTTGACAGATAAGGGAGAAAGGACAGAGGCCGAGGCGGACACGAGTATGAGCCGGCCTCGGGACTCTGTAAACCGGACCAGGCGTCACCTCTATATAAAGGGACGACCCGGCGACGGTTCAAGGACAAGCAAGAAACAACCCGTCGAGACTACAGGCAAGCGATCCGCTCCCTGTAAACCGACGCCCAAGCAATACCAAACCAACTAGATGTAGGCTTTTACCTTCATCGAAGGGGCCGAACTAGTATAAACTCTCTGTGTCCTTTGTGTGCTATGAACCCCTTCAAGCTAACCCGTGCGATGGTTCCATCATCAAGTCCGCTAAACCGGACATCTGCCGTGCTATTTCCACGACAAACGGTATACCCCGAGTCGAATGCCGATGTGGTGAACGAATGCTTGTTGTGTCGTATGAGATGTTTCGAATGTTTGCATCGTGTCCGTTGTGCCCTCGTTTGCCTTGGCGGCAACCCGTGGGAACCCGATGACGGGATCACCCCACCTTTCATCTTGTTTGACTCGCTCACGCCACCTTTCTTTTGCACCGGTCTCTCGACGAGTTACCGGTACTGATATGTTGCGTGGCATCATTTTCGGATTCGTTGCCGTGGCCCCTTTCTTTGCACCACGGCGACAAATACTTCATATCTCTTCATGTTAACTTTTACTAAAAATTGCATAAAACTTGATCATGTCATCCGCATCATGTTAACAACATTAAAATGTGTGAATTGTTGTTTGCTTAAAATTGCTAAACATGCATATGGGGATTTTTTCCGGAATTGTTGTTGTAGTTTCCGGCCTCATTTAAACTTCTTGACTTGTGTTGTTTTTCTGTGCTTCCTACATTGCCATGTATTGCTTCCTGTATAGACTTGTCATGCATCATACCTTGCCATGTATTGCATCATATAGACTTGTGTTGTTTTTCTGTGCTTCCTACCTTGCCATGTATTGCTTCCTGTATAGACTTGTCATGCATCATACCTTGCCATGTATTGCATCATATAGACTTGTGTTGTTTTTCTGTGCTTCCTACCTTGCCATGTATTGCTTCCTGTATAGACTTATCATGCATCATACCTTGCGATGTATTGCATCATATATAGACTTGTGTTGTTTTTCTGTGCTTTCTACCTTGCCATGTTTTGCTTCCTGTATGGACTTGTAGTGCATCCTATGTAGACTTGTGTTGCATCATACTTGTTTGAGCATATTGTCATGTTCTTGTGTTGTGTGTTTACCGTATTGCTTGCTTCTTCTCGTTAGTGCCTGTTCCGTTGCGATCGTGAGGATTCGTTCGTCTACCCGTGGTTCGTCTTCGAGGCGTCTTCTTCGTCTTCTTCATGGATCCGTTCTTCTTCCTTGTGGGATCTCAGGCAAGATGACCATACCCTTGGATACCCTTACTATCATTGCCTTTGCCTAGTTGTCTCGATGCTATCGTTATATGTCGCGCTACCCATCTTATTGTCAGCCCTCTCCTTGTTGCCATGAAAACTCTAACCTTTGACACCTTCCTAGCAAAAACCATTGTTTGGCTATGTTACCCGCTTGCTCAGCCCCTCTTATAGCGTTGTTAGTTGCATATGAAGATGAAGATCGTTCCAGGTGGGAACTTGTTGTTGGAATATCACAATATCTATTATTATTATTAACACACCTATATACTGGGCATGGGTGGAAGGCTTGGCCTTTTGCTCGGTGTTTTGTTCCACTCATGCCACCTTAGGCGCCGATAAATCGGCATTATGTTCCTTGATTTTGCGTTCCTTACACGGTTGGGTATATGGGGACCCCTTGACACTTCGTCTTTGAATAAAACTCCTCCACCAAGGCCCAACATTGGTTTTAATTTGCCTCATAATAACAACTTAATTAATTAATTAAATTTGCATAGGGGGTCGCGTCCCCGAGTATTCTTCTACATAGCAGGGGGGCCAGTGCTGATGGTGTTGGTCCAAAATAGACTCGTGTGCGGCGCCCCCCCTACTTGGGGGTTGGCTGTTGTACGCTGTGCTCATCCGGTCGTGGCCTGAGACGAGATACGCGCGGCTACTATCAGGGTGTCGGCACGCCGGGAGGTCTTGCTGGACTTGTTTTTACCATTGTCGAAATGTCTTGTGCACCGGGATGCCGAGCCTGATCGGATTTCCCTAAGATAAGAGGTGATAATATTATATTTATCACTTCAGCTGATCGTGAGAGCTTGTGATGGGCTAAGTTGGGACACCCCTGCAGGGTTATGATCTTTCGAAAGCCGTGCCCGTGGTTATGTGGCAGATTGGAATTTGTTAATGTCCGGTTGTAGAAAACTTGACAGATGAGTGACCGTGAGTAACCGTGACTGTCTCTTTTCACTTTGAGAAGAGAACACGGTGGGGTTATGTTTGACTCGTAGGTAGTTCAGGATCTTTAGCGATCACTACTAGTTTGCGACCGTTTGCATAGATGCTCATCTTATTCTTGTACTCGTAAGCTAGCCACCATATTATGCTTAGCCGCTGCTGCAACCTCACCACTTTACCTCTTCCTACCCATAAAGCTTTGCTAGTCTTGATACCCATGGTTATGGGATTGTTGAGTCCTCGTGGCTCTCAGATACTACAACACTAGATGCAGGTTCAGCCAAGAATGATGCAGGAGCTGGTTCAAGTACTTCACTGGGAGCTCGATGAAGAGAGGGCCGTATGTTTGTGACGTTTTGACGATCAGTAGTGGTTTCTACTAGGGGCAATTCGGACCTGTGGCTTTATGTTTTTGGTATCTTTCTTTTGGATCTTCGCCCGTAGTCGGGTTGTGATGTTTTGGATGATGATTTCCTTATGTAATGTATTGTGTGACGTGGCGAGTGTAAGCCAACTATCCTTTTGCAATTTCATCCCTATTTGTACATGAGTCGTGCAAAGATACCAAACTTTAGATCATTCCAGAATGGGCTTATACCTTTAAGTCGTGCCTCAACACGTAGGAGGTATAGTCCCATCCTGGGCATTACAATTCCCTTCCCAAAGGTCGTTCGTACGTCAAGGGGGACCCTTGGGCATCACGACCCAAGGGCCTAACTGGTTCAGTAGCCCCTCACTCCCTGGTCTTGTCCTGGTTTCCGGTCAAGGCTAGCGGCGGCTGAGGTACGCGCGTGGCCGGGCCCTGCCGACGCAGAACTCAGGGACCAGTGGGGAGGAAATCGCGAAATCTCAGCCTTGTGAAATCGGAAACAAACCAGACGTGCCATTTGGAGAATCGCCTCATGGCCGTCAAGATAAGTCGTTAATTCCTTGGCGCCCCATCCTCACTCACGGAACGGGATTCAGTAGTCACACGGCAGCAACACCACCTCGCTTTTTAACCTCCGGGAGCTGCTTGCACGCCAAGGGGGACCTCTTGAGAATCGCGCCTCAGGTGCTCTTACCGGACCCCTGGCCGCTCACCTCCTGGCCTTGACCACGGCATCACGACCTGGCATACCAGCGAGGCTGAAGCTTGCCTTGGGACTGGGACCTGCCGGCGTAGAGCACTATGCAAACGAAAGGGTAAAAAAGGGGCGATATTGCTGGAACGGGGCTCGCGAATAGGGTGCACTAGCAAGGACAACAAGATAGAAGAAAAAGCATTAAAAGTTCTTTACATGCCCCCATGGGGTTGGCTTCGAATCCTCGCAGGGAACGCCACGAAAGGACTTCAGGGGATCCTAACTACGGCCACCATCATCGACGCCATCATCAACAGTGGGCCACGGTGGCCCACCTCCGATCGTGTGTAGATCACCACCGGCGACGTGCCCGCTAGCCCGACGCGCTTCGGGCGTGCCGCGAGCTCGGGGGGCGCGTAGCTGTCGTCGCTTGTCTCGAGAGGCTTGTCGGACTCAGGAGAGCTGCTGGACCTCCGGAGACCATCACTGCCGCTAGATGAGCTAGCGACAGGACCGGCGGCTGGCGTGGCGCCATCCGCAGCGTTGTCCCGATGGCCCACTCCGGGGCAGCACTCCAGGCGGCATCCCTCCTCGTCGAACGCCTTGAAGAGCAGCACAGAGGCGCCATCGTACTCGAAATGGATGGCAAGGGCGCCCTTCACGCTACAGACGCGGGCGACCTCACCCCATCCGTGTGTCATGTAGACCTTGTCGGGGGAGACGACCTCAAGCTCCGCCCTCGTCGCCGGGGCTCGGCACTCGGCGTGTCGCAACCGCATCCCGAGCGGCCCCCTCGGCGGCACCTCCGCGATGAAGAATGGTGGGAAGCAAATCCAAGATCTAGGAGGCATCGCTGCCCACACCTCGAACTCACGCGAGGATCCTCCGGCGTGTGCTCGCGGGATAGCAGCGTGCGCCACCACGACACGGTCGGTGCGGCCATGGCGCGGGCGGCGCTGGGCGCCAACTCCCCCATCATGGCCCGACGCCCTGGCGTAAAGGGGCAACAGATAACGAGGGGGAGGCCACTCGCACCAAGGCCTCGTCACTTCCATGGCGGCGCCGTGAGGACGGAATGGTCTTTTCTTTGGAGGGAGTACCCCTGGCTCCTCGCGAGGAGTCTTCCCCTTCTCAGCGGCGGAAAATCACCGGATCGGCGCCATGAGCGGCTCGGCCAAGCAAGGAGCAAAGAAGAAGAAGAAGCAGGAGGAATGGAGGAGGAAGATGGGCAACAAGGGCTCCGCCCGTCGCCTTATTTATATTGAGGAGAAGGCCAACAGACGGCCACCATAATCGCAGGTAATGACGATCCTCTATGCATGCAGGGATTTGTCGAGTCATGAAGTCGCCGAGGCTGCGTGGGGAAGTGGAGACACCCACGTCCCATCAATCGCCACGCGTCAGACAAGGCCGCATGCTTTTGGGGCCCGCGGCGCTCCGCACTTGGCCCTTGGCTTCACCGCGAAGCCAAGCCTGAGCGCACCTTGGGCCCGGGGGCTACTGTCGGCGTTCTGGGAACGGGGGTACCCAGACTTGCCCGCCTACGGCCCAGCGTGGCTCATCAAGCGGCCTGGTGCGGCCCAACGTCTTCAGCGTCCACTCAAGACCCCCGCGAGGGGCCAAGCCTCGTGAGGCGGACGACACAAGGCACCCCCTGGGGCGGCCTCACCAGGACAGCTCGTGAGGATCGAAGATATCGAGGCGAGGGACACCTCGCGAGGTCCTCGTGATGTGAGCAGTGACGACCAAGGCCAGGTGGGCGCCAGCGGGCGCAGTGTGCCAGTTTCCTCTATGGTGCTAAAGAAGCAGGTGCAGACAAAGAGTCCCGAGGCGTGAGGCAAATGTTTCCATATCGGTGCAACAAGACCAAGACCAGCATGACATCAGGACGAAGGTCATCGCGGAGCCCACGATGGCGTCACCACCAGAGCCTTTGGCAAGCGAAGACCACCTTTTGTCAGGATAGCTTGTACTAGCTACCCCCTTCAAATTTGGCAGTTGTGGGATCCCTTCCCGCTCAATATTTGGGAAGAGGACCCAGGTCACTATAAGTAGGACTAGCCACCACCATTGGAATAATCTCATCTTGAGTTGATCACATAGAAGGCCACACTTCACCAGCTCACCCGAGCACAAGAACTCCTCTCCTCAGGAGGCAGTTCATCCATGTACTCGTTCTTCCTCAGCCTACAAGGCAATCCACCACACCACACTGGATTAGGGTATTGCACCACAACGGTGGCCCGAACCAGTATAAATCTTGTGTCCCTTGTTCTTCGGATCTGATGAGCTAGGCCTAGGGTTGTTGAGTAGGCGAGCTAGGGCGGAAGGAGAGATCTTCGTGCGCACCCCAGAGTTTGAACCTTAAGGGTTTTGCCGGAACCCAAGATCCGACACTTCGGAGGTGGGTTGCTCTCTAACGATAAAAGTCGTGTCTTAAGTCTGAGCAGCCACCAATTTATGGTGTAGGGGGTGGGCTATTTATAGCCAAGAGGCAACCCGACATGATATGTACGAAATGACCCTAGGTCACTAAGGAACGGACATGTGTCCAACTGTCGGATTTCAAACACATGCGACAACTTTACTTGGGTTACAAGTAAAGCTGACGTCCAACTCAGGACAAGATTTTCTCTCATTGTCTTCACTCAAAGACATAGTATTTGGGTTGAGCATCACATCCGCTTTCTGACTTTGTTCACTTGGACCCCACTTGACAGTTCGGTGGTTCCTATGACTCAAGAAAGAAGAAAATGAAACTACGAAACAACTATGTCTTTGCGCTCCATTGTCTTCAAATGAATGTTTTCACATGTCATTGTCTTTGACGTGAATGTCTTCATGAACCACAATAGTCTTCAATGTCTTCATACATTTTAGGGGTCATCTGCGATGTGTAAACTTAATTCAATAGGGACTTCTACCTGTGTTCTCTTGTGAATCTCACAAACACATTAGTCCCTCAACCATATTTGTCATCAATACTCCAAAACCAACTAGGGGTGGCACTAGATGCACTTACACAGCTGCATCAGCTTCTTCACAACAAGAAGTGTCAAGGATTGTCTTTCCCAAAGGCTTTGCTACTTCGAAGCTAAACGCTCCATCCATTGCTTTTGAAAGGAAGAAAACCAAGCAAGAAGAAGAAGAAGCCGAGAAGCGTAAGAACCAAGAAGCCTCTGATGCCGCTCCCTCTCAGAAGAAGCGGAAGACTAAATCTTCTAAGGCTTCTCAAAAGGAACAAGCACCAACGCCATCATCCGCTCCATAAAAGCCGTTGCTTGTGAAGCCCATCTCCGTCGCCTTGCCTGCTTCCTCCAACCGAGAACGATGACCGGTTATGCATGAGCCTGCTTCCACAGAGGCCCATGACACTGAAGAGATTCCAACTGTCGACAACATCGCAGCTGAAGACATTGATCATGAAGACAATGTGGAAAGAGAAGATGATGAAGCCCTTCCTCAGATCACCCAGAACATGGTATCATCACCTGTGCTTTTGCATAGTGAAACTATCAGCATTGGCGGTCCCACGACACCAATCACTCATGATGAGTTTTGGGAAGAGCATCACCCCAACTCGCCCCTGCATGCAGTTATTCCTCGCACTCCACCAACTCAAGTCACTACACCAGTGCTTGAGACCCCCAAGAATCACTAGAAGACGTGGAGAAGACAAGACCCTCACCTCAGGCGTCGCCCAAGTTTCAAAGGCTTTGCAAAGGTCAAAGGCCCTCTGCCTCCATGTAAAGTATCCCTGAAGAGGATGTGCACACGACAAGCTCAGTAGCACGAAATGTGTTCCCTGAAGCCATCCATTCAGATACTCCTCAAGCTTCTGAAGCCAATGTGAGTGAAGACATTCAGATACTCCTCAAGCTTCTCGGCTGCATCAGGTGAAGAAAATCAAGGAGAACCTGTTGTTGAACAAGTTGTGCATCTAGATGTCCATGTTGACCCACATGTCAATGAAGCTGTTTCTGCCACACAAACTGAAGCCAGTGATGTTATCATGGCTGAAGCCACTATGCAGCCTAAAGCCACTCCTCAGATTGAAGCCAACACTACCACTAAGACATTCAGTCATCCACCTCGGATGTTGCTGCTACTCCACCAGTTCCACATACCATGGCGTGGGATTTCAATCGTGAGGGGGTGCTAATCAATGTCAGATGGCCTATCCTCAATCCTTCTGAAGCTCATGGGCCACTATATGCCTATCACATCAAGCAAATGCCTCACACAGAGAAGCCAATGTCAAGAATACCAAGGCTTCCAAGCGCTACAACCACCGAGCGCTCCTTCAGTGAGTTAAGCTTCAAAGAGCACAACACCTTATTTGACAGTGGCAAGAACCCATACAATAAGCCCAAGATATCTTCTGACATATTCTGGAGCCTCCTCCAAAGAAGCTATTACTCATGTATTATGTACAACCAGGAACAGATATTCCCACATAAACGCCTCAGTTGTGATGCCATGGGAGGACTGCCATGCCTGGAAGAAGCACTTGATTGCTTTCAAGATGTTGTCCTGCTCCCGTTTGTCGTTGACAAGGAGCACTGTAATGAAGGGCTTCTGCTCCAATTTTATGCCACTTTGCACATTTCTGGCTACAACATGGATCCGAAGACATGGGTTCTTGAGTGGATGACAGGAGATGTACATCATGAAGCCAAAGCTCAAGATATTCTCGAGCTTACCTCCCTACTCACTCCTGGTGATCTTTATGAGCCAAGTTGTCAACTATATGAAAAGGAACTGGAGAGCATATTCCAGAAGCCCGAGCCAAACATGAGCCAAAGGCTGAGCATGATGAAGCCATTGCCGACAGATGCCGAGTACCCCACCCACATTTTCGTCAATGACCTCGAGTACTTGCCTCGCACCATCTACCACATTATGTGGCATACTCTGTGGCCAATCAAAGGGCACTCCTCCTCTACACATCTTGAAGGCACCATGAAGACATTGATCTTCTACATTTTCAATGGCATTCGCTTCAATACTCATGATTTATTCATCAGGCAACTGGCAGCATCAGGCATTGATCTATTCGGCCTCAAATTCTATGCACCATGGATTATGCGACTGATTAAGCTTTGCTCTACTATCAACTATCAAACTTCAGTGCGCAATCATGTTGTCTTCTTACCTGAAGTGGACATGCCCCATTAAGCCATCTGTCCTGACCCTTCCATGGAACCCATACGTGAAGACAATGATGCCTTCCAAAGCTTCTCTGCACTTCTTGAAGCCATTCATATACCCAATCCTGCTGCTGCTGCTGGTCCCCTTGTCAATCAACTTTGTCTGCCGCATCGTGCTAACATAGATGTGACTGCAAGCACAATTGCTCAAATGCCTCAGAAGCGTGCTCGTGTATTGAATGCCAGATAACTTCTTATTACTCTTCGTTATAAACATGATATGCATCATGACTAGATGAAGAGTCAGATGTAAAGTCTTCTTGTGGATGTCAATCGTATTCGCAACCTCTCCACCAATAATTCATTTGTTGCTCATGAAGCATGTAGGCGTGCTTGGAGGAGCCTCACTCTGCTATGTTCTGAAGATGATCTCCATGGTGATGGCTTCATCGAAAGCTTCAAGTTTGACTCCAAGCCTCCTGAATCAACTAAGTGGTGTCCTACACCTTCCATTGAAGATTCTGATTACTCGTTATTCGCTCCAACTATCGTTGCACACGTCATTGATGAGGAGGACGACACCACTTCACTAGCTATGGCTTCACTACACCACGATGCTGCATGAGGCCCTACTGCACCGCCCAACTCCAACGTCGACCTCGCAGCCCCAACATCTTCACCAACATGTATGGGGAACGCATAGACATCCTATATCTTCATGCCTTTTTGGTCATTCGATGACAAAAGGGGGAGAAGCATATGGGTTGATAGTCTTCAAGCGGGTCCATATAGATCGGGTGTTATATTTTTGCTAAGTCTTACAACTCTCGTTCGTGAACTATTGGTTTTTGAGTTGTAACACTTAGTCCAGATGGGACGTCTGCTACATTTTTCTGCTATTTTGATTGCATGGTTGAATTTCTATCCTGTGTGCATCAAATAATTTTGAAGACATCAATTTACCATTGTGCATATCATTATCTTCATTACATCATTGTATGCGCTATGATTTGACTTCATGAAAAGAGGGATATCGCCACAAAAAAAACCTGCAATGTGCATTTGCATTCAAAGGAAAATTACTTATATGCACATCTTCAGGAGGAGCCCTTTCAACTTCATGAGGCCAATGAGCACGTACTTTAACTTTCACATATATTTATCCCCATTGAAAACTTAAACCAGTTTGTCACCAATAACCAAAAAGGGGGAGATTGTAAGTGCATCTAGTGCCACCCCTAGTTGGTTTTGGAGTATTGACGACAAACGTTGTTGAGGGGCTAATGTGTTTGTGAGATTCACATGAGAACACATGTAGAAGTCCCAATTGATTCAGTTTACACATCAAAGATGACCCCTAAAAATGTATGAAGACATTGAAGTCTATAGTGGTTCGTGAAGACATTCACGTCGAAGATAATGACATGTGAAGACATTCATTTGAAGACAATGGAGTGGGAAGATATAGTTGTTTTGTAGTTTCATTTTCTTCTTTCTTGAGTCATAGGAACCACCGAACTGTCAAGCGGCGTCCAAGTGAACAAAGTCAGAAAACTGATGTGACGCTCAACCCAAATCCTATGTCTTCGAGTGAAGACGATGAGAGAAAATCTTGTCCTGAGTTGGACAAGTCAGCTTTACTTGTAGCCCAAGTTAAGCTGCCGCGTGTGTTTGAAATCCGACCGTTGGACACGTGTCGGTTCCCCAATGACCAAGGGTCATTTCAGCAAAATCATGTCGGGTTGCCTCCTGGCTAAAAATAGCCGACCCCCTCCACCATAAATTGGTGCCTGCTTAGAGTTAAGAAACGACTTCTGTCGTTTGACTGCAACCCACCTCTGAAGCCTGTGAGAGATAATCCTTGTGAGGACAAAATCCAAAACACCCAGAGCCCAAAGAGTGTTTGGCATCACTGGACTCTTTCTGTCCACGTGATCTGAAGAGTTATTTCTCTTGAGGACTATGATCTTCCAGTCAATTAGGCGTCATATTTTGACGATCCAAGAGTCATTGTGGATCGCCGGTGAACGAAGTTTGTGAAGGTTTGGAAGTCTACCTTGAAGACTTAACAGAGTGATTGGGCGAGGACTAGCTCAAGGGGAATAAGGTGAAGGTGTGGTCTTCAGAGTTCAATCTCAGCGTCCCTAACCAGACGTACAATTGTCACAACAACTAGAACTAGTCTACCAAATCCTTGTATTCGTCAAGCAACTGGTTCTATCTCTTCACCCCTTTACATACAGTTTAGCTTTGTGAAGCCATTGCATGCCTCATCTGTTTGACTTCATTGTGTGAGACATACTCTCTAATTTCTATTAGGCTTCTCACCATCTTCCATTCTGATATCTTCTACCTAGCTGCTATTTGTCTTTGCACTTAATGCATTATGTCTCCTTGACTATGGCTGTGCTAATGTAGTTTATCTTCCGCTGCATACTGTGTAGGTGTTGTTTGCTTGTCTGTCTTCGAAGACATTGCATGTCTTGAAGACTTCCATAAAAATCGCCTATTCACCCCCTCTAGTCGATAACTATCACTTTCAATTGGTATCAGAGCAAGGTGCTCCCTTATTCTATGTGATTTGGTTTAACCACCTAGAGTTTTAGCTATGTCGATTGCAGGGATAATCAAGGTCTCCGCTGCGTGCCCCGTCTTCGATGGCACTGATTACCCCTACTGGAAGAATAAGATGCACATGCATCTTGAAGCTATTGACAGCGACCTCTGGTATGTCGTCAGGACTAGAGTTACCAAAGTCGGTGAAGGTGTCACCGCAACTGATGTCAAGAGATTCGTGCAACTGGACTCAACTTCCAAAAACATGATATGTGGTCATCTGGCCAAAGGGCAGTATAGCCGTGTGAGTGCTCTGGAATCTGCGAAGCTAGTCTGGGACTGGCTGTCCAAAGTTAATGAAGGCGTCTCAATCCAGAGAGACTCAAGGATTGATGTGTTTCGCAACCTCTTCAACCACTTCAAGAGGAATGGCAATGAGAATGTCCAGCTCACCTTCGACCGTCTTACTGATACCACCAATGAGCTTCATGCTCTCGGCGCTACCGAGATCACCAAGTATGAGTAGTGAAGAAGCTATTGAGATCACTTGACAACTCGTTGACACTTTGGCACCGATGATCCATGAACATCCTGACTTCAAAGATCTCGATCCATCTGACATACTCGAGAGTCTCAATACACACATGCTCCAGCTATCTGAGAAGAGAGATATCTATGGCCCGAACTATGGGCGATCCCATGCTTTGAAGGCAAAGGCTGTATCTTCGTCCGAAGACTCTGACAGCAGTTCTGGTGATGCCGAAGACATTGGTAAAGAGCTCGCAATTCTTGTGAGAAAATACCAAAAGTACTCCAAGAAGAATCGCTTCGGAAAGTCCTCTAGATCCAGTCCCAAAATCACTGAGACTTCCACTCATGACTAGAAGAGGAGAACCTATCACAAATACAAGAAACCAGGACACTACATATCCGAATGTCCTCAGTGGGAAAAGGAATCCAAGAAGAATAAGAAGAGGAAGGATTATGATTCTGATGAGAAAAATAAGAAATCGTCAATGTCTTCTTGAAGGTCTTCATCTCACAAGAAAGGCTCTTCTTGCAAGGCTCATGCGTTCATTGGAAAGGAAATGAACTTTGAGGAGGAGTGTGATTCTGAGGAGGCAGAGGTGGAGTCGGAGGAGGAATCTGATTCAGGCGTCGCAAGCCTAGCTCTAGCTTCAGCATTCGTTACCAAGTCCATCTTCAGTAATGAAGACAATGATCACGTCGCCGATGCTGAAGCCAATGATGACGACGACTCTGCTCCCACCTACTCCTTCATGGATAGATGCGCTAAGGTAAACTCACATGATGCCTATTTCGAAACCTCTAGTGAAGATGACTCTGAGTGTGAATCCTAACCCTGCTATAAAACACTTGCTAAAATTGCAACTGAATGACAAACTGCTATCGAAAAGATTTAGAAGCTGTTAGACAAAAGCAAAGGCTTGTTGGACGAGGAAATGAATCGAACTTATTCCTTAATGGAAGACATAAAGAATCTTCATGTTAAGTACAAAGAGCTTGAAAGTCGTATGAAACCCTCTCAACTGGTCATGAGAAGCTTCCTATGATTATCTTTAAAGGAAGCATGATATAGAGAAACTGAAAGCGTCTCATGATGATCTTCAAAAGGAAAATGATTCAATGCTTGCCCAACAGATCAGTTCCGCTCAGGAAGAATTTTTTCCACCTTGCCTGAAATGTCTTGAGCGTGATAATGCTATTTCTACTGCCGCATGTTCAAATGCTTCTGAGGTAGCCATATTTTCAATTGTTGATGTGGTAACTAACCCCTCTCTTGAGGAAACCACTACTATTTCTCATGAATTCTTCGGCATGTAGTTGCGAAGATTTGCCATGAGACTAAGATTCCTCATAGTCTTCTCATATTCACTATCAAATTCTTCGTCTTCATCGTAATAGCCATGCTCAACATCATCATCAAAGTGGCTATGATCATCACCTAGGTTAAATGATTCGTTAGAATTTCGATCATGACAATGTTCAAGTTTGTGAATTCTAATAGCTTCTACGATGATTTTGTCCATGGTTCTAACATATCCTTTAGCAGGCATAAGATCATGAAGCTCAAATAGACATTCATCAAATTTCGGATCACTAGGGTTCATTTTATCAAAAGCAATGATCTTTTGAAGAATCACATTAAGGATCTTTAGAGAATAATCAGGTTAGTGCATCTCTAGGTTCTTCCACAAAGTTTAAGAACATTGATAGTTTTGCATTTGTCTAAGCACAACACTTGGTAATCCTTTAATGATAAGAATGATGGTTCTAAGATTACAAAGCATACCAATTTCCTTTTCATGGGTAGGATGCAAGGGATCAATAGGAGGCATATAAGGAGTATGAACATACTTTCTCAACTTAAATCTATCAAATATGTCAATCAGTTCGTCCTTCCCAAAGTTATAGTACTCTCCAATTAGAATTGGAACTC
The DNA here is from genome assembly GCA_902687465.1 of Secale cereale. Lineage (NCBI taxonomy): Eukaryota > Viridiplantae > Streptophyta > Magnoliopsida > Poales > Poaceae > Secale > Secale cereale. The sequence goes on along the minus strand of LR738715.1, from coordinate 314,855,698 downwards.
TACAACTAAGACTCCCCAAAGTAGACTCATCCATTTTCCTCCAAAGGTGATTAAACCAAAGCTATGGATACCGAAGCTCTGATATAAATTGTAGGATCAAGAAAATGGTCTAGGGGGGGGGGTGATTAGACCCTATACAAGATAAAGTAGCAATTTTTAATATTGTTTAAGTCGTAGTTGATTTTAGCACATGTTAAGGTGCACAAGGAACATCCCACACAAGCATACAAAGAGTATAAGCAGCGGAAAGAGTAAAGCATGCAAGTGAAAGAAGTAAAAGGGATGGGAGTTTGAAAGTGCAAACGCAATTGGTGACAGAGAGATTTTTGGCATGGTTCTGATAGGTGGTGCTATCGTACGTCCACGTTGATGGAGACTTCAACCCACGAAGGGTAACAGATGCACGAGTCCACGAAGGGCTCCATCCACGAAGGGTCCATGACGAAGAAACCTTGGTATCCCACCATGGCCATCGTCCATGAAGGACTTGCCTCACTCGGGTATATCTTCATGAAGTAGGCGATCTCCTTGCCCTTACAAACTTGATACAACTCCACATCATGTCGGAGACTCCCAAGCAACACCTAACCAATCTAGGAGACACCACTCTCCAAAAGGTAATAAACGGTGTGTTGATGATGAACTCCTTGCTCTTGTGCTTAAAATGAAAGTCTTCCCAATACTCAACTCTCTCACATAGATTTGGCTATGGTGGAAGAAGGATTTGAGTGGAAAGGAACTTGGGGAAGGCTAGAAATCAAGGTTCAAATGGTAGTAGTGGAATCTCTTGATCTCAACACATGAGTAGGTTGTTCTCTCTTAGAAAATGAGTAGTGGAAGTGTACGCATGTTCTGATGGCTCTCTTTCATAGTAAGAAGGGGGGGGGGGT
>LR738715.1:314812155-314854748 GCA_902687465.1 Secale cereale | reverse complement strand
TATATATAGCCTCCACACAAAATCCAACCGTTACACAGTTTTGACCCAATTCAGTGGCACCGATCAGAAATCTTGATGGCACCGACCTGTGTAAAAGATACTCCCTCTGGTCCTTTCTACTCTGCATATAAGAATTGTTCGAAGTCAAACTTCGGAAAGATGACCATATTTATATGAAAAAAAATCAACATCTAAAATACTAAAGTTGTACAATATGCAAATTAAAGTCATGACACATCTAATGACGTCGATTTCACATTGTGAATGTTGAGGTCTCGGTGGGACAGACTGGAAACAACTTGGAGGGACTGATGTGCAATGGTAGGGCAAACCTCGATTCAGTGGCACCGATTGCATCAACTCGGTAGGACCGAAGTGAAGCAATAAGGAAATTGAACATTGGCAAGCCATCTCGGTGGAACCAATTGCATCATCTTGGTAGGACCGAAATAATTGCATCAGATGATAGAGAGTTGGCAAGGCCATCTCAGTGAGACCGATATCCATATCGGTGGATCCGATCTGTTAGGGTTTGGCTGTGGCAGTTATCCAGATGAACTTGATGAGTCTGGACATGGCAGTTTCTGTGGGACCGAGTTGGATTTAGGGTTTTGGACATATTTGAATAGAGAAAGTGACAGAGGGTTTTGGAGCAATATCTAAGCACTTGAGCAACCAGATCATCATCAAAACCTTAGTCCCTTTGAATAGTATTGGCTTTCCTATGGACTCAATGTGATATCTTATCACTTAACCAAAAATGAAGAGTCTTGAGCTTTTGCCAATCCATGTCCTTATCATTTTGAGGGGTCCACATCCTCTTATCCTTGCCATGCCATTGTTGAACTTGTTTGAAATATACAAGATAGAGTTGTTATTCCAACAAGAAATATATTGATATTAATTACCAAAACCATCAAGGGAGCACTTCTGCTTTCAGATATAGACATGACCGCGTGACATGCTGATGGGCCTCGAACCCCTCGTTGGTTACCCCAAGTGGAAGGTGTAAGATGCAGTATGTAGAAGTGTTTTCCCTTAGCAAAGATGCCAATGATTGAATCCCCAGAGACTCCTAGGTTCAACAAGTAGGTGTCAACTGCTAACGGCGCAAATTAGCAATCAACGTGGACCTGCACACAGATACAAATAACTTTGCTCCCAATGAGTACAGAGAGGTTGTCAATCCCTCCGGCCTTGTAGTTCACAAAGGGTTAAAAGCAAATGATAGTAGTGATAGATAGTGTTTTGCAATAGTAAATAAATAGCGAAAAGTAAATATAGGATGTGATCAATGATGGTAATAAGGACCGGAGTCTCATGATGTTCACTAGTGATGTATCTCTCCCAAAAGACGATAAAACAGCTATGTGAGGTAAACAAATTACAGCTGGGCAATTGACAGGACCACGAACGCAAACCAATGCTGATTACATTGCAGAAAGGTTGAGGTTCAAAGCATGGGCGGTACGCCAAAATAAGTAGACCGAAATCCATCAATATCTACTACTAATCATCCACCTTGAGATATCTATCCAGAACATCTCGCTGGTATTAAGTTGCGAGTCCCACCCATAGTGTAAACTCAATGCAACAGACAACTGCATTAAAAGAACTTTGCGTAAAGTAAACAATCCTTGCACCCGCGGGCACAAGCACCGTTGTTTTCCCCCTTGTGGCAACATCACATCCCCTAGACTCATGTTTCCGTCACTCAAGCTAGTCATCGAGGGGCATGAACCCACAATCGAGCATAACGTTCCCTCTTGGAGTCACTACATATTACTTGGCCAAAGCAATAAATAACAACGGAGAACATGCAAGAATTACTTATGAACATAAATATAAAAGAGGTAGATCAAATATATTACTCAAGATCAATTGAACATAATCCCATAATCCATCGGATCCCAGCAAACTCAACATAGCAACAACATAAGGATTACATATGTGCCTCGATCATGTAGGGCAGCTCACGAGGACTAATTAGTGAAGCACAAGAACGGGAGGAGAACATCACATAGCTACTGGTCATGGACTCATGGTCCAAGGGAGACTACTCACGAGTCATCCGGGAGGCGTCCATGGTGGTGGAGAAGCTCCCGGTGGTGATCCTCCCCTCCGGCAGGGTGCCGGGAAGAGTTCTCCTGGTGCTCCCGATCTTGGAAGCGGCGGCGGCGGCGGAACAGAGATGGGATCGCGAAAAGAGTTCCTGTTCTGAGGGTTTCGTAGGATGCTTTAAATATATGCAAAAGGGGGGCATCGGGGAAGCTTCGGGGGGCCCAGGCGCCCCCCTGGCGCAGCCCAGGGGGGGGGGCGCCGCCAGGGCGCCTGGAGCCCTGGTGGCCCCCCCGGCTGCCCTTCGGATGCACGGTAGTTTCCGGAACGCTGATTTTTTATATAATTTTTCTGGATTTTTCCTGGCAGTTCTCGTAACGTGAAAACCTGAAATACAAAAACAGCCGAAAACAGAAACTGGCACTGGGGTGCACTGGATTAGTAAGTTAGTCCAAATATGATCAAAAGTGTATGGAAGTGTATGAATATCATAGCAATATCACCCAAAAGTGGCATGGAGCAAGCAGAAATTATAGATACGTTTTGGACGTATCAACATCCCCAAGCTTAATTCCTGCTCGTCCTCGAGTAGGTAAATGATAACAAGAATAATTTCTGTGGTGACATGCCATTAACCATATAGGACTTTTTCATAGTCATATGACAAAAGCTTACCGAGACAATGATTCTATAGTAATTAAGTTGCCTCATGAGAAAATCACAAATGACTGAAAGTTTTACAATATGACATTGAAGCATCAAATAGATTTGTAATGAACATGATGTGCAAATATGATAAAGTGATATCTAGCTTGCCCCCTTTAGTGAAGCAAAACATAAATGCAGGGGCACCTTCAACGTTTAAGTGATGACTAGATACAATGATTTCAAAATAAACGATATCACAATCATGCAAAAGACAATGCTACTTTGGGACAATGCACATTATACTCAGAATGACAATCATGCTCTCAGTAGTTGGTGCTTGAAGAAAGAAGGTGGAGACTCAACATAAAAGTAAAAGAATGGTTATGTGCTAGAGCTTTTTATTTTGAAAACATGGAAGCAATTTTGTCAACGGTAGTAGTACTTCATATGTGTCATGCATAAGACATCCTATAAGTTGCAAGCCTCATGCATCGAATACCAATAGTGCTCGCACCTTGTCCTAATTAGCTCGGATTTCCATGGGTTATCATCGCATTACATATGTTTCAACCAAGTGTCACAAAGGGGTACCTCTATGCCACCTGTACAAAGGTCCAAGGAGATAAATCGCATTTGATTTCTCATCTTTGATAGATCTCAACTTGAGGACATCCATACCGGGACAACATAGAAAATAGATGATGGACTCCTCTTAAATGCATAAGCATATTCTCATAAGAGATTGAGGATTAACGTCCAAGCTAAAACTTCCACCATGATACATGGCTTTGGTTGGCGGCCCAATGTTCTTCTCTAACAATATGCATACTCATTCAACCCATGGCAAATCACCCTTACTTCAGACAAGACGAACATGCATAGCAACTCACATGATATTCAACAAAAGTGTGAAAGTTGATGGCGTCCCCAGAAACATGGTTACCGCTCAGCAAGCAACTTATAAGAAATAAGATACATAGGCAACATATTCTTTACCACAATAGTTTTTAAGCTACTTTCCCATGAGCTATGTATTGCAAAGTTAGTCTTCTTAGTACAGGTGGAGGTTAGCAAAAGACTGGGAGCGACCAACTAAGAGAGCAATGACGGTCATAATCATGCAGAGCGACAAAGCAATATTGAATCAGGCATGGAAGTTATATCGCTACTCAGAAATAAAAGATCATCAAGGCTTGACAGACTTTCTTTACAGTCTTAAATATGCGTGAGCATACGCCAAGTCAATCAAAATAAATTCTCGAAGGAAGATATTACTAAACCATACCACATCATAGGCAAACAAATCAAGTTGGTATTCCAATAACACATTGGGAATCCCCCAACTATTTGAGACTAACCACAAGAAAACCTGAACTACTAAGCGCCATTATGCACATAGCATCTTTATCATAGACATATTAACCAATGCAACGGAAGCAAACTCTCTTAATAAGGTGAGCATGATAATTAAAGAGAGTTCAAGCAACCAACTAAACAAGAGCTCTTTGAAAAGGTAAGCATGAATACTAAGAGCAGAGCATGATAGTAGCTATTAAAAGACAAAGAACACACACAACAAAGATAGACATGAAAATTCTGTGTTATGTTCTAGGTAGAAGTGGAGCGTGTTTCTCTCCCACATAAAGAATGCTGAGTTCCGACTCGTTATGAAAAACTAAAAAGAAAACTAAAAGCAAGACGCTCCAAGCATAGCACATAACACATGAAGTGATAAAAATATAGCGAAACGAAAGACGAACTGATAATGTTGATGGAGAAGGGGATGCACGGGGGCATCCCCAAGCTTAGACGCTTGAGTCTCCTTGAATATTTCTTGGGGGTGCATGGGGGCATCCCCAAGCTTGAGCGCTTGACACTCCTGAATCTTTTTATCATCTTCCCTCGCACACTTGAAAACTCCCTTCATACATAACTCATCATAATCTGATTAGCGAGGTTAGTACCCTTAATAAAATAATTATACCTTTCTGGAAATAAAGATATTCTTGAAGGTCTACTGTTTCTCAAGATTGCCAAAAGGTTTTTGCAAAGAAAAAGCAAGCTCTTGGTTTGCAAAATGAAGGAAAGGCAAAACAGGACAGAATCTGTGAAAAACAGAACAACAGGTAGTAATCGATTTGTTCGGGGCACTTCTGCAACTTAAATCAAAAAACTCAGAACAGACGCACGAAAGACAATTATATAGAGAGCACTGTCGAAAATATTCAGACCAAAAAGATGATCTGGTGATTTTATACAAATTTTTCTATCCAAGGACAGAATCTGTTTCCTGGACAGCACCTCACAACTTTTGAACTTCCTAGCAGTCAGAGGCTATACTTGGCACAAATATGAAAAGCAAAGGTACAATGATGATGCTACTGTAGTAACAACATCAAGACCACTAAAAACTGAAAGAACAAACTGAAAGTAAAGATAACAAGGGTTGTCTCCCTAGAGCTCTTTCTTTATAGCCATAAAGATAGGCTTAAGACTTTAATGATGCTCTCGTAGGAAGAAGAACAAAAGAGAGCATCAAGAAGCAAATACCAAACACATTTAAGCCTAACATGCTTCCTATGCATAGGAATATTGCAATAGAATAATTCATTGAAGCACAAATCAATAAGCATAGGAAGACAAAACAAGTGCAGCTTCAAAACCTTCAACATAAAGAGAGGGAACTTAATATTATTGAAATATCTATAAGCATATGTTCCCTTCTCATAATAATTTTTAGTGGGATCACGAATAAACTCAACAATATAAGCATCACATAAAGCATTGTTACCATGATTCACATGCAAAAAGGTACTCTTACTCTCCACATAAGCATCATGAAGAGGATAAAACTTAGTATAAAAGAGAGACATAAGCTCTTGCCAATCAAGCAAGTGCGAGTTATCGAGAAGCTTATACCAATCTGAAGCCTTATCTATAAGTGATACGGCGAAAAATTTCCTCATGAAAAACTCCCTTGATACACCTGCAAGCTTAAGTAATGAACATAATTGTGACAGATATAGCAAGTGTTCACTGGGATGTCTGTCTCCTGCATAACGATTAGCAAGATATAATTGATAATACCAGCTGGTATTTTATAGGGCACAATTTCAGTAGGGGGAGGAGCAACCACCACAGGTGTGGGGCGTCTTCCCGCAAGCAACGATCCAATAACAAGGTTGTCCATAAGCATAACTGGTGAAAAGACATAAAGAAAACTGAAAGGTAAACTAACAAGACTAAAAGCAAAGGTAAAAGATAGCGTGCAACTCCCCTATCCTGAAGAGTGGAGTCCCCGGCAACGGCGCCAGAAAATACTCCTTGATGGGCCTCGAACCCCTCGTTGGTTACCCCAAGTGGAAGGTGTAAGATGCAGTATGTAGAAGTGTTTTCCCTTAGCAAAGATGCCAAGGATCGAATCCCCAGAGACTCCTAGGTTCAACAAGTAGGTGTCAACTGCTAACGGCGCAAATTAGCAATCAACGTGGACCTGCACACAGATACAAATAACTTTTCTCCCAACGAGTACAGAGAGGTTGTCAATCCCTCCGGCCTTGTAGTTCACAAAGGGTTAAAAGCAAATGATAGTAGTGATAGATAGTGTTTTGCAATAGTAAATAAATAGCGAAAAGTAAATAGCGGATGTGATCAATGATGGTAATAAGGACCGGAGTCTCATGATGTTCACTAGTGATGTCCCTCTCCCAAAAGACGATAAAACAGCTATGTGAGGTAAACAAATTACAGCTGGGCAATTGACAGGACCACGAACGCAAACCAATGCTGATTACATTGCAAACAGGTTGAGGTTCAAAGCATGGGCGGTACGCCAAAATAAGTAGACCTAAATCCATCAATATCTAATACTAATCATCCACCTTGAGATATCTATCCAGAACATCTCGCTGGTATTAAGTTGCGAGTCCCACCCATAGTGTAAACTCAATGCAACAGACAACTGCATTAAAAGAACTTTGCGTAAAGTAAACAATCCTTGCACCCGCGGGCACAAGCACCGTTGTTTTCCCCCTTGTGGCAATAGCACATCCCCTAGACTCATGTTTCTGTCACTCAAGCTAGTCATCGAGGGGCATGAACCCACAATCGAGCATAACGTTCCCTCTTGGAGTCACTACGTATTACTTGGCCAAAGCAATAAATAACAACGAAGAACATGCAAGAATTACTTATGAACATAAATATAAAAGAGGTAGATCAAATATATTACTCAAGATCAATCTGAACATAATCCCATAATCCATCGGATCCCAGCAAACTCAACATAGCAACAGCATAAGGATTACATATGTGCCTCGATCATGTAGGGCAGCTCACGAGGACTAATTAGTGAAGCACAAGAACGGGTGGAGAACATCACATAGCTACTGGTCATGGACTCATGGTCCAAGGGAGACTACTCACGAGTCATCCGGGAGGCGTCCATGGTGGTGGAGAAGCTCCCGGTGGTGATCCTCCCTTCCGACAGGGTGCAGGGAAGAGTTCTCCTGGTGCTCCTGATCTTGGAAGAGGCGGCGGCGGCGGAACAGAGATGGGATCGCGAAAAGAGTTCCTGTTCTGAGGGTTTCGGAGGACGCTTTAAATATATGCCAAAGGGGGGCATCGGGGAAGCTCCGGGAGGCCCAGGCGCCCCCCCCCGGCGCGGCCCAGGGGGGCGCGCCGCCAGGGCGCCTGGAGCCCTGGTGGCCCCCCCCGGCTGCCCTTCGGACGCACGGTAGTTTCCGGAACGCTGATTTTTTATATAATTTTTCTGGATTTTTCCTGGCAGTTCTCGTAACGTGAAAACCCGAAATACAAAAACAGCCGAAAACAGAAACTGGCACTGGGGTGCACTGGATTAGTAAGTTAGTCCAAATATGATCAAAAGTGTATGGAAGTGTATGAATATCATAGCAATATCACCCAAAAGTGGCATGGAGCAAGCAAAAATTATAGATACGTTTTGGACGTATCACATGCTATGTCAACAGATCTACTATGACACATGACTCTCCTTACTCGGCCACAGTTCATCACTATAGAGAGACCGATCGATCACTATGTACGTACACATTCGTGACCAGACAAATAACGCTACGTACACTTCGACCGGGTGGGTTCCAGCTGTCAGGGGTCCCACTTATCAGGGAAATATAGCATTTTGTTTCCGCGTAATAAGGAGGCACTTCCTTGCATGAGAAGATGTAGCTGGTGGGTCCCAGTTGTCAGGTGGGAAACTATTTTTCACGATATATAGAGGCCCTTCTAGTGGGTCCCCGCTGTCAGGTGGAGTTATCATTATTTTGTGCATAATAAGGAGGCACTTCCTTGCATGCTACCGTGGACCTAGCTGTCAGCCTCTCCACATATAGTCCTCTTCTGATTAATGTCGTTCGTTGATCATGTTAACCACGCCACGCCAAGAGCACCAAGACGATGGACGGCGGCGAGGCCTAGTGAGAGAACCACCCAGAGCTAGCGAAGACAAAACAATGGATGCCCAAGCGGAGGGGAGTATAAGGGTTGACTGGTTTGGCTATGGTGTGAGGCTCCCGTTGTAGGAGAATAACAAGAGGTGTGGGTGAGTAGAGGAATGGCCTGGACAACGATGGGAGTAGGGTGGTTTGGTGAGGCATGCACGACAGCACAGCCTGTTGTGGGAGGTGGGAGGAGGCGGTACCGTCGGCGATGGTTTGGGCGATTGAAGTAAGAATATCCGAGATTGAAGAAGCATGACAACCATTGGATGGACATCCAACGGCCACTGCTGCTAGAATCGTGTGTTGACTATAAGTTGACAAAGCCTTGCGTATGTGTCAACTTAGGAGGCCCACAAGTGAGCATCACATCTGTGACGGACAACATAAAAACCCATTTGCTATTTTTAATAATTTACATCCCATTTTTAATTCTAATGCTATTTACTGCAACCCATTTACTGTTCATTAAAGCCCATTTTCTAGCTAGGACATCCATTAGTAATTTCAACCAAATTTCCCACATTTTGATGGTATCCAGACTTCTTTTTATCCCAAAATTTTGAATCAGATTCAATCTAATTGCAAAATAAATTTACATTAGGTAAAAATCCAACGAAAATTTGCGCGCACAACAAGTATTGAATTGAAATTTTTCAAAGTCCAACAAAACAATTTTGAAACTAATTACTGGTTTGCTGTTTTTTTATATTTACAACCTATTTATTATTTCTTAAAGCCCATTTTCTGGGCAAGCCAAATGCATCCTTCCTTGCAAAGATTTGCAGCCCAGCAGGGCGAAGAATAACAGGTTGGCACAAAATATGGTCAAAATTTATGGTCAAAATTTGGCACAAAATATAATAGGGACCAATAAACCAGGACGGAGGTAGTATGAAGGTAGTAACATAATCTAGGGATATGTGTATGTTACTAGTGGATGTTACTCTCCATTGTGGCTAATCGTAGTACGTCCAACACCTCCTGTTTGCGGCCGCCCGGACTGCTGCCACGCCCGCTCCTGACCGCCCTGGCCAACCCGAACCTTCATCATCACCCGCGCGCACTTCCTGCCCAAAACGGTCAGTGTTGCATTCATTCCCGGCTAGGATGGACGCGACCTCTCACTGGCGCCGGCATTGAAGCGGCGCGCTGCCCGCGCCTCTTCCCGGTGCACGCGACTCCTCGGCGTTCAAACGTCACCACGGGCGTCCACGATATACAATGGAGTAAAATAGTTCTTGGGAGTCTGTGCTACAACTAGCTCTCACCCCCTCCTCGTTCAGTCGTGCTACTACTCCATGGCGCGATCCACCGACAAGCAGGTGGGGAAGTTTGACTATACTCGGTTTGCGGTGAGTGGCATGCCAAGCGACGGAGCGTGTGGGTGGAAGAAGGTGAGACACAAATGCAACATACGTGATTTAAATGTTGGTTTTGCTCGATGGCATGATCCAATGAAACAAAACGTTGGTTTCCAAAAGAATACTGTACTGCACGAGGGATAAGCGGATTCAACGAAGAGTAATGGTTTGCTTCTTCCGTCCAAAAGAATACGGTACTGCATGCAGCTCTCTCTCTCTCTCTCTCTCTCTCTCTCTCCGGTTTTGCATGCATGCGACACGACTCTCTCTCTCTCTCTCTCTCTGTGTGTGCAAGTATGGCTTAAGCATGGTTAATAATATAGCCGGTGGATGGCTAACACGTTGCCGTGTCATCTATAGATGATGTAATAGTCAACATGTATAGGCTACAAGAAAGTACTACTCCGTCCATTCCCTTATACAAGAAATTACTATTGCCTCGATTACTGTTAGTGTCCTTGCATATATACATGCAAAATGTATTTTTCCTACGGTACTACTAGTTGCCAATGTAATAGTCAACATGTATAGTAATGGGCTACAAGAAAGTACTCCCTCCATCTCAGTTTACAAGTCGTGCACATATACCTAGGTCGTTAATTTGGGAATAGCAAACACGCTGATGTGGCAGAGAATTAAAGAAGAAAGAGAGGGAGTAACATAGGTAGATACCGTATCGTGCTAAATTATGCTACTTTGTAGTGTCATGCATGGCAATAAATATGATCATCTATGATACTACATACTCTATGATACTATGCACTATGAAGGTAGTATCATACACTAGTATCATATGCATGATACTAGTCTATGATACTACTCCCCACTATACGCATACGAAAAGGTCTAGAGGGAGTATGAAGCTTTAAGATTTTGTTTCATGTATATGTATCCTGACTCCAAGGTTGCCCCATCACAACATTCCATCAAATACAAAGGAAAACTAACACACAAGTTGATGCATCTCAATGATTCACATATCATAGCCAATATTTACTTCACAACTAAAGACAAAAGTTGCGAGTGTGTGTACAATTATTTTTTTACTGATGGAGTCCCTAGGCCTTAAACCCTAAACCCTAAAGAGGATTTAATTTCCTAGCTAGGTAGAACCTGTCAAGGGAAAGAAGCCTCGCACCCTTGGATCATAGGATTTTTTTGTGTGCAGTTCCACTAAAATCGAGTTGAGCATCCCTGTTGGCAAAGATATTGCACAAGTGTGATTAGAATAATAGTTGCGGCACTAGTTCATCAGACATAAACTCATCACAAATAGAAGTCGGTAGAAGTAGAGGAAGATCTCCCCCGCAAAAAAAGTGCTCAACCTGGGACGTCGGGTTGTAGCTAGAAGGCCGGTGGGAGGCAAAATCAGCCCATACCGCGGGGACCCCTGACCAAGACACACTGACAATGGGTTTTCTCCCTCGCCGCTGCCGATCGCGTCTACGCAGAACATCCCCCCGTTCCCTCGGCGACGGGATCAGGCCGGTTATGTGACCAACGGTGTGGCCACCGTCGTATATGCGAGAGAGTGTGAAGAGAGCAACCCAAGCAAGCAGGCTTGTAGCTTAGGCTTCTACTAATGTATATATAGAGGACCGGTTTTCCTTTTCTCTCCATATCAACCTTTTTTCTATTGCATACGTGTCATTCAATCGAAGAGTGAAATGATTCTTGCTTCGCCTGAGCAACCTACTATGTGATCTGACTGCTCATTTAGTCATATTACCGTGGCCCCTGCACGTACTCCCCCTACGTGTATGGCCGTTTTGTACTTATATCCATTTTCTTGCATGACACATGGACCCGGATGCTGGATGTCCCGCAAGACATGATAGCATTGCAGAGTATTAATATAGGCAATACTGCATGCATGAACAACTAAAGAGCATACCTTGCATGAAACGTTTTGACAAATCTTTCAAATATGAACATGTGAATGTGAGGGACTACAACCTCATGCACACATACAACATTCACAAGCACACATGTATGAGTCTCTTGGCTGATTGCCCTAAGAATGCTTTTATATGAATAAAGCTCTCTCATTTACCCGCCAAAAAATAAGCCATATCACTGACTAGCACTACTTTGTCATGTCCCGTCAACTCGCAGGAGGAGAAGCTTGCAAGACGAGGTGAACCTTGCTTTATACAGTACTACGCCCTCTCCATCTACCACAAGTGTGGTGGCTCGCATGGCGAGGAGAAGCTTTTGACTTATGCAACCTCTCTCTCGCCCATGCGGTGGACGTGCATCAATTCATTTGGTGTCAGATTGCCAGAGGCATACACTGTAGTACCATCATTGTTCGACTTCCCGAAGAGGTGAAGAGCCAAGCACAAGGTTTTAGTAGTACGAGTAGTACAACTTACTAGTAGTAGTATCCAGGTACTAGGAACCCCATGGTGGAGCATCTGCACTCTTATTTTAATTTAATATGTGATATAGTACCAGTGGTACTACCTCTGTCTCGGTATATAAGTCATTCGCGTAGTTCTAGGTTGACAATTTAACTATCTAAATATGTATTATATGTGACAAAAAATATATATATTTAGAAACTACATCAGTGTAGAAGTCTAGTGATATACTTTTCATGATATATAACGCATATTTAATTCCTCAAATCGATGACCTAGAACTACATGAATGACTTATACACCGAGACGGAGGGAGTACAATTATTCAAAAAAACATCGAACGTTTAATGATGACATTGAGCATGCTCTAATATTTCTTGGCCTCCGTGCGACACCTAGCCTGTCTGTGTTCTCGCTCCTCGTGTCTCTTAAGGAGCAACGAGTTGGCCATTTTGCCGTCAATTGAGATCGGTTTGCTCACACTCCGGTCCCACATGTGATATGCTAAGAGGAAGCGCGTTTACCGACATGCCATACGTGCACTTGGTTAGTACTAGTAGGAGAAGATTCAAAGAAGAGTGTATTGATGGTTGCTTTGTCCGAGCAACTTACTGTGGGAAAGGTGGGGCTTATGATTTGACTGCTCATTACTACTACTCACTATTGGTGCGACGCGATGACCGTGCTATTTGGTGCATGGAATATGAACCCGGACCAACATTTCTCTACTTATCTACTTATCTCTACTCTAATAAAAAAACAGAGTTGGTGATGATGGTGTGCCTGCCATCCTGTAATATAGGCCGTCCGATCTATATTTGATGGATAGGAAGGAAACTATGACAATTTTGCAAAAATATACCCGCACTCCTCTCCACATTTGCAGATAAGGCCTTCCCTCGTTCATCCTTATCTCTCACAGGATAAACTACTCATATAAATGCATCTTGATGTTTCGTGCAATGCACGAGCATCTTGATGTTCCGTGCACTGCACAGACATCTTGCTAGTGTTTACATAATTGACGTACACATAATATTCCAGCAGCATGAAATTGTACAATGCTTTCAAGCATTCATCTTTTGTTTCACGAGTCTTGCCAGCTGGGAGGTTGTCTCGTTACAACATCAATCAAATACGGAAACTAACATCCAAGCTCTTTCACAAAAAAACTAACTACCTACTAATGCATCTCAATGATTAGCATATTAAAGCTAATATTTACATCACCAACTAAAGACAAAGTTGTGAGAATGTGTTATAAAGAAAGTAAAATAAAATTTATCCATGCTTTCATTGCCAGCAACTTTCCCGCAGCTCTATCTAAATCAATAAGACATGTTGGGAAAAAAGTAGAAGCCAGGAGCATGGAACATTCTGATCATTTTGTGTAGATCCACTAAAATGGAGCTGACCGTCCCTGTTCCAAATATATTTAGTAAGTGTGATTACAATAATATAGGACTATTGATGAAACAATAAACACACAAATAGAGGACGGTTAACTTTGCAGTCTCTCTTAAGACTAACTAGTTGGACAAGATTAAGCAAATAGTTGGAGAAGATTAGCCTCAGAGTTGGATGAGGAGGATAGAGCAAAACCAATCTCGCTTTGTGCAGTCCCACTGAAATATAGAAACGTTGCCCATGTGACATTTCAGCAAAACTGCACAAAACACTCTTAAAAAAGTGATTTGTGTAGTTCACCAAAAGATCGCAATGGCAACGAGGTGAAATGGACAGCCCTGTTTGGAAAAGAGGTAGAAAGGAAACAATTACTGGCCAATAACATTGGAAGACACATACGCCAAAAAAAAAGAAACATATTCCTTGTCCTAAGGGAAGATAGCAGCACGGTTGTTTATCTAAAAAGGGTGTGAGGACGAGATTGCAACATGAAAAGTAGGCCGGCCGAGCTACGATTTGGGCGAAGAACTAGGGAGGATCCACATGCAGGATTTTCCACATGCAGCGACGTGGGGAGATGCCAAGATGGGCTATGGAGCAAGGCCGAAGGGGTGGAAGATGTACCTGGGGGTAGTGTGTATGTAACTAGGAGGTCGTCGGCGTGCGGGATCTGCCCTGCTATGACGGAGCTTGGTCATAGAGGACGATCGGTACCGTAGATCGGGATGTGCTACCTCGACGCGGTCGAACGGAGCAATGATGCACGTCCTCCCTTTCTGCCGCCGGACGGGATCGGGCTGGATTCTATGACCAGCAGTGAGAGAGAGAGAGAGGCCACCGCTATTTTGTGTGAGAGAGTGTGAATACAGACCAACCCAGTAGGCAAGCTCCATTGTATATCATGGAGCGGATTACCTTTTTCTTCATAACAATCGTTTTATATTCTGTACGTGCCACTGAGCAATGTAACTTTATTTAAAAATGACGCACCAATACACCAAGTCGAACTTTGTTTCGTGCACGCGTGGTACACGACCCTCCTTCAAGTAAACAAACGCTACACGAGTCAAATTAGCACGTGGGCTGCCTTTTCGTACAGAAATGAGCTCCACCGTTTGTACCCGCGCGGGTGCTGCTGGGAACTAGACGCGAGTACGTGCATCGTGCGTGCACCTCCCCTCTTCGTGTACGTACCCCGCGTACATGGGTGTGTGTGAGAGATATGGTGTGTGGGTTCGTGCGTGAGACATAGACACGGAATATGTGTTGATGATATATCAAACAACAAATATAACATATGCAATGTGTGTGAAACAGAGGCATGGATATATCATATCTAGAGGCGGCGATCCACCAGAAGAGAGTGGAGGGATCACCACCGTGAGATATCAATAGAATCGAAGGGATGGATGAAGTGTATGGGCGCAGTAACAACAAAGAAAGCTAGCGAGATTGTGTGTGCCCACGTCAAAGATATAGGGCGGCTGGCCTACTGGAGTGTTAGAGGGGAGAGCTACTATTTTTGTGTGTGGCATGGATACCTACCTAAAACGTTCGGCAGTCTGTGTGTGTGTGTGTGTGTGTGTGTGTGTGTGAGAGAGAGAGAGAGAGAGAGAGAGAGAGAGAGAGAGAAGGGTCGGGACAGAGACCTGACTATATAGAGGTAGATCGACTGGTATATGTGCGGAGAAGGAGAGAGACCCTGCTATGTATTGAGGGAGATCGATTAACATCCATGCATATATGTAGGAAAGGAACATGGTTGAGCGAGAGATAGAGCTAGTGCCGGAGAGTTGGTGGTGGAGTTGCTTATCGAAGAGGGTGGGAGAGGCCTACTAGACAAACAGAGGGGACGACTGCAATATCAATAAGAGAGGGGATGTGTCTATGTGTGTGCACGTGCGTGTGAGATATGGGTCGGGAGGCATGCATGTATGACGAGGGCGGATGATGTGTGTGTGGTAAGCAGACCTAGCTAGATAGGTAAATCAATCGATGTGTGTCGGAGAAAGTGAGAGGCATAACTAGTGAGTAGTGAGGTACATCGGCCGGTGCATGGGGAAAAAGACTTATAGTCGACCTAGCTATATGTAGGGAGATCAATCGGTATACATGCATATGTTAGAGGCAAACAAGGCCCAGAGAGATGGACACAGAGAGAGGTATGCGGCTAGAATGTGGCCGGTGTGAGAGACCTACTATGCCGAGAGGGGAAGGCATGTGCGAGTGCGAGATCGATGAAAATAGGGGCGAGAGTGTGCATTTGTGTGGGACCATATTAGACACATGGAGGCTTGGACGCTAAGAAGAGAAGAGGGAAAACATGTGTTTGTGGTACCCATACCTGGCTAGAAAGGTATAACGATCGGTGTGTGTGCCGAAAAGTAGGAGGTGGGGAGACGTGCAGACACCATGGGAGAACGACCTAAGAAAAATAACGAACGTGCACAACGAAGAGGATGCTGAGGGAGGATTCAAATATTTAATTTGAATAAGAGATCATAGTGTTTTTAACCCACGCATGCATGAATATAATAGTGATACGCATGGTGTGGTTATGAGCATGTTATACTACATAAACATTTTTTTAAAATTTGTGATAATGTGTGGCTTTTGCAGCTTAGGGCTAAATACTTGTCATAATGTAGGGGGCGGGGCACTATACTTTGTGTGATAAACACAGTGTACGTATGAAACATGGTTTAGATTATGAAGATCTAGTTAGTACATCAAATGTACTATTATTTGGAGTCGACATCAAGTGTATTCAAATATTTGCATTCGAGTTCATATAGTGCACATAGTTCATATCTATCTCTAGCAATCAAGTGGTGTGTTATTAAGATAATATACAGATGTTGTTTAACTTGGCAACAATCACGATTGTAGATTCTTATTCAAATAGAAAAAACGAATTCAAATTTAGTTAGAATTAGAGCGGTAGTATAGACATTTGGAATGCACTAAAATGTTCATATGAGTAGGTTACATGCATTATACAGCCAGCGAAAAAAATTAATTGGACATAACATGGATTCAAAGTATTGAATATAATTTTTAACAATCCATACAGTGAAACGGGACAAGACTCTCTATGTGTGGTGCGAATTATTTTATTTTATTCTATTTTCTCGTAGAGGGAAGTGCGATTGGATTTGGTACTCTCCAAAAACTCGCTCTCCGCGCCTTGTTATCCCGAAATTACAACGCGCGCGAGAACTCCCTCCTGCTGCCAAATCCCAACATGGGAAATACCCGTTCTAACCCTGAGCCGAATGGACAACTAGTTCAAATCGGTGGGGGTACTTTTGTAATACACGCTAGATTTTGGACAAGAACGTCCCTAAGTCATGGTCCCCCCTCCCGTCACCTCCGTTTCGCCATTCGAAAACCCAGGCCGCCATAACCTATCTGCTCCAGCCGCGAAACCCGACCCTCCGCCGTCTGCCACCCCAGCCGGATCCTCTTCCCCGACAATGTCGTCCACCGCAACAAATCGACGTCCCTCATCCACCTCACCGGATGACGATCCTTCGGCGATCTCGTTGTCCCGCCGGTTCAGCCGCCCTGTCCTCCTCACCCAAGGAGCTGCTCCGACGATCGCCTCGTCTATCATGGCTGATCCATCCCCACAACACCGCCTTAACCTGCAACACCGGTACCACAACATCCTCACCGACTCCTCGGACGAAGCCAAGGCCTACTCGGCGCCACCAAAGAGGTTGTACACTCATCACATCATACCTTCTCCTTAACTTGACCTCCCGACGCCGACGGAGGTTGATCCTGCAGCCCCATGGCACGGCTACCTCGAAGTCGGCGCCACCGGTGACATCTCCACGAGGGCTCTCCCCAGTGCGAGGCTCCCTCGGCGGCTGCGTCCATACCAGCCGAATCTGCTGTTGCTGCAGCTCCGGCTCTCGCTCACTCACTCGCACTGCTGCTGATGCTCCAGCTCTCGCTCGCTCGCGCTACTGCTGCTCCGGCTCTCGCTAGCTCGCGCTGCTGCTGCTCTGCTCTTCCCCTTGCTTGTGCTGCTGCTCTGTTCTTGCTCTCGCTCGCACTGCTGATGCTGGTACACATGCTGCTGTAGCTACACGATTTACTGCTCTGGGTCTAGTTCGCGCTGCTCCTCCAGGTGCAGCTGCTCCGGCTGCTATCTGCTACTGTATTCCATGTCAATTGCCTGCTAATTTAGATCACTGTTTCTCCACTACTAGTGCTCTAGCAGCCTAAACTACATGTGAAGTGCCTCTCTGCTACCAGTGCGTTCAGTTTTGACAGTAACATTCAGATACCACCGTAAATTTCAGTTTCTACAGTTAAGTTCAGAGTCAACAGTTTTTACCTCATCTGTTGTAGCCAGGTGTTTTTTGGTGATGTAAATTTTACATCTATCACTTTTTGGTAATGTATTTTACATCATCTATTGGAGATGCTATTAAAATACCACTTGAGATCAACAATGTCTGCCTTGTACTGCTTCAGCCTCGACATCTTACAGTTCTCCGGAGCTGCTCCAGCGACGGAACAATCCATCACAACAGAGCGGTACCCTAGACGCCGTCTATAGATACCTCGGATATTCCTCCACACCTCCAAAAGCCACCTCTGTCGCAACTTCTTCAGTGACCAACCCAATGATGCTGAGGTCGACACGGCTACGCCAAAGAGGTTGTACACTTGTCGCATTACTTATTACTCTATATTCATGTCAATCCACTAGGGCTATTTTGGTTCAAAGGAAAAAGTGAAGGAAAAACATAGCAATAGGAAATTGTAGGATCGAAAGTATGTCTAGAGGGGGGTGATTAGACTACTTGACCAAATAAAAATCTAGCCTTTTCCCACTTTTAATTCTTGGCAGATTTTAGCAACTTAGCACAAGTCAAGCAATCAACCTACACATGCAATTCTAAGAGTATAGCAGCGAAATGTAAAACAATTGCATATGAAGGTAAAGGGAGGAGTTTGAGGGAGCAAACACAATGTAGACACAGAGATTTTTTACGCGTGGTTCCGGTAGGTGGTGCTATTGTAAATCCACTTTGATGGAGACTTCAACCCACGAAGGATAACGGCTGCGCGAGTCCACGGAGGGCTCCACCCACGAAGGGTCCACAATGAAGCAACCTTGTCTATCCCACCATGGCCATCGCCCACGAAGGACTTGCCTCACTAGGCTAGATCTTCACGAAGTAGGCAATCTCCTTGCCCGTACAAACCCCTTGGTTCAACTCCACAAACTTGTCGAAGGCTCCCAAGTGACACCTAACCAATCTAGGAGACACCACTCTCCAAAAGGTAATAGACGGTAGTGTTGATGATGAACTCCTTGCCCTTGTGCTTCAAATGATAGTCTCCCCAAGACTCAACTCTCTCCCACAGATTTGGATTTGGTAGAAAGATGATTTGAGTGGAAAGCAACTTGGGGAAGGCTAGAGATCAATATTCATATGATAGGATTGGAATATCTTGGTCTCAACAGATGAGTAGGTGGTTCTCTCAGAACAATGAGTAGTGGAAGTGTAGATATGTTCGGATGGCTCTCTCCACGAAAGAAGAGTGGGTGGAGGGGTATACATAGCCTCCACACAAAATCTAACCGTTACACACAATTTACCAAACTTGATGGGACAAAATCATGAAACTCGGTCAGACAGATTTAGTTCATAATGTGACCGCTAGGCATTCGGTGGGGCCGATATTATCAACTCGGTAGGAACGATTTCATTAGGGTGAGGGCATAACATAATCTCGGTGAGACCGATTACACAAACTCGGTAGGACCTATTTTGGTAATAAGCTAACCAGAGAGTTAGTCACGCAAACTCGATGGGACCGATTCGCTCATTTCGGTTGGACCGAAACGTTACGAAGGGGAAACAGAGAGTTTGCATTGCGAACTCGGTGGGACCGATCGCTCACCTCGGTTAGACCGAAACGTTACGAAGGGAAATAGAGAGTTTGCAATCCCATCTCGGTGAGACCGAGATCCCTATTGGTGAGACCGAAGTGACTAGGGTTTGTGGCAGTGGCTATGTCAACTGAACTCGGTGGCGCCGAATAGATCTTTTTGGTGGGGCCAAGTTTGACTTTTGGTTTGGGACATATGTGGATGTGAGAAAGTAGTTGAGGGTTTTGGATCATATCACTAAGCACTTTGAGCAAGAAACCCATCAATCAACACCTCATCCCCTTTTAATAGTATTGGCTTTCCTATGAACTCAATGTGATCTTGGATCACTAAAATAGAAAATGTAGAGTCTTGAGCTTGAGCCAATATGTGTCCTTAGCATTTTGAGGGGTCCACATTTCTAATCCATGACATGCCAATCATTGAACTTTCTGAAATGATCAACTTGATAGAGCATTAGTTCAATGAGCTATATGTTGTTAGGAATTACCAAAACCACCCAGGGATAGTTGCACTTTCAATCTCCCTCTTTTCGGTAATTGATGACAACATATAGATCAAAGCTGTGACTAATGATAATAAGATTTAAATACATCATCGCTTTGAGAAGTATGTGATAAGCAAGAGTCCCCCCCTAAATTTGTGCATTATTTAAAATTTGCGTTTGAATGCAAATGCACATTCGATTAGGATCATGGGTTACTCTTCCATGTCACATACATCTTGGTGAAGCGCTTCAAATGATATGAACTAAAAGCATGCACTCTTCACCAAGCAAAGTGAATGATCATATAGAGATGTAAAAGATAATGTCATTCAAGCAAGCATTAAAGTATCATATGATCAATCACATGATCAAACAAGTATATCACACACATAACGTAGTATCAAGCAAGCACACAAATGTATCAACCAAATAGCAAGAGACCAAGAAGGAAAAACACTCTCTCTTGAAGCCTATGATCTATACATATTTCTCCCCCTTTGGCAACAAGTTACCAAAAAGTTTGAAAATGCATAGTGCTATGCGTCTCTCAGGCTTAATCTTTGGGAGGCGGTGTAGAGAAAACTCCAAGGATGAAGGCTTCAGATGATGTAGTTGGAGCTGGTGGAGTGGCAACTCGAGGTGGCACTGAAGCTGTAGCTACTGGTGCTGATGTAGTAGCTCTTGTATCAGGTACATGCACTGCAGCAGATCTCTCACCTCTAGGCACTCTCTGAAAGGCATCTATGGTAGCCTGCCCTTTCCTCTCCTCTGCTTCCTCCTGGAGCTGCTCAACTGCAGTCTGTATCTCAGTCACTTTCAGATCAAGACCATAGAACTTTGTTTCAATGATCCTCTACAAGCTCTCCTGATTTTGAGTTAGGGTGGCCAAGCCCTTCTCAATCCTCAAAGTTGCTTGAAAAGATATGCCATTTGATCTTGCTTTGACTTGAGGGACACTTGAGATGCCTCTTCAACACTTGGCATCTTGGCAGCTTTCTCAGCTCTAGCTTTGGCTCTCTTCTCCCGTGCTTGCACTGATGAAGGTTCATTCTCATCCATGACAACTGTGTTGTCCTCAAAGTCAGGATATAGGGGTAGATGTTCCTTGTCCAACAAGTATATGCCTATGCCCATCTTGGAGTTGATGAGCTCATGAATGTGTGGAGCATACCCACATGATCTCTTCTGATCTGCAGCAGTCCTCTTGATTGTTTCAACAATCAGACTCATGACCTTGAACTTCTGAGGGACATCAAAAATGTGCAGCAAGTTGATTGAATGTCCTTTGATCATCTTGTGATCTCCAGATTTGGGCAACAATGTATGCCTCAAGATAATGTTGATTGTAGCTAGACCAGACAACAAGAAATGTAGAAATCCAAGCTGATGGGTTTCCAATGCTTTGTCAGGGATCTCCTTGTACATGTTGGCCATAGAGTTGTGGTCTTGCTTCTTCTTGGCATAGACATCCAAGTCATCCTCATGCTCTTTAGGGGCTTTGATCAACCTGGCCCACTCATCAACAGTTGACTGGTACCTTATACCTTCAGACATCCACACAATTCTACCATCCGGATAAAAATGTGCTGTAGAGTAGAATTGCAGGATGAGTTCATCATTCCATTTTGTCAGCTTTTGACCCACAAACTTGTCAACACCATAAGCTTTGAAACTTTCATGCACAGTTGGGAAGTGATCTTCATTGTCCTTGATGTAATCCCAATCAACGCATCTCATGTCACAGACAATTGGCTTCTTGTCAAGCAGAACTGTCTCATAGAAGTCCTGCTGTTCTTTGGTATGAAATTTGTAGTCCACATCAGTCCGTCTCCTCACAGCATATGGGTCACTTTGTGTCCATCTTCTAAGACCTGCATCCTTCCTCAACTTCATATCCTCAGCAACAATATGAGTATTATCATGATTAGGAATCTTGGGCTTCAATTTTCTGAGCACTTGGACCTCAGCATCTTCATCAATCTCACGCACTCGGGCCTTGTTCTTTTCTGCAGCTGGAATAATCCTTGTGCTTCTCTTGGGTGCGGACTTGGTGGCTTGAGTAGCAGCTTTGGGGGCATTCTTGGGCTTTGAAGGAGCAGCCCCTGACTTGATTGCATCTCCCATAAGCTTCTGAGCTTTAGGTGCTAGTGCAGCAACCTCTTCTTCTTCAGCCTCATCATCATCATCCTCTCTCATGGATGGCTTGCTAATCACTTTGGTTGTGGTCTTTCTAGCTCTCTTCTTTGCTCCTGCTGGCTCATCATCTCTTGTTTCAAGAGTGAAAACCATTGTCTCTTGAGTAGAGGCTCTGGCCTTAGACGTTGGAGCTCTTTTGGCAGGGACCTTTTTGTTCAGACCTGGCTTTGTTGCAGGAGTTGTGCCATACTATTTCCTGAGCACCTTCTTCTTTGAAGTGGCCTCATCAGCCACAAAGTCCTCATCCTTAGTGTCAGAAGTTGTCTTCTTCCTTGTCCTGGTAGCAGCCTTTGGCAAGTTGCTAGGTGTGCTCCTGCTACACTCATCAGAGCTGCTAGAGGGACTAGTGCCCTCACTCATGTTAACTTGCTCCTCAGACAAGTTCTGGCTATCACTCTGGTCAGACATCTTGGCAAATACACTGACAGCAAACCCTGTGAATAGATGTAGATGAGGTAGAGTGGATAAGCATCACAAAGTGCAGAGTTTTTGCAAAATAGATGACTCAAAAACTTAGTTTTAGTTCTCTACATAAAGCATTTCGGAGCTACCGAATTGTTAAACTCGGTGATACCGAAGCAATTCTGGAACTTAAACTAGTGAACTCGGTCAGACCGAGTCACAGTTCGGTGGTACCGAGATTGCCAGGGTTTCACAGAGAGTTGAACTCGGTCGCATCGATTTGCCATTTTCGGTCAGACCAAAAAGTGCAAGTGCAATGGCCTAAGACAAATCGGTGAGACTGATTTCTACAACTCGGTCGGTCCGAGATGAGTTCGGCGGAGACCTAACCCTAAATTTTCGAATCAAAACTAATCTATACGTAGTTTTTGCTGGATAGGATGATTTCAATCATGGCAAGAATCATGGCAAAGTAATGTGCTATGAATTAGAGTTAAGGAATAGCACATGGATCGAGCTCATACCCTATCTTGGCGGTGCGCTCACTACAGTGGCAACGATGGAGCAGATTGTCGTTGACGGCGGCGGAGACCAGCGGCGGGAGGTCGCTGGCGGCGAGGAGACGACCCAGAGACCTGAGACGGCAGAGCAGGTCATGCATGGGCGAGAAGGTTTTGGAAAGTTTTCCAAAATTTGACCCATCGGTATATATAACTTGACCCTGTCGGTGTGACCGAGTCGAACAACTCGGTGGCACCGAGATGCAAAA
The DNA here is from genome assembly GCA_902687465.1 of Secale cereale. Lineage (NCBI taxonomy): Eukaryota > Viridiplantae > Streptophyta > Magnoliopsida > Poales > Poaceae > Secale > Secale cereale. Next base: position 314,831,660 of record LR738715.1, on the reverse strand, counting down.
CTGCTAGCAGTTACTGCAACTCGGTGTGACCGAAAAGTTCAAATCGGTTGCACCGAGATTGAAAACCTAGATCAACTTAGTGAACTTGGTGTGACCGAAGTGGATAACTCGGTCATACCTAAATGCACAAAGAGGTTTTGGAAGTTTAAGTCTATGACGAATCGGGGACTCCGAGTCCTCCTCACACAGAGTGGTTAGAATCTGACTTGATCATACTTTGTGATGTAGTATGAATAGAGTTTGAGACGAGAAAAACATAGATAGCTAGAGGAGGTTCTTAGGCATTCTTGTCCATCCATTTGGCAGAAGAAAAAGAGCCAAACGATCAAAGCAACAAATGGATGTCCTCGAATGAGAAAAATATGCATTCAACATGCTCACACAATAAGATAGCAAATGAAACATGTGGCAAAGCATGCACAACCATTCTAGCATCTATCAAACAATTGGTGATGACTAGGTCATCTATATATGAGTATATTGACTTAGGAGTCAAATGAGAACATTTGATCATAGGTCATACTCATCGTTTAAGCACAAGTGGGGTTACCACTTTTACATAAATCATTGTTGTGTTCACATCATTAGAGTTGCTTTATATCAATTAATTAGAGTAAAGTTCCCCCTACTTGTGATATCCCCCCCCTAAGAGGGATGAACTAACCTTGGGTTTTGTCGATGATGACTTCATGTAGGTGTTGAAGATGTAGATGCTCAGTGTTGATGTAGATCATTTGGAGCTATCCATTGGAGTGAGTTGCACTTTCAATACCTACACGGGTTAGTCCCACAAGGAACAAACGAGGATATCCATAGACATAGAGTGAATTGCACACATGATGATGTCCATGAAAGTATTAGGTTACCTTGTCCCTTGTCTTACCAACAAGAGGGTTTGTGACTCCTTGAACTAGTGCAAGATATGGAAGTTGTTTGCACTTGCCCTTGCCAAAATGATATGAGTAAAGTAGTTTGGCGGAGTCACCCTCAAGAACTCTCCAGTTCTTCTTCTTCGAGATCCACACCATCTTGATGGGAATCCTTGGAGTTGTATTCGTACTTGATGAAGTAGAACTTGAAGTAGTCTTGGGAACCCACTTGACCAAGGCCGTATGAGCTTCTTCAAATGCATCAGTATCTTCTTGAAGCTTGTCCTTGCCCTTTAGCATGTGGTCCTGTGGTGGAAGATCATCTTGTGCTTGTGTTCCTTGGAAAGAAGTAGGATAATACCTCTCTTGTTGAGGAACAAATTTGTCTTGGGGTATTGATCTTCATCCCACTCAACTCCATTTGCATTGAACTTTCATTCAAAACGAACACCTTGATTCTTCTGGTGTCTTCTTTGCTTGCGCACAATTTCCTGAAATTGCTTACTTCCGGCAAGACTCTTGTAAACAACTTTCTCTATAATTCCCTTCAGTAAGCTATTTTCTTGCTCAAGTGTAACTTGGCTAAGAGAATCATCAGTGGAATCAAGAGAACTACTAGAAGCAACAATATTGGATTTAGCATGATTGTTGTTACTACTAGAGGAAGAATCTGTCTTGTTCTTGCTGCTAGATTTAACTTGTGGCATGTAAGTAGACAAGAGTAAACGCTTGGCAATGTAAGAAGAACTTTTCGTGCAAAGATCATCATTGATCGCTTTTAAGAACTCATGCTCTTGCTCAAGGTTGAGCTTTTCAAAGCGTAACTTCTCATGAGTCTTTAAAAGTTCTCGATGATCTTCCAAGGTAGTTTCATGAGCTAACTTAAGAGTGTTTAATTCTTTAGTTAGACGCTGAATATTATCCTTATCATTTTCATTCGCTTTATCTTGATAAGCATGATTAATAGCAATTTCATCATAGGTTTCATCACTATTGCTACCAACAAGTAAATCATCATCTCCTAGCAAGTCATCTTCATCACTATTAAAATCAAGATACTCGGGGTGTGATACCTTAGGGCCTTTATCCATGAAGCATCTTCCAATCCCTTCATTTGGTGAGTCAAATATGTCGTAAGAGTTGGATGACACAAGAGCAATTCTGCCAACACCTTCATCTTGAGTATCTTCGGAGTCGGAGTAATAACTTCTCTCGGAGTGGTCATCAAAGTCGGAACCGGATACCCATTCACCAACATGAGCTTGATGTCTTCGTCTTGTATAGCTCCTTGATGATTTGTCCTTCCTTTCCGAATCCTTGCTTCTATGACAGGGTCTTCGTTCATAACGAGCATCTGTACTCCTTCTCTCTCTTGGTGATGATTCTTCTCTTCTACTTCTCCTTTTAGGTGACTCTTCTCTTCTTTCGTGGGGAACCGTACACTCATTGGAGTAGTGTCCGGGTCTTCCACAATTGTAGCAATTTCGGTCACGACTAGAAGATCTTTTGTCATTGTAGGACCTTGACTTAGAACTTCTCTCTTTGCTTCTATTCTTGTAGAACATGTTGAAGTTCTTCACCATTAAGCTCAATTCTTCATTGAAGACTTGTTTCTCACTTGATGATCTAGGAACATCACATGAGGCTTTGTAAGCACCACTAGACTTGTTGTGAAGCTCCTCTTTATCCTTCAGTGACATCTCATGATCAACAATTCTTTCAATGACTTCCGTTGGCTTGAGATCTTTGTAGTTGGTCAGGGTGTGCATTTGGTTTTTTCCGTTTGATTCGGTTCGGTTTTCTCGGTTTTTGGCTTATACGGTTTTTATACTTCGGTTTATACGGTTTTATACATAGATACGGTTCGGTTTCGGTAATAACCATTTAATTTCGGTTCAGTTTAGGTAATAACCAAAATAACCAAAGTTGACGCGAATTTTGAATGAACAACTAATATATTTTGGTCACATTATTCGGTCTGTGTATGTAGGTAAGATTTTTCTTATGAGAAGTGCCTACGTAGATTAGATCATTATTAGATGGCACACATGAACAGGTCCTAGGTATTAAATGGCAGCAGATCTGAGATTAGGAAGGTTTTTTATTACGTGAGGGAGCAAGCAAAAGGAAGGAGTCAATTATATTCATTTTATTACGAGATGGAGCAAGCAAAAAAAGGAAAGAGACAATCCTCATCATGACAAAAGCGGCGGGCTGGCCTTTTTCTCAAGCAAGCGATCATGTGTATATGGGCTGGATAATTTAAGGCCCAAGCAAGCACATCATACGCCGGGTGCCTAGGTCGTTGGTTCAAACTGTAGTGTTTAGTCCCACCTCGCGTATGGAGCAGCATCATGGTGGGCAGAAGGCTATAAATAGAGGAGTGACTGCAGTTTCAACTAAATTACTTCATACAGCGGAGGTACTTTCGGTTTAATTCGGTTTTACCGAAAACCGTCGGTTTCTAACAAAAAAACCGAAGGGTATATGGTTTTGAAAATCAAAAACTGAAACAGAAACGAAAAACTAAAAAAGACGAAATTTGGTTCAGTTTGGTTTTTTTGGTTTGGTTTTTGGTTTTCGGTTCGGTTTTGCACACCCTGAGTAGTTGGGCATCATTTGGTTCAATGTGCACACAGTATCATATTTTCCATCCAAGGCTCTTAGGATCTTCTTGATGATGAATTTGTCGGTCATTTCTTTGCTTCCTAAGCCGGCAATCTCATTTGTGATGAGAGCAAGCCTAGAGTACATTTCAGCGACACCTTCATCATCCTTCATCTTGAACTTGTCAAGTTGACTTTGAAGCACATCGAACTTGGATTCCTTGATGAAGTCGGTACCTTCGTGCATATCAATCAAAGTATCCCAAATTTCCTTTGAATTCTCAAGACGGCTGATTTTGTTGAATTCTTCGGGGCACAATCCGTTGAAGAGGATATCGCAAGCTTGAGCATTGTATTGCAACATCTTCAATTGTTCCGCGGATGCTTCACGATTCGGTTCCTTCCCATCGAAGAATTCACCTTGCAAACCAATACACACAATAGCCCAAACGGCGGGGTTATGTCCAAGAATATGCATTTTCATCTTATGCTTCCAACTAGCAAAATTAGTACCATCAAAGTAAGGACCTCTACGGTGGTAATTTCCCTCGCTAGACACCATACTCTCCTAGGTTTTGAAACCAATGCTATGATCACCAAAGCAATGGAAATCAAGGCAAATGAAGACCAAGGCTCTGATACCACTTGTAGGATCGAAAGTATATCTAGAGGGGGGGTGATTAGACTACTTGACCAAATAAAAATCTAGCCTTTTCCCAATTTTAATTCTTGGAAGATTTTAGCAACTTAGCACAAGTCAAGCAATCAACCTACACATGCAATTCTAAGAGTATAGCAGCGGAATGTAGAGCAATTGCATATGAAGGTAAAGGGAGGAGCTTGAGGGAGCAAACGCAGTGTAGACACGAAGATTTTTTACGCGTGGTTCCGATAGGTGGTGCTATCGTGCATCCACATTGATGGAGACTTCAACCCATGAAGGGTAACGGCTGCGCGAGTCCACGGAGGGCTCCACCCACGAAGGGTCCATGAAGAAGCAACCTTGTCTATACCATCATGGCCATCGCCCACGAAGGACTTGCCTCACTAGGGTAGATCTTCACAAAGTAGGCGATCCCGTTGCCCGTACAAACTCCTTGGTTCAACTCCACAAACTTGTCGGAGGCTCCCAAGTGACACCTAACCAATCTAGGAGTCACCACTCTCCAAAAGGTAATAGACGGTGTGTTGATGATGAACTCCTTGCTCTTGTGCTTCAAATGATAGTCTCCCCAACACTCAACTCTCTCTCACGGATTTGGATTTGGTAGAAAGATGATTTGAGTGGAAAGCAACTTGGGGAAGGCTAGAGATCAAGATTCATATGATAGGATTGGAATATCTTGATGTCAACACATGAGTAGGTGGTTCTCTCTTAGAACAATGAGTAGTGGAAGTGTAGGTATGTTCTGATGGCTCTCTCCATGAATGAAGAGTGGGTGGAGGGGTATATATAGCCGCCACACAAAATCTAACCGTTACAGACAATTTACCAAACTCGGTGGGACCGAATCATGAAACTCGGTTGGACCGATTTAGTTCATAATGTGACCATTAGGCATTTCGGTGGGACAGATATGATCAACTCGGTAGGCCAATTTATTAGGGTTAGGGCATAACGTAATCTCGGTGAGACCGATTACACAAACTCGGTAGGACCGATTTTGGTAATAAGCTAACCAGAGAGTTGGTCAGGCAAACTCGGTGGGATCGATTCGCTCGTTTCGGTTGGAGCGAAACATTATGAAGGGGAAACAGAGAGTTTGCATTGTGAACTCGGTGGGATCGATCGCTCATCTCGGTTAGATCGAAACATTAGGAAGGAAAACAGAGAGTTTGCAATCTCATCTCAGTGAGACCGAGATCCCTATCCGTGAGACCGAAGTGACTAGGGTTTGTGGCAGTGGCTATGTCAACTGAACTCGGTGGCGCCGGATAGAACTTTTTGGTGGGGCCGAGTTTCACTTTTGGTTTGGGACATATATGGATGTGAGAAAGTAGTTGAGGGTTTTGGAGCATATCACTAAGCACTTTGAGCAAGAAACCCATCAAGCAACACCTCATCCCCTTTTAATAGTATTGGCTTTCCTATGGACTCAATGTGATCTTGGATCACTAAAATAGAAAATGTAGAGTCTTGAGCTTGAGCCAATATGTGCCCTTAGCATTTTGAGGGGTCCACATTTCTAATCCATGCCATGCCAATCATTTAACGTTCTAAAATGATCATCTTCAAAGAGCGTTAGTTCAATGAGCTATATGTTGTTAGGAATTACCAAAACCACCCAGGGATAGTTGCAATTTCAGAAATTTTCCTATTGCACTCTACTATTCAATTATTCATGCATTTCATTGAAAGGAATGGAGCAAACCATCCACGTGGACCTACTTTTGAAAATCCTATGCATGAAAACAAGACTAAGGCCCTCTTTGATTCGTAGGATTTTGCGAAAGTAGTAATAGGAAAAGCATAGGGTTGGAGTGGCATGCCCACTTGAATCCTATAGGATTAGCAATGAGTGTTTGATGCCATAGAAAAAACAAAGGAATTGTAAAAAGAGGTTGGAGTGGATGTTAGATTTCCTATGAAATGTAGTACAAAAGATTCCATAGGAAAAATTCCTATGGAATACAATCATATGAATCAAAGGACCAACATAAGAAAAAATCCTAAGGATTTCAGTCCTTTAGAAATCCTATAAAATTTCTTTAAATCAAAGGAACCCTAAGTGCATCGGTGGTAGAATAACATTCTAACTGTACACACTTTCCTCTGGTTTCACTTTAATTTGGCCATGTTCCTTTGCATTCCTCTGCTCTTCCAATTCCTGTGAACCAAACACCCAAGTTGACAAAAATAATGTGTTTACAAATGCTTTGTTTCCCACATGCATTCCTATCCTATTCCGGTGTTTTTCTTATCCCTGTGTTTTTAGAATCCTGCAAGCCAAAGGAGCCCTTACAAAATTACTTCAGTAACAGATAGGTGTCGAAGAAAACTTTGTGTGGTTTGTCCTGCTCCTGCCGCGACATTGTCCACCTCACCTGAGCTGCTCCATCGACAGAAGCATCCACCATACTAGACATCCCGACTCCTGACCGACTCGCCACCTCAGATCTCCTTCCCTGTTGCCGGCACCCACCGCAACTGCATCACCATCATCGACTTAGCAGATTAACCTGAGTACTGCACGGGTCCGCAAGAGACGTCGCACTCTTTTGTTTCTGCTTATGTTATGCATTGCTTAATATTACCTACTACTTTATCATCCTGTTCACCTCTTAGACTCCAAGTCAGGTCCAAATTACAAACTTGAGTTTTAAAATGCTTGTGGCCTTGTGGGGCACATATCGAGACAATAATGAATAGTATCTCTGTCTATTATCTGGTTGTTCATCTTGGGCGGGAAACAAGTAGTAAAGCAATCATCATGTGTCTTTTTATTAAATTAAAGCTATCATGAGCCCGCTATCATTATTTTTGGATCTATCCACTAGTTGTTGCCATCACTCTAGATTTTGCATGCTCTCTTTACATAATCTCACTATATTTTTTGTATGCATGTCAGATATTGTACACAGTCATGTTGAACATGTAGAGAAAAAGAGAAGAGTTTTGCGCGGCAATACACTGTCATGCAGACATCGCTCGATGGTGGGTGCAATGGAAAACCCTCCCCCCCTCCAGATTATAATCCAGAGGAAGATATCTGTTCTGAGGCTAATTCAGACGGAGCTGACCACTCCTATTTACCACCCGAGGTGTTTGCTCTAACTTTGAATGATGATGTTGGTCATATCATGCATATGTTGCCTTGCAGTGCCTACTTTCGACATCATGTATGTCATCTGCTTACTTTAGACATGTTTTGCAATGCCACCTGTTTAGTTTCTATATCATGTATGTGAATTATGCAATCTCATCTCTTTTAGGCAGACATAATATATGTGAAATATGCAATGCCATCCTGTTTAACCAGGCATCATACATTTGAATGATATCTTGCCAATCCTTTTCTTTGTTACATTTCCTTTGTCGACAATGTTTTTACATTCAACTACTCTTCCTGTGAAACAGTCATTTGAGTGGGTGATGGAAAAATCTGTAGTGAAAAATGCCTTCAGAGCAGACAGTGCTACCGGTCGAAGCAGATCTCTTGCTGGGTCCCGATAGCTCCTTAGAGATGGATTCGAAGACAGATGACCAATCCTATTCCCCCACAGAGGTGTATGATCTAACTTGGCACGGTTATACTGCTCATATCATGCATACGGTGTCTTGCATTGCATAGTTTAGACATCATATAGACAATATTCAACACCATGTTCTTAGTCCAGGCATCGTTTATGCGAATGCCCTCTGCTTAGTATATAAATCACATATGTGAATTATATCATGTGATCCTGATTACTTAGATAACATGTATGTGAATTATGTCATGCGAACCTGATTACTAAAGACATCATATAATTATCTCATGCCATCCTATTTAGTTACTTATCATATGTTTGAATTATGTCATGCTATGCTATCCAGTTTAGATACACATAATATATGTGAAATTATGTTATGCTATCCTTTTTAGCTAAACAATATACATGTGAACTATTTCATGCCCTCTTTTTTCCACACTATCTATCGCATCTGTCTCTCATACAAGGTCCGTACATTCAACTACGTTTCTTGTTTATCAGCCATTTGAACTGGAGCGGGTGATGGCAGTATCTAGCGGAGTAAAAACACGGTCTTCAAATAAATAGTGCTTCCTCTTGGTGGAGATAGCACCTCGGTTGTACATGCACGAGAATCGGCCCTACCACACATAACCCAGACTCCCGCATATTGTACCCCTACTGCGATGGACAGAGAACCAACTTCACCTAACCTAGCCCCAACCCCAGCAGATTGTAACCCAGTTCCAGTTGACACAGCACCATCTCCACCACATAGCTCCCAAACAAGAGCAGTTGGTAAGGCAGCCCCAGTGCCCAAAGCGCCAGTACTACCACAGCAAACCCCAAATCCACGAGTTAGTACACCTATTCCTGTGGACGAAGCACAACTAGCCATTCGTAGTTTAGCATCTATCGCACTTGATGTAGTTAAATCCTATGTGCGTATCTTCCCATCATGGAAATATTATACTGAAGATGAAGGAAAATGCCAGTTGCAGGTATTCGTCCAGGAGTTATGAGTAAGTACTGTTATTCATGGCAATTACTTTGCTTTGTCCCATACATTATACCTCCATGCTGGTTATAATACATCGAATGTTCTCTATAGAGAAGGACCGATTTGGAAACTCTGGATGAGGCAACCTGTGCCAATACCTCTGCTATCTTCAAGAATGCTTGGTGGCAGTATTGGAATTACTTGAAGAAAACGTACTTCACTGGCAAAGAAAATCATCAAATTCCATTACGTTCTCCCGAGACACATTTACGGGACAATTACCGGGAACGCCTTGTTCAGTACTAGTCCCGAACCAAGAATATGGTATTGTCTATGAGCTCATTTTTTAATTTTGAAGTATTGTATCCTCCGTCTTACTCTACTCTGTTCGTGTAGAACAAGTGCTTAAGACTGGAGAATAACTGTTCTCATTTAAGATTCCATTACTATGGTGCATACTGCCTTGCTCTTGTATCACTGTATTTACTCATACAAACTTATTTTTAAATTAAAGGATCCAATCGAAACTCCAATGGCACAACATGTATGTTTAAGCATGTTTGCTCTTCTAAGCTCTGCTGATTTCAATTTCAATTGTGTATACAGTTGACTTCTCATATCATGCACATTACTAGCATCATAACAGAGCCAATAGTGTTGTTGTACATGTTCACCCGTGGTACCCATCTGAAATTTTGTTGTGCCGTGTAGTTTCCCACACTTGTATTCTTTCAATTGTGCTTTGTCTTGAACTAAAATAATTTGAACTATTTTGATTTGTCAAGACAATGCAGTGACCATAGGACATAGATATATGTTTGTTTGATGCTTTTATTATGTACCACTCCCTTTGTTCCGAAATGTAGGTCGCTGGACCTTTTGCAGTGCAAACTTCGTCACGTTACGGAATTCTCGCACTTTCCGAAATTACCCCTCACTCCCCTTGCAGCCACTCGTTCACTCGCTCGCCTCTCTTCTCCCCGTCGCTCCCCTCGTTCCCCTCTCTTCTCTCCATCGCTCTCCATGACTCCCCGCCGACATCTCCCTGACTCCCCGTCACCGGTCTCTCCAGCATATCTCCCCAGCGCTGCCACCTTTCTCCGCGTCCACACTGGGCGTCCATTCACGCCCCACATCCAAGGTCAAAGATTTAATTTTTTGCGCCGGCGACGAGCTTCTGGGCGATGGAGACGATGGATCTGCGTGCGCCGGCACTCGATCTGGGCGAGCTAGGCACTGGATCTGCGCTCGTCGGCACTGGATGTGGAGCGGTGGACGAGCGGCGTATCTGGAGCGGCGCTGGAGCAACTGGCGGATCTAGAGCAGCTCGATCGTCCTCACGGCTCTGGTACGTTGTCTCTTCTCCATGCCTCCTCTCTTCTCCATTTGCAGGAGCAGTTGCTATTAGAGTAGCAGTGCATCGATTTGGTTAATTAAAATTCAAGGCAGTAGCTTGAAAATTCTGTTTGGTTGGTGTGATGCAGGCGCTTGTTACTGTGCACTGATTTAGCAGTTACTTGTTGATGTTACTGTGCATCAATTTGGTTGGGGTGCAGAGCTCGGAGGCAGCCTGCGAAGATTGCTCGGCCAAAGGGTCGGACTCCAAGAAGAGGATAAGGCCCAGCGAGGTATATACTGCCTGCTCTTTGTTGTGTGCTTCTCGCTTGAATTGTTTTCAGCTTCAGTACAATACTTGAGTCAGGTGTTCGAAAAGCTTGTATTTCATTCAGGCGATTGGTGGAGGTGATCAGGTACAGTCTTCCAACATGGCCGCCAATTCCGCAAACGAGAGCGTCCATAGCAAAGATAAATGCGAGGAGAGCAGCCCGGCGACAGGGAGGACGATTGGTGGCAAGTCCAAGGGGAAGGGGGCCAAGGAGGGCTCCGAGAAGGAAGACTACATCCATGTCACCGCAGCCTCACTAAAAGGGTACACATATTTTGCTAATCACTTCCTCGTTTGATTAGTGTGTAACTATGGATGAACTATGTATGCATTTGTTTAGTACTCCATGGATGTTGAAACCATGGATGTTTTAATCCTTTGTGCAGCTGAGGAGGGAGAAGATCAGTGAGAGGAAGTAGCTTAAAATTAACTGAAACCATATGTGCTTGAGAGTAATTAAAATTAACTTGTGCTTGTGCAACAGTGTCCTTTCTTCCTCTTATTTTTCAGTAAAGTGTAGGAGCATAATTTTAACTATAAATTTTTTCTGTTAATTAAGATAAACTGAAACCGTTTCCTTTAATTAAGATAGACTAAATTAATATATACTGAAATTATCAATATAGACTGAATTTTACAGAAACTGAATTGGAATATAAGTAAACATGGTGTGCTGAATATTCGAATTATTCAGCTAGAGCAGGGTAGCAGCAGGAATAATCTTAATTTTTTACTGTTTCCAACATTTACTGTTTTCAAATAAACTGGAGTACAAACAAACTACTTATCCCCCCCCCCAAAAAAAAATCTCTGTGCACACACATGTACCTGGATTTGCATTCTATTGTCGCATACACCAGTCAATTGTAATGGCCAATCCGTTGGTTGGACTATAGTGGGTGGGATTGTAGCTTAACTTATTTTGTGTTATCATTACACCATTGGTTAGAATAACAATAAGAATAATGGTCTGATGTGTAGACTGGTTTTGCTGACCTAGAATGATCGTTGGATGTGATTTTTTTCCTTTTTGTTGCCAATATGAAGTTTTCCCTCTGATGGACCCTGTATGATGTGTTCTACTCCATCTTATCTATCCCTAGAAGTGAATCATATTCTGTCATTGTAGCAACAAATGTTGTCGATACAGTTGCAAGTTTGTTGCGGCAGTGTAGTGTCGCAACAAATGTTGTCAGTAGATATTTTTTGTCAAGTCAAGCCCATCTTTCGTGTATGGCATCTTGTCAGCAGTGGTAATGCAGCATTTATTGTTTCCATGTTTTCAGAAATTGTGGTCGTAATTTTTAATAACCTTCCAATCTTTGTTTTTGTACTTCTCTTACTTGATCCAAACATATTTACATAGAACTTGCTTGCTCGTTTTGGCACCCCTCATTTCATTTCATTTGGAAATGAAATGAAATGAAATATCTACTAGGATTTCATTTGGTTCAAATGGAAACCCAATCACAAAAAACATGTTTGGCTGCCACATGGATTTCTGAATTGAAATGATTGATATGACATGTATGGCTGCCATTTTGGCATGAATGGAGTAATAGACTAACATCAACTTTAAAAGAGTAAAAATGGATTCATTCCTTCATATGTTTTGTCTCCAAAATTTGCCAGAGAGCAATGATAGGTCTAGTTTATGCAATTTTTCAGTATCAGAGGATTTATTCTTTCCAATTTAACACTCCAACATTTATTGTTTCTTTCCAAAATTTATGCAACTCACCTGCCCAACTTATTTGTCCTTTCCAAAATTTATTGAGTTTATTGATCCTTTCCAAAACTTATTGTTTCCAAAATTAGCAGTGGTGTATTAATTGTTTCCAAATCGATTGTTTTCAGAAATTCATCTGCCCAACTCTCGCGGGATCGGCAGGGAAGGAGCAGCACCGACGACCCTGGGCAGAGAAGGAGCAGCACCAGCGACCCTAGGCGGGGAAGGAGTAGCACCAGCTACCCTGGGTAGAGGATCTGCTCGAGTTACCTGAGGGCAGAGGATCAAGGACCTGGGCGGAGGTGGGGGCAGATGACCTTGGCGGAGGTGGGGGCAGCGGGACCTGGGCAGAGGTGGAAGACGATCCGAAGGCAGATGATTCAATTGTAGCGGGGGTAATAATGTCATTTCCCCGATTTTGACCTAGTCGGAATGATTTTGCCAATGACCTATATTTCGGGACTGAGGGAGTACTTGGCAATATAAGACTTGGTTGTTTAATCCTGTCCACTATACTACTGAACGGGTTCACCGAAATGAGTTTCATATACTACATGCTAAACCTGTTATGTGTCTGCTTGTTTCTTCTTTTAGAATGCTGACAGAATATTGGGGAAGAGTACCTTATTAAGCAATGGCAAAGGAAGTAATTCAGATAAGGTTTAGGATAGTGAGACATCCTTGTTGGTCTCCATAAAAGCTGACAAAACAACTAAGGAAAACTATCTTGATGACAGTGAGACAACCCCAAAGTCCTGTCTTGGTGTAGTGTTCGAGTTACTGGCCACTACCGCTGGCACAAGCTCCTCGAACTCACTGTGGGAATCAGTTCGATTTCTTGAGTCTCAACTACAAGCTGAAAGACATCGATCAGCTGTGCTGTGACAAGAAGCCGAAGGACTGCGGAAGTCCCTGGAGAATTCAGATGCATACTTTCTGGTGCAATAGCAAGCGCTGGAGGATTTAAGCGCCAAACAATAGAAAGCTAATAAGCTTGCTAAGCGTCTTGCTAGCATGGTGGATACCCAGGATATTGTTTCTTGAGCTCTTGTGAAGTTGTTTCAGTTCTGGACTTATTTTGCTGCATCATTTATTTGCACTGGCCGCCAACTTTGACAACCAGTGTATGTATTATGTAATATGCTGCTTTGTTCCCCATATTTGCACTGGTGGCGAACTTTGAGGCCAAGTGGTTGTAATATGTGTAATAGCCGTAATAGCCTAGCATATATTGCTTGCTTATTTATTTCCTTGTTGTCTTGTTTATTTGTTTGCTTTTAGTCAGTGCAGTTCTTTTTCCATGGTTTGCTAGTGGCCGTAATAACCTATTTTTTAAAACTAGGCCACAATAGCCATGGGCAACATGCAGACCGTTATCACCAAGGCCTTCTACGGGCCGTAGAATCAATGGGCCTTTTATGGGATGTATGGTCGATTGGCCAAACATGGGGCAATAACGGACCGCATTATGGGCCATAAACAGGCTAGACTGGCAGCTGTCCATTCATGGGCCGACCATAACTGGCCTTTAAGAGACCGACGAGTATAACATGCTTAATTCCATCGATAGACATAACAGGTCGTTAATGGACCGTATTTGATGACGCTATGAAAACAACCCAATGGGTCAATGGGCCACGAACGGGTCGACTTTAACCACAGGTTGAATTTGACCGACAAGCGGAAAAGGGCATTAACGTACCCTAAGCTACAGAATGCAGCAAATCATCCCAAGAATAAATGGGCCCTTAAAAGGCCGAAAGATAACACGGGCTGAGAGCAGCCCAATGGAGTAATGGGCCGTTAATGGGTATGAAGCAATGTACTGTTCATTATGGGCCAGTTTCACTATGAGCCGTTAATGGGCCAAGAGTTATAAAGGGCCTCATGTGGGCCGAAAGACGTCATGGGCCGTACATGGGCCGGAAGTTACAATGGGCTGGAATCATATTGGACGGCCCAGATGAAGCTAGTGGATCGAAATCGTAAAGGCCATGATGGGCCGTGGGTTATCGAGACTGAATGGGCTCTATGCGAGCAAGCCGTTAGCATGCTTTCGATGGCCGGCCCGTTATCCCTTGACCAAGTCAACCGGGCCAACCTTTTGACCTAAATGGGCCACTATTGGGCCGCACCACGTGTTGACGTATCATTGGCGCCTCCTGTGTAGTGGTTGGTTGACATCTGTCCGCACATGGAGCCGACATGTGGTCCCTTCGGCCAATGATAATTTTACACGTGGAAAATTCCCATTGGTCCTCTCTGTTAGCGGGTTATCGGAACCAAAGCCGGACCCGATAGCTTAACGGCGACCCGTTACAGTGGATGCCATGTCTCGGTTACCTTTGACGAAAGCACTTCCATGACGCGCCATTTATCGTCATGGAAGCGAACACGTCTGTGATGATAATTTTGGTATTGTCACGGAACACTTCTATGATAGCACATGTATGGCTATCTTGATTCTGACATAAAATCGTCATGGATGTACATGCATGACAGAAAACGTGACCTACTATGACAAACACGTATTATCACGGAAGTGTTTTTTTGTAGTGATGTCCCTAGTCAGCCTCTACATGACTAGCTCATTGATCAAAGGTGGCTATGATTTCCTAGCCATAGACATGAGTTGTCATTTGATAATGGGATCACATCATTAGGAGAATGATGTGATGGACAAGACCCAAACTATAAACGTAGCATATGATCATGTCAAGTTTATTGCTATCGTTTTTTGCATGTCAAGTATATGTTCCTATGACCATGAGATCATGCAACTCACTAACACCGGAGGAATACCTTGTGTGTACCAAACGTCGCAACATAACTGGGTGACTATAAAGGTGCTCTACAGGTATCTCCGAGGGTGTTTGTTGAGTTGGCATGGATCAAGATTGGGATTTGTCACTCCGTGTGACAGAGAGGTATCTTAGGGCCCACTCGGTAATACAACATCACAAGAAGCTTGCAAGAAATGTGACTAATGAGTTAGCCACGGGATCTTATATTATGGAATGAGTAAAGAGACTTGCCGGTAACTAGATTGAACTAGGTATGGAGATACCGACGATCGAATCTCGGGCAAGTAACAGACTGATAGACAAAGGGAACTACATACGGGATTAGTTGAATCCTTGACATCGAGGTTCGACCGATAAAGATCTTCGTAGAATATGTAGGAACCAATATGGGTATCCAGGTCCCGCTATTGGTTATTGACCGTCGAGGTGCCTCGGTCATGTCTAGATTATTCTCGAACCCGTAGAGTCTGCATGCTTAACGTTCGGTGGCGCTAGAGTAGTATTGGGATATTCATGTTGGTGACCGAAAGTTTTTCGGAGTCCTGGATGAGATCCCGGACTTCACGAGGAGCTACGCAATGGTCCGGAGGTAAATATTTATATATGGGAAGTCATATTTTGGCTACCGGAAAAGTTTCGGGCATTATCGGTATTGTACCGGTAGTGCCGAAAGGGGTCCGGGGGTACACCTTCCCCGTGGGGCCACATGAGCTGTAGGGGGTGCGCCTTGGCCTGTATGGGCCAAGGGTACCAGCCCTAAGAGGCCCATGCACCAATATAGAGGAAAATAGGAAGAGTCCTAAAGGTGGAAGGCACCCCCGAAGTGCCTTGGGAGGAGAGCACTCCTCCCTAGGGCTGGCCGCACCACCTCCCTTGCAGGAGGGATCAAGGATGCGCCCCAACCCTCCTCCTTGCCTCCTATAAATAGCGAGGGAGAGGTAGGGGCTGGACATACCAAATCCCACGCTTTGGCGGCAGGCCTACCTATCCCGAAACCCCGTTTTTTCCTCATATCGCATCTACGGTAGCGCTTGGCGAATCCCTGCTGGGATTGCACCACCACCATCTCCACCACGCCGTCGTGTTGGTTGAGATCCCATCTACTTATCCTCTCTTGCTTGCGGGATCAAGAAGGAGGAGACGTCATCGAGCTGCGCGCGTGCTGAACGCATAGGTGTCGTCCGTTTGGCACTAGATCGGAGTTCACGGGAGGGATCATGATTGGATCGCGAAGACGTACCACTACATCAACCGCGTTCTTTAACGCTTCCGCTTAGCGGTCTAGAAGGGTATGTGGATCCAAATCTCCTCTCATAGATGGGCATCTCCTAGATTGGTTCTTGGGTGTTTTAGGAAAAAAATGTTTCCCATGCAACGTTCCCCAACAATATCTTGGATCTGTGTGCCAAGAAATATTTTCGATCCCTAGCGGTGCTTCATAAAGAAACAAGACTCTACTACTTCGAGGAACCTGCGGTGGCGAAGGTGGCTAAAAGAGCGGTACATAATTACCCTATACAACCACACTTTCCATCATATATATGTTTAGGCGCAGCTTCTAAATGATATAGTTTGTTCATGCAGGAATTTTTTACCGAAAACACACCAAGCTCTGAAGAGTCGCCGGATGCCCGAAGGTGGTCATCCGACCCAATTCTGTACGCCCTCCAAAGGAAGAGAAATCCCTCACGAGTTCGTAACCTCGACGCCGGCAGTACCTTCTGGGATGCCTACTACCCCCCCCCCCCTAGAAAAGGATGACTAAGTCAGAAAAAAGGAACAGAGACAAAATAGATCAGTTATTCAATGAAAGTTTAAAGGAAGTCTCGCCTAATTTTCTGGCAGAGGTTCAAAAGCATATTCAATCCAAAGGGTCGACAAATACTCCAGAAATGATGGATACGCCACCGACCCTTGCTCCCAGAAAGATTAGAGGCCCCTCGGTCATTAATGTCATGAATGGTCATGGTGGGTCACCACATTCGTTGGAGGAAGAAATTCCTTGCACTCTCCTGGCTAGAGTGAGTACTAGTGGCAACTAGTTGGAGGTTGCAAAAGCTAGAGTCTTCAAAATAAATGTCATGCACAACAACACATTATATGAGAACGTGCGGAAGGTTTCTTTGCTTCGGGTGTAACCAGAATACGACAATTTGATTCTGCTACAGAACATTATAGAAGAAGGTGATGAGCCGCAACCTTTTTTGAAATACTTTGCTGGTTACCTCAAGTGGCATGCAATTCATATCATAATGGAAAAGCCATACCAAACAGAACACCGTCTCCAGCCATCCCCGACATTGCAGCATCATCACCATCTCCCAACGTCCGCGGCGTTGGATTGCCACCTAGACGATCTCTTCTAGGTCTTTTCAACCCCGTATCAGCTAAGGATGTGCAGGAAGAGCACATGCTAGAAGAATCACAAAATCATAATTATATTATAGATGAGGAGACACCTCCAACCCATCCCGAGACGCAACCTTGCAAAAAAAAGTTTACTCCAACAACACTGAAGAATCTGGTGGCCCAAGAAGCAATGTCCCGTCTGCCCGACTCCATCGAACAAGTGACAAAAGTAACACCCATCTAAAGGCCGCGAAAATGAGTACCGAGGAAAAAACTTCTGCCACCACACATGCAAATGGTAGACCACCGGTAAAGAAGGCACCGAAGAAGTCCTTATGAACAATGTGGTGACAACCCAAAAGCACATGTCTATATGTAGGGTGAGAGGATGATAACAGACAAAGTGTACGAGCACCTGGGGCTTGAAATGAAGATTCTACATGACAAATTTGTGGAATCAGAGCTAGCCAATAATAAGCAAGGATCAATTGTTAACCCAACGCATTACACTGCGAAGGTGCCAAAAGGATGTACTTTGTTTGAAAAATTAAGCGAGGACAAAATATATATAGATTTCTAAGAGATCTTTTATATGTTCAGATTCTATAGTCTTGAAGCTTGCCTCATGAGACTATGAGCGCTTTTTCAAGCCACTGAGGTAAGAAGCAAACATATTTTTGATGTCCCCATAGCCGACCCTTCTCATGAACGAGGAAAACCTAAAAAAACGAGGAAGGGAGGTGGTGCATGAAGAGTTACCTTCTAGATTTCATGCAACAGAACAAGTTTAAAAACTTCCTCTCGTGTTGTACCGACTCATGTGCGTCCTTCTCTGGCTTTACACTTTCGTTTTTGTACCTTTTTCCTTCATATATGTTTTCATGTCTCAAAATGTTTAGCTTTGTCATGATCGCGGTATGTTTATCCTGTTTTGCACATCAACCAATGGGTTCTCCTCGTGGAAGCATTGTTGCTCACAACTCACATGTAGGTTCTTAGAAACCGATATATACCAAATAAGGAAGAAAGTTGACTAAATTATGATGTCCACATTCGTCCATGGATGAAGTAGAATGCACACATGAAGAACACTAAGCTTCATTCCTAACCTTGGATTGTGTGCCTCTGCTACTTAGAAATTGGATGAATGTATGGATAGAAAAGGTAATATAGACAGAAATACAGTTACATGAATTAAAAATCGAATGTCCATATAGAATCCCCATATGTGAAACTAAATATGTACGACATATTAAAAAAGTTACTTAACTGACCTAAAAATAGTATTGTGAAGTAGGAACTCAACCACCGTAACTTATATAAAAAAACAATCAGATTATCAAAAGAAAGGGGAAGGGAAACATGAACGCTTGCCGGTCGCAGCCTCACAGGGCAACAGACTACACCGTGAAGCGGAACACGGGGCAAACACAACGACTACAAAAAATTATAAAACCGGAGGGATAATCCTAACACTTGATCTCTTTTAAATTCTGAACCAGCATTAGCAGCCTATGTCATGAACTGAAATGTGGTGGGTGGAGTTTCACGATTTAGCTTACCCGTTGTCATTTTCCCTGTGGGCTCCCATCAAATACATGGATGGTCGGGCCTTCAAAGTGAAATCAAGATGCGAGACCTATTTCTCAAATGCATGGATGGTTGGGTGTCGAATTGGATTCAGGATGTGAGACCTCCCTAAAAAATGTAGCGTTTGGAATAAGAGAGGGGCGAGTTGTACCAGCAGGGGAACACATAGCAAACGTGGTGGCAAAGCAGAAGCACGACGACCGCCTTGGACGGTGGCGCTACTAAGGACGCCGATTCCACCACCGCTCCACCGGTAAGCTGACACACGCTGCTCGCACTATTGCAGGATGGTTCAAGCACGACAGTCGAATCAGAGACCCTTCGATGAAACTGTGTGCGATGCATCAATCACAAATGGTGATGTAATAAAATTGTAAAAAAAGATGCAAAACGTTTGCGATGGCGGTGACATCAAACACGGTTCATATTGGAGTTGCGTGTGCGATGAGTGGCAAACGGTTAATCCAAAAGAACTGTTTGTGATGATGCAGAACAACAGAAAGGGGCAACCAGATGAGGGTGTGTGCGATATACGACATACAATTCACTAGGATGAACTGTGTGTGATTAGGCAAGACAATAAAAACGGTTCAACTGAACAAGATGTGTGTGATACGCGGCAAACAGGTCCGTAATCATAAATGTGTGCGAAGACCAATAATAACACAGACGATTGCTGCTAATAAGCCATGTGATTTGCTCTATCTACAAAAGAATAA
>LR738715.1:314796111-314811881 GCA_902687465.1 Secale cereale | reverse complement strand
CTGGACTATTATGTTACCCGTAACAGAATAATATTATGTAACTATCGGCCCCTATAGGGCGCGACGCGCACCGAACCGCAGACTCCACCCGACCCAGCCCGAACCCAACCCGCCTTCTTCCGTCGGAGGCAGCCGTCATGGGCGAGCGAGCGACGGCGGCAGCGGGAGCGAGGGAGCCCGCGGGGCCGTGACTGGCCGGCAACGGATCCTCCGCCGCCATCTCCTTCCTCGTCGCCGGGGCTACTTCATCGGGGCCGTGATCCCCGCATCCTGCCCCCCTCCGTCGCCGGGGCTAATTCTTCGGGGCCGTGATCCCCGCATCTTGCCTCCCTCCATCGTCGGGGCTAATTCTCTGGGGCCGTGATCCCCACATTCTGCCTCCCTCCATCGTCGGGCTCATTCGTCGGGGATGTGGTCCCCGCCACCCGTCTCCCTCCGTCATCGGGGCTTATTCGCCGGGGCCGTGGTCCCCGCCACACGCTGCCTCCCCGGACCTCGCCGCCGGACGTCCACCACAAGCAGGAGCATCGTCGTCTCCCCAAGCTCCTTGCCTGCATCAATGGCACCACCTCTCAAGAACATGCCAGTGCGCCGCCCACGAGAGGAAGAAGAAGAAGTCAGATCAATGAACCTGCAAGTGAAGGTAATGCTAGTTTATCAGTTCGTCAGTCCTGCTATGATGCATCAGTGGCATACGTTCCTATGATGCAGAACCTGATAGTACATTGCAAATGCTTGCATTAGTTCATTACACCCCTGCCACTTGATGCACAATTTGGATGTCGAGGTTACTGTCAGTACCTCTAATATGATAGCTTCAGTTCAAGACAAAAAACATAAACTAATGCATTAGTTCGAAGTAGTGAAAGAATGTTGTTGAAAAAAAATACACGTGTTATACAGTAAGTTCAATGATACATAAACTAGGAGTACTTCTAGTGTAGTTGCATAAGTTATAGATGAACAAAAAGTGAAGACATGCATCAATTTTATTTATATGCATATCGATACATCTCTGAAGTTCAATGTTCAATTTGCAAGCAGTGCACCAAACGTCTATGCATCAGTTATAGGGAAAAAAGATAAAAAAAAACTTCCATAAGAGATGAAGTTCAATGTTCAGTTTACAAAAGAAGTACATCAGTACGTCAGTACATCAGTGCATCAATACAAAAGTACAAAAGTACATTAGTACATCACTACATCAGTACGTCAGCTAAAAATCTGTACATTAGTGCGTCAGTGCTGAACATGTACGTTAATCAGTTCGACTGAAAACTAAACCACATACAAAAAAAAGAGAACAAAGTTTAATAATGAGGCAAGTTCAACTTGTACATTGCCTTCAGTACATGACATGTTACCCATGGCATGTATACAAGAAAAATGCAGAAAAGATTGATCCCAAAACGGTTGAATGTCATTGCAGAAGCATGCAAGGTGGCACACACAGCGAGAGTTTAATGAGCCAATCAAATATGGGGCACCGCCTGGTTGGGTAACACCAGAAATAGCACCTGGATACTTCAACAATACATGCAGATTTCAAGCTACACCGAAATCATCAGAAGCACGTACATGTTCTTCTATGCAGCAAACACCGATATCTGGGAATACAAGCTTTGCCACTGCTGGGTTGCAACAAGGCCAACAATTTCCCCAACGACAAATGTTTTCCTTCCCTAGCGCATGCAAAAAGGCAAGGACACACAAGCTTCCACCAGTCGCTCCGTCAACATCAATCATCCGTGCTGCAAAAGCGGTTGTGACGGGAAGAGCAGGACAAAGAGACATAAATTTTTGCCACTCTAGCAGGGTCCAAAGTGCAAGATATGAGCCATATAGACAGGAGCAACCTCACAACGAGTCTGAGGGGAGATGGCCGTACAATGAGAGACGGAGAGCTTCGTCAACATTGCTCCCTCCAAGAGATGCATTGCTGCATGTGCCAAGGGTGACACCACCTGCGCCCATACACGAGGGTGAACAACAAACACCAGAGGCAGCACAGAGCTATACACATGTAAGTATCCATTCAGAAAAAACATACAAAGCACAGTCCATACCCTGGTACTGTGACCACCCCATCTAACATTTTCATAACTGCGTTTTTGTTTGCTCACTGTTGCGTGCAACCACCTAACATTGAAGCTTACGTTCTGCCAAGGCTAGAGATGCGCTTTGAAAATTTCAAAGAAGCAAATGACTTCTACAACGTCTATGCAAAGCACGCGGGTTTTGCTGTCAGTGAAGGCTCCAAGGTTGAGACCAGAGTCTACCTTTATTGCACGTGCTATGGAGTCTATCAATCAAAGGTGTCAGAAGCAAATAGATAGCGGAACAAGACGACAGCCAGGACTAACTGCGGGGCTAAAATGAGGCTGAAGAGGGAAAAGGATGGAACACTCGTCGTAAAAGAGATAGTCTGGGAACACAACCACATGCTATAGCTCACCCCCCAAATGCTTGTCTTCTTGCACTCCCACAAAAACTTTGACAAAACAATCTTGGAGTACGTCAAGTACCTGCAGTTCCAAGGCATTGAACACGCGAAAATCATGAGCATACTGGGCGGCGATGACCCTGGTAGCTACTTCCTCGAAATGAATACCAAAGACCTGATTAACCTATAAGTACAAACTTGTTCTCCTCCCATAAACCGCCTCCGTCTTTTTTCCTCTGTCAGTACAAACAAAATACACAACGCATGACCTGACGCCAGGTCAACATGCATTTTTGAATGATTGTTCACTTTTAATATGCAGCAAAGAAAATAATTCAAGGATGGATGATGTGGACAATGTCCTAAAGACTGTCAACTTCTTTAGGGAGATGAAAGCTATAAACGGGGAATTCTTCTGTGACATGCAACTTGATGAGTCCGACAGAGTTAAGAACATATTCTAGGCAAACGCAAGCTGCCGAGGGGTCTATCAGGACTTCGGTGACTGCTTAACATTTGACACCACATATAAGACCAACAAGTACCATATGCCACTTGGGGTGTTTGTGGGTACCAACAACCACTTACAGACTACATTCTTTGGTTTCGCCCTGATAAGAGATGAGGATGCAGATTCATTCAGATGGCTGTTCAAGACATTTTTAAGGTGCATGAGAGGGAAGGCTCCTACATGCATCCTCACAAGTACAACCACCAAAAACACCCCCTCCCCCCACCCCCCAAAAAAGGAAAATAACACATGTAAAAATGTTGTGCCAGTTCTATTTGTATAATTGTACTACCATCTGCTGACCACTCCACGTCTCTTTTCTCATTACCAGACTAGTGCCCGACAATGGCTTTGGCGATCCCAGATATTTTCAGGAACACAGAACACAAGCTGTGCTGCTGGCACATGATGAAGAAGTACAGGGAACACCTCGCATACCTGTACAACAGGCACGAAGACTTAAAGAATGAATTCACATCAATCCTCAACTGGCCCCTCATGCCAACTGAGTTTGAGGTTGCGTGGAAAGGACTCATGGATAACTACAACCTCCATGGTGATGCCACGATGGTGGACATGTGGAACGAGCGTGAGAGATTGATATCGGCCTACTACAAAGAATTTTTCCGCGCCAAAATGACATCCACACAACGAAGTGAGAGCATGAACTATGTGATCAAGAGGAACTTCGTAAGTGAGAGACAAAACTTCCACCGGTTTGTCAGCCAGGTAAACTCCTACGTCAAAACCAGGAGGCAGACAGAGAACCAGGAGACAATGGGTAACCGGGTATAGCTCTATCACCTGTCTTGAGACAAAATAACATGCTTGCTAAAGTAAAACTTTATTAGTTAGACAAGTTTTTGCTGCAAGAAAACTAATAATTTGCTCATCACTCTTATTTGGGCAGAAGGAACAAAACACACTCACCTTCTATGGGTTTGACACCCAGATGGCAAAGCTTTACTCACGAGTTGTGTACAGCGAGATCAGAAAAGGCTTAAACTGAGCACACTCTTCATGGCGACAGAGACGGAAGAGCCCACAAAGTACCTCGTGCGCTACAACAATCCGCAAAAACTGTCTGCGTGGTCTCAGCACGCGTTCCAGGTGGTTGCAGACCCCATGGGAGAAATATATGATTGCGAGTGCAAGCTATGGGACCACACAGGTGAGAACTAAAAAAGATGTTACATGATGTGCTACTTATATTTGCAAAGTTTTTGTTCGAATGAAATGACAAAAAACATGCACCTCTTCCAAAAAATATAGGTATTTTCTGCATGCATGTACTGTGCATGATGCAGACAATTAAGGCTGACAGCGTTCAAGAGAAATATATCCTCATGAGATACACTAAACGCCCAAACATCCAACCAACATTCAACAAAAATGACTTGAAAGCAGTAGCGTCAAACAAGGCCTCACAATACTGCATTGAAAGCGCACTGCTGCAGCAGAGCATGAGGGTGCACAGAAAAAGCTTGAGAAGCCAAGAGCAAATGGCAAGGTCAAGGATCGTCATGGACAAACTTGAACAAGAACTCGACGCCATGCATTCTTCTGAAAACGGAGGTGTCGCGGACAATGGAGCCATTGAGAAGGATATTGCTACAATCTTATCCGAGATGAACCATCTGGGAGATATTGACCCATTCGACAACGAGAAAGATGAGCAACAACAACCAGAGCTTGCCCATGTGCACACTCAAGAGGAGCATCATGCTCACGTGCAAGATCATCAGCTTGATGGTGCTGTAGGCGAACGACATGACAATAGGACATACTACCAGCAACAGCAGGAAAGGGTGATTAAACCACCCATATTCTCAAACACAAAGGGGAGGAAGAGTAAGACGCAAGCAGCGAAAGAAGCCGCGAAAAAGCCGCCACGCCCCATCAGGCGCGTGGAAGTTGGCCCCGATGGCAAACCTCTTGGGATAAGGTGAAAGTGCAACTAATCCCCGGGTGGTTTTGGTAATTAATAACAACATATATATCATTGAACTAATATTCTCTTGAGAATCATTTCAGAAAAGTTCGATGATGTGGGTATGGAAATGTCTGAAGAAGTGGACCCCTCAAAATGCTAAGACAAGCATTGGCAAAAGCTCAAGACTATATTTGTGGTTTAGTGATCAAAGATCACATTGAGTCCATAGGAAAAGCCAATACTATTAAAAGGGGATGAGGTTGTGTTAATGTTCTTGTTGCTCAAGTGCTTGGTGATCTAACTCCCTCAACTATCAGCACTATTCACTACTTAACACACACCCATAAGTAATCTCGGTCAAACCAACTCAGTCCCACCGAGATGAAGTTATTTCTACAAACCCTAACATCTCGGTCACACCGATTTCTCCAACTCAGTCCCACCGAGATGAACCACTTCAGTTGTTTCTCCAAACCCTAGCTTCTCGGTCAAACCGATTCTGAGTTTTGGTCCCACCGAAAAAGGGCTGCCAACCTTCTGTGGTCAGTTGACATAAATTCGGAATATCCGAGTTTATATTTTCGGTCTCACCGAGATGGCAAACCCTAACCTTTGACTCACTTCGGTCTCACCGAGATGGTATTTTCGGTCCCACCGAAAATCCCAACGTTCACTATATTTGAACTTTCGGTCTAACCGAGTTTTCACTTCGGTCTGACCGAGATTGGTCAAATGTGTGTGTAACGGTTGGATTTTGTGTGGAGGCTATATATACCCCTCCACCCCCTCCTCATTCGTGAGGAGAGCCATCAGAAAGTACCACCACTTCTACCATACACTTTCTGAGAAGTGAACCACCTACCCTTGTGTTGAGATCAAGTCATTCCATTCCTACCATATGAAACTTGATCTCTAGCCTTCCCAAGTTGCTTTCCACTCAAATCTTTCTTCCACCACAGCCATATCAGTGAGGAGAGTTGAGTGTTGGGGAGTTTATCATCTGAAGCACAAGAGCAAGGAGTTCATCATCATCAACATTGTCTATTACCTTTTGGGGGATGGTGCCTCCTAGATTGGTTAGGTGTCGCTTGGGAGCCTCCGTCTTGATGATGTGGAGTTGAACCAAGAAGTTTGTAAGGGCAAGGAGATCGCCTACTTCGTGAAGATCTACCCCGAGTAAGGCTAGTCCTCCGTGGGCGTAGGCCGTGATGGAATAGACAAGGTTGCTTCTTCGTGGACCCTTCGTGGGTGGAGCCCTCCGTGGACTCGCGCAGCCGTTACCCTCCGTGGGTTGAAGTCTCCATCAACGTGGATGTACGATAGCACCACCTATCGGAACCACGACAAAAATCTCCGTGTCACCAAACTGCGTTTGATCTTCTCCACCTCTCTTTTACATGTGCAATTTACTTTCCGCTGCATATACTCTAGAATTGCATGTGTAGGGTGTTACTTGAATTGATCTTAATTGTGAAACTGCCAAAAACATTGCATGATCTAAAGGCAGATTTTTATTTTGTCAAGTAGTCTAATCACCCCCCCCTCTAGACTTACTTTCGATCCTACAAGTGGTATCAGAGCTTTGGTCTCCATTGCCTTGGTTTCCATTGCATTGGACTCCATAAGCTTGGTTTCACAACCTAGGAGAGTATGGCGTCTAGTGAGGGTAATTATCGTAGAGGTCCTTACTTTGATGGTACAAATTTTGCTAGTTGGAAGCATAAAATGAAAATGCATATTCTTGGTCATAACCCAGCCGCATGGGGCATTATTTGTGTTGGTATGCAAGGTGACTTCTTTGAAGATGGAAAAGTTCCGGATCGCGAAGCTACACCCGAAGAATTGAAGATGTTGCAAAACAATGCTCAAGCTTGTGACATTCTCTTCAATGCTTTGTGTCCCGAAGAGTTCAACAAAATCAGCCGTCTTGAGAATGCTAAAGAGATTTGGGATACTTTGGTTGAAATGCACGAGGGTACTGAATCTGTTAAGGAATCAAAGCTAGATATTCTTCAAGGTCAACTTGACAAGTTCAAGATGAAGGATGGTGAAGGAGTCGCTGAAATGTACTCTAGGCTTGCTCTCATCACAAATGAGATTGCAGGCTTAGGAAGCGAAGAAATGACCGACCGATTCATCATTAAGAAGATTCTCAGAGCTTTGGATGGAAAGTATGACACCGTGTGCACTTTGATCCAAATGATGCCAAACTACAAGACTCTCAAGCCAACTGAAGTCATTGGAAGGATTGTTGCTCATGAGATGACACTTAAGGATAAGGAAGAGCTTCACAACAAGTCAAGTGGTGCTTACAAAGCTACAAGTGATGCTCCTACTACCTCAAGTGACAAGCAAATTTCCAATGAAGACATAAGCCTAATGGTCAAGAACTTCAACAAGTTCTACAAGAATAGAGGCAAAGAAAGAAGCTCAAAGTCTAGATCATATGATGGAAAGAGATCTTCTAGTCGTGATCGAAACTGCTACAATTGTGGACGACTCGGACACTTCTCAAATGAGTGTACGGCTCCCCACAAGAGAAGAGAAGAATCTCCAAGAAGAAGAGCAAGAGATGAGTCACCTCGGAGAGAGAGAAGGAGTAGAGATGATCGTTATGAACGAAGACCTTCTCGGAGAAGCAAGGATTCGGAGAGGAAAGACAAGTCATCAAGGAGCTACACAAGAAGAAGACATCAAGCTCATGTTGGTGAATGGGTCTCCGGCTCCGACTCTGACAGTCAATCCGATGGAAGCTATCACTCCGACTCCGACTATAGTCAAGATGAAGGTGTTGCCGGACTTGCACTCGTATCCTCCAACTCCAACTCCTACGACTTATTTGATTCACCAAATGAGGGAATTGGAAGATGCTTCATGGCTAAAGGCCCCAAGGTAACACACCCTGAATTCATTGACTCTGATAGTGATGAGGATGACTTACTTGGTGAAGATGAGCTCTTGCATGATAAATCTAGTGAGCTTAGTAATGATGAAAATGCTAGTAGTCTTTATAGTCGAGAAGAGTCGAATGACAATGCTATGAAGGAGATTGAGCGTCTAACTAAAGAACTAAACACTCTTAAGTTAGCTCATGAAACAACTCAAGAAGATCATAGAGAGCTCCTAAGATCTCATGAGAAGCTACGCTTCGAGAAGCTCACTCTAGAGCAAGAACATGAGTTTCTAAAAGCGATCAATGACGATCTTCGAAAGAAGAGTTCTTCATATCTTGCCAAACGACTTCTCTTGTCTAATTTCTTGCCACCTATTAAGACTAAGCATGACAAGCATAAGAAAAATTCTTCCTCTAGTAGTAACAATAACAATATTAAATCCAATATTGTTGCTTCTAGTAGTTCTCTTGATTCCACTAACAATGTTTCAAGCCAAGTTACACTTGAGCAAGAAAATAGCTTATTGAAGGAAATCATAGAGAAAGGTGTCTACAAGAGTCTTGCCAGAAGCAAGAACTTTGAGGAGATTGTTCGCAAACAAGGAAGACACCGGAAGAATCAAGGGATTGGTTTTGAGCGAAAGTTCAACACCAAAGGTGTTGAGTGGGAAGAAGGTCAATACCCTACTCCACAGTTTGTCTCACAAAAGGAGAAGTATGATCCTACTTCTTCCAATGTGGAACAAGCTCAAGATGACCTTCCACCACAAGACCACAAGCTAAAGGCCAAGGACAAGCTTCAAGAGGAGATTGATGCATTCATTGAAGCACCTCAAGCCATGGTCAAGTGGGTTCCCAAGGACACATCAAGTTCTACTTCGTCAAGCTCAACTACAACACCAAGGATTCCCATCAAGATGATGTGGATCCCAAAGAAGAAGAACTAGTAGGTTCTTGAGGGTGACTCCGCCAACAAACTTCACTCATATTCATTTTGGCAAGAACTTGTGCAATCAACTTCCACATCATGCACTTGTTCATGGAGTCACAAACCCTCTTGTTGGTAAGTCAAGGGACAAGGTATTGAAAGTGCCCTAATTCAAAGGATTGCTCCTAACTCATGATGATCTACATCAACATTGAGCATCCACGTCTTCAACATCTACATGAAGTCTTCTACGACAACCCAAGGTTAGTTTGACCCTTTAAAAGGGGTTCTCACATCTAGGGGGAGCTTTGCTCTAAAAAAATGAGCTAAAGCATCTTCTAATGATGTGAACACATAAATGCTTTATGTAAAAGTGGTAACCCCACTTGTGCTTAAACGATGAGTATGACCTATGATCAAATGTTCTCATTTGACTCCTAAGTCAACATACTCATATATAGATGACCTAGTCATCGACAAATTGTGTGCTAGTAGCTAGAGTGATTGGTTGTGCATGTTTGACACATATTTCATTTGCTATCTTATTGTGTGAGCATGTTGAATGCATGATTTTATCCATTCAAGGACATCCATTTGTGGTTTTGATTGTTTTGGTTTCTTCTTCTGGGCAAATGGATGGACAAGAATGCCTAAGCACCTTCCCTAGCTATCTATGCTTTCTTGTCTCAAAAATTCTTTTCATGCTCATATCACAACTTTGAACAAGTCTTTTTCGGACAGTCCGAGTGAGGAGCACTCGGAACCACCGATTCGTCTAAGGCTGACTTCCAAAACCTTCTAAGTCCATTTCGGTCTGACCGGTTTCTCAATCTCGGTCCAACCGAAACACTTAGATTGATCTAGGTTTCATCTCGGTGAAACCGAGTTCAAAATCTCGGTCTGACCGATATGCGTAACTGCACTGCAATTATGCATCTCGGTGACACCGAGTTTTTCAACTCGGTCCCACCGACAGCACGGGGTTATATATACTGAGGGCTGCGCGCGATCTATTCCTTTCAAACCGTTCGCCCTCCAAGACCCCTGCTGCCGTCGCCCTGATCTAAGGATCGTCGCCTTCGTCGCCTGTGCGCCCTCGCCGCAGGTCTCCGCCGCCGTCAACGGTAATCTTCTCCGCCGTTGCCGCCGTAGAGGGACACCACCAAGTTAGGGTGTGTCCCGATCCCTTTCATGCTCCACTTCTGACTCTTGCATGATAGGACTGCCCTGATTCAATCCACGTTTGATATGATCCCAATACATTGTTCAGATCGTTTAGTTTCGAGGAAAATTCTTAGGTTTAGGTTTCCACGGAATGCATCTCGGTGAAGCCGATTCCTGAAACTCGGACTGACCGATTTGGTCTCTGACCATTGCACTACATAGTTCGGTCTGACCGAGTTGTGAAAATCGGAATGTCCGAATTAAAGTTTCTGTGAAACCCTAAGTTTTCGGTAGGACCGAAACCCATTTCGGTCTGACCGAAAGTGGTGTGTAGGTTCTGTTGAACACTTCGGTTACACCGAAACTTGAAATCGGTTTGACCGAAATACATTCTGTGAAAACTCAAAACTAAGTTTTTGAACTCATTTTTTTTGCAAAAACTTCTGCAGTTGTGATAACTCTTCTACTCTGCCTACACCTTATCTATTCACAGGTCTTTCAGCCATGTCAGATGTCAGTGACAGCCAGAACAGGTCCGAATCACCGTTTGCTGAGATTCCAGAGGCAGGTACAAGTCCTGAGGCTAGCAGCTCTAGTGATGATGGTGAGAGGAGTACCCCTAGTGGTCTGCCTCCTGCTGCTACGAGAACCAGGAAGAAGAGAACGTCTAATGATGAGGATTCCGACTTTGTTGCTGAGGAAGTTACCTCCAAGCCAAAGAGGCAAGTGGTTGCCAAAGAGCTCCAAGGGCAGCAGCCAAAGAAAGGCACAAGCAAAGTGAAGCAGTCTGCAGTTGCTAAGAAGCTCAACTTGGAAGAGCCAGCTCCAAGCAAGGTGAAGAAGACTTCCAAAAGGAAGAGAGTTGTATATGCTGAACCTCAAGAGGTTGCTGAAGAAGAAGAAGAAGAAGATGCACCCCAGCCTCCTCCTCAGAAAGCTAAGTTCATGGGTGATGCTATTCGGGCTCAAGCCTCCTCCAAGCCCAAGAAGCCTGCTCAAGCTAAGACAGCTCCAGCCAAGCCCAAGAGAACAACCAGAAGCATTCCAGCTTCTGAGAAGAACAAAGGTGAGATGCCACCTTCTGAGTCAGATGAAGAGCATGTGTTGCTCAAGCTCCGTCCCAAGTTGCCACTCCACAATGATGCTCATCCTCAAGCTGAGGATATGAAGGCAAGAAAGGACAAAGGTCTCAGGCTATGGAGACAATCTGATCCATATGCAGTAAGAAGAAGGACTGCTGTGGACCCCAGATTCCACACCAGAGAGCAGCAGGATTTCTATGAGACCGTGCTAATGGATAAGAAGCCCATTGTTGCTGACACCAGGTATGTCGACTGGAAGTATATTGACAGCAGAGAGCATCGGGACTTCTTTCCCCATGTGCATGAGAGCTTTACTGCATGTGGAGTTGCTGACTTTGTGGGTCAAGAACTGACAGCCTGGAATGACGAGATGATCATGCAGTTCTATGCCACAGCCCATTTCTATCCTGATGGCAAGATCACCTGGATGACTGAAGGTCAAAGGTTTTCTTCAACTGTTGCAGAATGGGCAGAACTTCTGAATGCTCCAGTGCAGAGAGAGGACGACATTGATGTCTATGGGATTCCTAAGAAGAGTCATGATTCCATGAAGAATATGTACAAGGAGATCCCAGCTGCTGATTTGGAGGGATGGAAACTCGGCTCAGTGTATTATCTCCAGGCAGGTCTGACCACCACTAACACTATCCTGAGGCATACTTTGATGCCTAAGTCAGGTGACCACCGGATGATACGAGGCTATTCTATCAACATGCTGCACATTCTCGATGAGAAGGCACCTTTTAAGGTGATGGACTTGATGGTAGAGACCATCAAGAGGACTGCAGCTGACCAGAAGAGGTCGTGTGGGTTTGCACCGCAGATACAGATGCTTATCAACGCCAAGTTTGGCACGGGCAAATTCATGTTGGATAGGAAGCACTTGCCACTGCAGCCAGAGCATGAGGACAACGTAGTTGTGATGGATGAAGAGGATCCTACCTCAGTTGAAGGGCAAGCCAAGATTGAAGCTGCGAAGAAAGCTAAAGCTGACAAAGAGGCAGCAGCAGCAGCAGCTAAGCCAAAGAGCTTCGGAGATCAAATTCTTGAAGCTACCCAGAGAATTGAACAACGCCTGGCCAGCATTGAGCAATCTCAGGAGAGCCTTGAGAGGATTGTCGAGGACAAGATCCACGCTCTGGACGTGAAGCTGACTGAGATTCAGGTGTCTGTCAACAAGCTTGAGGCAGACATGGAGGAGACTAGGCAGGAGAGAGCAGAGCTTATGCAGGATGATCTAGTCCAGGACTCTCATCGCCAGACTGCTCCGGTTCCTAGAGGATCCAGGTCTGCAGCTATCCCAGTGACAGACTCCAGGGCTACCACTTCAGCACCAGCTACAGCTCCAGCAGTTCCTTCAGCTCCAGCATCCACTCCTCCAGCGCAGACATCAGCAGAAGTCTTCGCCGATGCAGCCATCTCTACACCAACATCGACCCAGACGGGAGCCGCCAGCCGAGCCCGCAGTGACGTTTAGCTCTATACCTTTTCGAACTTTTTGGTAACTTGTTGCCAAAGGGGGAGAAATTGTTATAGATCATAGGGCTTCGAGAGAGAGAGTGCTCTTTCGTCTTTTCGTTCTTTTGCCGGTTTTCCTTGAGATACTCTGGTTTCTTTTGGTTCCAGGTACTTTAAGTGTGCTTGCTACTACGTTTGATGCTACCTTAATGAGTGCTTAGTCATACTATGCTTTAATGTGTGCTTATTGCTTATCATGTGCTATTCCTTATTGTATGGCTATTTACTTTTGTCTTGGTGATTAAGTGCATGTTATTCATTCTTATCATTTTGTGCGCTCCACCAAGATGTATGTGACATGGAAGAGTGACCCATAATCCTAATCGATTGTGCATTTGCATTCAAACGCAAATTTTAAATAATGCACAAATTTAGGGGGAGCTCTTGTTTATCACATACTTCTCAAAGCGACGATATTATTCATTGATTATATCTTTTGTCGAAGCTTTGATCTATATGTTGTCATCAATTACCAAAAAGGGGGAGATTGAAAGTGCAACTAATCCCCGGGTGGTTTTGGTAATTAATAACAACATATACATCATTGAACTAATATTATCTTGAGAATCATTTCAGAGAAGTTCGATGATATGGGTATGGAAATGTCTGAAGAAGTGGACCCCTCAAAATGCTAAGACAAGCATTGGCAAAAGCTCAAGACTCCATTTTTGGTTTAGTGATCAAAGATCACATTGAGTCCATAGGAAAAGCCAATACTATTAAAAGGGGATGAGGTTGTGTTAATGTTCTTGTTGCTCAAGTGCTTGGTGATCTAACTCCCTCAACTATCAGCACTATTCACTACTTAACACACACCCATAAGTAATCTCGGTCAAACCAACTCAGTCCCACCGAGATGAACCACTTCAGTTGTTTCTCCAAACCCTAGCTTCTCGGTCAAACCGATTCTGAGTTTCGGTCTCACCGAAAAAGGGCTGCCAACCTTCTGTGATCAGTTGACATCAATTCGGAATATCCGAGTTTATATTTTCGGTCTCACCGAAATGGCAAACCCTAACCTTTGACTCACTTCGGTCTCACCGAGATGGTATTTTC
Organism: Secale cereale; assembly: GCA_902687465.1. NCBI lineage: Eukaryota > Viridiplantae > Streptophyta > Magnoliopsida > Poales > Poaceae > Secale > Secale cereale. The sequence continues at coordinate 314,798,353 of LR738715.1, read as the reverse complement.
GGTCCCACCGAAAATCCCAACGTTCACTATATTTGAACTTTCGGTCTGACCGAGTTTTCACTTCGGTCTGACCGATATTGGTCAAATGTGTGTGTAACGGTTGGATTTTGTGTGGAGGCTATATATACCCCTCCACCCCCTCCTCATTCGTGAGGAGAGCCATCAGAAAGTCTACCATTCCTACCATACACTTTCTGAGAAGTGAACCACCTACCCTTGTGTTGAGATCAAGCCATTCCATTCCTATCATATGAAACTTGATCTCTAGCCTTCCCAAGTTGCTTTCCACTCAAATCTTTCTTCCACCACAGCCATATCAGTGAGGAGAGTTGAGTGTTGGGGAGATTATCACTTGAAGCACAAGAGCAAGGAGTTCATCATCATCAACACCGTCTATTACCTTTTGGGGGGTGGTGCCTCCTAGATTGGTTAGGTGTCGCTTGGGAGCCTCCGTCGTGATGTGGAGTTGAACCAAGAAGTTTGTAAGGGCAAGGAGATCGCCTACTTCGTGAAGATCTACCCCGAGTAAGGCTAGTCCTCCGTGGGCGTAGGCCGTGATGGAATAGACAAGGTTGCTTCTTCGTGGACCCTTCGTGGGTGGAGCCCTCCGTGGACTCGCGCAGCCGTTACCCTCCGTGGGTTGAAGTCTCCATCAACGTGGATGTACGATAGCACCACCTATCGGAACCACGACAAAAATCTCCGTGTCACCAAACTGCGTTTGATCTTCTCCACCTCTCTTTTACATGTGCAATTTACTTTCCGCTGCATATACTCTAGAATTGCATGTGTAGGGTGTTACTTGAATTGATCTTAATTGTGAAACTGCCAAAAACATTGCATGATCTAAAGGCAGATTTTTATTTTGTCAAGTAGTCTAATCACCCCCCCTCTAGACTTACTTTCGATCCTACATAAGGGCATGCAGATTCCGCAACGTCGTGACCAACCATAATTACCGCACATGCCCACTCCGCACAGATACCACTGTCAACAAGCAAACGCTGCAAAAGCAGATTGGAGCCGCCTAGGTTTCTACCAATGGAGACGACACACATAACAGCTACACTTGCCGCAAGTGTGGGGGAACTGACGGACATAATGCTCGCACGTGCAAAGTGGGCAAGGAGGTCAGTGGCTGTGAACAGAAACATGGCAAAGTCCAAAGTACAAAAAAATCAAAAGAAGAGGATGAAGAAGAAGAGTTTGATGAGAATGACGACCAAATAGACGAAGACAATGAAGATGACCGTGTTGGGGACGAGGAAACTGAAACCGACGATGATGCTATCAAGGCTCAAGCCGGAAAGGGCACCGGCAAGGGACAACATTTGGGTACAGTTAGGAAGAGCTCAAGACTGAAGAATCAATAGTGGTTATGATGCTGCGTCAACTGAAAAATAAGCTTGTACTCTCAGTTGCCTCGGTACACAATGAGGAAACATATCAGAAACACTGTCGTTACCAAAAATTTATTTAGCTTTATCATCGATTTCTCGATCAGTACTATAGTTAAGATATAATTTGTGATTTGTGCCAGCTGGACAAGGGACATTATTATGTAAACCATTTGATAATCCTTTTGATTCCATTAACAAATACATTTCAAAAAACTTATCTGGATTTATCTAACGCCAACACTACTGTCGACCAGTAGCTCAGCAAAAATATGTCAAGGAAAAATTAAACTCTCATAGTACATCAGTACTGATAATTCACACTCGTCAGCACAAAGGCGTAGTAACCAAACACACCCGTGAAGAGCTCGAAAAACATCGTTTCAAAAACAAGCTATGTCTGCTTATGCGAGTCCTAGTTCATAAAGTCCATCAGTACATAAAAATAATTACCTCAAGCAAATGCAAAATATAATACATCTGCACTGATGAAAAACTAATACATCAGTACTGATAATTCACACTCGTCAGTACAATGGCGTAGTAACCAAACACACCCGTGAAGAGCTCGAAAAACATCATTTCAAAAACTAGCTATGTCTGCTTCTGCCAGTCCTAGTTCAGAAAGTCCATCAATACATAAAAATAATCACCTCAAGCAAATGCAAAATATAATACACCTGCACTGATGAAAAACTAATACATCAGTACTGATAATTCACACTCGTCAATACAAAGGCGTAGTAACCAAACACACCCGTGAAGAGCTCGAAAAACATCGTTTAAAAAACAAGCCATGTCTGCTTCTGCCAGTCCTAGTTCAGAAACTCCATCAGTACATAAAA
>LR738715.1:314725246-314788654 GCA_902687465.1 Secale cereale | reverse complement strand
CCCGTCCGGTGGGTCCCAGCAGTCAGGGGGGAAATGTTTTGTTCGCCAAATACGGTGGCCCGTCCGATGGGTCCCTACTGTCAGGTGGATGAATAATTATTTTCCGCGTAATAAGGAGGCACTTCCTTGTGGCTGCCATGGACCCAGCTGTCAGCCTCTCCACGACAGTACTCTTCCGATTAAGTCGTTCCTTGACCACGTTGACCAGGCCTAGGCGAGAGCACCAGGGAGGTGGACGACGGCGAGGCCTAGGAAGGGGATGACACGGAGCCGGGGAAGACGCAGCAGTGGATGCCCACGCAGAGAGGAGTACGAGGGTTCACTGGTTCGGCTGCGGTGTGAGGCTACCGTCGCTGCAGAATAACAGGGGGTGTGGGTGAGTAGAGGGATGGCCTGGCCAGTGGTGGGAGTAGTACGGGGCGGTGAGGCCTCCGCGGCATCACAGCCGACAACGGGAGGCAGGAGCACGAGGCACGACCGGCGCTGGTTTGGACGACTGGAGCAAGAAGACAAGAGGTTGAAGAAGCACTACGGTCGTTGGATGGACATCGTACGGTCGATGAAGCTAGAATCGTGCATATTGGCTAAGTTGACAAAGCCCTCCATCCCTGTCAACTTAGTAGGCCCACAAGTCGGCCTCCCACTATACTGAGTCCCAGCTAGCAGGGGGAGTATTCATTTTTGTGTGCGTAATAAGTAGGCATTTCCGGTGGGTCCGAGCTGACAGCTGGGGGAACGTTTTTTTCGCAAAATACGGTGGCCCATCTGGTGGGTCCCAGCAGTCAGGGGGAAACTTTTTTTTCGCCAAATAAGGTGGCCCGTCTGGTGGGTCCCTACTGTCAGGTGGAGGAATAATTATTTTCCGCATAATAAGGAGGCACTTCCTTGCGGCTGCTGTGGACCCAGCTGTCAGCCTCTCCACGATAGTACTCTTCCGATTAAGTTGTTCCTTGACCATGTTGACCACGCCGCACCGAGAGCACCAGGGCAGTGGATGATGGCGAGGCCTAGGAAGGGGACGATGCGAAGCCGAGGAATACGCAGCAGTGGATGCCCACACGGAGAGGAGTACGAGGGTTCACTGGTTCGGCTGTGGTGTGAGGCTGCCATCGCCACCGAATAACAGGGGGTGTGGGTGAGTAGAGGGATGCCCTAGCTAGCGGCATGAGTAGTAGGGGGCGGTGAGGCCTACACAGGAGGCGGGAGCAGGCGGTCCCGCCGGCGCTGGATTTGGCGGCTGGAGCAAGAAGATCATAGGTTGAAGAAACACGACGGCCGTTGGATTGACATCCAACGGTTACGTCTGCTAGAATCGTTTGTTGACGTATATAATAACTAATAAAATCTTGCATACGCGTCAACTTGCCCATAAGTCAGACCATTCCCTCTTTTTTTAATAATTTATATATAGCTCATTGCGACTTCTTATGAAATTTATTGCAATCCGTTTTTTTAGGTTGGCCAGGGCCAATTTCGCATATTTCTGTGGGTTTCAAACTATTTTTAATATCGAAATGTGAGCCAGATTTAAAGTACTTTGAAGATATATTTAAATTAGGTTAATGCCCAGTGAAATAGGAATCTGAAAATGTGAAAAAATTCAGAAATTATAAAGTAATTGCCAATTTTTCATTTGTTATTATATTCACAACCAATTTCATATTACTTTCAAGATTTGCAGGCGTCTTGAAAGAGTTGCAGCCCTTCAGGGTGTAGAAAAATAAATAGGCCTTGATTGGGTATTCCTTGGAAAAAATAAACTGGGCTCATTTTATAGTTTGTTAAAAGTACATCCCATTTTCTAGGTAGGACAACAATTAATAATTTCAACCAACCGTTCAAGACAGAATTCAATAAAATTTCCCACATTTTGATGGGATCTGAAATATTTTTATCCCGAAATTTCTAGTCAGATTAAATATAAATTTGTATTACGTAAAAATCTAACGAAACATTGCGCGCGTAACAATTAAAAATTAAGATTTTCAAAATCCATAAATAATATTTTATAAACTAATTTCATGCTTGGTGCATTTTTTTATAGTCACTGCCCAGTTTTTATAATTACATCCCATTTATTATTTTAAAGCCCATTTTCCTGTTAAGCCTAATGCATTCCTCCTAGGAAAGATTTGCAGCCCAGCGGGGCGGAGAATAACAAGTTGACCTTGCCTGGGTATTCCTAAAAAACGTATAGCTAGGCTAGCTATTTTCATCTTGAAAAAAATTAATATCTGGGCTAGATATCTGTCCTGGGCTAGACGGGCCATAGCCCGCCCAGTTAATACCCTGCTCTCCTCTGAACAACAAAGAAAACATCGCCAAGAAAAACTCTGCAGTGCTCACGCCTCAAAAACACAAATACTGCCCGAGCTGCTTGGTCCCAGCTGTCGGCCGCACCTTGTCCAGTTCTCTCATTTATATTGACTACATAGGTTGACAATGGTGTGGGACCGTGATGTTAGGAAACCAGGAGGAAGCAAAAAAATAGTTGTACATATTATGGAGGCACTTGCGTACATACGGCTATGGCCCTAGTGGATCCCTACTGTCAACCAGTCAAAATAAAGTCATCTCCTGAATCCTCATGTTCATTGACCATGTTAACAATGCTCGGCGCCACGGCAAGCGCAACAACTCGAAGGACGACGGAGAGGGCCTCGCGGGACCTACGGATGGTCCGATACAACGCCCGCTGCTCATTCAGGAAGCCAGGATCATCGGACACCTATGAGCACCTTCGAGAGACTGAGACGGCATGAAACGGTAAGGCCGCGCTTGAGAGCTCTGGTTTATTTCACACCTCTATTAAGATACAAGTGTAATTTACTCGTCATCGGAAAGAACGCGTAAAACACAGGCGTAATGAAACCCAGGGCCCGAGGTCTGTAAGTAAAACCGGCGGGTTACGCGTGTAATCTGAGAGACCGGTGTATATTTTACTAGTCGAAAATGGCCAACCAAGCGCTTCGCCCGAGACCATCTGTTTTTATTTACAAGCGTCAGTTTTACAAGCGGTTTTGGTTGGAAAACGACGATCCAATCACGGCCTAAGATGATGAGTTGGTCAAAAGATCATATGGTTTCACGTCTAACCTACCCGACTTGTCGTATAGGCTATGAATGAAACATAAGACGATGAACTTCTTAAGCACGGAAACAACAGAAGATGATAATCTTCCTAACAAGCAAATCACTGGCATTAGATCGACATGCAAAACAATACAAAGCATTATTCTCAGGAGGCACGGTGAACAGCTCGTGATGCCGCATGCCACAACATTCCAAGCTCAACTTTGCATTCAAACACAAGGCCTGGCATTATATAGACAATATTCAGAACAAACTCTTAAAATATCTTAGATAAGTCAACATTCATGTGACTATGCATCTCAACAGAGTAAATATTTACTTTTGAACTGAACACAGGAATAGGAAAAAACGATCGATGTTGCTCACAGCAAATGGCGTCCCACTCAAAAATATCAAATGCATGTCATCTGGCTAACATCAATGAGGAAAAATTGAAAAGGTTTTCCATTTCCAATATATTAAACTAATTTCAACTTTGACAAGCTTTTCCCATTCAAAATATGAAATGCCTATGATTGTGGAACGGGAAGGGTTTGTCATCTGATAGTGCGGTGGCTCAAGGTGACGACGAATGATTAGAGAACCATTCGATGTATTGTGCATGATGAAGTATTATTATGGAGGACATGAACCATCTGAACATTTTGTGCAGTTCCACTAAAATCAAGTTGAGCATCCCTGTGGATTTCGTATTTATATGCTGCCAGAAAACAAAGACACATCAGCTCACACATGAATATTGTCGGTGTACTGGGAACCAGGGTACCCAGACTTGCCTGTCTGCGGGCCACGACGCGCTTCTACTACGGCCTGGTACGGCCTAGCTGATCGGCTAGCTGTCCAAGACCCTCGCGAGGGGACTAAGCCTCGCGAGGAGAACAACGCCGAGACTCCCTCAGGAGTGGCCTCGGCAAGGTGCTCCCGAGAGGCAGAGAATCCAAGGCCAAGTCTGCCTCAGGAACAGCCGCAGGTTCCCGAGGAGCGGGACAAAGGTTTCCCCGTTGGTGCAACAAGACCAAAGACCGCAAGGATGACAATGAGGATTTCACCGTCGAGCCCACCACCGCGTCACCGCCTGATCCTTTTGCAGGCGAAGACCGCTTTTGTCAGGATAGGAACGTCCTTGTGTTTCCGCTCAAAAATGGCCATTGTGGGATTCCTTCCCGCCTAAACATTTCGGGGGAAGAGGACCCTGGCCGCCTATATAAGTAGCTAGGATCCCCACTGTGGAAGGAGGAGAAGAACCAAGCCCAGCCAAGTAGAGCAGATCCATAAACTCTGCCACCACGCAAGGAGCAAGAACACTTGCCTCCTTACCCTCCTGAGCTCACCTCCTGAGCTCAGGAACCACTGTACTAGTTCATATTCCAGCCCTCCTAAGGCCAATCCACTAAAGCAGGAAGTAGGGTTTTACACCACACGGTGGCCCGAACCTGGGTGAACTCTTGCATGCATCATATGTTGTTTGCTTGAATCTCTTCACCGATGAGGGCGAGACGCTAAGTAGACGCAAGTGGGAGAGATCTTCGTTCACGCCCTTGTGTTCGAACTTCTTGGGTTTTGCGGAGCCCTAAATACGACATTTGGCGCGCCAGGTAGGGGGCATGTCGAGATCTCGCTTCTCCGACGACCTCGTCCCGCTCTCGTCGTCGACTCCGCTCCATAGCCATGGTGGACACACGCCAAGCTCGCGCCGCCCACCGCGCCGCGAACGTTGCTCAGACGGCACCCGCGGGCAACGGTGCGCCGCACCGCCCCAACTCGCCGGTCGCCAACGCCGCCACCGACCCGGCCGTGCACGAGCAGCAGGACTCATCGCTGCCACCATCCGTGCGGCGTGATGGCCGCACGACGACGCCTTCACCCTCACCAGCCACGGCGTCGTCCTCGCTGGTTCGCCGCGGGCCGGTCTACCAGTAGCCTGCACTACTGATGGCACGGGAGCTCTTGCGCTACCGCCCGGCAGATGACCTCTACGACGAGTGGCTCCACCGCATCACCGAGCTCGTCAACGCCGCTGGAGAAGCACCTACACCAACGCACTCCTTCCGTCCCCCGTCGCCCTCGGCAGCGAACGAAGGCCACGGGGTCCCGGCTCCGCCTCCACTCTACGGTGCCGGCCAGGAGGTCCGGTGCAAGGCTCCGCGGCGTGAGCCGCCCCGCAGAGCCCATGTACGCGACGAGGAGAGCTGCCAGGTGATTCCGCATCCCCAGGCGGGGGCTCGCGGGCCCCCTGGCCTGCAGCGCCAAGACCGCGCGCCACAGGAGGTGGTGGCGCCAGCACCCCAAGAACAAGCACCGTAGGCGTAGGGGGCGCCTGCGATCATGAGCGTGGCTGGATGTCGGGCCCTAGCTCCTGAGCTATGATGCCTCGTCTGGCCCGGCAAGTTCAAGCCGAACCTACCTCCGCGCTACGATGGCACTACCGACCCCATGGAGTTCCTCCAACTCTACGAGCTGAGCATCGAGGCATCCAACGGCACCGAGCAGGTCATGGCGAACTGGTTCCCCATGGCTCTCAAAGATGACGCACGCTCCTGGCTCCTGAACCTCCCCGTGGGATCCATCTCCTCCCGGGAAGAGCTTCGCGAGCGTTTCGTCGCCAACTTCCAAGGCACCCGCGACCGAGCCCCGGCAGCTGCGGATCTGCGCCGCGTGAGGCAGCAGCCGGGGGAGACCCTGCAAAAGTACATCCAACACTTCAACACCATGCGCCTCCGGATCCCTAGGGTCTCGGACGAGGCCATCATCTCGACGTTCTCCGACGACGTCCGTGACGTCAGGATGAGGGAGGAGCTCGCCATCCACGAGGACCTGTGCACAACCCTCGAGATGTTCAAGCTCACGGCAAGGTGCGCCAAGGCGGAGGAAGGACACCTCTCCCTCCAGGAGCTGCCTGAGGCGGAGGCGGACGACAAGAAGCCCATGGCCAAAGAAGCAAAGCGCAAGGGACCCGCCGTGCTTGCTGTGGAGCCAGAAGTGAAACGTAGTTGCGGCTACGACGACCTCCCAGAGACAACCGACCATACTGCATCTTCCACAATGTCCACAGCCACAACACTAACAACTGCAAGGAGCTCAGGGCGATGCGCGGCGGGCGCGTCGAGAAGCACCCTCAGCGCAACAACTGCGGCTACCGCCGTGGAGGAGGCCAAGGTGGAGGATGTTGGGATGGCAGGAACTCGCGCCAAGGGTGGCGCGGACAGCCTCGTGAAGACCACTGGCAGGAGCAGCCTCGTGACGCCCCCTGGCGCGACAAGCCTCGTGAGGGTCGCCCTCAGGGCAATGGAGGCCTGCCACGCTGCCTCCACCACCAAGAAGGAATGACGACGACCGCCAGGGAGACGAAGCAGGGGGCTTCCAGGAGCCGCGTGCAGTTGCATGCATCTTGGGAGGAGCCCATGCTCTGGCTTCCCATCGCATCTTCAAGCAGTCCGCCCGTGAGGTGAACGCGGCACTTCCCAGGCCTGACGCCGCACGCAACCTCAGGTGGACCAAGAAAGTCATCGCCTTCGACCCCAAGGATCAGCTCAAGTGCACCACGGCCCCAGGCACTCTCCCGATGCTCTGCACCCCGACCATCAGCAACGTTCTCGTGACCAAGACCCTCATCAACGGCGGAGCAGGACTCAACGTCCTCTCCGTCCAGACCTTCGAGACGCTCCAGGTCCCCTATGACCAGCTCCACCCGACCAAGCCATTCTACGGAGTCACGGATGGCTCCACACTCCCAATGGGGCAAGTCCGCCTTCCTGTCACCTTTGGTGACCGCGACAACTACCACACCGAGCTCATCGACTTCGATGTCGCTAACATCCACCTCCCATACAACGCCATCCTTGGGTATCCTGCCCTCACCAAGTTCATGGTGGCGACCCATCACGGCTACAACGTCCTCAAGATGCCTGGGAGCGGCGGAGTCATTACGATCGACTCCGACGAGAAGGAAGCGGTTCGTTCCCTGGAGCGCGCCTACCAGACTGCGGCGGTAGAATGCTCCGATGAGGATAGAGCCGTCCTCGCCCTGCAGACCGCCCCCAAGAAGATGAAGAACCTGCCCATCGACGGACCTCAGGATGCAGGGGCTCCTGACGGCCCGGCCCCAGCACTCGTGCCTGCTGACGAGGCGCCCTCCACCCTCGCATAGGGAGGCGCGACTGACGCCCCTCTCGTGGCTCGGGGGCTCTCCTCTGGAGTGTCTCCGGACTCACCAACGTCTCGAGGGAGGTGTTCGGGCACCACCTGCAAGTGTGTCTTGACGCGCGTTTTTTCTGAGCCCAGCGTGAACTGCTCAGCGCTGGGGGCTCAGGACTTCATCAACCAAGTTCCCGAGGAACTTCAGTACGCAAGACTCATCTGCGGTGGGCGTAAGCACACAACCCAAGCTCACCTGCTTCCAGCCCGAGCGACCGTTTCTGCGTCTGCTTGACATCGCGGGTCTCAACCGAGCCGCCTCTGAGGAGCCCTTCTGGCCGACGGCGGTCGGCCGGGCGAGGGCCCTCCCCTGCAGCTACGTCCGCCGACTCTTCGGCTTCCACAACGCAGCTCCCACGTTCCAGCATCTCGCGCAGCAGGCCTTGGGGGCTCGGGAGGCTCAGTGGCAGGCGGCCCGGACGGAACAAGAACCAGACCCGCGCGACCACTGAGAGCCTTCGGAGCCCCTGGGCCTCAGGAGCCCGACGATCCTCAGGAGCAACTCGCATGGCTCGCGTCTTCAGCTACCCCAACTCTTCTTCGACAAGTATCAGGTGATGCTTCAAGTATCTAATCGAGGGCGCCCCCCGGGCTGCATCATCCTCGGGCTGCTGGGGGTTGTTCACCTGCAGTTGTCTTCCTTTTTGTGCATGATCAAGGCTAGTTGTTTCTTTCCATTCGCATTATCTGCATGCTTGGCGTTCTCACCGCCACTAAGGTCATGAGCCCTTGTGAGCCCACTCGCGACCGCCCCATGATTAAGGACTGGCACGGCGTCTATGCTCGGGTCCGTCCCTGCAGCGTCGCTAAACCCAAGGGCTGAGCTTTGTCTTGCAAGCCATTCCCGTGACGTCACCTCCCGTGGTCCTTGGTGCCTTGTTCTCGCATGGGCTAATCGTGGATGGGTAAGTAGGGGCCCGTGGCAGGTGCCTCGCTCACACGAGAACCGCGCGCCGGCTGTTTTTCTTTTGGATCGTTGCATGAGAAGACTGGGCACGATGTCTGTGCTCGGGTCCGTCCCTGCAGTGTCGACAAATCCAGCGGCTGAGCTCTGTCTCACGAGCCATTCCCGTGACTTCACCTCCTAGGGTCGCTGGTGCTGCGGACTTCTCATGCGATACCCTCGAGAGATGCACTCGGCGCAGGTCGACACAACACCTCTCTTTTCACATTTTGCAGAAGAAGACTCAGGCGCAACCCGCCTCACGGTAGGGTCTTGTGAGTGATGCGTAAGCTCACGAGAACTTCCTCAGAGTCGTTCAGCTCATCCTGAGGAGGGCCCATATACACCTTGGCTGTCCTACCATGCAAGCCACGTGTTAGGACGGGGCTATACACGCCCCAGAGTCTCTCCCGGTGGGAGGCTCCCTCCCACGGTCCAGTGGAAGTACCATGCTCCGCGCTGGCAGATCCAATCGAGGAGCGGTTATGTCCACGAACCAGTGGAAGCACCAAGCTCCGCACTGGCCGCTACGACCGAGGCGTGGTTATGCCCACACTCCGCGCAAGTGTGGTAGCTCTATGCTCCGCGCTAGTTATAAACAACTGAGGGCGCCCCCCAGTGGTCGCACCAACCTCGGCGAGCTTTTCAACTCACGACGCTCATAGCTTCTCCTTGGATGGGTGTCGCAAGGGGGGCTAGGCACGGGGGCTATGCTCAGGTCACGCCTGGCAGACGCCACCCTACCAGGTGCCCAGACACCTGGCCTTCTCGCGCCTCCATCCCAGGCGAAGGCTCGTGGGCAAGGTATGGTGCTCGTTCTCCTTCATGAGATCCGTTCGTATGTTAAAGGGGACCCCTGGGCATGGCGACCCAGGGGCCTAACTAGCCACGTAGCCCCTCATCCCTTGAGTCTAGTTATGATGATAACCCCGGTCACCCGGAGGGCTCAATGGCGATCGAGGTATGCACGGGGTTGGGCCCTGCGACACAGAACGCAAACGGGATTGCTTGAATGTCAAGGGGGACCCCTGGGCATCGCGACCCAGGGGCCTCACTAGCCACGTAGCCCCTCATCCCTTGAGTCTAGTTATCGCGATAACCCGGGTCACCCGGAGGGCTCAATGGCGATCGAGGTATGCGCGGGGTTGGGCCCTGCCGACGCAGAGCACCTAAGCAAACATGAAAGGAAGCAAGAATGGAAATCATCTAGCTATTACAATAACATCAAGTTTTTAAAATTCAAATAAATTTCTCATGCCTCCAAGCACTTCTCTCTCTAGACAGGAACATATTAGGCATCACCAAGCGCATCATCGCCGGTCTCTACCTCTTCGGCTGAGGTAGCAGTGGCCTGGAGGAATGCCTCCACCAGCTCCGTGACCTTCGCCCCAAGGGCCTCGGCGGCCATGCCCTCCATGACTGTGGTCATGGGCTCGGACAGCGAGGCCAGGTCAAGGGTGGGGTCACGAAGACTTAGGTGGTTGCACACCTGCGTCAGAACCAAGGTAAGGAGCATGCGGCTCTCGACGTCAGCTAACTGGCCAATTGCGGCCGCAACCACGCGCAGGGATTTCACAAGCATGGCAAGGAGCCCGGCGGGGCCTCCCTCCAGGGTGGCTAGTGGTTCCTTGAACCCTTCCCCGTAGGCGGCCTACAGCGCCTTATGGGCCTCAAGATCAAAGACGGCGAGGGCCTCGCGACTCACTGCTGCCGAGGCCACAAGGGCGTCCTTCTTGTCGCGAGCAGCTTGGGTCGCCTTGGCCTGCTCAACCTCAACCTTCAGCTTCTCCAGTGCCGTGCGGTCAGGAAGCTGCTCTTGTTGCAGCCGAGACGTCTTAGCCTTCTGCGCCTCGAGCTCCTTCTCCAAGCTTCTGAGCTCCAGGGCGCGCCCGGTTCCTTCCTCGCGAAGGGCCTCCAGCTCGCTCTCCGCCTTGAGGCAACGCTTCTTGAAGGACGCAGCGACGGCTCGCGCGGCGTCGCAAGCCCGCGTGGCTGCCACAGCTTCCTCTCGACCCTTGGCAGCGATCGCTGAGGCCTGGTTCTAGGAGGTCCTCTCAGACTCGTCTGCCATGAGCCACCCTTTGACCAGCCCCAGGCGCCCTTCCATCATGCGGCCATCATCACCTTGAAGTTCAGCGCGAAGCCGACCCTGCGCGGCGGAGGCAGCCTCCAAGGTCTCAGGGCTAGGCTGCACCGGCTGGCACGCGAGCACCGACAAGACCGGCTGCTCGACCAGGGGCCCGGGGGCTCCAGCCCCCCTCGCTGAAGCAGCCGGAGCAGAAGCCGCGGCGGCCTCGCAGGAAGCAAGGACGCCCTCAAGTGACGCCGCCGCCGCATGATCGGCAGCCCGGTTGGCCGGGACGCCCAGCGTCGTGGCACCCTTCTTGGCAGTCGCATGAGCAGCAGGAGGGGCAGGGCACCGCGACGTGACCTCCCCATTTGCCTTCTTCATCATGCCACCCAGGATACTGCATCAGGAGAAGCACGTCGAGGACACAATAGTTGAGGATAGCAAGAGATTGCACACTTACTTGTCGAAGGCGAGGCATGCCCTTCTCTTCACCAACAGGCCAGCCGCGGCCGCTGGTGCTATGGGCGTGCCGGTGGTCCGGACTATGGCGAGGCGCGAGGCCACAGTCCTGGGCGCAGCCGTGATCGCCAGTTTCGCCGGCACGGCATTCCTCGGCGGGGTCATCGCGCTGCTTCCCCCTGATGCAGCGCGTCCGGATCGGCGTGGGGTGGCCACCTGGGACCGTCCGGCGACACCTGCGCCTGACGAAATTGCTCCAGCGAACGCCTCGAAGGAGTCCCCCTCGTCGTCCAGGGTCTCCTCTGAGCCCCCCTCGTCGCTCTCGTCGTCAGCACCAGAAGACACATCAACCGTGGGCGGAGCGCCCACGGGCGCACCAAAACCCGACACGGCCTTCAACAGCTCGGCCTTGTCAGGGTGGCTATACAGCGGTAGGCGGGTCCCGGGGAGGTCCTCCGGAACCATCCCTAGGAGGGTGGCCGAGGTGAAGTCCAGATCGTCCTCGGCCAGCGCCCCTGAGTGCAGCCGGAGCCTGTCGTCGTCGCCCATCAGCTCCCACATGGGGCGGGAGTGTGCCTACAGCGGCGCCAGGCGCTGCCTCAAGAACTCCTTCACGATCTGGCCCCCTTCGAGCCTCGAGCTCAGGTCGGCCTCAATCCTTGCCAGGACAGGCCCGACAAGGGGGTTGGTGAGCTTTGCGTAGCTCCAGCCGGCGCGTTTCGCCGGACGGGCGGTAGGCAGCGCCGGCAGAGGGTGGACGCGTTGGGCATCCAAATGACCCACCTCTTTTGGTGGGAGTCTATCTTCTTCCCGGCCATCATCAGCCGACAGCCCTGGTGCTGGAAGACGAAGGAGACACAGCCCGAGAACGGGCCCTCGTCGTATCGGCGCATGGAGAAGAAATGGCGGAAGAGGGCGACAGTCGACCTCACCCCCACGAGCGCCTCACAGTAAAAGGCGAAGAGCGACAGGACGAAGATGGAGCGAGGCTGGATATGGAGAGCATGCACCTGCTAATGTTCCAGGATGGCGTAGAAGAACTCTGAGAAGGGTGGCACGAGCCCCATGGAGATGATGTGGAGGAAGAAGGGGTAGCAGGACTTCGGCAGGATCCGTGTCGTGGTGGATCCGGCCCAGATCCCCGTCGGGCCATGCTCGTTGTGGACGCTTGACAAGAAAGGTTGGACCTCTGAGTAGTCCTCCTTGGTGATGGAGGACTCCTCGAGTGCCACCTCAAGGGAAGAAGCAGATCCAGACGCCGGCGCGGCACCTTTGTTCCTCTTCGCCATTGTTGAAGGAGCCGAAGGACGCAGGCGATTTAGGAAGGCAGGAGGCGTAGGAAGGAGAGATCTGAGCAGGAAGGAAGGGAAGCGATAACTCCCCCAGCGGAGACGACCCCTTTTTGTCAAGACGCACGGTCGCCGAGAGGGCATGGGGAGCGGGGTTGCCCACGTCCCATCCAACCGTCACGCGCCAGCCTGGCCCGTAGCCTGTTTGGGGCCCGCGACGCTTCATCCTCGGCTAAGGCTTCGCCCCGAAGCCAACTCCGTGCGCGCCTTGGGCCCGGGGGCTACTGTCGGCATCCTGGGAACCAGGGTACCCAAACTTGCCTGTCTGCAGGCCGCGACGCGCTCCTACTATGGCCTGGTATGGCCCAGCTAGTCGGCCAGCTGTCCAAGATCCTCGCGAGGGGGCTAAGCCTCGCGAGGAGAACAACGTCGAGACTCCCTTAGGAGCGGCCTCGGCAAGGTGCTCCGGAGGGGCGGAGAATCCAAGGCCAAGTCTGCCAAAGGAGGAGGCAGAGACGTCATCAGTGACGCACCGCGCTAGCGGGTGCCAGTGCCATCCAGCGGCGCAGTTGCCGTTTTGGTGCAAGGGGGAGAGCGCATCAGCAGGTTCCTGAGGAGCGGGACAAAGGTTTCCCCTTTGGTGCAACAAGACCAAAGACCGCAAGGACGACAAGGAGGATGTCACCGTCGAGCCCACCACCGCGTCACCGCCTGATCCTTTTGCAGGCGAAGACCGCTTTTGTCAGGATAGGAACATCCTTGTGTTCCCGCTCAAAAATGGCCGTTGTGGGCTTCCTTCCCACCTAAACATTTCGGGAGAAGAGGACCCTGGACGCCTATATAAGTAGCTAGGATCCCCACTGTGGAAGGAGGAGAGGAACCAAGCCCAGCCAAGTAGAGCAGATCCATAAACTCTGCCACCACGCAAGGAGCAAGAACACTTGCCTCCTGACCCTCCTGAGCTCACCTCCTGAGCTCAGGAACCACTGTACTAGTTCATATTCCAGCCCTTCTGAGGCCAATCCACCAAAGCAGGAAGTAGGGTTTTACACCACATGGTGGCCCAAACCTGGGTAAACTGTTGTGTGCATCATATGTTGTTTGCTTGAATCTCTTCACCGGTGAGGGCGAGACGCTAGGTAGACGCGAGTGGGAGAGATCTTTGTTCACGCCCCTGTGTTCGAACTTCTTGGGTTTTGCGGAGCCCTAAATCCGACAAATATTGGCCCCAGTGTCAACCCACCAATCGGTGGACTAACAAACTGAAAGTACGGTAAACAGATTACCATATCCTGATGCCCCATCATTTTTGCTTAGAATGACATTGACAGATTTGGAGTCCTGTCCTGGCTTCCTGTACTTGTTTGGGCACTTTTCACCCAGAGCACTCCACGTGTTGTAGAGTTTCCTATGCTCTGTGCAGACTAGTCATGTCACCACATGTCACCAGCATCTACTAATACTCTGTAAAGCTTCTCGACCATTCCTTGTGTAACGTAGCGCAAACAGTGACTGCTTCTTTCCGCAAAGTGGTAAGACCAACTGGACCCACTAATGCAACAGTTTTCCTTAGACACATTGGCTCCTTTTGTTCAGTTATCCCAAAATGAAAGTCGGAATAAAACCGAGCTTTAATTTCGATATCCCTGTAAGCAACAAAAGGTATAAGGGAAACAATTAATGAGAAATAACGGTTGATGACTTGTACTCCCAGAAGAAAAACATCTACGGATCTACCTTATCTTAATGGGAAACAAAGCAGGAGAGTAGAAATTCTCAATCAGTGTGATTCATTCATATTAACTGAGACATTATCTTAACAATGCCTTGTTTCAACATGTATAAAGAACGAGAAAGCGGAAAAGTATCATTCCTAAAACAATGCGACTGATTCATTTTAACAGAGACATTATCTTAACAATACCTTGGTTAAACATGTAGAAAGAACTACAAAGCAGGATAGTACCATTTGTAAAACTTTGTAACTGATATATAATAACAGAGAGATTATCTGAACAATACATTTCTTAAACATGTACTCCGGCCGATCCCTTACAGAAATGATACTCCCGCCGATCCCTAACAAGTGTTGCTGTTTTGAAGTAAGATTCACTAGTTAATTCTGAGGAAAGTCGGTACTGACCTTTCAAGACCAAGATTTGAAATAAGTGCGACGAAGACCTCAAAGAGATCTCAACACATATATGGAAATCCGGTCTCATTTTGTGCAGTTCCACCAAAATTAAGTGAAGCAAAATGTCGCAATAGCAACAAGTTGAACATATATCTCTGTTTTAACAGAAGCAAAAAAGGAATCAATTGCTGGCCAATAAAGGAGGATGAAACATGCGGCCACAAAAATGGTAATTCCGCCAATCCTAACAAGTGTTGCAATTTTGAAATAAGATTCATTAGTTAATTCTGAGAGTGGCATTGCTTAATTTTACAAGCGGCATTAGATTAACAAAAAGCATAAATAGTTCTAGGGGAGAGTGGGCGCAACAACAACATGTGCTTCCATCTACTTATAAAGAGGGTGATGCAGAATTTATTTAGAACAGTACCAATACAAGTAGCACAACATCTCAAAACACACTGCACGATCATGTGGATGCATGCGACGTGGGACATGCCAGCACTGTCGTGGAAATAACACAGCAGATGTCCGGTTTAACGGACTTAGTGATGGAACCATCACACGGGTTAGCTTGAAGGGGTTAAAAGCACACAAAGGACACAAGGGATTTTATACTAGTTTGGCCCCTTCGATGAAGGTAAAAGCCTACGTCTAGTTTGGTTTGGTATTGCTTGGGCGTCAATGAACAGGGAGCGGATCGCTTGCCTGTGTCTCGACGGGTTGTTTCTTGTCCCTGAACCGTCGCCGGGTCGTCCCTTTATATAGAGGCGACGCCCGGTCCGGTTTACAGAGTCCCGAGGCCGGCTCATACTTGTGTCTGCCTCGGTCTCTGGTCTTTCTTCCTTATCTCTCAAGTTACATGATCAGGTGGTTTACAAATCGTAACTCTATACACGGGCCCTAAGATCTCATGGGCCGTAGCCTCTACTAAGTATTACGATGATACAACTATATTCCATAAACCGGTTTACACTAGCCGGTTCATACCTGCTAGTAGTATCCCTGACATTAGGCCCTAGAATGATTTGAACTTGTTCACATCAATCTTCCCAGCCTTGCATAATCTTCCTTCTTGTGTCTTCTCATTTTTGTAAACCGGCCCTGACGTCATCCTTGAAAATCACTTAATTTGACCGTGACATCACTTCCGCATTTAACGCACCCAGCTGTCTATCGGCTTTGTTTAAAGGCCATCCCGAGAATCGAGGCGACAGAGGATCTTTATCCAAGCTTCTGCCTCCTCAAATCTCGCGCCTGTCGTTTCGACTCTGCCCCTCTATAAATACTGCTGCTTCTGTTCTTTATCTTCTTCCGTTCGTTCTTCTTCCTCCGTCGCCCGAGCTCAAGTCTCCGCCGTCGTCCGTCGAGCTCAAGTCTCTGCCGGTCGCTGCATCAACCTGAGTGCGACCAGAGAAACTCCGCCGCCGCTTCTTGCTGTTCCAGGTACTTCATCTTCCTCGCCGCAGATCTATAGCTCTAGGGTTCTTCTCGCGCCTCCGCCATTAAACCTCAGTGAAAGCTTCATCTGTTCATCCTAGGCACCAAGTTCTCAGTAATTTCAGCATTTAGATCTTGCCCTTAAAACTTGCCTCTGTTCCGCTGCTGTATACTTTAGATCTCGTCCTTTAGATTCAACCTTTAAATTTGTCTGCTCTGTATATGATCCCCCAGTTCTTCTTGCAATAGCAGCGTATTTGTTTTTGTTTTTCCTGAGTGTTCAGATCTATTATACTTTAGCTGTCTGCAAAAACTTGTTTCTTCACCTTTGTAAATCTGTAAAGTATTCTCCGGTTTAAACATGCATAT
This sequence comes from Secale cereale, assembly GCA_902687465.1. Taxonomy (NCBI): domain Eukaryota; kingdom Viridiplantae; phylum Streptophyta; class Magnoliopsida; order Poales; family Poaceae; genus Secale; species Secale cereale. The sequence continues at coordinate 314,772,662 of LR738715.1, read as the reverse complement.
GTTGTTTATACAAAAAATTCAATGACGAACGCGACGGTTTAACTTCTCTTTTGTTATCATGAACCGGTAGTAATACGTTTCCCTGCTTACTGCCGGATTAGCCATATCATTAGTCCCTTGTCTAAACCGTTGCGTAATCTTTGCATATGTCTTCCGGTTTATGCCACTGTACTCGAATAATCCGGGTTTACACTTTACCCTTTCAGCACTTGTTCTTCTGTTGCTATAGCCAAACAGTTTGTCTCTTGCAACTGGGTTCCTTCCGTTATTACGGAAGAAGATTTAGCCAAAGCTGCTGCAATCGGCACTCTAGGCCCTCAGTCCGTTTTAAAATGGCGGGCTCCAGGAGATGAATGCCCTCCTACTCCCAAAGAGGGAGAAGTTATTGTCTTCTTCGACCACATTGCTCAAGGTTTCACTCCTCCCGGTTCAAAGTTCTTCCGGGATGTGCTTGCCGCTTTCCAGCTTCACCCTCAGGACATAGGTCCCAACTCTGTTTCCAACATCTGTGATTTTCAAGTTTTCTCAGAGGTGTATTTGCAAGAAGAGCCGTCTGTCGACCTGTTCCGGGACTTCTTCCACCTGAACCGGCGAACTGAGTTTACTAGTGGACCTCATCAAGAACTAGGTGGGGTCAGTATTCAGAAAAGAAAAGATGCAGTCTTTCCTCATGCCGCTCTCCACACACACCCCAAGGATTGGAATAAGTCTTGGTTTTATTGCATTGACACTTCACCTGAAGGGGAAAACCCATTGCCGGGTTATCGCGAGCACCGTCTTCCGGAGGATCACCCCTTGCCGCAGCGCCTCAGCTCCTCAGAGCGGCCCCGGTTTGCTTCTCAACTTGCCAGGCTAAAGGCCTTTATGGCCAATGGCTTAACCGGAGTGGATTTTATGCGTTGCTGGCTTTCTTGGAGTATCCTTCCTCTGAGCCCGCGCCCAAGCTTGATGTATAAATATTCTGGTAAACCGGATGATCCTCAATGCTTTTCTAAGGACAAACTTTCTAAATCGGAAGTCACTGAGTCTGCTAAGAAGATGCTTAATATCACCTTAGAAGAATGCAGCCGAACCGGACTGGCTCCATATTACAAGAAAAACAAGCTGCCAGCAGTACGTCTTACTCTCTTTCATATGTTTGTAATCCGTTCCTTTAAATCGTTCTTTCAATTATCTTTCACCTTTTGAATAGGCTGATGATCCTTTTTGGAAGAGGAAACCTCAGGAGAAGGCCGGAAAACAGCCACGCCGGAAAGCTTTCGCTATCAAGAAGAAAAAGGCGACTGCTGGCTCTGGTTCACATGCTGAAGATGATGATCCGGACTCTGAGGTATGAGTTAATCCGGCTATGACTTATTTACTTTTTATCCATATTTGTGTTTAACGATAACTTTTCGCAGGAGTTGGCTGAAGGGGACAAACCGGCAGAAATTGAGGTAACTATTCTTTCTTCAGATTCAGAACCACCTCCACCAAAAATTCGTCGGACAGTCCGGAAATATCAGTTTTCTCACCCTTATGCTCAACTGGACCCCAATTTTCTTTTGAAGAAACGGCAACATGAAGCACTTCGCCAGACTAACCGCCATAGTGGCCTTGCAGTTGAATCGTCTGGAATTTCTCTTACTCCGGCTCGGAGGCGCCGCTCTGAGGTTATACTCTCTCCAACTCTTCTTCACCCCAAGGCCGGGCTTATACGCAAACCACTTAAACCGTCTGACCCCAATTATCAGGATACTCCTTTATCTTCTTCCGGCGAATCAACTACCACACAACTCCCACCCTTGAAAACTATCCCAGGGTAAGTCTTTTTAATTTATCCGGTTTATGATTGCACTTTGCTTTACAGTTCTGACTTCTTTTTTTCAATTTCTTTCAGCAAGCCTAAACCCAGCAAAAGGGCAAAGGCCAACAAACCAACTACTGAGGCTGCTACTGATGATCCGGCGGTTGATCCGGATACAACCGTCCCTCCAGAAGGCAAGCCCACAATGCCGCTTGAAGATCCCGCTCCTACGGATCATACCACTGCACCTGAGAATCCCAATACTGAGAACGTTCGTGAACCGGCAAGTCCTGCCCGGGCCAATTCTCCTCGGACTAGCCCGGCTCCTGCTAGTCCGGTTCACACTGCGACCCCACCACCAACGACTGCTTCTCCGGAAGTTCAAGTAACCGGCACAGCTTACACCGCTCCTGCCGAGCCCACTGTCCTAGCCAAACATACGGCTAAAGTGGAGAAGTTGCATCAAGAAAGGGGTAAATGGAGTACAGAGCTGTCTAGCCTTGCCGACATGAGTGCCCAGGAGCTCTATTCCGGGTACTTGAACCGGCTTCATAGCAGTCGAGATTATGAAGTGGGCTTGGTTAACATGATGAAGGACAAGTATGAGGTAATCCTTTGCTTTTGATTTTTGCTTTTTATGTGCTTCTGTCTATATCATAGTAGCCCCCAAGTTCCGGTTTAGCTACGTCCAGAAGGTGAACCGGTACTTCCTGATTAAACAAATGATCCTACATTAGCCCCCAAGTGCCAGGGGCATAACTCGGTTTATGTGCCTGGGACTTGTCTGAATTTTTCCTTTGATACTTCAACTATCCATTAGCCCCCAAGTGTCAAGTAGACAACTTGTTTGTGTGCTTGAGACTTGTCTTTGAATTGCTATTGTTTGACGCTTCAACTGCCCATTAGCCCCCAAGTGTCAAGTGGATAACTTGGTTATGTGCTTGAGACTTGCCTGACTTTTGCTTTTATTCCACTTGATTTTCATTGCAGGCTGATTTGAACCGGAGAGCTAAAGAGATCACTGAACTCCGGAACAGACTCGCTGAAACGGAGTCTGCTGCTTCTAAGGCCAAGAAAGATTTGGCGCTGAGTTTAAAGACTGCTGAACAGCTGAAGAAATACTTTGAAGAGGAGCGAATCGCCTTTGAAGTTCAGAAAAAGGATCTGGAAAAAAGGGCAAAGGACGCTGAGGAAGCCCTTAATCCGGTGACTGAAGAGTTAACCGGCTTAAAGCAGCTAATAGAATTGATGACTTATGCTGTCTTCGGTAAGTACTTAATCTGTATTCCTGCTATCATCCTTACAATTTTAATCCGTTCCGGTTTAACTGTGATAATCATATACAGGGCGCCGTGTCACCCATCTTGGGGATGATTTGCGGAATAAACTCAAGGCGTGTTATACTTTGGTCGAGCAGCTGTATTCCGGTGCTCAAAGGATCATAAGCGCAACATCTTTCAATAAACCGGCCCCTACGACCATCCAAGGTACATTAGAGAAACTGTCTGTCTTGCCAGTGCGCTTGGAAGAAGTTAAGAAGTCTGCTGCTCGAGCCGGTTCCCTCATGGCGCTTACCAGAGCAAAAGCATGGGTTCCGGACTTTGATCCGGAAGAAGCTTTGAATGGGTTTCCCAATACTAAAGAAGACGGATCAGCTTTTACTGCAAAAGATCTCCACGCCTTGACGAAGGAGATGCGTCCTCTCGCTAACAAGCTTGCTGCCGAATCGGACTTGTCCAGGTATCATCCGGGGTATGATTTACAGAACGAGTGGGTGGATCGGTCGGTTTATGATACCGTCAATCTAATCCCACAAGTGCGCCCTCATACTTTCGCCCCAGATATTGATCCGTCTGAACTCATCAATGAAGAGATGTACTTTCGTGCTTTAACGAAAATCGATTGGTGCGTCCCTGACTTCCAGCCGCTTCAAGAAGAGGAGGAGACTCCAGAACAAGTTGATCCCCAGCCGTCGCAGCAGGAAGAAGCGTAGATCATAGTATGTCTTTGTAGTTGCAGTCTCATTTTGCTGGACAATCTTTAATCCGTTCAGGCTTGCTATGCCTTGTAATAGGATAGCATAAAACATTATTCGTCTTGATCCGGATATTCCAACTTCTTGTTCTGACGTTGCTAATTAAATATGATCTAATATGGTTTATTCTGCATATTATATGTTCCTGCATAGATAGCACTGAAAATATGTCCTAGCGGTTTACCGCTGGACAAATTAAATTGCTCTCACAATATATCAAACAAGTGTATGTTTGTATCAGAAATAACTCTATACCTGAGATCAAGTATGCTTGATACTCTTAATCCGGCGAAATTTGCCATTTTTTAAGGGAGCCTTTTGATAGACCCAATAATAATCCCGGGTCTTATAGAAGCTACCGGTTTAGATCATGCTTGGCTTCTTACTTTGTTTCTGCCTGATGACTCTGCTGAAGCTCCTGGCTTTCTGACTTGGCTTCTGCCTAATGATTGTTCCGGTTTATGATGAACGCCGGTTTAACTCTTGCTGGTGTTTATGACCCAGTCCTTTTGAACTTATGCTGGTGTTCATGACCCAGACTTTTGAACTTATGCTGGTGTTCATGACCCAGACTTTTGAACTTATGCTGGTGTTCATGACCCAGACTTTTGAACTTATGCTGGTGTTCATGACCCACACTTTTTGAAGATACATGGTCAACTCTGGAGTTGTCCCACTCCGGATCAAAGAACCATAAAACATAAATACCAGAAATGCAAATTTGCAAATAAAACCATGTAGTCGAGGCTTTTTATGAGCTGCCAGGCTCAAAGCAAGGTTCAGCCAATCACTGGATGCGGGTACCATCCAGAGGGCCTTATGGATGCGGGTACCATCCATAGGAACCGGATATAACCAACAGGGGTTAAGCTAGGATTCGGGTACAATCCTGCCCCCTGCTGGCCATATAAAACTTTAGCCAATCACTGGATGCGGGTACCATCCAGAGGGCATTTATGGTTCGGATACAACCATAGGAAAAACTTAGCCAATCACTGGATGCAGGTACCATCCAGAGGGCTTTTATGGTTCGGGTACAACCATCGGAAAAACTTAGCCAATCACTGGATGCGGGTACCATCCAGAGGGCTTTTATGGTTCGGGTACAACCATCGGAAAAACTAAGCCAATCACTGGATGCGGGTACCATCCAGAGGGCCTTTATGTCATGTCTTCTTCGGTTCGAATTCGACCTATGTTTGATCAGTAATCCCTTCGGTGAGTTATTGCTCCAGAGTATATATGCCCTGCACAATCAGTTTAAACCGATCGAAGTGTTTTGAAATATGACATATGATAAGAAATGTATGGTTGTCACCATAAAATACTCGTATTGGAAAAAAGGCAGAGCCCCCGGTTTATCGAGGGTGCCGGTTTATTCATTAATCATAATATATTGTAACACCCCAAAAATATTTATTTGGAGTTTTGAAAAACTTTTTCAAATTTTAGCTAGGATTTAAAATTTTCTTGGAGGGTTCTGTTTGAAGGGTGATTTTATTTGATTTAATTATTTTTGGAGGTTTTCAAAACTTTTCCTTTCTAAAGAATTTTTGGTTTTGGTTATTTAAAATTCAAAGGCAAAAGTCTTTTCCACCTCTTCTAGCACCCTAGACCACTCCAAATATTTTTCTGCCACTCCAAGATTTACCTCTCAAGTCATGCACACCTTCTATGATATTATTCAAATCTTCCCCAATCCACAAAAATATTCCTTCTATATATTTTAAATTCCAAAGATGGAATTTGAAATAATCATAGTTTCTTGACATTACAAAGGAACTATATTTTCTATGACTCTTTTGCCACCACCAAAATTATCCCTGCATATACATGGTACCCTTAACCCATTTCTTCAAAAACATTTGGTCCCACAGTTCAAAATTTTCAATTTCTATTCAATTCAAATTTGGTCCAGAAATCAATTTTTTGCTCCAAAACATTTCCAAACTCCACCAAAAATCTTGGCCTTCTGGCAAATTCATTTTTGAGTAACCACACACCACCACAGCAAATCCCATGATCAACTAAGATGCTTAACACCCTATAGCATTTCATCAAACACTTGGCATGCATACTGTTCATAACTGAATTTAATTCAGTTAACTGAACTAGTTCAGCCGACAGGGGCCGGCGATGCCGTGCACTCCTCTCCTTCCCCTCCCGCACGGCGTCGTCGCCCGCCTTCAATGCCGCCGCTCCCCCTGGCCCATCGCCCAGCCTCTCCACGCCGGTGAGCTGGCAGCTGGCCGGTGCAGCCACCCCGAGCTCATCCACGGCGAGGCCGAGCGGATCGCCTCGGCCACCGGCCTCCATTCACTACGCCGCATCTCCCCTACCTACTCTTCCGCCCACGCGTCGTTCTCCCTCGCCTCTCCGCACAACGGACGCACCGACCACGCCGCCCCGGGCCCGTATGGCAGTCGCCGGAGCTGGCCACGCCGCCGCACCCGTGCGGGACAGCGCATCACGGACGTGGCCAACGAGCCCGAGCCCGTCCAAGCGGAGGCTTCTGGCGAACTCCACCGACCTCTTAATTGCCTCATCGCCCCTGACCACCGGCCAAAACCAACCACGGCGATCAAATTTACTCCGGCGACCTCCGCCCGTCTCGGCCATCCTCGACTCGCCTATAAAAGGGACCCCCGAACCCCTCCAGCTTCACCACTCGCCTCCACCGCCACCCACTCTTCCTCCTAGCCACCCACCCGGCCACGAGAGGGTCTCCTTCTCCCTCTCCGGCCACCGCTCCGCCGCCTCTGCCCACGAACCAAACCTCACCCCTACTCCACCAGAGCCACCCAAACTCCGCCTATCCACCTCTTTTCCACCACCATGTCGAACCCCTAAGCCAATTTCAACCCCAAAGCCTTCTCCGACGAGCCCCAACTCCACCCGAACCACCGTCCGCCGGCGTCGAGCTCACCGCCGTTCAGGTGATCGCCGGTGGCCACCTCCACCACCCACCGATGCGGAAGTCCACGCTGGTCACTTTGCGACCAGCGCCGGGCTCTGAAACCCCGGCGATCGTCGCCGGCGATCGCCGCCCCCTCTCTGTACACGCGCGCGAGCGCGCTCAAATTCAAACCTGACGGGTGGCCCCCACCCGTCAGCTCTCTCTCTCTATTTTCTGTGATCAGCGAAGGCGTACTCCATGCTTTACGCCTTCTCCGCTGGAAGGCGTATTCGCTGCCGAACCGTTTTCTTTTAAAACAGCTCAGGGGCTTCTGTTTTGCAGAAAGACCCCTGGTTTTAAAAAGTTAATAACTTTTAAACTATAAACCCAAATGAGTTGATTCTTTTTGCTAAAATTTTCTTTTCCTCTCTAGTTTTTTTTAAGATTTATTTAAAAATATTTTGAGAACATTTTCTGTTCTGTGTTGGAATTCTTATTCGAATTCAAATTTGAATTTTCAGAAAAGGAAGAAGGATCTTTTGCTGGAAATTCAGAGGGGTTTTCTCCTGACAATTTTGGACAAGGCAAGCATTATTTGAACCTGGGATACGGTGTTTGCATTTTGCATGGTTACATAGTTTGGTATCGCACTACATATGTTGCATGTTATATCACATGTGCATGCATGGTCATGTCACCTTTTTTCCTTTGCGTGCATATCACACTAGCATCTCTGACATACATGTGGTTACTTGATGGCTGAAATTTTGCTGCTGGTTTGGACGTGCTGGTGGGCACGGTCCTTTACTGACACAGTGGTGTCTTGTGGTAATGATAAAGAATACCGGTGATATTTTAATAACACCTCCTGAGTCGGCCTAGATCGAGTCTTGTTCTATACACCTAGCTGTACACCGTGCTGCCACGGGTCCTTCCGAAAGGAGGGTACGGCTTAGTAAGTTGATAACCCCTGTTCGGGTGCACATCACCCAGAGAACTACGATGAAGGTTGTAGCCTGTCATCGGGTCAGGGGCATGGGTGTTTCCGGTTGTAGCCGAGAGGGGGGCACCCCTTGTAATCCGCGTGTTTAATAGTGATCCCATGCTTTTCGGAGGTTGTAGCCTCCCTGACTTAAGGTTTCTGGAGCGATGCTTTGGGTGAGTCCTGGCATCCGGTCGGTGTGTACGCGTCAGGCGTGTTTTCAACCCAAAGTCCGTATTGGGTATTAGCCAGTGCACGGTGCTGACTAAGGAAATCCCATGCGCGTGGGTAAAGAGTACACCCTCTGCAGAGTCATATCTATTCGAATAGCCGCGTCCACGGTCAAGGACCTGGTTGGGTGGGTCAAGTATCGGTCCCAGTGTCAGTCTCTGGAGGAAAATAATATACTTGAGCATGTTCATGTTTGCATGATATTCTTGTCGCAGTCAGTATTATCATGAATTTATTTATGATGAAGATTATGCTTATGGACTAACCCTCTGATTTTATTTTTACCTTCCAGAGTGTCTCAGGGGCTGGCTAGACTACCCCGGACACTCGTATTTATTTTTAAGTCCTTTTGTGGCGTCCCTTGAGTGTCAGGCGGTTTATCACGCCACTACTCTTGTGGACACCCGACTGGCATTTCTTTTTAAGTCCTTTTGTGGCGTCCCTCGAGTGTCAGGCGGTTTATCACGCCACTACTCTTGTGGACACCCGACTGGCATTTCTTTTAAGTCCTTTTTGTGGCGTCCCTCGAGTGTCAGGCGGTTTATCACGCCACTACTCTTGTGGACACCCGACTGGCATTTCTTTTCAAGTCCTACCGTGGTGTCACTTGACATCCGACCGGCTTTTCTCTTATTTATATTTATTGTTGACACTAATATTTATTTCTGTACTAACCATGTTTTACCATGCCAAGTTGTGATAATTGTTGCATGCATGTAGTTCATCTACCATGGCATTCGCATTTGGTATATCTTATGTTCATAATGTTTGCGAGTACATTCAAAAGTACTCACTGGCTTGTCCCTGGCTATTTACTTGGCCAGACTTGGAGGAGGACGAGCTTTTGGAGGAGAATTGCGCTAGCGAGGCCGACGCTTAGAAGGTTCCCAGTCAGCACACCTGTGTCTTGGAGTCTATCACTTGTTTCATCCGTCAAGCTTCCGCCACACCAATAAAATAGTCAAGCCTCACACTGACGCTTGACTCTATGCTATTATACCAGTGTTGAGTTCCACCACCCACTGTCACATTCCGCCACCTTAGTGTGTTGAGTTGTTGTAATAAAATTGTTGAGTCACCCTGACTCAACCCTGTGTAACATTATTGTATTGTACTGGTTATCTATATCAAGGTTGTCCACTGGTTGTTCTTGGGAGCCAGTGTGACTTAAGGCTATTCTGTGATTTATTTCCCAGAAATGAGCCTGACAGACCTTGGTATCAGAGCCAGGCTGACTGTAGGAGCTTTAGGCACGATCGCTAGTCACCGAGTCAGTGCTGACATTTTTCCAGCATGCATCTCATGCATCGTAGCAAATTTTCCTTAGTCATCATACACTTATGACATGGCTACTTGGATTTTTGTCTACTGTTGTAGATGGCTGGTGGCAGCTGCCCATCGCAGGTTTTCGCCAACGAGCCTGCGGGATTTTCCCGTCTTCTCGTGAGCATCGCGAGGGACGCGATGGGATCTCTCGGGCGTCCGGAGTACGTCATTTACCCGGACAAGATCTCAGAGACCCTGACTATGTACCAGGCTTCGGTATATATTCGGGGTGGTGTTTCAGTGTCTTTCCGCAACTATCGCTTCATGGGGAGAGCCATGCCCACTGAGAGGCATGCTATCCAGATGGCCGCACGTGAGGCTATCGCACGTCTCAGGGACATCCTGCCGGTTATGCAGAACCGTCCCTATTATTACCTGCCATGCCACGTTCCATATACTAGCCACTATGCCTTTTCCTGCACCATAGGGGAAAGGGATCTGGCTATCGAGCCACTTGTCCAGTACATCATGGCCTTGGAGTCAGCTTTCACCTCCCTGGTGGATGACTACCTCACTGCGCGGATGGACTTGTCTCGTGCGAGAGTTATTCGCAGGAGCGAGTACCGCTCTCCTTCGCCTCGTGCTCCACGCACTTCCACTCCACCAAATACTTCCCTGGCTAGTCCCGCGGCTCAGCGCTCGACCTCGACTGGCGATGCTAGCCGTCTGGTTGCACCCATTCCGACCATAACTTCTCCACTGACGAGCACGATGCCACCTCCAGCAGGCACGACATCAACGACTACTCGACTAGAGGTGATTCCCGAGGAGGAGGAGGAGGGCGAGATCGCATCCTGGGTGCCTTGTCTGACTCTCACTCTCAGCAGGACCTAGGATGAGCTGTGTGGGCAAACGCAGTTATTCTCACCAGATGACCGCTTGGGAGCACGGATGTAATTTATTTATCTCCTGTTCTGCCTATCCTTTGTAAGATAGCGATGTTAGGACCGCTGGTCGATGAGAGCGCGGAGAGTGCGCTAGTGGTAATAAGTGATCTTGTATGATACAGTTCCCGCATGCATCCTGTATAATTATATCCTGTATAATTAAATCCTGCTTGTATAATTAAACTACCTGTGTAATATAACTAGCTGCTTTGTCTTACCTTGTCCTGGGGGAAAAACTTATTTGGAATTTATTTTCTGCTATTTGATTCTTTTCTTTGGTGTTATACAAATACCCCAGAAAGAAAATGCATCGTCCCTGGACCCGTTCTATGCCAACTCCGCCCGAGAACAACTCTGGACAGATGGGAAATAACTTCACTCAAGGGCAGACAAGTCAGCAAAGCAGTGATTCAGCGTTCTCGCAAGTGTGTCGCCTATATGAGCAGAGTCAGCAACAGCATCAGGAGATGATGCAGCATTTGATTAACATGGGAAATCACCAAGAACAACAGCAACCAAGGTCCAAACTGTCTGAGTTACAAAAGACCCGTCCGACGATCTTCACTCACACTGACAAGCCACTAGAGGCAGACGACTGGCTCCGAGACATGGAAAGAAAATTGGTCATTGCTCAGTGTACTGACCAGGAAAAGGTGCTGTACACACCGCACTATTTTTCTGGGACGGCTGCTTCGTGGTGGGAAAACTTATGTCACACCCACCCTGACGGAGCAAATATGACATGGGAGCAATTCAAGGAGAATTTCCGGGGAGCACATATCCCTAATAGCATTATGAAATTGAAGAAGAGGGAATTTGAGGATCTCAAACAACGGGGCTCCACAGTATCCCAATATCTGGATCAGTTTACTCAGTTGGCCCGGTACGCCAACGATGAGTATATGACAGAGAACAAAAAGATGGAAAAGTTTCTCGACGGACTCATTTCATCTCTAAAGTGCCAGCTGGTGGTTCATACCTTTCCAGACTTTAAGACACTTGTTGATAAGGCTATTATTCTGGAAAATGAACACCGCAATATGGATGAGGCTCGCAAGCGTCGCATGAACCAGTCAGTACAGGTTCGCAGCAACAGGCCCAGGAATGATGTTCAAAGGCCAGTAATAACCCGACCAGCGACTACAGCCCCACCACAGAACCGCAGTGCATTCCACAATAGGACCAAGGATACAGCTTTTTATCCTGGAGTCACTTGCTATTCCTGTGGAGGAGAGGGGCATTATGCTAAACAGTGCCCAAAACAAGGAAACAACCCTCCCAAAGCCAACAACAACAACAATGGTCGCGGTACGACCACAGCTCCGCGACGCAATAACTTCAACCCCAACAACAACCACAAGCAAGGACATATCAACCACGTGACTTTTGAGGAAGCTCAGAACGCACCGGATATCGTGTTTGTTGACTTGGACATTATTCTGGGAATGGATTGGTTAACCACAAACAAAGGTTTCATAGACTGCTATAACCGCACGGTAACTCTCACCAATTGCCAAGGAAAGACAATAAAAGTGGGTACAAGGAAGATTGCCACATCACAAGGGAAATTAAATCAAGTGGATACGGTGGAATTAAGTAAGGTTCCTGTAGTCTGTGAGTATCCTGATGTATTCCCTGAAGAATTACCAGGAATGCCTCCGGACCGCGAAATTGAATTCGTTATTGAACTAGCACCCGGAACGACACCCATATACAAGAAGCCGTACCGTATGGCTCCAACGGAATTGGCAGAATTAAAGAAGCAAATTAAGGAATTGATGGAGAAAGGTTACGTTCGACCCAGCTCATCACCATGGGGGTCGCCAGTTTTATTCGCCAAGAAGAGGGATGGTACCCTACGGCTATGTATTGATTACAGGGCACTTAATATGGTTACTATCAAGAATAAATATCCACCGCCCAGGATCAACGATTTGTTTGAGCAGCTAGCAGAAGCTAAAGTCTTCTCGAAGATAGACCTAAGATCAGGTTATCATCAGCTAAAGATTCGGACGACAGACATACCTAAGACGGCGTTTACTACCAGATATGGATTATATGAGTTCACAGTAATGCCGTTCGGTTTAACCAATGCCCCGGCATATTTTGTGCATCTCATGAACAAGGTTTTTATGAAATATTTGGATAAATTTGTGGTGGTATTTATCGATGACATACTTATTTACTCCAAGACACCCGAAGAACATGAGCAGCATCTTCGGATAGTACTGGAAGAGTTAAGGAAAAACCAATTATATGCCAAATTCAGCAAATGTGAATTTTGGTTGAGAGAAGTTGGTTTCCTTGGGCACGTATTGACCCAAGATGGAATCGCTGTGGACCCGGGAAAAGTAAAGGATGTTTTGGGATGGAAGCAACCCACAAGCGTGACGGAAGTCAGAAGTTTTCTTGGTCTAGCGGGCTATTATCGAAGGTTTATTGAAGGGTTCTCCACTATAGCCAAACCCATGACCCAGTTACTCAAGAAAGACAAGAAGTTTGAATGGACTGAAGCTTGTGAGAAGAGTTTTCAGGAGTTGAAAAAGAGGTTAACAACATCACCAGTTCTGGTTGTGCCCGATGTGCACAAAAATTTTGAGGTATATTGTGACGCATCCGGGAAAGGCCTTGGATGTGTGTTAATGCAGGAAGGAAAAGTGGTGGCTTACACCTCAAGACAGCTACGGCGACATGAAGAAAATTACCCCACTCATGATCTGAAACTTGCTGCAGTAATACACGCACTCAAAGAGTGGCGACACTATCTTCTGGGGAACCGATGTGAAATATACACGGACCACAAAAGTCTTAAGTATATTTTCACTCAGCCAGAATTAAATTTGAGACAACGACGTTGGCTTGAGCTAATTAAGGATTATGACGTAGGAATTCACTATCACCCAGGTAAAGCCAATGTTGTGGCAGATGCTCTCAGCAGGAATCCATGCGCCGGTAGTGGCAGTGTACAACTCTCACAACATGTGTTCAGCCAGGAATTTGCCAAGCTCAACATGGCACTAGTCACGGAGGGGACCATTTCCCAGTTGGAAATAAAACCAACATTAGAGGACCAGATCAGAGAAGCCCAAAAGGGACACCCAAGTATTGAAGGGATTAGGAGAAAGATGAAACTGGACAGGGCGCCCGAATTTATTGAAGACAGCCAAGGAGTTATCTGGTTTGGACAGAGATTATGCGTACCAAACATTGAAGATTTAAAACAGCAGATAATGGCAGAGGCGCATACCACTCCATATTCCATTCATCCCGGAGGGACCAAAATGTATAAGGATCTATAGGAAAGATTTTGGTGGCACGGGATGAAAAGGGATATAGCCATATATGTGGCATGTTGTGATACCTGCCAACGTGTGAAGGCAGAGCACCAGAGACCAGCAGGGTTGTTGCAACCAATTAAGGTGCCTGAATGGAAATGGGATAGAATTGGAATGGATTTTGTTGTTGGTTTGCCAAGGTCACGCCATGGGAATGATGCTATCTGGGTAATAACAGATTCGCTAACCAAGGTAGCACATTTCATTCCGGTAAAAACCACCTACTCAACACAGAGGCTAGCCAGGCTGTACCTATCCAGGATTGTTTGTCTACACGGGGTACCCAAAATAATAGTCTCTGACAGAGGCACCCAATTTGTCTCTAGATTTTGGGAACATCTACAGCAAGCCTTAGGCACGCAACTGGCTTTCAGCACAGCATATCACCCGCAGACCGGAGGACAGACAGAGCGGGTAAATCAAATATTGGAAGACATGCTGAGAGCATGTGTGCTTACCTACGGAGTCAGTTGGGAGGATAGTTTGCCTTATGCAGAATTCTCCTACAACAACAGTTATCAAGCTAGTCTAAAAATGTCACCTTTCGAAGCGTTATACGGACGACGATGCCGGACCCCACTGAATTGGTCCGAAACCGGAGACAGCCGAATTTTTGGACCAGAAATACTAAAGGAGGCAGAAACCAAAGTAAAGCTTATTCAGGACCGACTAAGAGCAGCTCAAAGCCGTTAGAAGAGTTATTATGATCAAAAACACTGCCAGGTCCATTTTGAGCCCAATGACTACGTATATCTTAGAGTATCTCCGACAAGGGGGCTACAGAGATTTAAGGTCAAGGGGAAATTAGCACCAAGATTTATTGGACCGTTCAAAGTAACCGCAAGAAGGGGCAAGGTTGCCTATCAACTGGAATTACCGGCAGAATTATCAGATGTTCACGATGTGTTCCATGTATCTCAGCTGAGGAAATGTGTTAGCAACCCGGAGAAGCAAGTTCAGCACCAAGAGTTAGATCTTCAACCCGATCTTACCTATCGGGAACGTCCTATAAGGATTTTGGAGGAGTTTGAACGGAGAACCCGACAAAACGTAATAAAATTTTACAAGGTCCAATGGAGCAATCACACCGAGGAAGAAGCAACATGGGAAAGAGAAGATCACTTAAGAACTGAGTATCCATACCTGTTTGAGGGACAGCTGAAATCTCGGGGACGAGATTTTTCTTAAGGGGGTAGGTGCTGTAACACCCCAAAAATATTTATTTGGAGTTTTGAAAAACTTTTTCAAATTTTAGCTAGGATTTAAAATTTTCTTGGAGGGTTCTGTTTGAAGGGTGATTTTATTTGATTTAATTATTTTTGGAGGTTTTCAAAACTTTTCCTTTCTAAAGAATTTTTGGTTTTGGTTATTTAAAATTCAAAGGCAAAAGTCTTTTCCACCTCTTCTAGCACCCTAGACCACTCCAAATATTTTTCTGCCACTCCAAGATTTACCTCTCAAGTCATGCACACCTTCTATGATATTATTCAAATCTTCCCCAATCCACAAAAATATTCCTTCTATATATTTTAAATTCCAAAGATGGAATTTGAAATAATCATAGTTTCTTGACATTACAAAGGAACTATATTTTCTATGACTCTTTTGCCACCACCAAAATTATCCCTGCATATACATGGTACCCTTAACCCATTTCTTCAAAAACATTTGGTCCCACAGTTCAAAAATTTCAATTTCTATTCAATTCAAATTTGGTCCAGAAATCAATTTTTTGCTCCAAAACATTTCCAAACTCCACCAAAAATCTTGGCCTTCTGGCAAATTCATTTTTGAGTAACCACACACCACCACAGCAAATCCCATGATCAACTAAGATGCTTAACACCCTATAGCATTTCATCAAACACTTGGCATGCATACTGTTCATAACTGAATTTAATTCAGTTAACTGAACTAGTTCAGCCGACAGGGGCCGGCGATGCCGTGCACTCCTCTCCTTCCCTTCCCGCACGGCGTCGTCGCCCGCCTTCAATGCCGCCGCTCCCCATGGCCCATCGCCCAGCCTCTCCACGCCGGTGAGCTGGCAGCTGGCCGGTGCAGCCACCCCGAGCTCATCCACGGCGAGGCCGAGCGGATCGCCTCGGCCACCGGCCTCCATTCACTGCGCCGCATCTCCCCTACCTACTCTTCCGCCCACGCGTCGTTCTCCCTCGCCTCTCCGCACAACGGACGCACCGACCACGCCGCCCCGGGCCCGTATGGCAGTCGCCGGAGCTGGCCACGCCGCCGCACCCGTGCGGGACAGCGCATCACGGACGTGGCCAACGAGCCCGAGCCCGTCCAAGCGGAGACTTCTGGTGAACTCCACCGGCCTCTTAATTGCCTCATCGCCCCTGACCACCGGCCAAAACCAACCACGGCGATCAAATTTACTCCGGCGACCTCCGCCCGTCTCAGCCATCCTCGACTCGCCTATAAAAGGGACCCCCGAACCCCTCCAGCTTCACCACTCGCCTCCACCGCCACCCACTCTTCCTCCTAGCCACCCACCCGGCCACGAGAGGGTCTCCTTCTCCCTCTCCAGCCACCGCTCCGCCGCCTCTGCCCACGAACCAAACCTCACCCCTACTCCACCAGAGCCACCCAAACTCCGCCTATCCACCTCTTTTCCACCACCATGTCGAACCCCTAAGCCAATTTCAACCCCAAAGCCTTCTCCGACGAGCCCCAACTCCACCCGAACCACCATCCGCCGGCGTCGAGCTCACCGCCGTTCAGGTGATCGCCGGTGGCCACCTCCACCACCCACCGATGCGGAAGTCCACGCTGGTCACTTTGCGACCAGCGCCGGGCTCTGAAACCCCGGTGATCGTCGCCGGCGATCGCCGCCCCCTCTCTGTACACGCGCGCGAGCGCGCTCATATTCAAACCTGACGGGTGCCCCCCACCCGTCAGCTCTCTCTCTCTATTTTCTGTGATCAGCGAAGGCGTACTCCACGCTTTACGCCTTCTCCGCTGGAAGGCGTATTCGCTGCCGAACCGTTTTCTTTTAAAACAGCTCAGGGGCTTCTGTTTTGCAGAAAGACCCCTGGTTTTAAAAAGTTAATAACTTTTAAACTATAAACCCAAATGAGTTGATTCTTTTTGCTAAAATTTTCTTTTCCTCTCTAGTTTTTTTTAAGATTTATTTAAAAATATTTTGAGAACATTTTCTGTTATGTGTTGGAATTCTTATTCGAATTCAAATTTGAATTTTCAGAAAAAGAAGAAGGATCTTTTGCTGGAAATTCAGAGGGGTTTTCTCCTGACTATTTTGGACAAGGCAAGCATTATTTGAACCTGGGATACGGTGTTTGCATTTTGCATGGTTACATAGTTTGGTATCGCACTACATATGTTGCATGTTATATCACATGTGCATGCATGGTCATGTCACCTTTTTTCCTTTGCGTGCATATCACACTAGCATCTCTGACATACATGTGGTTACTTGATGGCTGAAATTTTGCTGCTGGTTTGGACGTGCTGGTGGGCACGGTCCTTTACTGACACAGTGGTGTCTTGTGGTAATGATAAAGAATACCGGTGATATTTTAATAACACCTCCTGAGTCGGCCTAGATCGAGTCTTGTTCTATACACCTAGCTGTACACCGTGCTGCCACGGGTCCTTCCGAAAGGAGGGTATGGCTTAGTAAGTTGATAACCCCTGTTCGGGTGCACATCACCCAGAGAACTACGATGAAGGTTGTAGCCTGTCATCGGGTCAGGGGCATGGGTGTTTCCGGTTGTAGCCGAGAGGGGGGCACCCCTTGTAATCCGCGCGTTTAATAGTGATCCCATGCTTTTCGGAGGTTGTAGCCTCCCTGACTTAAGGTTTCTGGAGCGATGCTTTGGGTGAGTCCTGGCATCCGGTCGGTGTGTACGCGTCAGGCGTGTTTTCAACCCAAAGTCCGTATTGGGTATTAGCCAGTGCACGGTGCTGACTAAGGAAATCCCATGCGCGTGGGTAAAGAGTACACCCTCTGCAGAGTCATATCTATCGAATAGCCGCGTCCACGGTCAAGGACCTGGTTGGGTGGGTCAAGTATCGGTCCCAGTGTCAGTCTCTGGAGGAAAATAATATACTTGAGCATGTTCATGTTTGCATGATATTCTTGTCGCAGTCAGTATTATCATGAATTTATTTATGATGAAGATTATGCTTATGGACTAACCCTCTGATTTTATTTTTACCTTCCAGAGTGTCTCAGGGGCTGGCTAGACTACCCCGGACACTCGCATTTATTTTTAAGTCCTTTTGTGGCGTCCCTCGAGTGTCAGGCGGTTTATCACGCCACTACTCTTGTGGACACCCGACTGGCATTTCTTTTTAATTCCTTTTGTGGCGTCCCTCGAGTGTCAGGCGGTTTATCACGCCACTACTCTTGTGGACACCCGACTGGCATTTCTTTTAAGTCCTTTTTGTGGCGTCCCTCGAGTGTCAGGCGGTTTATCACGCACATACTCTTGTGGACACCCGACTGGCATTTCTTTTCAAGTCCTACCGTGGTGTCACATGACATCCGACCGGCTTTTCTCTTATTTATATTTATTGTTGACACTAATATTTATTTCTGTACTAACCATGTTTTACCATGCCAAGTTGTGATAATTGTTGCATGCATGTAGTTCATCTACCATGGCATTCGCATTTGGTATATCTTATGTTCATAATGTTTGCGAGTACATTCAAAAGTACTCACTGGCTTGTCCCTGGCTATTTACTTGGCCAGACTTGGAGGAGGACGAGCTTTTGGAGGAGAATTGCGCTAGCGAGGCCGACGCTGAGAAGGTTCCCAGTCAGCACACCTGTGTCTTGGAGTCTATCACTTGTTTCATCCGTCAAGCTTCCGCCACACCAATAAAATAGTCAAGCCTCACACTGACGCTTGACTCTATGCTATTATACCAGTGTTGAGTTCCACCACCCACTGTCACATTCCGCCACCTTAGTGTGTTGAGTTGTTGTAATAAAATTGTTGAGTCACCCTGACTCAACCCTGTGTAACATTATTGTATTGTACTGGTTATCTATATCAAGGTTGTCCACTGGTTGTTCTTGGGAGCCAGTGTGACTTAAGGCTATTCTGTGATTTATTTCCCAGAAATGAGCCTGACATATATACATAGGATACAGTGGAGCTCATGGCTGAGGTATAGTAGGGCCGCAAGAGGGCGATGTTCCACGGCCTCTTTGTCTCTTCTTCTGATGTCCGTGAGTCCTTGTGTTCTTGAACGTCCACCAGGTAATATGAACCGTTGTGCAGATTCTTGCTGACCACAAAGGGCCCTTCCCAAGGCGGGGATAACTTGTGCATATCTGTTTGATCTTGTATAAGCCGGAGTACTAAGTCTCCCTCCTGGAACGTCCTTGTCTTGATCCGGCGGCTGTGATATCTGCGCAAGTCTTGTTGATAGATCGCAGACCGTGCTGCTGCTATATCACGCTCTTCATCCAGCCGGTCCAAACTGTCTTGTCTCGCCTGCTCGTTGGCCGCTTCAACATAGGCTGTCACCCTTGGCGAATCATGACGGATATCACTTGGAAGGACCGCTTCAGTGCCATATACCATAAAGAAGGGTGTGTAACCTGTGGACCGGTTTGGCGTAGTATTGATACTCCAAAGGACAGAAGGTAACTCCTCAACCCAGCACCCAGGTGTTCTTTGTAAGGGAGTCATCAGCCGGGGCTTGATACCTCGCAAAATCTCCTGATTTGCTCTTTCAGCTTGACCATTGGATTGAGGGTGGGCCACAGAAGACACGTCTAGGCGAATATGTTCCCGTTGACAAAATTCTTCCATATCACCCTTAGATAAATTGGTGCCGTTGTCTGTGATGATGCTATGTGGAAAGCCAAACCAGAAAATTACCTTTTTGATGAATTTAACTACTGTTGCCGCATCACACTTACTCACAGGCTCTGCCTCAATCCACTTTGTAAATTTATCCACGGCCACCAGTAGATGAGTCTTTTGATCTTGGGATCGCTTAAAAGGTCCAACCATATCAAGCCCCCAAGTCGCGAACGGCCAAGTTATCGGTATCATCCGGAGCTCCTGTGCCGGAACAAGAGCACGTCGTGAAAACTTCTGACAAGCATCACACTTCCGGACTAGATCCGCCGCATCAGCATGGGCTGTCAACCAATAGAACCCATGTCGAAAAGCCTTAGCCACCAAGGATTTTGAACCGACATGATGGCCACAATCCCCTTCATGGATCTCACGAAGAACATCACAGCATTCCTCAGCTGATACACACCGCTGAAATGCTCCAGAAACACTGCGATGATGAAGCTCTCCGTTTGCAATTGTCATTGACTAGAGCGCCGGATTATCTGTCTTGCTTCGATCTCGTCATCCGGCAGCTCTCCTCGGCTTAGATACGCCAAATAGGGCAGCGTCCAATCCGGAATAACATGAAGTGCCGCAACTAACTGTGCCTCCGGATCAGGAACAGCCAGGTCTTCCTCCGACAGTACTTGAACTGATGGACTGTGCAACTCATCCAAAAAAGTATTTGGCGGTACCGACTTTCGTTGAGAACCCAGCCGGCTCAAAGTATCGGCCGCTTCATTCCTTCGTCGGTCTATGTGATCCACCTGATACCCTTTAAAAAATCCTGCAACTGCTTCGACTTCTCGTTTGTAATCTGCCATGAGAGGATCTCTTGAGTCCCACTTACCGGATACTTGCTGTGCCACTAAATCTGAATCGCCAAAGCACTTGACCCGGCTCAAATTCATCTCCTTGGCCATCCGCAAGCCATGAAGCAATGCTTCATACTCTACTGCATTATTAGTACAAGGAAACAATAAACGGAGGACATAACAAAACTTGTCTCCTCGCGGGGAAGTTAAGACAACTCCAGCCCCCGAGCCCTCTAACTGCCTTGAACCGTCAAAGTGAATCGTCCAGTATGTAAGATCCGGCTTCTCCTTTGGTGTTTGCAATTCTGTCCAATCATTGATGAAATCCACCAATGCCTGAGATTTGATAGCGGTGCGTGGCACATATTTCAATTCATGTGGGCTGAGCTCAATGGCCCACTTTGCCACTCTGCCCGTAGCTTCCCTGTTCTGGATTATATCCCCCAATGGTGCTGAACTAACAACAGTTATTGGATGGCCTTGGAAATAATGTTTCAACTTCCGGTTTGCCATGAATACACCATACACCAGCTTCTGCCAATGTGGGTACCTCTGCTTAGACTCAATGAGTACTTCACTGACGTAATAGACTGGACGCTGAACCGGATATTCCTTCCCTGCTTCCTTGCGTTCAACCACGATTGCCACACTAACTGCCCTTGCGTTGGCGGCGACATATAACAGCAAAGGCTCATTATCAACAGGGGCAGCTAGGACCGGTGGCCTGGCCAGCTATCGTTTCAAGTCTTCAAACACAGCATTTGCCTCATCACTCCATATAAACCGATCCGTCTTTCTCAGCATCTGATAAAGCGGAATCGCCTTCTCCCCCAAACGGCTAATGAACCGGCTCAATGCTGTGATCCAGCCAGCGATACGCTGAACATCATTAATGCAAGCCGGTTTAGTCAAAGATGTGATTGCCTTGATCTTCTCTGGATTAGCTTCTATTCCTCTGTTTGACACCAAGAACCCAAGGAGCTTTCCTGCCGGAACACCAAAAGCACACTTCTCCGGATTAAGCATCATCTTATAGGCTCGAAGATTGTCAAAGGTCTCCTTGAGGTCCTCTATCAGCATCTCCTCCATTCTTGACTTCACCACGATATCATCCACATAAGCGTGAACATTTCTCCCTATCTGCCCCTTAAGACAGTTCTGTACGCAACGCTGATAAGTTGCTTGGGCACTTTTGAGCCCAAAAGGCATAGATACATAGCAAAAGGCACCAAAAGGAGTTATGAAAGCTGTCTTCTCCTGGTCCTTAACTGCCATCTTGATCTGGTGATATCCTGAGTATGCATCCAAAAAACTTAGCCGCTCACATCCCGCTGTAGCATCGATGATCTGATCAATGCGAGGGAGAGCAAAAGGATCAGTTGGACAAGCTTTGTTGAGGTCTGTGTAGTCCACGCACATTCTCCACTTTCCATTCTTCTTCAACACCAGCACCGGATTAGCCAACCATTCCGGATGAAAAACTTCGACTATGAACCCTGTGGCTAAAAGCCTGGCCACCTCTTCTCCTATAGCCTTGCGCCTTTCTTCGTTGAAGCGGCGCAGATACTGTTTGACCGGTTTAAACTTCGGATCAATGTTAAGACTGTGCTCAGCGAGTTCCCTCGGTATACCTGGCATGTCAGAAGGTTTCCATGCAAAGATATCCCGGTTCTCACGGATGAACTCGATGAGCGCGCTTTCCTATTTGGGATCAAGGTTAGCGCTGATAGTGAATTGCTTTGATGAATCACCTGGCACGAAATCAACTTGCTTGGTTTCCTCCGCCGATTTAAACTTCAACGCTGGATCATGCTCCGTAGTCGGCTTTTTCAACGGGGTCATATCTGCCGGATCAACATTATCCTTGTAAAACTTCCACTCCTCTATAGCACATACTGCCTCTGCGTAGGCAGCGTCTCCCTCTTCACACTCCAATGCAATCTTGCGACTTCCATGAACCATGATTGTTCCTTTGTGACCCGGCATCTTGAGTTGTAGATAAACATAACACGGCCTGGCCATAAACTTGGCATAAACCGTCCTCCCGAACAGAGCATGATAAGGGCTCCGGATCCTGACCACTTCAAAGGTTATCATCTCTGACCTGGAATCCTATTCATCTCCAAAGGTAACTTCTAGGTCAATTTTTCCAACTGGGTAAGCTGACTTACCTGGCACTACTCCATGAAACACCGTGTTTGATTGCCTTAGCTTTTTATCCGTCAGCCCCATGCGGCGGAAAGTCTCATAATACAAGATATTGATGCTACTGCTGCCGTCCATGAGGACTTTAGTGAATTTGTAGCCACCCACCTGTGGTGCTACTACCAAGGTCAAGTGGACCGGATTATCAACTCGCAGCGGGTGATCCTCCCTGCTCCACACAATAGGCTGCTCTGACCAGCGCAGGAATTGCGGTGTCGCCGGTTCAACCGCGTGGACCGCCCGCTTCAAAACTTTCTGATCCCGTTTACACAAACTTGTAGTAAACACATGATACTGCCCACTACTCAGCTCCTTCGGATTACTCTGATATCCGGATTGCTGCTGTTGCTGTTGCTGATGCGGCTGACTGCCCTGGTTACTGTGATTACCCTGGCCCTGCTGTTGGTTGTTTTGGTTATTGTAACCACCTTGACCACGCTGCTGATTGCCTTGGTTATTATAACTGCCTTGGCCATACTGATTATTGCCTTGGTTATTATAACCACTGTTGTTGCCACGATATCCCGATCCAGAGCCGTTCCCTTGGTGACCATAAAACCCCGGGCCTGAACCGCCGTTTGGAGGCCCGTTGTTAGAGCCGAACCGGCTCATTATGGCTTCCATCAAAGGCTTGCATTCTCCTATAGTATGTTTTGCTGGTCGTTCCCTCGTGCTATGTTTCGGACAAGGCTCACTTAACTCCTGCTCCCAGCTAACATTTCCTCCGCCGGTTTGTGGAGGCGGCTTACCCCTATTGCGCTGGAAACCTCCTTGAACTTGGGTATTGGCCACGAAATCAGAGCCACCCTCCGCTTTCCGCTTGCCTAAGAAGCTTGTAGCAACCGGATTAACCTGCGCCGGTTTACCAGGCTTGTTGACTTTTCCTGCTTTGTCTCCCTCCGCTTCTGGATACTTAGTGTTGTCAGAATCCCCATACTTTACTAGAGCGCTCATGAGAGTTCCCATATCATTACAATCCCGTTTAAGCCGTCCCAGTTTTAACTTGAGAGACTCAAACCGACAATTGTTTTCCAATGTCACTATTGTCGTACTGGGATTGATACCGTTCGAAGAGTGCAAGATTTCTGATACTCGCCGCACCCATGCGCCTGTAGACTCTTGTTCTCCTTGTATACAGGCTGCTAGATCTACCACTGACATCGGCTGTTTGCACGTATCCTTGAAGTTTTTGATAAATTGACGACGTAATTCTCCCCATGATCCAATAGAATTAGGAGGTAAACCCTTGAGCCAGGTCCGGGCTGTACCCTCAAGCATCATGGTGAAGTATTTCGCACAAGCCGCTTCATTCACATCCAGCATCTCCATGTCCATCTCATAACTCTCAACCCAAGCTTCTGGAGCCAAATCTGCTGTGTAATTAGGCACCTTACGTGGGCCTTTAAAATCCTTGGGCAGCTTCACGCTCCGTAAAGCGGGGATAAGACACTGCACCCCAAAGGAACTCGTTGTGACTCCTGTCTCTGCTTTGGTTGTGTGAACCGGCGTCGTTTGACGGACCTCCTCCCGGGCCACCGATCTAACCCGATTTGCATCCTGAGCTTGTGCATCCACGCCTGCCGAATTATTTTGTCTGTGACGGTGTCTCCTGCGTTCACTGCTAGACACTTCTGGTTCCTCCCAACGCCTAGTGTAACTCCGGCTGGGGCGTGGTGTTGAATGGAGCCTCTCCCTGCTATGAGAATACGCTTGTTGTTGTATTAATGCTGTATTAAGTAGATCCTTGACCCTGCGTGCCTCCAACGCCACAGGAGATGTCCCCTCAATGGGTAAAGCAGCCAAGCGTGAAGCAGCAGCAACGATGTTGTCCAAGGGATTTGAATAATGACCCGGAGAGGTAGGAACGTGAGGCGCAGACATGATCCGCCGATCTTGCTCCGTAGTAGGCTGCTGAACCGGCTCATCCCTTGCTGGGGCTACCCTCCGGTTTAAAGCCGGACCATTGCTGGTCCCCGCTCCGGGTGTCCTGAAAAGATATGTCGCCTCATAAACCGGCGGTAGACGAGACTGGTACTTCCGACTACTTACTCCCTGTACAGAGGCCTGCTCCATCCTTAGATGAAAAGCCTGATCATTCAGCTCTGCCTGCCTTATTGCTATCATAGCCTTCTCTATTTTCAGACTTTCCCTTGCTTGATCAATCCGACCCTGTAGCTGAAGGAGCTCTGCATCATGTTGCGCCTTGTTTGCTGGAGCTACCTCTGCCATGGCTCGGGCTGTAAACTCCTCGACCAAGGTGGATAGAACGTCAGCGGGTGAGAGGGCCTGGCCGCTCCCCCCTGCACCAGCTTCTGCTGTTGCCCCGATCACCGTGGACTGCGGCGTAGGTTGTGAACCGGCCATAAAGACAGCCACCCGGTTTGGCGGGTCAAAAGGGCCCGGAATACTGTCTCCGTCGGACTCACCCTCAGACCGGCCGTCCCGCAATTGATACAAAGACTCAGTCTCTCCAGATGAAGATTCATCGTCGGAATAGATAACTGTCTCGCCCCCGGAATCCGATCCGTCCTCGACTTGAACCCCGTGAACTGCCCCGACAAAAACGTGCTTCATGGCGGGCTGAATCCGGGCCGATCTTGCACGCTGAGCCGGCTCGACGATGTTGGGGAAGACGTCCGACTCAGGTCCCGGTTCGCCGATTTTGCCGATGAAGACGTGGATGCCGCCGAAGGGAACCCGATACCCGTACTCGATTGAATCGGCCTCCGGTCCCCAGCCTGCGTCGTCGATGTAAATCCGGCCGCGACGACTCTTGGTCATCCGGCCGACCGTGTAACCCTTGAGCCCTTCAAAGCTGCCCTTCAAGAACTCGAAACCATCGTGCGGAGGCCCCACGGTGGGCGCCAACTGTCGTGGAAATAACACGGCAGATGTCTGGTTTAACGGACTTAGTGATGGAACCATCACACGGGTTAGCTTGAAGGGGTTAAAAGCACACAAAGGACACAAGGGATTTTATACTAGTTCGGCCCCTTCGATGAAGGTAAAAGCCTACGTCTAGTTTGGTTTGGTGTTGCTTGGGCGTCGATGAACAGGGAGCGGATCGCTTGCCTGTGTCTCGACGGGTTGTTTCTTGTCCCTGAACCGTCGCCGGGTCGTCCGTTTATATAGAGGCGACGCCCGGTCCGGTTTACAGAGTCCCGAGGCCGGCTCATACTTGTGTCCGCCTCGGTCTCTGCTCTTTCTTCCTTATCTCTCAAGTTACATGATCAGGTGGTTTACAAATCGTAACTCTATACACGGGCCCTAAGATCTCATGGGCCGTAGCCTCTACTAAGTATTACGATTCAACTATATTACCATAAACCGGTTTACACTAGCCGGTTCATACCTGCTAGTAGTATCCCTGACAAGCACCATGTGCGTCCACACGTATAAATGGGCGATGCAGAGTATGTAGCCAAGCAGCCATCTGCGTTGGTCCCATATTTGTTCTCTTTGAAACTTTTTCCGATGTGAGGGCAGCAAATCTAGTCTTGCACAAACTACCCGACCCCCCAGTTTCTTTCCCTTTTCAACAAAGAGTTCGGTTCCTTACAGATGTGTGTACCGGGTTACCCCCTTTTTCCCTTTTCGACCAACGAAGCGGCTGGATAGCTAGTCTATACTACTTTACCTCCCTCCTTTACTCATTGAACCACGTCCTAGATTCATGCTCCACCCCACCGCACCCTTCTTTCCTCTTTGAACCAAGACCTAGATTCGACTACATAATCGAAAAAGATCAGCATGCAGCTAGACCAATGACGGTTTCAAAGAAACTTATACCTTAGGGTCGTCAGGATGTGGCAAGGCGTGCGGCGGGAGGTCGGATCTGCCCACACTATGTACGGCAGCAAGGAAGAAGGGGTCGGTGGCCCTCTCGCACAGACGCTGGGTGAAAGAGAAAAGCGCAACCGGCAGTGGATTGCCTCCCTCGCCGAAGGCGATAGAGTGAACGCTGCACCTCCTCCCCTTCGCGGTGCGACGGGATCCAGACGCCTCCGTCGCCAGCTGTGAGGGGGTGAGAGAGACAGAGTCCACAACAAAGTCTTGTTTAGATCGGGTGAAGAGGGTGAGAGATAGTGAATATAGCAAACCCTAGCAAAGGAACGCTGAGCCTCCAGCGTGTATATGTAGTGCGGAGAGAGTGTGGAGAGTGAAAACCCTAGCGAACAAGCGCTGAGGCTCCCACTTATATATATACTGTAGTACGGACTGAGCTCTGGTACCTTATCTGCACCTGCTTTTGGCTGTATGACAGGTGGGCCAGCCACATTTTGGACCCACCTGTCATAAACCCAAAGGCAGGTGCACTAAAGTCAATGAAGTTGCGTCCATATAGTACTCGTGTATACGACTAATATATAGTGGAGTGGTTTTCTTATTCTCTCCATAACAATCGTTTTAAATTGTGTAAGTACGAAACAAAACTCTTTATTTAACGTACCCGTGAAGAAAACTACTACGTACATCCGATGAACTAACGATCCACTCGTCCTAGTCGCACTTCCTGTCCTTCACGTGCGGTACACTACCCTCCCTTAAGTGAACAACCACACATGCGCCAAATTATCGGAAACGTGTGAGAGTGTGTACAAATAAAGAATTTTCATTTCAATTATCGGAAAGGTTTGAGAGTATGTACAATTTTCCCTCTCTAATAATTATGGTTTGTTGTGTTCGGCCTAAACTTGGTCAAACTTTACAAAGTTTGACTTCACTCAAATCTAATATGCGGGGTAAATAAAAATAGAGGGCTACTACGTCCATCCGGGTTTTTAGTCCACACCATTTTTTAATCAAAGTTAATAGCTGGACAAATAAAATTACACGGGAGCTGGAGACAAAGTTGTGAGAAGGCTTAGAAATCGTAATATATACCAAACTTATGCTCTTAGTACCAACGTCGATCCTTCTTCGAGGAAACATTTGGTTCATAGCCAATTGTGTGATAATATTGAACCAACGTGAAAGACGACTACGTCTCCAACGCAACCTAGGTGAACTGACGAAGGATATCATATTTGTGGGTAACAAGCAAAGAGCACTGATGGAAGACAACTTGTTTTTCAATGAAAAACGATCAGCTTCACCAGCCGACGCAACCATGAGGCGCAACCATGAGCATCGATAGGTCATCATGGTGATGCATCATCCATTTGGCATCAAGTTTGGGTGAGGCACCTATGAAGTTCGACAAATCCTCACGGTGGTCTGTTTCTTCTCAGTAGTCAAGCTCGGGGAAGGAAGAACCACGTGGCAAAGGACAGTGAGGCGGAACAACAATGGCCATCCAATTTTGTGCAGTTCTGCTAAAATTGAGGAAGACATGCCCGAGTATGGAGATACGCATCGCTGTTTCCAAAAATATAAAAAAGGGATATAGTGTTGTTACTTTGTTTTACAAGATTAACAACGACATGTCAATTGTCAATAAGAATTATGAAAAGTACACCAAAAAACAGAAGCATAATGATTATCTTGATGGGAACTAAACTAGGATACCCGAGAAAAAAAGCATCTCTCCATTTAACCAATGATAGTATTAGATTAGCAGCAACAATACGAGCATATGTACAATGACCGCACAACCACCATGTACTTTTATTTGAAACAACATGTATACCTCCACCGAGGCATAAATCAGGACAACTTTTTGAGTGGCATTTCCTCTATAATAGTAGGTGATGTTGGACCAACCGACGAACCCTAGCTACTATACATGGGGAGCTGGGGAGTAGTCGCATAGAAGAAAACCCGCATGCAGCGACCTGGGAAGCTAGACCAGTACAAGAAGTTATACCTCAGGTGGGCAAGATGTTGCTTAGGCGGGCGGGTGGGATCTGCCCACACGACGGCAGCGAACAAGGGCGCGGAGGACCTTCGTCCGCGCCAGCGCTGGCTCCGAGAGGACGGTGCGCATCGACTTCCTCCATCGCCGACGGTGACAACGTCAACGCTGCACCTCCTCACCTCCCGCAGCGGACGGGATTCGGCCGGATCTATGACCACCGGTGAGGACATAGATAGTGTGGACACTGTCATCTTATTTTGATATGGAGAGGGTGAGAGAGCAAGACGCGAGAAACTCTGTCAAACAAGAGGCTATAATGGAGTAAAACAATCTCTCCATAGTAGTGGTTTTAAATAGAATACGCGCGTTCCCAGAAAAAAGAGACGAAAACTGGCGGACAATTTTTTAACGTACCAAGAAAGAAAACTCGATCAAAAACACGCCCCCGCTTCCAGGTCGCGAGAGTCGTCGCGCACACACACATAGACATAGACATGCATATCCGTGTTTACGTAAAATTCCATTTCCATCTCCATCTCCAATCATATTTGCCCAACTGGCACATTATTTACGTTGTTAATTATATACACGGCAATATTAACGTACATCATCTCTTGTTTGCGGGCGTCCGGACCACTGCCACAACCGCTCTTGACCAAACCGAACCCTCTTCATCACCCGCGTGTGCTTCCCACTCGAAACGATCAGTGCCGCATTCATGCCCGGCCAGAGCGGACGCGACCTCTCACAAGCGCCGGCATTGAAGCGGCGCCGGCCGAGAGAGTGTCGCCCGCGCCGCTTTCTGGTGCACGCGACTGCTCCATGTTCAAAGGTCGCAAGACGGATCCAAAAGGAAGATGGACTACCTGGGACGTCGGGTTGTAGCTAGAAGGGCGGTTGGGACGCGGCATCGGCCCATACTGCGGTGACCCTCGATTGGGACGCACCGACTGAGGATTTTCTCCCTCGCCGATGTCGACCGCGTCTACGCAGAACATTGTTCCCTTCCCCCAGGTGCGGGATCAGGCCGGATATGTGACCAGCAGTGTGGCCACCGTCGTTCTATGCTTGTGAAGAGAGCAACCCAAGCAAGCAGGCTTGTAGCTTAGGCTCCTGCTAGTGTATATATAGTGGTTTTCTTTTTCTCTCCATATCAACCATTTTATATTGCGTACGTGTCATTGAAGAGTGAAATGATGGTTGCTTCTTCCGACTAACTTACCGTGTGATTTGACTTCTCCTTTAGTGGCCCCTACACGTACTCCCCCTACGTGTATGCAACAGTCACACGTACATATGGATGCAAAAACGTGCGCGACGCCCTAATGCATGCATGTCCGAGCACACGACGGAACACACACGGTCACGCTCAAGTGCTCAACCTACACGTGCATGCACACACATACTCAGCCAGGGTGAGCTAGT
Source organism: Secale cereale (assembly GCA_902687465.1). Lineage (NCBI taxonomy): Eukaryota > Viridiplantae > Streptophyta > Magnoliopsida > Poales > Poaceae > Secale > Secale cereale. Next base: position 314,743,103 of record LR738715.1, on the reverse strand, counting down.
GACCGTATAAACACCAGAAAATGTATATATTGAGCGCAATGAGCGTATTATGAAGTCCACTGGCCGTATTTTTACAAATATACAATGACAGATAGTGTATTTATCTCATTTGAAATTAAGCCATATTAACTGGAGAGGAGGCAGTATGGACTAGCATTACTTTGTTGTGTCCCGTCAACTTGCCAAACAAGGAGAAGCTTGTAGGACGGGAGAAGCTTGCGCGCGGTGGCTCACAGGACAAGGAAAACTTTTGACTAATGCAAGCTGTCCTTCGCTCAGGCGGTGGACATGCAACAGTTAATTCGGTGTCAGATTGCCAGAAGCATACACTATACTAGTAGTACTATTATTATTGTTGCACTTCCCGAAGAGGCGAACAGCCAAGCGCAAAGTTTACTAGTACTAGTACTACTACTATAGTAGTCTATAGAGGTACACTAGGAACCGAATGGAGGAGCATCTGCACTCTTATTATATTTTTAAAATGTGATAAAGCAATCTTCAACACATTTGGTTCTCTTCAAGGGTTCTCGCATGTGATAATGGAAGTTGATTGCATGGAACACTCGCCACAATTCTCGCTTAATTCTGGCTCGTATCCTGTTACAAATAGGAGCGCTCAGTAATATTTCCTCTTTTTTGTTATTCAGCATGTAAACAGGTTAACAAACCTTGCGGCGCATCTTTGTGCGAACCATGCTTGTTGCACTTTGAATGTGGCCGAGAGCTGGCTTGATGAAACACCTCGCTTCCTACTTCTTTTTCTGCGGGGTACCTCGCTTCCTAGTGACCAGTGTCTTAGCTGATCGTCCTAAGAATGCTTATATATGAATAAAGCTCTCTCATTTACCCGCAAAAAAAAGATTAAGCTATATTAACCGGAAAGGAGGGAGTATGGACTAGCACTACTTGTTGGTGTGTCCCGTCAACTCGCAGAACGAGGAGAAGCTTGCAGGACAAGGTGAAGCGCGCTTACGCCTTTTGACTAATGCAACGTACCCTCGCCCATGCGGTGGACATGCATTAGTTCATTCGGTGTCAGATTGCCAGAGGCATACACTGTAGTACCGAACATGCGGAGTACCATCATTGTTCGGCTTCACGAAGAGGCGAAGATCCAAGCGCAAGGTTTAGTAGTATGAATAGTACTACTACTAGAACCGCATGGTGGAGCCTCTGTACTCTTATTTTTCGTGATCTCTGATAAAGTACACATTTATTCCGGAGAAGGGCGGAAAACGGCAACCCAACATGTAATGATGATATCGATCAACCATGATCGAATATATCTTGGCCTCCGTGCGAGCCCGTCTGTGTGTTCTCGCTCCTCGCCTCTCTCAAGGAACGGTGGGTTGGCCATTTTGCCGTCAATTGAGATCGGTTTGCTCACACTCCGGTCCCACATGTCAGTGATACGCTAAGAGGAGGTGCGTTGACCGACTGGCCGTACGCGTACTTGGTTTTGCACCTTCACACTACTCCTCCCTTCGTCACAGTTTACATGGCGCGCTTCATTATGATGCATTTCTCTCAATGCACCACCAGAGAGACTTTAGACACGTTTGGTTTAATGCTTAATTAATTAGGGCGTGATAACCGCAATTTTCTCTCGATGTAGTACTACGGAGTGGAGTAAGTGCATGCATGTGTGTACCCAGGGTGGAAGCACTGCATGCATGTGTGTACGCATTATTTCCTCTAGTAATAGACGCCGTGCTATAACTACCAATGCTATTTTTCAGGTCGATCGCTAGTCGCCTTGGTCCCAGAGATTTTCTCTTTTTCTGAAGCGCGCTCTATAAACAGTGACCGATGGAGTAGTATGAGCGGATTCAAAGAAGAGCGTATTGATGGTTGCTTCTTCTGAGCAACTTACAGTGGGAAAGGTGGGGCTTATGATTTGATTTCTCACTACTCACTATTAATGCGGCGCAACGGCTGGTCTGTTGAGTCTCCCATGCGGCTGTGCACTACCCCCTCGGTTCTTAAATATACTCCGGAGTATTTGTCTTTCTAGAGATTTCAACGAGTGACTACTCAAATATTTGTCTTTTTAGAGATTCAAATGGACTACTACATACGGATGTATATAGACATATTTTAGAGTGTAGATTCACTCATTTTGCTCCGTATGTAGTCCCTTGTTGAAATCCCTAGAAAGACAACTATTTAGGAACGGAGGGAGTACACATACGAAGCAAAATGAGTGAATCTACACTCTAAAATATGCCTATTTGAAATTTGTAAAAAGAAAAATATGTAGGAACGAAGGAGTATAATTTTGTGCATGGCACATGGAACCAGATGCCGAAGAGGCTTCTAGCAGTGCTATCAAGCTTCCAGCATTTGTTTACATAATTGACATACTATACAAACAATTTTCTAGCGACAGAAATTGTACAATGGTGTGAGCTTTCAGCTTTTGTTTCATGTGTCTTGCCATGGATGCTCTTTCGGAAACAATAAAAAACTAAATTCCTTACTTATCAGAGCTAGTATTTACATCACAACTGAAGACAAAGTTGTGAGAAGGTGTTAAATTAAAAGTGATCCATGCTTTCATTGGCAGGAATGTCCCCCCAGCTCTGTCTAAATCAACAAGGCATGTTGGGAAAAAGTAGTTGTCTGGAGCATGCAACATTCCGATCATTTTGTGCAGTTCCACTAAAATAGAGCTGAACGTCCCTGTTCGAAAGATATTAAGTGTGATTACGATAATAGAGGATTGCTGATGAAACAATAAACACACAAATAGAAGCCGATCACCTTTGCAGTCTCTCTTAAGACTAACTAGTTGGAGAAGATTAGGCTCGGGGTTGGATGAGGAGGATAGAGCAAAACCAATCTCCCTTTGTGTAGTCGCACTGAAATGTAGAGACGTTGTCCGTGTGACATTTTGGTAGAACTGCACAAAACACTCTTAAGAAAAAATTGATTTGTGCAGCTCACCAAAAGGTCGCAATAGCAACAAGGTGAAATGGATAACTCTGTTTGCAAAAAAGAGGTAGAAATGAAACAATTACTGGCCAATAACAGTTTATGACACATGCGACGACAAAAAATAAGCATATTCCTTGTCCTAAGGGAAGATAACAACACGGTTGTGTTTGTCTAAAACGGTGTGAGGACGAGATTGCAATATGGAAAGTACGCCCGACGAGCTACGTTTTGGGCAAAGAACTATGGAAGATCCACGTGGAGCAAGGCCGGAGGGGATACCTGGAGGTCGTCGGGATGTAACTAGGTGAGCGGCGGCGGGCCGAATCTGCCCATACTGCGACAGCGAGCAAGTGGCGTAGGCCCTACCACGCTGGAGCTTGGTTAGAGAGAACGGCGTGTACCGCAGATCGGGATGTGCGCCGCAGCGCCGTCGAACGGAGAAACGATGCACGTCCTCCCTTTCCGACGGCGGACAGGATGCGGCCGGATTAGTGACCAGCGGTGAGAGAGAGAGAGGCCACCGCATACTTGTGTGAGATACTCTGAAGAGAGACAAACCAGGCAGGTAGGATCCATTGTATATAATGGAGCGAACTACCTTTTTCTCCATAAAAATCATTTTATATTCTATGTACGTGCCATGGAGCGATATAACTTTATTTAAAAATAACGCGCCAACGCATCAAGTCTAACTTTGTTTCGTGCACGCGTGGTATACGACCTCCGTAGGTAAACAACTGCTACACGCATTCAAATTAGCATGTGGGCTGCCATTTCGTACAGAAATGAGCTCCACCATGTACCCGCGCGGGTGTGGCTGGGCATGAAGCGTGAGTACGTGCATGGTGCACCTATTCTCTTCTTGTATACGTACACCACCTACGTGGGGTTGTGTGAGAGAGATACAAATGTAGAGAGATGTAGTGTGTGGGTTCATGAGAGTTTTTTGGGGGGTGGAGTCAATCAAAAAATGCAACATATGCAATGTGTGTGAAATAGAGTCCTGGATATATCATATATATAGAGGGGGAAATCCACGAGAAGAGAGTGAAGGTATCACCGGCTTAAGGTATCCATAGAATCGAAGAGAGGGATGATGATGATGAGTGTGTGTGTGTGTGTGTGTGTGTGTGCGCATGCGATCGATAAAGAGTGCCATCAAATTTGTGTGTGCCCACGTCAAAGATATAGAGTGGCTAGCCTACTGGAACGTGAGAGGGGACATGTGCAGTTTGTCTCTATGGCATGGATACCTACCTACATCACTCGACTATCGGTGTGTGGGGGAGGGGGGAGGGATGCCTAATTAACTATAGAGGTACAATGGCTTGTATATGTGTGGAGGAGGAACGAGGCCTACCTCATGTATTAAGGGAGATCGATCCACCTCATGTATTAAGGGAGATCAATCGGTATCCATGCATATGTGTAAGAGAGGAGTAAGGTTGGGAGAGAGACAGAGCTAGAGTGTTGGAGGGGGTGGTAGTGGAGTTGCTTCTAACACATGGTGGGATAGGCTTGCTCGACAACCGGAGGGCGCGCCTGCAATATCAATAAGAGAGGGGATGGCTGCCTGTGTGTGCACGTGCGTGTGAGAGACGGGTCAGGAGGCATGCACGAGTGATGAGGGGGGGCGATATGGCTGTGGTAAGCAGACATAACTACATAGGAAGATCAATCGTCCTTTGTCAGAGAAAGGAGAGACATAATGTGACGCCCGAGACCGACGTCCCAGAAGATTCCAGAAGATTCCAGATGTTCCGGGGTCTCCCGAGTGTTCTTTGTGCTTGTGTTATTTATTTTTTGCATTGCATCATGTCATCATGCCATCATGTCATATTTTATTTTTTTTTGCTTCTCAACTTAAATAAATCGTGTGGACCTTCGGTCCATTTAAATCGAGGGAAGATGTCTTCTCTTTATAACATATAAAAGCCTCCTAATAATTATGGAGCTATATTAATAATTATTCCGTTGTTTGGAATTACCGCAACACACTTGCAATATTTTCCCCATGCTTTCACTTCGAGCTTCTCCTTCCAAACCTTGCAAATAATTCTTTTCCGTTGTTTCGAGGTTCCTCCAAAAATTTGAACATTTTTGGACACTTCAATAATCTCGTCTTAGTTCAAACCTATTTGAATTAAATTCAAATATGTTTGAATTATTTCTCTCGTTTTTGCCTTTTCTATTTTTTTTTTCTCGGACCGTGCAATTTTATGATGCCCGAGAAAAATACTTCCTTGTGTTATCTTTTCCCTAACCGTCCTCCTCATTCTCTTTTTCTCTCTGTTGTTTTTATCTGCTAAGAAATAAAAGAAGGAGCCCAGCAACCAGGCCTCCTTTCGGCCTGCTCTTCTTCCCCTCCAGCCTCCAAGCCCCCTGGCCATCCTTCCCTCCAGCTGGCCTCAGGCCTCATCCCAGCCTCAGGCCCAGCTAGGCCTAACCTAGCCCGACAGCCAGCGACCGACCCCTCCTCTCGCTCGGCTCCCTCTTTTCCCTTCGACCGCCGCCACCCTCGTCCCCATCGCCCGCTCGCTCGATCCTCTTCCCTCGAGCCCGATCGACCCGATCCCCGTTTCCCTCTCGTCTCTGCATCGCCGCAACCCTCGCTCGATCCTTCTCCATCCCGTCGCCCCTCGAGCAGGCCGTGCCCGTGGCCTCTCTCCTCCGCTCCTGAGGCCGCCATGCCTCCTGCCTCCAGCGCCGGCCAGGGGATTCGCCTCCAGCCAGGCCTCCCGTCGCCAAGGCAGGGCGCCGCCCCTGCCTCGTCTCCCCCAGCGCCATCGACCACCGAGGCCGTCTCCAAGCTCGCGTGGATGCGTCCAGTAGCCGCCGGCCGCGGCCTCATTCCTCCAGCGCGCGGCCTCCCCGCATCCCGGCACCCTCCTCCGTTCCCGCGGCCAGGGGCCCTCGCCTCCAGAAGCCGGCGTCCCGAGGCTCCAGCGCCGGCCTCCCCTCCGTCCAGCGCGCGGCCCCTCCAGATCGAGCCTCTGCAGGCCGCGCCGGTGCGCCCGCCTCTGCCTCGGGTGCCTCCTTCCCCGTCGAACTCCAGCAAGACAGCGCCGCGGCCATGAGCAGCGCCGAGCCGCGACCCGCACCTCTCCGTCGCCCGCTGCTTTCCCTTGTTTGTTGGTTTTGTTGCTGTTTTGTTAATCTCAGTTAACCAGGAAAACAGCAAGTTTATCTTCTTTTGGACCCTTGTACGACTACGGCTACGAGCTCGAGAACGACTACATGTACGAGAACGACGACCCGTGTACCCCTTCGAGTCGCCGACGACCCGTCAAGTACGACTACACGGCGACAAATGACATGTACAACTATCTTCGCCGAGTATGACTACACACGATGACCGTCAAGTTCGACTACACGGTCGCCACGAGTACCCCTACGACCAAGTACCGCGACGACCGAGTACATCTACGGCCTGAACGTCTACCGTCGCCACGAGTACAACTACCGTAGCCGAGTACCACTACTTCCTCTACCGTCGCCCGAGTACAACTACCGCCACGTGAACGACTTCTTCCTCTTCGGCCGTGTACCACTACTTCCACTACTACGGCTACTTCCACTACGACCTCGAACCCCTCCGAGAACGATGGTTCCGAAGGTATAACCCCGTCGATGACCCGTGTGATGCATGCTTGTTGTGTTGTATGAAATGTCTCCCGTGTGTGCTTCGTGCCCGTTCCGCCCTTTTGTCATGTTCCTCGGTTGCCTCGTCACCGACTCGTGGGAACCCGGTAACGGGATCGCCCCACCTTTCATCTTGTTCAACTCGTTCACTCCATCTTTTGTTTTGCACCGGTCCCTCACCGAGTTACCGGTACCGATATGATGCCATTGCCTCATTTCGGATCGTTGCCGTGGCACCCTTTCATTCCACCACGGTGACAATGCTTCATATCTTGTTAATTGTCAACCTTTTAATAACTTGCATAAAAACTTGATCATGTCATCCGCATCATGTTTAACAACACTTATATGTGTGAATTGTTGTTGCTTTAATAATTATTAAACATGCTCATGAGGATTTTCCGGATATGTTGTTGTTATTCTCCGGCCTCATTTAAATTGCCTAGTTAGTGTAGTTTTATTAAGCTTCACCTCTTGCCATGTTAAAAACATTTAATCTTGTCTTGTTAATAACGAGAGTCAACTAAATAATTAAAATGTGGTGTTTCGTCAATATGCAACTCGTTGCATATTGAGATCCGCTTAACTTGTAGTGTTGTTTGTGCTTTTTGCCATGCCTTGCATATTTTAAACCGGACATGCATCATACTTGGTTGTGCATCTTATGCCATGTTTATGCTTTTGTGTTTACCGTGTTGTTCTTTCTTTCCGGTTGCTTCTCTTGTTAGCTTCGGTTCCGTTCCGGAGTTGTGAGGTTTCGCTCGACTGTTGCTCCGTCTTCTTCTTGGATCTGTTCTTCTCCCTCTGTGGAATCCCAGGCAAGATGACCGAACCCGGATACCATTACTATCTTTGCCTATTGCTAGTAGTCTCGATCTATAGTTTTGCCTCGATGCCCATGTTCTTCTTGTCAGCCTCCTACTTGTAACCAATTGCCATGTTTAACCACCCTACCTATGCAAACCGTTGCTTGGCTAAGTACGCTTCGCTCAGCCCCTCTTATAGCATTGTTAGTTGCAGGTGAAGTTTGAAGATGCTCGCTTCATGTTGAAGTTTGGTTGGGTTATATCACACTATATAAATGCTTAAAAATGAAATCATCTATATACTGGCAGGGTGGAAGGCTAAGCCTTTTGCTTGGTGTTTTGTTCCACTCATGCCGTTAGGAACCGTATAAACCGGTGTTATGTTCCTTGATTTTGCGTTCCTAACACGGTTGGGGTGTATGGGACCCCCTTGATAAACCGCTAAGTGCTAAGTCTTTTCCAGCAAATCCCAACATTGGTACTATTTGCCTCATAATAACAACTTAATTAATTAATTAAATTTGCATAGGGGGTCGCTCCCTCGAGGATCCTTTATTTCTACATAGCAGGGGGGGCCAGTGCTGATGGTGTTGGTCCCAAACTAGAGTCACTTGCGGTACCACCCAGTTATCTGGGGTCTTTGGTACTGTACGTAGCGCTCATCCGGTCGTGGCCTGAGACGAGATACGCGCGGCTACTATCAGGGTGTCGGCACGCCGGGAGGATTTGCTGGATTAGCCTTACCTTAGTTCGGTTTAACTTGAGCACGGGATTCCGAGAATACTCGGGTCTTCCCACCTTTGGAGTTGCGACTTCGCGGATCGTGGGCTTGTGATGGGCCAAGTTGGAACACCCCTGCAGGGTTTGAACTTTCGAAAGCCGTGCCCGCGGTTATGTGGCAGATGGGAGCTTGTTAATTCCGGTTGTAGATAACTTGACACAATGTTTCAATACACTACCAGCGTGTGTACCGTGACTGTCAATTTCCGAATAGGGATTCGGGAGTTGAACACGGTGGGGTTATGTTTGACCGGCTGTAGCTAGGATCACTTCGTGATCATCTCTCGACCGATGCACTTCTCTTCTCGCTCTCTATTACGTAAGTTAGTGCTAGTTGCTGCTGCAGACTCTTGTTTGTTCCTTCACCTCTTATTCTTTTCTTCAGCCTTGTCCACACCCAAGGCTTAAATAGTCTTGTTACCCGGGAACGGGATTGCTGAGTCCTCTGTGGCTCACAGTTACTTCACCACACCAGATGCAGGTTCAGCCGAGTTCGAAGCAGGAGCTGGTTCAAGTGCTTCACTGGGAGCTCGATGAAGAGTGTGGCCGTTTGTTTGTGACGTTTCGATGTTCAGTAGTGGTTTCTACTAGGATTCGATCCTGACCTGTGGCTTTATGTTGTTTTGGTATCTTTCTTTGGATCTTCACCCGTAGTCGGGTTGTGATGTTTTGAATGATGTTTTGCTTATGTAATGTATTGTGTGAAGTGGCGAGTGTAAGCCAACTATCTCCTTTTGCAATTTAATCCCTCTTTTACATGAGTCGTGCAAAGATACCAAACTTGAGATCATTCTAGGATGGGCTTATATCTTTAAGTCGTGCCTCGACACATAGGAGATATAGTCCCATCCTGGGCATTACAAGTTGGTATCAGAGCCTTCTCCGACCTAGGAGCCCCCACTGTTTGATCGAATCATTGACGGTTGAGTCTAGGCACACACTGAAAACTTTTTGAGTCCTATATTATATCGGAGAGTAGGATTTCTTTGCTTCTCATCCCCTTTCTCTCTGGTGAGGACTCCTGACGATTACTCTTTTCTCTTCTATTTTCAAAAATTGCACAGTGCTCAACAATTCTTCATGGCATTTCTCGTCTTCATTCTCAACATTTGAAGACCGGAGAAGTGTTTCTCTTAAATCTTGGCCCTTCTCTTGAAGATTCGTGGTTCTAGCTTCATGCCATCCTCATTATCATTTTGATTGTGAGGAATTCTTTTTAACCATCCGAAGAATTTCATGAATTCTTTCTTTGTGTTCCTCCGAAGGCCATCATTTCAGAATATTTCTTCGTTCTCATTTTTCAACTTCGTCCTCCCAATATTCTTCAATGATGTCTCTTCGTTCGTCTCCTAATTCTTACGGTGGTTCATTCAAGTTTTCTCTTCCGTTGTTATCGTTTTAATTCATTTGTTCTTTTCACAATCCTACCGGTGCTTCGTTCAAGATTACCCAAGCTTGTGCTAGATCCCTCTTTAATTCTTTCCAACGAGAATAAGTAGTATGCCAAATCCTTGGTTGTCATCAATTTAAATTGGTGAAGGAGATGCATGACATAATTCTTATTCTTATTCCTTCAAGGTGATTTAATTCTTTTGTCTGGAGCTTGTTCATCATATCATATCCTTGATTCTAAGTTGTTCATCTTGTTTTCCGGAGCTTCAAGTTATTTCAATTATCATTTTCAAAGCTCCATCTAATTCATCGCAGGCCTTGAATCTTATTCTTTTCATCTTTCACTTCTCATGCTTTCATTACCGGAGTTCTCATGGTGGTTCATCATCATTTAATTCATCCTTGAAGTCTTCATCAAGATTCTTGTTGGAGCTCAAGCATTCTTCTTCATGCATTCCAATTGCAATTCTTTCTACCTTATCCTTTCAGATGGTGTTATGTCATTTTTGACAATTTTCTTCATGTTTCATGATTCACAGGTTGTCAAAAATGAGATATTTAAACCCATCATTTTCTTTGTTCAGGAGATCCTTTCAACCCTTCAATTTATTCGTTGGAGTTATCTTGGGTTATAATTCACCTAAAAGCTTTCCCTAAGGATTGTTGCAATTATGGTGCTTATAAATGACCCAAGTTCTTCAACTATCATTCCGATGAAATAAGTTTATCGTCTCCTTGTTGATCTCAATCCAATCAAATGTTCTCCTCAGTGGCTGGTTATCACCTCTTAATTTTGAGATGTTTTCCATAAGCCCACATCAAGCTTATTCTTTCGTTGTTGAATTTCCAACAACTCAGTTCAACCCTTCTTTGTAAAATGCTCTTTCATATTCAATTTTGAGAGAGGTTGCCATATTTCTTCTCCATTCATTTCTTTCGTTGATCTTTATGCTATTCTTTCATTCCGGAGGCATTCTGATATTACTCTCTTCGTCCCATCATCTCGTTTTATCAAGATCATGTTTTTCCCTTGCTTATCATTTAACCGGAGTGTTGCATTATTCATTCTAGTTCTCTCATCTTATCAAGTTTTGCCTCACTCTTCAACCAGAGTGCTGTCTGAGTCTTTCTTACCCCTTGTGCCATTCTTTTAATGTTCCGGAGTGCTCTTAACTTCGTTCATCTCCGTTGTATTCTTCTTTCATTTTGTTCAACCTCTCAAGGTTCTTGGTTTCACTCGTCTGTCGAAGAAGCAACTTTGTTTTACCTCTTCCTCTTCCGTTTTTACCCGGTGATATCTCTAGGATCTCGGGTCGAGATCCTCTGTTAGTGTGGGAGAGTTGTGACGCCCGAGACCGACGTCCCAGAAGATTCCAGAAGATTCCAGATGTTCCGGGGTCTCCCGAGTGTTCTTTGTGCTTGTGTTATTTATTTTTTGCATTGCATCATGTCATCATGCCATCATGTCATATTTTATTTTATTTTGCTTCTCAACTTATATAAATCGTGTGGACCTTCGGTCCATTTAAATCGAGGGAAGATGTCTTCTCTTTATAACATATAAAAGCCTCCTAATAATTATGGAGCTATATTAATAATTATTCCGTTGTTTGGAATTACCGCAACACACTTGCAATATTTTCCCCATGCTTTCACTTCGAGCTTCTCCTTCCAAACCTTGCAAATAATTCTTTTCCGTTGTTTCGAGGTTCCTCCAAAAATTTGAACATTTTTGGACACTTCAATAATCTCGTCTTAGTTCAAACCTATTTGAATTAAATTCAAATATGTTTGAATTATTTCTCTCGTTTTTGCCTTTTCTATTTTTTTTTCTCGGACCGTGCTATTTTATGATGCCCGAGAAAAATACTTCCTTGTGTTATCTTTTCCCTAACCGTCCTCCTCATTCTCTTTTTCTCTCTGTTGTTTTTATCTGCTAAGAAATAAAAGAAGGAGCCCAGCAACCAGGCCTCCTTTCGGCCTGCTCTTCTTCCCCTCCAGCCTCCAAGCCCCCTGGCCATCCTTCCCTCCAGCTGGCCTCAGGCCTCATCCCAGCCTCAGGCCCAGCTAGGCCTAACCTAGCCCGACAGCCAGCGACCGACCCCTCCTCTCGCTCGGCTCCCTCTTTTCCCTTCGACCGCCGCCACCCTCGTCCCCATCGCCCGCTCGCTCGATCCTCTTCCCTCGAGCCCGATCGACCCGATCCCCGTTTCCCTCTCGTCTCTGCATCGCCGCAACCCTCGCTCGATCCTTCTCCATCCCGTCGCCCCTCGAGCAGGCCGTGCCCGTGGCCTCTCTCCTCCGCTCCTGAGGCCGCCATGCCTCCTGCCTCCAGCGCCGGCCAGGGGATTCGCCTCCAGCCAGGCCTCCCGTCGCCAAGGCAGGGCGCCGCCCCTGCCTCGTCTCCCCCAGCGCCATCGACCACCGAGGCCGTCTCCAAGCTCGTGTGGATGCGTCCAGCAGCCGCCGGCCGCGGCCTCATTCCTCCAGCGCGCGGCCTCCCCGCATCCCGGCACCCTCCTCCGTTCCTGCGGCCAGGGGCCCTCGCCTCCAGAAGCCGACGTCCCGAGGCTCCAGCGCCGGCCTCCCCTCTGTCCAGCGCGCGGCCCCTCCAGATCGAGCCTCTGCAGGCCGCGCTGGTGCGCCCGCCTCTGCCTCGGGTGCCTCCTTCCCCGTCGAACTCCAGCAAGACAGCACCGCGGCCATGAGCAGCGCCGAGCCGCGACCCGCACCTCTCCGTCGCCCGCTGCTTTCCCTTGTTTGTTGGTTTTGTTGCTGTTTTGTTAATCTCAGTTAACCAGGAAAACAGCAAGTTTATCTTATTTTGGACCCTTGTATGACTACGGCTACGAGCTCGAGAATGACTACATGTACGAGAACGACGACCCGTGTACCCCTTCTAGTCGCCGACGACCCGTCAAGTACGACTACATGGCGACAAATGACATGTACAACTATCTTCGCCGAGTACGACTACACACGATGACCGTCAAGTTCGACTACACGGTCGCCACGAGTACCCCTACGACCAAGTACCGCGACGACCGAGTACATCTACGGCCCGAACGTCTACCGTCGCCACGAGTACAACTACCGTCGCCGAGTACCACTACTTCCTCTACCGTCGCCCGAGTACAACTACCGCCACGTGAACGACTTCTTCCTCTTCGGCCGTGTACCACTACTTCCACTACTACGGCTACTTCCACTACGACCTCGAACCCCTCCGAGAACGATGGTTCCGAAGGTATAACCCCGTCGATGACCCGTGTGATGCATGCTTGTTGTGTTGTATGAAATGTCTCCCGTGTGTGCTTCGTGCCCGTTCCGCCCTTTTGTCATGTTCCTCGGTTGCCTCGTCACCGACTCGTGGGAACCCGGTAACGGGATCGCCCCACCTTTCATCTTGTTCAACTCGTTCACTCCATCTTTTGTTTTGCACCGGTCCCTCACCGAGTTACCGGTACCGATATGATGCCATTGCCTCATTTCGGATCGTTGCCGTGGCACCCTTTCATTCCACCACGGTGACAATGCTTCATATCTTGTTAATTGTCAACCTTTTAATAACTTGCATAAAAACTTGATCATGTCATCCGCATCATGTTTAACAACACTTATATGTGTGAATTGTTGTTGCTTTAATAATTATTAAACATGCTCATGAGGATTTTCCGGATATGTTGTTGTTATTCTCCGGCCTCATTTAAATTGCCTAGTTAGTGTAGTTTTATTAAGCTTCACCTCTTGCCATGTTAAACATTTAATCTTGTCTTGTTAATAACGAGAGTCAACTAAATAATTAAAATGTTGTGTTTCGTCAATATGCAACTCGTTGCATATTGAGCTCCGCTTAACTTGTAGTGTTGTTTGTGCTTTTTGCCATGCCTTGCATATTTTAAACCGGACATGCATCATACTTGGTTGTGCATCTTATGCCATGTTTATGCTTGTGTGTTTACCGTGTTGTTCTTTCTTTCCGGTTGCTTCTCTTGTTAGCTTCGGTTCCGTTCCGGAGTTGTGAGGTTTCGCTCGACTGTTGCTCCGTCTTCTTCTTGGATCTGTTCTTCTCCCTCTGTGGAATCCCAGGCAAGATGACCGAACCCGGATACCATTACTATCTTTGCCTATTTCTAGTAGTCTCGATCTATAGTTTTGCCTCGATGCCCATGTTCTTCTTGTCAGCCTCCTACTTGTAACCAATTGCCATGTTTAACCACCCTACCTATGCAAACCGTTGCTTGGCTAAGTACGCTTCGCTCAGCCCCTCTTATAGCATTGTTAGTTGCAGGTGAAGTTTGAAGATGCTCGCTTCATGTTGAAGTTTGGTTGGGTTATATCACACTATGTAAATGCTTAAAAATGAAATCATCTATATACTGGCAGGGTGGAAGGCTAAGCCTTTTGCTTGGTGTTTTGTTCCACTCATGCCGTTAGGAACCGTATAAACCGGTGTTATGTTCCTTGATTTTGCGTTCCTAACACGGTTGGGGTGTATGGGACCCCCTTGATAAACCGCTAAGTGCTAAGTCTTTTCCAGCAAATCCCAACATTGGTACTATTTGCCTCATAATAACAACTTAATTAATTAATTAAATTTGCATAGGGGGTCGCTCCCTCGAGGATCCTTTATTTCTACATAGCAGGGGGGGCCAGTGCTGATGGTGTTGGTCCCAAACTAGAGTCACTTGCGGTACCACCTAGTTATCTGGGGTCTTTGGTACTGTACGTAGCGCTCATCCGGTCGTGGCCTGAGACGAGATACGCGCGGCTACTATCAGGGTGTCGGCACGCCGGGAGGATTTGCTGGATTAGCCTTACCTTAGTTCGGTTTAACTTGAGCACGGGATTCCGAGAATACTCGGGTCTTCCCACCTTTGGAGTTGCGACTTCGTGGATCGTGGGCTTGTGATGGGCCAAGTTGGAACACCCCTGCAGGGTTTGAACTTTCGAAAGCCGTGCCCGCGGTTATGTGGCAGATGGGAGCTTGTTAATTCCGGTTGTAGATAACTTGACACAATGTTTCAATACACTACCAGCGTGTGTACCGTGACTGTCAATTTCCGAATAGGGATTCGGGAGTTGAACACGGTGGGGTTATGTTTGACCGGCTGTAGCTAGGATCACTTCGTGATCATCTCTCGACCGATGCACTTCTCTTCTCGCTCTCTATTACGTAAGTTAGTGCTAGTTGCTGCTGCAGACTCTTGTTTGTTCCTTCACCTCTTATTCTTTTCTTCAGCCTTGTCCACACCCAAGGCTTAAATAGTCTTGTTACCCGGGAACGGGATTGCTGAGTCCTCTGTGGCTCACAGTTACTTCACCACACCAGATGCAGGTTCAGCTGAGTTCGAAGCAGGAGCTGGTTCAAGTGCTTCACTGGGAGCTCGATGAAGAGTGTGGCCGTTTGTTTGTGATGTTTCGATGTTCAGTAGTGGTTTCTACTAGGATTCGATCCTGACCTGTGGCTTTATGTTGTTTTGGTATCTTTCTTTGGATCTTCACCCGTAGTCGGGTTGTGATGTTTTGAATGATGTTTTGCTTATGTAATGTATTGTGTGAAGTGGCGAGTGTAAGCCAACTATCTCCTTTTGCAATTTAATCCCTCTTTTACATGAGTCGTGCAAAGATACCAAACTTGAGATCATTCTAGGATGGGCTTATATCTTTAAGTCGTGCCTCGACACGTAGGAGATATAGTCCCATCCTGGGCATTACACATAACTTGTGAGGTACGTCGATCGATGGGGGGGGATAGTTAAAGTCAACCTAGGTATATGTTGGGAGATCGATCGGTATAAATGCATGTGTGTGTTAGAAGCAAATGAGGCACGGGGAGAAGGATAGAGAGAGAGGGATGCATCTAGGTGGTGGTGCGAGAGTCATACTATATCGAGGGGGGAGGAGTGTGCGAGTACGAGATCGATGAAGAGAGTGGTGGGAGTGAGGCATGGACGGTGATAAGAGAAGAGGGGAAGCTTGTGTTTTGTGCTAGGCACACTTGGCTAGAGAGGCATATCGATCGATGTGTGCCGTAAAGAAGGAGCTGGAGGGCCTTCACACACCGTGGGTGAACGACCTAAAGTGAAAAGATGAATTTGCGCGATGGAGCTAGAGAATGCTGAGGGAGGGTGGGAGGGATGCGGGCGTCTGCATGCACGAGAGAATGTTAGCGCTAGCTACCTACAAATATAAGAGGATTGTGTGGGTGTAAAAGACGAATAGAGATCATACTTCATTTTGAAAAGCGAATTCGGATATTTGAAGAATTTATCATGGTGTTTTAAACAGATGCATGTGTGAATATATATAACGGTGATACACATGGTGTGGTTATGAACATGTTATACTACATATAATATATTTTATCTCTACTCTTATAAAAAACGGAGTTGTTGATGATGGTGCCATCTTGCAATATAGGCCGTCCGATTTATATCTGACGTATAGGAAGGAAACTATGGCTATTTTGAAAAAAGATACCCACACCCCTCTCCATATTTGCTAATTAGGCCTCCCCTTGATCATATTGATGTTCTGTGGAACGCATGGGCATCTTGCTAGTACTACGTATAACATATAGAACATTGATCATAATTTGGGCTAATGTGTGGCTTTTGCAGTTCAGGTCTAAATACTTGTCATAATGTAGGGGGCGGGGCACTATACTATGTGTGATAAACACGGTGTACACGTATGGAACATGGTTTAGATTATTAGTACATCAAATGTACTATTAATTGGAATCAACATCAAGTGTATTCAAAAAATAGAATTCGAGTTCATGTAGTACACATAGTTCATATCTATCTCTATAGTAATCATGTGGTGTGTTATTAAGGTAATACACAAATGATGGTTGAAGTTGGCAACAATCATGATTATAGATTGTTATTGAAATAGAGAAACAAATTCAAATTCAGTTCTAATTGCAGCGGTAGTATAGACATTTGTAATGCACTAAAATGTTGGTATGAGTAGGTTACATGCATTATACAGCAAGCGAAAAAAATTAAATTGGACAAAACATGGATTCATACTACCGAATAGCTCTTGATTGCACTAAATTGTTGGTATGAGTAGCTTTAAATAACATTTTTATAGTAAAATGGGGCAAGTCTCTCTCTTTGTGTGGTGTGAATAGTTTTATTTTTTCGTTTTCTTTTTGGTTGAGGGAAGTGCGAATTGATTTGGTACGTACAGGTACAATATTACACATTAGGCTTGTCCCTAAAATTCAACCCGCGCCCCGAAAATTCAGATATCGTGCTCCCAAAACTAGCGCCTTCACAACCCGCCCCTTGCTATCCCGAAATTACAACGCGCGCGAAAACTCCCTCCAGCTGCCAAATCCCGACACGCGAAATCCCCCTTCTAACCCTGAGCCGAAAGGTCCGCTAGTTCAAATAGGTGGGGAGTACTTTTGTAACTCAGCCTACATTTTGGACAAGCGTGTCTCCATCGCCTCCTTTTTGCCATTCGAAATCCCAGCCGCTATAACCTCTTCGCTACAACCGCGAAACCCCACCCTCCTCCATATGCCACCTTACCGCTGCCCCGTCGGAGCCTCTTCCCCGACGACGTCGTCCACCGCAACAACTCGACGTCCCTCGTCCAGCTCCCCGAATGAGGATCTGTCGTCCATCTTGTCGTCCCGCCGGTTCAGCCGCCCCGTCCTCCACCTCCAATGAGCTGCTCCGACGATCGCCTCGTCTATCTCGGCTGCTCCATCCCCACAGCGCCGCCTTAAGCTGCTCCATCGGAACCGCAGCATCCTCACCGACTCCTCGGACGAAGCCGAGGCCTACTCGGCGCCACCAAAGAGGTTGTACACTCATCGCATCGCACCTTCTCCTTAGCTGGACCTCCCGGCGCCGACGGTGCTCCATCTCGCACCCCCATGGAGCGGCTACCTTGAAGCCGGCGCCGCGGGCGACATCTCCACGGTGGCTCTCCCCCAGTATGAGGCCCCTTCAACGGCGGCGTCCATACCAGCCGGATCTGCTGTTGCTGCTCCGGCTCTCGCTCGCTCGCTCGCGCTGCTGCTGCTGCTGCTGCTCCGGCTCTCGCTCGATCACTCGCTCGCCCAGCCGCTGATGCTCCGGCTCTCACTCACTTGCTCGCGCTGCTACTGCTGCTCCGGCTCTCGCTCGATCGCTCTCTCGCCCAGCTGCTGCTGCTCCAGCTCTCGCTTACTCGCTCGCGCTGCTGCTGCTACCACTCTCCCCCTCGCTCGTGCTGCTGCTCTGCTCCGATTTAGCTCCACTTCAGTCGACTGAATCGACTTTTGGGTCAGT
>LR738715.1:314622869-314725119 GCA_902687465.1 Secale cereale | reverse complement strand
ACCCGCAGCGAAGACGGGGGCTCGCCGGAGAGGTACCCCACTATCTATCTTAGGGTTCAGGGCGGGGGGTGGGGGCCTATAGGGCTGGCCGGGGCGGCGGCGGACCGGTGGTGGCTAGCGGCTCAGGGGGGTGCAGGTTGAAGATGAACTGCAGGCCCTCCCTAAACTACATGTCAATTGCCTCTCTGGTACCATTGCGTTCAGTTTCGACAGTAACAATCAGATTCCACAGTAAATTTCAGTTTCGACAGTTAAGTTCAGAATCAACAGTTTTTACCTCATTTGTTGTAGTCAGGTGGTTTTTGGTGATGTAAATTTTACATCTATTTTACATCATCTATTGGAGATGCTATTAGAATCCCACTTGAGATTAACAATGTGTGTCTTGTGCTGCTTCAGCCTTGACGTCTTACGGCTCACCGGGGCTGCTCCAACAACAGAATGAACCATCACAACAGAGCTGTGCCCTGGACACCGTCTACAGATTCCTTAGATCTTCCTCCACACCTCCGACAGCCACCTCTGCCTCAACTGCTTCACCGACCAACCCAATGATGCTGAGGTCGACACGGCTACGGCAAAGAGGTTGTACACTTGTTGCATCACTTATTACATCCATTAGGGCTATTTTGGTTCGACGGAAAAACATAACAATATGGAATTTTGCAATGGCACTCTACTATTCAATTATTCATGCATTTTGTTGAAAGGAATGAAGCAAAACATCCAACTGGACCTACTTTTCAAAATCCTATGCATGAAAACAAGACCAAGTGCATTAGTGGCAGAATAACATTCTAACTGTACACGCATTCATATGGTTTCACTTCATTTTGGCCATGTTTCTTTGCATTCCCATGCTCTTCCAATTCATGTAAACCAAACACCCAAGTTGACATAAATCCTGTGTTTTCAAATGCTCTGTTTACCATGTGCATTCCTATCCTATTTCGGTGTTTTTCCTATCCCTGCGTTTTTAGAATCATGCAAGCCAAATGAGCCCTTACAGAATTACTTCAGTTACAGGTAGGTGTCGAAGGGAACTTTGGGTGGTTTGTCCTGCTCCTGCCGCGACGTCGTCCACCTCACCTGAGGTGCTCCATCAATAGAAACATCCACGAAACCAGACATCACGACTCCTGACCGTTTTTCGCCGCCTCAAATCTCCTTCCCTGCAGCCGGCACCCACCGCAACGACATCACCATCATCGACTCAGCAGATGAACCTGAGATGTACACGTGTCCACAAGAGAGGTCACAGTCTTTTGTTTTTTCTTATGTTATGCATTGCTTAAAATTATTTGCTACTTTATCGTCCTGTTCACCTCTTGGACTCCAAGTCAGGTCTAAATTAATGTTCAAACTTGAGTTCTAAATTATTTGTGGGGCACATATCGAGGAAGCAATGAATAGTATCTCTGTCTAATATCTGGTTCACCTAGGGTATGCTTATGTTGTTCATCTTGGGTGGGAAACAAATAGTAAAGCAATCATCATCTATCTTTTTATTAAATTAAAGCAATCATCAGCCTGCTATCATTATTTTTGGATCCATCCACTAGTTGTTACCATCACTCTAAATTTATGCATGCTCTCCTTACATAATCTCACCATATTTTTTTCGTATGCATGTCAGATATTGTACACAGTCATGCTGAACATGTAGAGAAAAAGCGAAGAGTTTTGCACGGCAATACAATGTCATGCAGACATCGCTCCATGGTGGGTTCAATGGCAACCCTCCCCACCACTCTCCAGATTGTAATCCAGATGAAGATATCTGTTCTGAGGCGGATTCAGACGCCGCTGACCACTCCTATTTACCCCCCAAGGTGTTTGCTCTACATTGGCATGATGATGTTAGTCATATCATGCATATGTTGCCTTGCAGTGCCTACTTTTGACATCATATATGTCATATGATTAGTTTAGACATGTTCTGTCGCCACCTGTTTAGTTTCTATATCATATATGGGAATTATGTAGTCTCATGTCTTTTAGCCAGCCACAATATATGTGTGCAATGCCATCCTGTTTAACCAGGCATCATATATTTGAATGATATCTTGCCCATCCTTTTCTTCATTACATTTCCATTTGTAGACAATGTTTGTACATTAAACTACTCTTCCTGTGAATCAGCCATTTGGGTGGGAGATTGAAAAATCTGGAGTGAAAACAAGGCCTTCAGAGCAAACAGTGCTACCTGTCGAAGCATATCTCTTGTTGGGTCCCGATAGCTCCTCAGAGATGGATTCAGAGACAGATGACCAGTCCTATCCCCCCACCGAGGTGTATGCTCTAACTTGTCACGATGTTTTAGTTATTCATCATATCTTTGAATTATGTTATGCTATGCTATCCAGTTTAGATAGACATCATATATGTGAAATTATGTCATGCTATCCGTTTTAGTTAAACAATATACATGTCAACTATTTCATGTCCTCTTTTTTCCACACTATCTATTACATCTGTCTCTCATGCAATGTCTGTACATTTAACTATGTTTCCTGTTTATCAGCCATTTGAATTGGAGCGGGTGATGCCAGCATCTAGCGGACTAAAAACACGGACTTTAAATAAAACAGTGCTACCTCTTGGTGGAGATAGCACCCCGGTTGTACATGCACGAGAACCAGCCATACCACACATAACCCAAACTCTCGCAGATTGTACCCCTACTGCAATGGATAGAGAACCAGCTTCACCCAATCTAACCCCAACCCCAGCAGATAGTAACCCAGTTCCTGTTGACAGAGCACCATCTCCACCACAGAGCTCCCAAACATGAGCAGTTAGTAAGGCAGCTCCAGTGCCCAAAGGGCCAGTACTTTCACGGCGAACCCCAACTCCACCAGTTAGTACACCTATTCCTGTGGTGGAAGCACAACCAGCTAGTCATACTTTAGCATCTATCGCATTTGATGTTGTTAAATCGTATGTGCGTATCTTCCCATCTTGGAAATATTATACTGAAGATGAAGGAAAATGCCAGTTGCAGGTGTTTGTCCAGGAGTTATGTGTAAGTAATGCCAGTTGCAGATGCTTTTATTATGTACTAGTACTTGGCAATAGAAGACTTGGTAGTTTAACCCTGTCAACCTTACTAATGAACTGGTTCACCGAAATGAGTTTCATATACTAGTACACGCTAAACTGTTATGTGTCTGCTTGTTTCTTCTTTTATAATGCTGACAGAATTTTGGGGAAGAGTGCCTTATTAAGCAATGGTAAAGGAAGTAATGCAGATAAGGTTCAGGATAGTGACACATCCTTGTTGGTCTCCAACAAAGCTGATAAAACAACTAAGGAAGACTATCTCAAAGACAGTGAGACAACCCCAAAGTCCTGTCTTGGTTTAGTGTTCGAGTTACTGGCACTGGCGCTTGCACAAGCTATTAAAACTCACTGTCTGAATCAGTTCGGTTTCTTGAGTCTCAACTACAAGCTGAAAGACATCGATCAGCTGTGTTGTGACAAGAAGCGGAAGGACTGCGGAAGTCCATGGAGCATTCAGATGCATACTTTCTGGTGAAACAGCCAGCGTTGGTGGATTTTAGCACCAAACAGGACAAAGCTAATAAGCTTGCTAAGCATATTGCCAGCATGGTGGATACCATGTTTCTTGAGCTCTTGGGAAGTTGTTTCAGTTATGCTCATGTTTTGTTGTCGCGTTTATTCGCACGGGTGGCCAATTTTGATGGCCAGTGTATGTAATATGCTGCTTTGTTCCCTATTTTTGAACTGGTGGAGAACTTTGATGCCCAGTGGATGTAATATGTGTAATAGCGATAATAGGCTAGCATTAATTGCTTGCTTATTTTTTTCCTTATTGTCTTGTTTATTTGTTTTCTTGTAGTCAGTGTAGTTCTTTTTTCGCGGGTTGCTAGTGGCCGGAATAACCTATTTTTAAAAACGAGACCACATTAACAATGGGCAACATATTTACTGTAGTTAACATGGGCCTCCTACGGGCCGTAGAAACAATGGGCCTTCTAAGGGCCGTAGAAACAATGGGACTTCTACGGGTCATTGACACAATGGGCCTTCTACGGGCCGTATCATCAATGGGCCTTCTACGGGCCATATGATCGGTTGGCCAAAACATGGGCCAATAACAGACCATTATGTCCGTAAATGGGCTAGAGTTGAATTCTTCTGTTCATGGGCCGACCATAATGAGCCGTCATTAATAGGCCGTATTTGATGACGCTATGAAAAATGACCCAACATATTAACAGGCCACAAACGGGCCGACTGTAACCACAGGCTGTATTTGGCCAACAAGCAGAAAATGACAGTAACGGGCCGAAAGTAAACAAATCCTGGAAATGAGCCCAAGAATAAATGGGCCGTATTTGATGACTCTATGAAAACGGCCCAACATATTAACGGGCCACAAACGGGCCGACTGTAACCACGGGCTGTGTCGGTGTACTAAGGTAGGGGTACCCTAGTACCCCAACTTGTGCACGGGCAGCGGCCGCTCCCCGCGGCAGGGTTCACCACGCGCTTGCCGGAGACCTTCCTGCCCCTTATCTAGCCATTCAAAAACAAAGTATACAAGACAGAAGACCAAGACCCCGGCAAGAGGAGCTTGCCGGGAAGGCCGTCCCAGGCTCGAGATTGTTTAACTAGCACGAGGCCCTGGCAAGAGGAGCTTGTCAGGACGAATAGAAGATTTTATCTTAGAAGACCCGGCAAAGGCTCGGGGAGCGGCAGGCTTCCGGGCCCGGCAAGGTCGAGATCCCCGGCAAGGTGCTTGCCGGGGGAGGTGCGCTGTGTGCCCGCGCTCCAGCTCATCGGCCCACGCGTCGCCCTGGGGCCACTCCAGGGACGCGTGGCGGATGGCTGTGCAGCCTGGGGGACACGGTGGCACTCCACGGCAGTGGATCCATCGCCGTGGCAGACGGAGACGCAACGGCGGGAGCTTTTGGGGTCGACGGCGACGGGCATTAAATGCCCTTGTCCCCCACTGTTAAAGTAGGTATAGACCACTGTTCTGTACTGTAGCTTCACTGTTCCCGCACTGTTACAACTACCACCTCTTTTACATTTTTACCCCTTTCTCCTACGTTGACACCTGTCGGTGACCCCTTGCACTATAAAAGGAGGCCCATGCACAACGTGGAGGGGGTTCGAAACCTAGATTACTCTCACGCACGGTGTAGCTGCTTCTTCAAGCTGCCGAGCGCTCAACTCAATACACAACCAAGCAGGAGTAGGGTTTTACGCATCCGTGCGGCCCGAACCTGGGTAAAACTGCCCGCGCGTCTGCCTCGATCTGCTCTTTGTGCTCCCTCCGCCCTCGTACCGCACAGACAAGGGGCTCCGGTCCCATAGGTGTTCGTGGCGGACAGTTTCCCCCGACATCTTTGGCGCGCCAGGTAGGGGGCGTCGAGGTTGTGCGAACCTGATCCGGCGTTCGCGCGGGCGCAATCTTCATCAACCTCTCCAGCTTCATCAACAACTTCATCAGCGACAACTCCATGGCCCCGAAGAAGAAGCCCTCGGAGGTCGGAGGCCCGTCCGCGTCTCACCCGCCGCCACCAGAGCCGACGGTGGGCGGGGGAGACGCCGTCGGAAGGGTGGTTGCCGGCGAGGACACTCACGGTGCCACCAGATCCAAGAACAAGACGGACGACCGGACTTCGGTCTCCGTGGACGCGCCGCGTCCATCACAGCACACAACGACCCCGCAGCGCCATACCACGGGAGGTGGTATCCGCTTGCTGGGACAAGGCCATGCTGGAGGTTCGCGGGACGCCCCGGACCCCCGTCCGGGCACAAGCAAAGCGAAGGCGCCGGCGCGGGACCCCGCTCCTTCTAACGTTGTTAGAAGTCCGAGCGTATCCCGCTCCTCGCACCGCTCGCCCGCGTTCCCCACTACTCCGGCAGAAGCGCTCGCAAGGGCGCAGCTGCTCCTCGATTTTCCTCCAGCGGCCGACAAGGCCGAGGAATGGAGGGCCACTATCCGGAGCCTGATAGACTTCGCCAACAACGACTCTCCGCAGCAGCCGTCGGCCTCGCGGCCGCGGCAGGCCGAGAAGACGAAGGCTATCGGCGACAAGACCGCCGGGGGTGCGACAAGCGTGCACTCCCCGCCGCAGAAGCAGAAGACGCCGCCCCGCCGGAACAACCCCGACGACGGCTCCACAGCCTCGTCGGACCCGCGGGCCCGTCGGGACCAGCGCCAGGTCCTCGACGACCGGCGAGATGAAGACGCTCGGACCACGATCGAGCGCCGCCGAGAAGCTCGGCGACAATCCGACAAGAGGGCTGGGAACACTGTCGACGCACCCGCGCCCGGTGAACCAGGCGACTTGCCGTACGCGGCAGGCTGCCCTGCGTTCACCCGCGAGCTGCGGCGCGTCCAGTGGCCCAGCATGAAGAACTTTAAGCCCGACGTACCGGAGAAGTACGACGGCAAGACGCACCCCTCGGAGTTTCTCAGCGTCTACACCATAGCAGTGCAAGCTGCCGGGGGGCGCGACGAGAAGATCCTAGCCAACTACTTCCCGCTCGTGCTGAAGCCGAACGTCCGTTCGTGGCTCATGCACTTGCCGGAAAACTCTATCTCTTCTTGGGCCGACCTCTGCCATCAGTTTGTTGGCGCCTTCACCGGCGGCCACAAACCCCATGGCCAGGAGAGCGATCTCCACATTTTGGCCCAGAAAGAGGGCGAATCCCTGCGCAAGTATATCCAACGTTTCAGCCGGGTGCAGCACAACATCCCCGATGTTCACCCTGCTGCGGTTATCAGCGCGTTCCATCAGAACGTGCGTAACCGCCGCATGCGTGAGGAGATGGCGATGACCAAGATCAGGGACGTCAGCGAGCTCTACGCTCTTGCCGACAAGTGCGCCCGTGCAGAAGAGGGGAGGAAACTCCCCGGGGAGGATGCTGGCGCAGGGGGAAGCGATAGCGACGACGCCGCCCCGGCAAAGAAGAGCCGGCGGCGGAACAACAGGAAGAAGGGCAAGAAGGAAGTGCTTGCCGTCGAGAAGTCCGGCAAGGAGGCCCCCGCCAAACAAGCGCAGGCTGGCGGCTCCGGCAAGGAGCCTGCCCCTGCGGCGGCGACCGACAAGCCGGGTAGCTCCGACAAGCAATACTGTAAGATTCACCGCACCAAGGGTCACGACCTCTCCAACTGCAAGCGCGTCGAGTACCTCGTCGAGCAGCAAAAGGCTGAGTACGAGAGGCGCGACAAGGAGAAGGCCCAAGGTGGCGGGGAAGAGCCCAGCAAGAAGCGGCCATTCAATGGCCGGGGAGGACGCCGCGGCAAGGCCAAGCAGCGGCAAGGAGATCGACCTCCCCGGGGCCGCGACAACGACGAAGACGACGATGAAGACATGGAGGACGACGAGAACAGCGAGCAGGAGTTCCAGAAGGCCACGGAGGTCCTGTGCGTCGACGGTGGCGCCTCCCTGCACACCTCCCACCGCCAGCTGAAACAGTGGGTGCGTGAGGTGAATGCAGCGGAGCCGCCCGTGGAGTCGCGCAGGCTCCTCAAATGGTCCAGCACGCCCATCATTTTTGACCTTGAGGATCACCCTGACCGCACCACGGCGGTCGGGTGCTTGCCGATGCTGGTTTCCCCCACCATCCGCAACCTCAAGGTCACCAAAATGTTGGTTGACGGCGGGGCCGGGCTGAACTTGATCTCCTCTGCTGTGATCAAGAAACTCCAGATCCAAGACGGCGAGCTCGAAGAGACCGGTTCATTCCAAGGAATCAACCCGGGAAGGAGCAAGCCCAAGGGAAAAATCACTCTGCCGGTGACCTTTGGCGGGGAGCTCAACTTCAGGACTGAGCGCATCACTTTTGACGTTGCCGATATTCCATTGCCCTACAATGGGATACTCGGCCGTCCCGCCCTCGCCAAGTTCATGGCAGCTTCCCACTATGCCTACAACGTGCTGAAGATGCCGGGGCCGATAAGCGTCATCACTGTCCACAGCGACAAGAAAGATGCGCTTATTTGCGCCGACAAGATTTACCGGGATGCGGCAGCTGCGGCCGAGAAGGATACTCTTGCCGCTGAAGCTCCCGGGGGGAAGAAGACGAAGACCAAGTCCGGCAAGTGCTCTGGGACCCACTCCGGCAACCGCACCTCTTCGGAGTGCTGCGCCGCCGTCGAGGACGTTCCATCGAGCTCCACCGGCAAGAGCAAGAAAGGAATGGCTGCTCCTCCGGCGACCAAGAAGGTGTCCGCAAAGGAGGATGGCACTGGTGGTACCTTCACCATCAGTGCCACCCTTGACAGCAAATAGGAAAGCGCGCTCGTCGCCTTCCTGCGGGCGAATGTCGATGTGTTTGCTTGGCAACCGTCTGACATCCCCGGTGTTCCCAGGAAGGTGATTGAGCACAAGCTTGCTGTCTGCCCTCATGCGCGGCCCATCAAGCAAAAAGTAAGGAAGCAAGCCGTGGAGCGCCAAGAGTTCATCAATGAGGAGATCAAGAAACTAGAGGCAGCAGGCCTAGTTAGAGGTGTGATCCATCCGACGTGGTTGGCGAACCCAGTCGTCGTGCGCAAGGCCAACGGGAAGTGGAGACTGTGTATAGACTTCACTGATGTCAATAAAGCATGTCCCAAGGATCCTTTCCCTTTGCCGCGCATTGACCAGATCGTTGACTCCACCGCCGGATGTGAGCTACTCTGTTTTCTTGATGCATACTCAGGCTATCACCAGATTTTCATGGCCAAGGAAGATGAGGAGAAGACTGCATTTATCACTCCATGTGGCACTTACTGCTTTATCCGCATGCCATTTGGACTGAAGAATGCAGGCTCAACTTTTGCAAGGGTAGTGTACACTGCTTTTGAGCCACAGATCCACAGGAATGTAGAAGCCTACATGGATGACATCGTGGTGAAAAGCAAGAGCAAAGAAACACTGATTCAAGACTTGGAAGAAACGTTTCAGAACCTGCGCAGGATACAACTCAAGCTGAACCCCGAGAAGTGCGTCTTTGGAGTTCCCTCCGGCAAGCTTCTCGGGTTCTTTGTATCACAAAGGGGGATTGAAGCCAACCCCGACAAGATCAAAGCCATCGAGCAGATAGAAGCTCCAAAGCGCGTCAAAGATGTCAGAAGGCTTGCAGGTTGCGTTGCTGCCCTCAGTAGGTTCATTTCAAAGTCCGCAGAACGCGCCCTACCTTTCTTCAAAATCTTGAAGAAGGCAGGTCCCATGAAGTGGACTCCGGAAGCGGAGGCGGCGTTGCGGGATTTGAAACGATACCTGTCCTCCACTCCTATACTTGTCGCACCTAAACCACAGGAAAAGTTGTTGCTATACTTAGCGGCAACCAACCAGGTGGTTAGTGCTGCGTTAGTAGCGGAGAGGGAGTCCGACGAGGAGCCAGCGTCACCGGCAAGCGAATCTAGCGACAAGCAGGGGGCTGTCCCGACAAGCTCTGGCCCCGACAAGGAAGACTCTGCGCAGGAACAAGGAGAGGTGCGGAAGAAGATGGTGCAGCGCCCAGTGTATTTTGTAAGTTCCCTTCTCCAGGGAGCTAGATCAAGGTACTCTGGTGTGCAAAAATTGCTTTTCGGCCTCCTCATGGCCTCGAGGAAGCTGCGCCACTACTTCCAAGCCCATGAGATAACAGTGGTCACTCGCTTTCCGTTGAAGAGGATATTGCACAATCCAGAGGCAACAGGCAGGATCGTCGAGTGGGCACTGGAACTGTCAAGCTTCGGACTCAAGTTTGAAAGTACTTCAACCATTCAGAGCCGAGCTTTGGCAGAATTCATCGCTGAGTGGACCCCAACGCCAGAAGAAGAAGTTCAAGAAACGAGCGTACCCGTGCAAGAAGCGACAAGTGAATGGGTAATGTATTTCGACGGTGCCTTCTCGCTGCAAGGCGCCGGTGCCGGCGTGGTACTCATCGCGCCCACCGGAGAGCACCTCAAATATGTTATCCAGATGCACTTCCCCAGGGAGCAAGCGACAAACAACACTGCAGAATATGAAGGCTTGCTTGCCGGCCTCAGGATTGCGGCCGAACTTGGGATCAGGAAGCTGATTGTACGGGGAGATTCTCAGTTGGTGGTCCGACAAGTCAACAAAAGCTATCAGAGTCCTTTGATGGAAGCATATGTCGATGAAGTGAGAAAACTTGAAGAGCACTTTGAAGGTTTGCAGATGGAGCACGTCCCAAGAGCCCAAAATGAGATTGCAGATGGCCTTTCAAAGTGTGCTGCGATGAAGTTACCTGTGGAACCAGGGACCTTTTTGCTCAAGCTGACTCAACCATCAGTTACACCATCAATTGGACAGTCCAAGAAGAGAAAGTTGGTCTCCGGCGACTACTTGCCGGCGGATCTTCCTGAACCCGCCGCCAAGGTTCCCAGGATCAACGACAACGCTGAGGAACAGTTTGCTCCTGCAAGCCCTCGGGCTTGTGCAGTTGAAGCAAGTGTTCCCGACAAGCCTCGCCCCGGCGAGCTTGCCGGGGGACCGCCAGCTCCGACAGGACCAGAGGTCTTTGCCGTAGAAGCTGGGGTTCCCGCAGCGGCCCTCGAGCCTTTAGTCCTTGCCGTCGAGCCCCGGGCTCCGGCATGGGCACAGCAGATCGTCCGTTTTCTGCAAACTGGAGAACTTCCCGACGACCCTCAAGAGATAGAGAAGATAACCAGGCAGTCAAGTATGTATCAGTTTGTGGATAACGAGCTATACAGAAGAAGACTCAATGGTGTCAGGTTGAAGTGCATCTCCAGGGAAGATGGACAGAAGCTGTTGGCAGAAATACACGGAGGCATATGCGGCCACCACATTGGCGCAAGGGCACTTGCCGGGAAAGCTTTCCGGCAAGGGTTCTTTTGGCAAGAAGCCCTCCAAGATGCAACTGCACTAGTAACCAAGTGTGAAGCGTGCCAGTTCCATGCAAAGCAAGTTCATCAGCCAGCTCAAGCTCTCCAAACAATCCCTTTGTCCTGGCCCTTCTCGGTCTGGGGGCTCGATATCCTCGGCCCTTTCCCTCGCGCTGTCGGGGGCTTTGAGTACTTGTATGTCGCAATCGACAAGTTCACAAAGTGGCCAGAAGTGGAGCCAGTGAGAAAGGTGACAGCGCAGTCGGCAGTCAGGTTCTTCAGGTCAATTGTTTGCCGTTTCGGGATCCCTAACAGGATCATCACCGACAACGGTACGCAATTCACTAGTCGCACCTTCATGCAGTACGTCCAAGACCTTGGCGCCAAGGTCTGTTTCGCTTCTGTTGCTCACCCGAGGAGCAACGGCCAAGCGGAGAGGGCAAATGCTGAAGTGCTGCGCGGGCTCAAGACAAGGACCTTTGACAGGCTGCGCAAGTGCGGAAGGAATTGGATAGAGGAGCTCCCGGCGGCTCTTTGGTCAATCAGAACGACACCAAATCGAGCCACCGGACAGACACCTTTTGCTCTAGTCTATGGAGCAGAAGCAGTTCTCCCCACGGAACTCGTATACGGATCTCCTCGAGTGCTCGCTTATGATGAGCTCGAGCAAGAGCAACTGCGGCAAGATGACGCATTGCTCCTTGAGGAGGGACGTCTCCAGGCTGCTGTACGAGCTGCTCGATACCAGCAAGCTTTGCGCCGCTACCATAGCCGCAGAGTCAAGGCCAGGAGTCTCGAGGAAGGCGACCTTGTTCTTCGGCGTGTTCAGTCCGCCAAGAATTCCAACAAGTTGACGCCGAAGTGGGAAGGCCCTTATCGGGTGAGACAAGTTACGAGGCCCGGCGCTGTCCGCCTCGAGACCGAAGAAGGCTTACCGGTGAGCAACTCCTGGAACATAGAGCATCTTCGCAAGTTTCACCCCTAAGGCGCGGTTGCCGTGATCCGCTCCGGCAACCACCTTTTGTACAAGCCTTGCCGCTGTTGCATGTAACCCTTTGTACAAAGCCGGGCGCAGACCCCGTGCATCAGTAAAGATTTCGTGTTTTCGCATCGATTGCCTTTTGCATGCTTCTCTTTGCTATTTGCATGTTTTATTTGGCATTTGATGCAACACTTAGATACTCGGTAAGCACTACTACGCCGAAAGGCAATATGCTTGTTTCCCTCTCCTTTTCCTTTTTCTCTTAAGCAGAAGGAACGTTCCTCGCGCACAAGTTTGCCGGGGGGGAAGGAGATGGAGGAGGAACTAAGTGCCGTTCAAGAAAGAAGAGCCTTACCGGAAAGCAAACAACATGAGCAAGCAGCATATGAAAGATAAGTTGTTAGAATTTGGCCAGTTCAAATTTTAAATTTTGGTTGTCTTCCTTGAACGATCACACTTTGTATGGAAAACCTGTGCGCGGAGGAACCTACCCGTAGCTTGCCGCACCCTTATCTTGTTTTCGAGTCCACTCAACGATTTAAGTGAGCTGCGACAAGTGTCGCGCCCTTGCCTCGTTTCCGAGTACACTCAGCAAGCTAAGCGCGTTGCGACCTGCTGCGGCAAGGTTGCTTGCCGGCGAGGACCTTGGCCAGCAGGCTGCTCAGGGTCCAGCGCTCAGCACTCGCGGCAAGGGCCCCTTGCCGGCAAGCTTCCCGGGAGCGTAGGGTGAAAAACATACAAAGTCAAAGATTGGAACAAGGAAGATAACATTGCACTGATTGATTGAAATAAAGCAAATATCTTACAAGGATAACTTGTCGCAATGGACTAATGAGTTCATAACATAACGTGCAGCAACAAAAAGATAAAGATAAATGGGGCCCTAGTCTACGCGGTCGCCCTCCTTCCTGCCAAGCTTTGCCACCTTGGCGATGATGTGGCCGACCTGCTCCTTTAGGGCCTCCGTGTTTGCATCCGCCGGCAAGCTGCGAAGAACGTTCGTGAGGTTGATCCCCGGGTTGCGGAACACGATCTTCGTCAAGACCCGCTCCAGAGTTCCTGCGCAGAGACGGCGCGACTCCTCGGCCAGCTGCGCGGGGATACGGTTCCGGAGACCTGCAAGGGCCGGAGCGACGCCTCTGAAGAAGAGGCTGAGCTTGGCGCTGTGCGGGAGGTCTGGATCCGGCGAGTAGATAAGATGTTCGACCTTCAAAGCAAGCAACTCCTGGTCAATGTTGGATGCAGAAGAAACCAGCTCTTCGGTCCACACCTCGATAGTCTGCCGGAAGAGCTCGGAGGCCTTGTTGACGCTCTCCATCAAAGTTCGCTCCTTGCGGAGCTCATCTTTCAGCTTGGTCTCCTGGGCCCGGGCAGCATCAAGCGACTCCTTCAGGGTGGTGACCTTCAGCTCCAAGTCTTCAATGGAATCCTTGGCGGCCTTCAGCTCGTCACCCCTCTGGGACAAACTCACCTGGAGCTCCGAGTTGGTGTGAGCATCCTTCTCGCGCTCCAGGATGAGCGCGGCAACCTTCTCGGCGCTCACCTTCACCGCCTTCTCCAGTTGTTCAACCTTGGCGGCAAGCTCCTTCTTGGCGTCTTCCGCGGCAGCAGCAGCGGCTTTCGCCTCCTTCAGCTCCCCGCCAAGGGCAGCCTTGCGAGCGGCAAGGTCCTCCTCATGGGAGTCGAGATCCACCTTCCGCTGCGCGAGCTCTCCTTCTCGCCGGGACATCTCCACCCCGGCGAGCCGTTGCTGTTCTTCAGCCTCGGCTTTCTCCAAAAGCCACTCTTGATATTCACCGGCGAGACGCTCGCGCTCCTCCGCCACCTCGCGGAGGCCCGCCTTGTGGGCAGCGCTGAGCTCCGCCGCACGTTTCTCCATTTCGGCGGCGGCTTGGGCAGCAAGGGCTTCCCGGGAGGCAAGCTTCGCCTGCCTGGCCCGGTAAAGGGCCAGGAGTTGGTGGAGAAGCTTCTCCTCCTCGGGCCCATCTCCTTCGCCGGGCGCCTCGACGACTGTCAGACCCGCGGAGGCGAGGACTTCTCCGTCAAACGCCTCGCCCTCCGCGGGAGCTCTTGATGAAGACCCCCAAGGCACTTGGATAAAGACGCCATTGGGGGCACGAAGATAGTACGCCTGCTTCTCCTCCGGTGGAGGGGCCGGCGGCCGGTGTAGCATCCGGTGCTCCCGCCACCTCCGGGTCGGCGGTGCGGTCGCCGTCCCCCTCCCCGGTCGCGGCGTCAGCGGCCGGAGTGGCCTCCTGCGCGGCCGGCTCGGTGGCCTCGGTCGCCTCCTCGGTGGCCTCGGCCATCTCCACGACGACGGGAACGTCATCGCCGCCGCCCTGCGCGCCCTCCTCATCCTCGATATTGATGACCTCGGTCTCCATCGGCGCGGGAGGAGGAGGAGGAAGATCTAGGAGAAGAAGAAAAAGAAGTTCAAAATCAAGCAAAGATCCAAAAAGAAGCAAAGTCAAGAAAACCAAGTACAGAACGTACCTTGGCGGACGTCCTCTGCGGCGGGCTCCCTTGCTGGGGAGCTCGGCCTTGGCGGAGTGGCCGTCCTCGCCGGGCTGCTCGCCCTTGGCGGGGTACTCTGCCTTGGCGGAGTACCCGCCCTTGGCGGAGCGCTCTCCCTTGCCGGAGAGTTTTGCCTTGCCGGGGACGGCGGGGCCTGCGGCTCCTCGGTGACGGTCTCCGGGCGCTCTTCCCGCTGCGGCTCCACCTCTGCACAAGAGAAGATAGAAGAACCAAGACATTCAAAAAAAAAAAAGAGAGATCAAAGCCCTAAGCGCGCCCCGACGAGCAAAAACAGTAAACCTCTAACTTACGCTGGGGGCTGCGCTGGGGGCTGCTCCCCGGAGCGGCACTCGGGTCCGGCAAGCTCGGCTCCGGTGCGATCCCTGCTTCCGCGACGGATGGGTCTTCTACGACCTCAACTGTGGGCACCCTGACCCTCTTCGCGCGCTGCTCCAAGGTCCTGCAATCACAAGCAACAAGCAAAGTCAAGCGTCAGCAACAATCGAGATATAAAAATCAAGAAGGAGTAAGGTCTCGGGTCCTTACTCTTGGTCCTCCTCGTCGTCCTCGCTCAGCGCGGAGAAGTCAAACTCCACGGTGGGCGCGTTAGCGCGAGGAGCGGAGGATGAAGATTCCCTCGCGCGTTTCGGAGCCACCGGGGCTGGGGGCTGCGTAGGCCCAGCCCCTGTGGTTGCCGGCGCCCGAGAAGTGGGCGGAGCAGCTGCTCCGCTCCGAGAAGATCCTTGCCGGCTCGGTGCCGGCCTGCGGGACGCCTCCGTCGTGGTCCGCGCGCGCGGGGCCTCTGCCGTGGCCGGCACGCCGGTCGCCCTTGGCACGGCTTGGCTCGGCCGGGGAGCTGCCCGGCGAGCTGGCTGTTGCCGGGGCGCTCGCGCCTGCTCCCCCGTCGCCGCCTTGCGGAGACGCTTCAATGGGGACTGCTTCGGGCTCGCCGGGGGCGGGGAGCTCTCCGACGAGGAGAGGTCGTCGGCGTAGAGCTCGGTGGATCCGCCGGTGTCTTCCTCCTCCCCCTCCTCTCCCTCGGCCAGTTCGCTGGCCCCAGCGCCTTGCACTGCGGGCCCCTTCCCCTTGGTGGCCCCGCTTCGTCCGGCGCCTTCGCTCCTCGCGGCGCCCCTGCTTCCTCCGGCTGTGCCCTCCATTGCCGCGGCCTCCGTCGCGATCCCATTGATCCCGGAGTGCCTCAGCGAGGGGACCCCGGCGAGCGCGTCGGGAGGGAGCTCTAACAGCTTGCGAATCTCCTCCTTATCCGCCTGGCTGGAGGCATCCGCGGCTTCCGCCTCCGCGGGTGTGTATCCAAAGTTTCCCGCCGCCGCGGCTGCGGCGACTTCTTCAGCGCGAGAAGCCATGTAAGCAATCTCTTGGTCGGTGGTGGCCCGCGTGTGCAGCTTGAGATCGTCCGTCTTCTCCAACACCTCCGCAAGGTTGTCGTAGAACTCGAGGACGTCGATAGGCTTGGGCGCAATCCATGTGCGCTCCAATCCATGAGAGTCGCACGCGGGCATCATAGCGACAAGGCGATCCCGGGCGCTGCTGGCGCAGAGCGGCACCACTCCCCGGGGAGCGCGGAAGTACTCGGGGTGTGCCGGGTCGAACTTGAAAAGTTCCCTGACCATACCCCGCAGCTCGAGTGTTGTGAAGTTAAAATTGAGGCCGGGGCGCAGCCTCATGATGTCTGCCGGGCCGCCATATTGCCACGCCGGCCTTTTCCGGTCTTGGAGGGGGGCGATCCGGCGACGAAGAAAGTCCGCGCCCACTTCAGCGACAGACAGCGGCGCCATCCGAAGACGCATGATTCTGACGAGAGCGATATCCAGCTTGGCATCGTCGGAATCAAAATTACTCCAATCCCTGCCGCGCACGATGGGCGATGTGCGCGGCGCGGTGAAGTGTTGCGGCCGCTCCTCGACGACCCAGCACCACTCCGCGCGCCACTCTTCCCACTTGCCGCGGAGCTCCCCCGGCAAGTAGGATAATTTCTTATTCAGCCTAAACACCCAAGAGATTCCTCCGGAGAGGGGGGCGTCGGCCTCTACTCTGGGGATGAAAAAGTGCCTAAAGAGAGCTACGTTGGGCTGGATTCCTACGAAGTTTTCGCACATGTGTGCGAAAACGGACATGGTGAGGATGGCGTTGGGAGTGAAATCGAGGAGGTGGAGGCCATAAGTATTCATGATATCGCAGAAAAAGTTTGAGAAGGGAGGGCACAGACCGCAGTGGAAGAAGGCTGCGAAAAAGTAATACCCGCCGGGGTAGTGATCCTTGGCGACGGCCGGGTAGACGCGCGTGCGGGGGTGCGCTGGGGTCTCCTTGGCCCAGAACCAATAATATTTGCTCCAAAGCTCCCGCACGCCGAGCTTCGGCGCAAAGACGATGTGCTCCTTCCGGAACGCGGCGAGCTTCGCCGCCTGATCTGACTTCTCCCGCTTAGACTTCTCCGCCTTCGCCTTGTCGGTCTTTGGGGCCATGGCGGACGCGGTGGAAGGAAGGGGGCGAAGAGCTTGGTGGTGGCGGAGGAGTAGAGGCAAAGAGCAGAGGAATCTGAGGAAGAAGACGATGGTAATGAGTGCGCAGGGAGGGGAACCGCGCCGCTCTCTCTGCTTTTATGGAGGAGTGGGGGGCGTTTCGCCCTCCCCATTAAAGAAATCGTGGGCACGTCCCATCCCACGGCGCCGCAATCGACGCGTGCCGTTACCGTGGGGTGCGGCGGATAGGGAAGTGGATTCGGCGCGCCGCGGGCCGCGGGTGCCCGTGCACTGTTTTGGGCCTGGCCCAACAGCGCTCGGCACCGTGTGTGGCCCAGGCCCGGGGGCTCCTGTCGGTGTACTAAGGTAGGGGTACCTCAGTACCCCAACTTGTGCACGGGCAGTTGCAGCTTCCCGCGGCAAGGTTTACTGCTGGCTCGCCGGAGACCTTCCTGCTCCTTATCTAACCATTCAAAGACAAAGTATACAAGACAGAAGACCAAGACCCCGGCAAGAGGAGCTTGCCGGGAAGGCCGTCCCAGGCTCAAGATTGCTTAACTAGCACGAGGCCCTGGCAAGAGGAGCTTGTCAGGACGAACAGAAGATTTTATCTTAGAAGACCCGGCAAGGGCTCGGGGAGCGGCAAGCTTCCGGGCCCGGCAAGGTCGAGATCCCCGGCAAGGTGCTTGCCGGGGGAGGTGCGCTGTGTGCCCGCGCTCCAGCTCATCAGCCCACGCGTCGCCCTGGGGCCACTCCAGGGACGCGTGGCGGATGGCTGTGCAGCCTGGGGGACACGGTGGCACTCCACGGCAGTGGATCCATCGCCGTGGCAGACGGAGACGCAACGGCGGGAGCTTTTGGGGTCGACGGCGACGGGCATTAAATGCCCTTGTCCCCCACTGTTAAAGTAGGTATAGACCACTGTTCTGTACTGTAGCTCCACTGTTCCCGCACTGTTACAACTACCACCTCTTTTACATTTTTACCCCTTTCTCCTACGTTGACACCTGTCGGTGACCCCTTGCACTATAAAAGGAGGCCCATGCACAACGTGGAGGGGGTTCGAAACCTAGATTACTCTCACGCACGGTGTAGCTGCTTCTTCAAGCTCCCGAGCGTTCAACTCAATACACAACCAAGCAGGAGTAGGGTTTTACGCATCCGTGCGGCCCGAACCTGGGTAAAAACTGCCCGCGCGTCTGCCTCGATCTGCTCTTCGTGCTCCCTCCGCCCTCTTACCGCACAGACAAGGGGCTCCGGTCCCATAGGTGTTCGTGGCGGACAGTTTCCCCCGACATCTTTGGCGCGCGCAGCCTCATGATGTCTGCCGGGCCGCCGTATTGCCACGCCGGCCTTTTCCGGTCTTGGAGGGGGGCGATCCGGCGACGAAGAAAGTCCGCGCCCACTTCAGCGACAGACAGCGGCGCCATCCGAAGACGAAGGATTCTGACGAGAGCGATATCCAGCTTGGAATCGTCGGAATCGAAATTACTCCAATCCCTGCCGCGCACGATGGGCGATGTGCGCGGCGCGGTGAAGTGTTGCGGCCGCTCCTCGACGACCCAGCACCACTCCGCGCGCCACTCTTCCCACTTGCCGCGGAGCTCCCCCGGCAAGTAGGCTGATTTCTTATTCAGCCTAAACACCCAAGAGATTCCTCCGGAGAGGGGGGCGTCGGCCTCTACTCTGGGGATGAAAAAGTGCCTAAAGAGAGCTACGTTGGGCTGGATTCCTACGAAGTTTTCGCACATGTGTGCGAAAACGGACATGGTGAGGATGGCGTTGGGAGTGAAGTCGAGGAGGTGGAGGCCATAAGTATTCATGATATCGCAGAAAAAGTTTGAGAAGGGAGGGCACAGACCGCAGTGGAAGAAGGCTGCGAAAAAGTAATACCCGCCGGGATAGTGGTCCTTGGCGACGGCCGGGTAGACGCGCGTGCGGGGGTGCGCTGGGGTCTCCTTGGCCCAGAACAAATAATATTTGTTCCAAAGCTCCCGCACGCCGAGCTTCGGCGCGAAGACAATGTGCTCCTTCCGGTACGCGGCGAGCTTCGCCGCCTGATCTGACTTCTCCCGCTTGGACTTCTCCGACTTCGCCTTGTCGGTCTTTGGGGCCATGGCGGACGCGGTGGAAGGAAGGGGACGAAGAGCTTGGTGGTGGCGGAGGAGTAGAGGTAAAGCGCAGAGGAATCTAAGGAAGAAGACGATGGCAATGAGTGCGCAGGGAGGGGAACCGCGCCGCTCTCTCTGCTTTTATGGGAGAGTGGGGGGCGTTTCGCCCTTCCCATTAAAGAAATCGTGGGCACGTCCCATCCCACGGCGCCGCAATCGACGCGTGCCGTTGCCGTGGGGTGCGGCGGATATGGAAGTGGATTCGGCGCGCCGCGGGCCGCGGGTGCCCGTGCACTGTTTTGGGCCTGGCCCAACAGCGCTCGGCACCGTGTGTGGCCCAGGCCCGGGGGCTCCTGTCGGTGTACTAAGGTAGGGGTACCCTAGTACCCCAACTTGTGCACGGGCAGCGGCCGCTCCCCGCGGCAGGGTTCACCACGCGCTTGCCGGAGACCTTCCTGCCCCTTATCTAGCCATTCAAAAACAAAGTATACAAGACAGAAGACCAAGACCCCGGCAAGAGGAGCTTGCCGGGAAGGCCGTCCCAGGCTCGAGATTGCTTAACTAGCACGAGGCCCTGGCAAGAGGAGCTTGTCAGGACGAATAGAAGATTTTATCTTAGAAGACCCGGCAAAGGCTCGGGGAGCGGCAGGCTTCCGGGCCCGGCAAGGTCGAGATCCCCGGCAAGGTGCTTGCCGGGGGAGGTGCGCTGTGTGCCCGCGCTCCAGCTCATCGGCCCACGCGTCGCCCTGGGGCCACTCCAGGGACGCGTGGCGGATGGCTGTGCAGCCTGGGGGACACGGTGGCACTCCACGGCAGTGGATCCATCGCCGTGGCAGACGGAGACGCAACGGCGGGAGCTTTTGGGGTCGACGGCGACGGGCATTAAATGCCCTTGTCCCCCACTGTTAAAGTAGGTATAGACCACTGTTCTGTACTGTA
Source organism: Secale cereale (assembly GCA_902687465.1). NCBI lineage: Eukaryota > Viridiplantae > Streptophyta > Magnoliopsida > Poales > Poaceae > Secale > Secale cereale. Next base: position 314,705,274 of record LR738715.1, on the reverse strand, counting down.
GCTTCACTGTTCCCGCACTGTTACAACTACCACCTCTTTTACATTTTTACCCCTTTCTCCTACGTTGACACCTGTCGGTGACCCCTTGCACTATAAAAGGAGGCCCATGCACAACGTGGAGGGGGTTCGAAACCTAGATTACTCTCACGCACGGTGTAGCTGCTTCTTCAAGCTCCCGAGCGCTCAACTCAATACACAACCAAGCAGGAGTAGGGTTTTACGCATCCGTGCGGCCCGAACCTGGGTAAAACTGCCCGCGCGTCTGCCTCGATCTGCTCTTTGTGCTCCCTCCGCCCTCGTACCGCACAGACAAGGGGCTCCGGTCCCATAGGTGTTCGTGGCGGACAGTTTCCCCCGACAGGCTGTATTTGGCCCACAAGCAGAAAACGACAGTAAGGGGCCGAAAGTAAACGAGTGCTAAAAATGAGCCCAAGAATAAATGGGCCCTGAGAAGGCCGAAAGATAACATGGGCTGGAAACAGCCCAATGGAATAATGGGTCGTTAATGGGTATAAAGTGATACACTGTTCATTACGGGCCAGTTTTACCACGGGGTGTTAACGGGCCGAGAGTAATAAGGGCCTCATATGGGTTGAAAGACATCATGGGCCATAAATGGGCCAGAAGTTAAAATGGGCTGGAATTATATTGGACGGCCCAGATGACGCTACTGGGCCTAATTCGGATAGGCCGTAAACGGGCCCTGGGTTATCGGCCTGTAAATGGGCTATATGCGAACATGTCGTTAACAGGCTTGCCGTGGGCCGGCCCGCCACCTTTTGACCAAGTCAAACGGGCCGGCCTTTTCATAGGAATGGGCCTCTATTGGGCCGTGCCACGTGTCGACGTATCATAGGCGCTTTGGGTCCAATGAGTGTCTGACATCTGTCCCAACGGTGAGCCGACATGTGTTTCCTAGAGCCAATGAATATTTTACACGTGGAAAATCCCCATTGGTCGGGGCTGTTAACGGGTTATCGGATCCAAAACCGGACCCGATAGCTTAACGGCGTTCCGTTACTGTGGCTGCCACGTGTCGGTCACCCTTGACGGAAGCACTTCTGTGACGCGTGATTTATCGTCATGGAAGTGGACACTTCTGTGGTGATAATTTTGGTAATGTCATGGAACACTTCTACGACAACACAGGTATGACTATCTTCATTTTGTCATAAATTTGTCATGGATGTACATGCATGATAGAAAACGCGACCTACTGTGACAAACACGTATCATCACGGAAGTGTGTTTTTTTGTAGTGATACCCTGCATCATCTACAAACACCCCACCAATAAGGCCAGTTAAACAAATCGGAGCGCGGGGCAAAGAAATATAACTTTAAATAAGAAAAACAATGAAATGTTCGAAAACTGAAAATATAGAAGTTCAAATACTAGTTCGTAGGCAATAACTTTAAATACAAATAATAATAATAATAATAATAATAATAATAATAATAATAATAATTTTAGCTCTGGAAAAATATGATACAAAAACAACGAAACTCTGAAAAGCAGAGAAATTAATAGCCTATCTGTTAAATGTACATAATTCAATACACCAAATTAAATATTACTTTCAAGTTCAACTACTAGAATGCTAAGAAGTTCAAATAGATAATGTTTGTCAATTCTGCTAATTTTTTTATTAATATAAAATCTGACTAGTTCAACTACTAAAATGCAAGAAGTTCAAGTAGATTTTGTTTGTCAATTCTGCTAAATTTCTTATTTATATATAATCTGACCACACCTCAACGAACGATTTCCTCGTAAATAATCTCAATCCCCACAAAAAAAATGTTCAAACAGAGAAATGACATCAGTAATAAAAAGGCAGGAATAGTCAGGCCACTCACATCACTGTGACACCAAATTTCAAAAACCGTACGCTGTATGAAATTACAATTCCATTCACACAGAACTAAACCATACGTGCACTAAAAAAAGAGAATACAAAAACTATAAAAGTCCTAACTTAGGTTGGGACACATGAAAATAAAATAAGTCCCAGTTTTGAGCAACAACTCCCAGGGCACTGAAAAATGTTTTGAGATCAACTAGTGTATGAGACTTTAGTGCAAAAATAAGACTTAACCTCCACACAGAAAAATATCACAAAGCATACGTCACTTAAACACTGCAAAAATGCCATTATCACCACCCCTGCGACGTGCAAGTGGGATAAGCAGCTGATAAGTACAGCTTGACAAGACTACTCAGTGCAACAGTAAAAAACCTTGGCTTGGATGGTTCGTTCTTCAAGGCCACCACCCGCGCCACCCACAGGGCGCCACAAGGGACTGCAAACGGCGACCCCCACGACCACTACTCCCACGTTCCCTGACGAACCGCCTCCCACACATCCCCGTCCACGCGCTACAAAATAACCCATTGTCTTCCATCTCTGCCTCATTCCCAGAACCACCATCGACGCTTCCGTCTCCACCACAGACAACCCACAAACTTCTCTCTCCCAAGCACACAGTCGCCGGAGGAGAGCGATGGCAGACGAACCATCCGCCAAGCATCATCATGGCGAGACGTCCGACAAGACCAGCAACCTCGATGCCGTTCACATCCCCGGCGAGAAGTGCGAGTACACCTAAATACTCAAAGGGGTTGAGCTCCATGGGAAGGAGACGGTAGAGATCATCTGCACCAGCGAACCACACAAGGCCGACGAGGTGATGAGCAGGCTCAGGATGAAGGGTGGCTGCTTGTATCCTAGCTTCATCGGAGTTGATGTGGAGTACACCAAGGACGATCAACCTCCACAGATATCATCAGTCCTGCAGTTGTGCGTGGAGGAACTCTGCTTGGTGTACCACATCGTAGCGGCCACAAAATGGTAACACATACTACTATTCATTCATCTGTTCTACTAGTACTACTCCTTGAAAATTTCATTAAACTTGTTTCCCAACTAGATGAACTACTATAGTTTGTGAAGTGGATGCATGAGTACATGTTTCTCAAGTTACATGCATCTCTGAAATTGTGAAGTGGATTGTTTCACCAGATCAGCATCTGAAACTGATGCACTAGATTAGCATGTGAAAATTGTTTCACCAAATTAATTTCTGAACTTGATGTACTAGCATAGATTCTAATCTTGATGCACTAGTATAGTTTATAGAATTGATGTATTAAAAGATGTTTCTAATTTTTAAACTTGATGTACACAAGTAGTTTCTAAACATGGTTTGATGTAATTTTCAGCAGCAAAAAATGAAGTAAGAACTTGGTGAAGCACTGGTATAGGTCTTTTATTCAACAAAAAGAAAACTAAACTTGAAGTAAGCAGCACATAGATCATTTACTCTGGTTATAGGTTCTTGAACTTGGTGAACCCTTTGGTGAAGCACTAAAAATACCAAAAATGAAAAATGACATGGTGTAGTTGAATATAATTTCAGAACTTTGTGTACTAGTTTCTGAACTACATGCATCCATGACTTATACTATATAAGCATATACCTCATGGATTATCACTTGTAAACCAAAAAACAAAAGGATTAAATCTTCAAAAAAGAACACTAATCTTCAATATGTGTCTCCCCCCTTGCAGGCCCAAGCGCCTCAAACAGTTCCTACAGGAGGAGAAATTGTACACATTTGTCGGTTTCAACATTGGAGGTGACAAGCGGATGCTGAAAAGTTCTGGTTTGGAGATCAACCCCAACAACTTCATCGACATGCAGCGCAACTGGAAAGTTCCAACCAATAGCAAATACTTTGACTCCTTGGCCAATGTTGCAGTCAGTGTGATCCACCCATTCTACAAAGCCATGAAGAATAAGATCGACAAGCAGCAAGACCACAAACTGTGGGGGATCGGCCCGCTGTCAGACAAGCTAATCGAGTACGCATGAATAGATGTGTACGCCATGTACAAGTCCTGGAAGATAATCGACAACATCGTGACAGGTTGGGATATTGCAAAAGCGCAGGAGGTAGACCCCTACTACCACTGCAAATTCGCGGGATGAAGAGGCATGAAAGTCTGACTTCGTGTTGCTCGCGCTTCTGCTTGTCCTTATTATTGTCGTTTAAGATTTATAGTTTGCTTTCATTAGGTTGAAACAGATTCCTTGTGTTATGTGTGTCAGGATTTGAACAAGTTTGCCTGTGTCTATCAAGTACATCGTTTGCTTATGTCATTCAACAAGTTTGCTAGCTTCCTGTTTTGTTTATACATTATTTGTAGTTGAAGTAGGTTGTAAATGATACTTGATGGCTGCTATGCAGCACTAGTCATGGAGCAAACAAATCACACATGGATATTTTCACAAAAAAATAGTGGCAGACTAACTAAGGACAACAACAAATAGTAGCGTTGGACGCTCAGTACAGCTTAGTCATGTACGGTAGTACTATCACACTAAAAATTCTGTTTTTAGTTTCAGAAGAACGGTAAAAATACTAAGATTGAGCCGAGGACAACGTTCAGTACTAATAACAGCATGCTAAAATAGTAGTTAGAAAATTACTAAGTATCATAACAGGAAAAGCAAAGAATCATCAGTACATATTTCCTAGTCACTAGCATGCTAGGATCGAAAGTACTGGTACACTTGAACACACAGTACATTTCATTCTACCAAAAATAAAAAGTAACGGGAAGCTTCAGTACGCATTCCCTAAAAACAGTAACACACTAAGAATAACAATAATATCACAATTTAAATCTCAGTACAACTTGGTCTATACGGCAAGTACTATGATGACACCAAATATTGCATCGAGAAGAACCATAGCCTATAACAAAGAAGGCCAAAACTAAATCAAAAAGATATCAGTTCGACCAAGGAGAAAAATCACAAGAAAGACAACAGAAGCATCAGCCCGCGCTGACCACTGAGGTAATAGTTTCAAATAACACAAAAACATAAAAACGATCGAAGTACTAGCACAATTGAAATCTCAGTACAACTTAGTTTATTTGGTAAGTACTATTATGACACCACTTAATGCATTGAGATAGTAGGCCAAGACTCAACCAAATAGATTGCAGTTCAACCAAGGAAAAAAATTCACAAAAACAAACAACAGAAGCATTATTCCATAATGCTAATTTAAACCAGTGCTTTAACTTTTATTATGAAGTTCAACTGCTGAAATTCAAGAAGTTCAAACAAAAATTTGGCTCTCAAATTTTGTTAAATTTCTTATACTTAAATAAAATCTGGCTAGAGATCACGTAGCAACTTCGTCGAAAATAAGTTCAATCCCAAGAAAAACTTCAGTTCTAATACATTACATGAAATCAGTTCTACAAAACAAGGAAGCGTCAATCTACTCACGCTAGATACACAAGTGCTATCGTGAAACCAAATTTAAAAAGCCTTACGATGAATCAGATTACAATTCAGTACTAACAGAACTATACCATAAGTAAAAGAAAAGAGCGTACAGAAACTATAAAGGTCCAACCAAGGTTGGGACAGATGGAAAAAAATAATTCTCACTTTTTCAGCAACAACTCGTAATGAACATGGAAAAAGTTGTTTTCAGTTCAACTAGTTTATAAAACTTCAGTACAAAAAATAGAACGTAACCAAAACGAATTCCCAATGAAGCATACACAAGTGAAACAGCTATTCAACCACACTATCATCATGCGAAAAAAATGTTAAACATTGTGCCACACTTAAACACAACACAAAATATACCAGTTATTACATAGTATTTGACAAGACATCCAAACACTACAAACAAACCCTACAATTCTTTCCAGAGAATATCACACAACTCTCCATTTCACTATGCAAATGATGACCATTTCTTCTATGCACCAGGAGCCAAAGCCTGAACCTCCTCAGGAAGCTCCGTCACCAGAAGCTGGTTATTCCGGTTGAACACAATTCTATACAGATCCTCGATTTTCAAATCAACAATACGAGCCTGCAAAACAATAAAACAAATTATCAAAAATCACGACACATAAAAATAAGAATACACAATCAGCCAAACACAGAAAAAGTGAAAAAGCTCAACTAGAACCCACGTCATTATTATGAATGTTCTCAGCGATCTTTTCACCATCATAGGATCCCGCATACTTCAGGGTATAATGGCCACATTCATTCGCCCCTTGAAATGGAACCTTGACATACGTTGGGTTCTTTGCAAAAAACCTCCCATTTGGGCTGCTTGCTCGCACTGTACTGAGCATCACCATACACAGCCTTCATTACTTGGACCAATCTAGAGATCTGTAAAAGAAAAAGAAAAGAAACAACACATTTACGGGTCTCAAAAAAGCAGAAACAAAGATGCGGAAAAATTAATCCAGTACAGATAATAAATGTAACTCACAATTTTCTCGTAGTCTTTATGATAGGTGTTCTTTGAAGGACAATGGTTCTTCGGATAAGGCAAAGAGTCAAGGATGTCGACACTACTTCGGTACCGATTCATGACATATAAGGAAAAGTGGTTCACTTTCCTATCCTTTGCTAAAATCATAGGTTTGAATAGAGGCATCATGATCAAAAAATAAATGACCAAAAAGGAGATATTAAATATTGAAAATAAAAACCCAAATCACATCAAAAAAATAAAACCGAAAAAGCCACTATAACTCACAAGGTCGGTAGTGAGCAAGTCTTCCTCATCTTTAACATAGCTCTTAAAATCTCTTGCTGCATGATACGTCTCCAACGTATCTATAATTTTTGATTGTTCCAAGCTATTATTTATGATGTTTTCGATGTTTAATGGGCTTTGTTATACACTTTTATATTATTTTTGGCACTAACCCACTAACCCAAAGGCCCAGTCCAGATTGCTGTTTTTTGCCTGTTTCAGGGTTTTGCAGAAAAGGAATATCAAACGGAGTCCAAACGGAATGAAACCTTCGGGGGAGATATTTTTGGAGAAAATCACGCACGGGAGACTTGAGAACCACAGAGTAGGGGCCACGAGGTGCCCACAAGGGTGGGGGGTGCCCCCCTAGGGCACGCCCCCTGCCTCGTGGGTCCCACGTAAGGCCCGCGGTGCCCTCCTTCCTCCTATATAAGCCTACGTACCCCGAAACCATTAGAGGATGAGAGAAAACCCTAGTTCCACCGCCATAACCTTCTGTTCCCGTGAGATCCCATTTTGGGGCCAGTTCCAGAGCTCCGTCGGAGGGGGGATCTACCACGGAGTGCTTCTACATCATCATCATCGTCTCACCATGAGTTGTGAGTAGTTTACCACAGACCTTCGGGTCCATAGCTAATATCTAGATGGCTTCTTCTCTCTTTGGATCTCAATACAAAGTTCTCCTCGGTCTTCGAGGAGATGTATTCGATGTAATCTCTTTTTGCGGTGTGTTTGTCGAGATCCGATGAATTGTGGGTTTATGATCAGGATTATCTATGAGAAATATTTGGTTCTTCTCTGAACTTTTTATGTATGATTATAATATCCTTGCAAGTCTCTTCGAATTATTGGTTTGGTTTGGCCTATTAGATCTATAGTTCTTGCAATGGGAGAAGTGCTTGGCTTTGGGTTCAATCTTGCGGTGTCCTTTCCCAGTGACAGTAGGGGCAGCAAGGCACGTATTGTATTGTTGCCATTGAGGATAAAAAGATGGGGTTTTGTACGACCAGACCTCAAACAGTCCGATCTCTGTGCATCAGTGTCATCCTTGGATCAGTAATGCTGACACGCACAGTACTTGAAGGATTTATAACAGAGTAGCAATCACACACTTATTACATCGATAGTTCCAACGATGAACTTATTACAATAAAAATGGCTTAAGGCCATCTAACACCATAACAGTGGAAGGCTTGGAAGATAAGTGAGTCCATCAACTCCAACGGCATCACTGAGTATAGAACCACGACCTATAAGGCACCTTACTCGTCGTCTGAAAAATCTGCAACATGAACGTTGCAGCCCGAAAACGGGTCAGCACTTGGAATATGCTAGCAAAGTAACACATAGAGAGTAACAAAAAAATAAAGCTATACTATATGCAATATGGCTGGTGGAAAGCTCTATGGTTACAGTTTTTGCGTAAAGCCAATTTTTCCCTACTGCAAAGGAATAGATTTTAATTAACTATCATGGTAGTTGAAACATCCTTGAGAAGATAGACATCCTCTCAACCCCAATTAATAATCATTATTAAACCCAACAATATTAATTAAAGTAACAGGATGAGATTCACATGATATCCAAGTACTAGATACTCAAGACGTCCGTAACCGGGGACACGGCTAATCATGATCAGTTTGTACACTCTGCAGAGGTTTGTGCACATTTCCCCACAAGACTCGATCGCCTCCGTTTGGTTTCTCGCACTTCATGGTGTTTGAGAAACGGATGACCGAGACACAGTATTTCCGAAGAGGTCCCCTTAACCGGATAGATAGGCCGGTACACCTACAATCCCTCTACATCTGCTAGCCCATCACGGATAGGTTTCCCACAACTTACTCAACTATGCCAGAGCCCATATTGGCATGTGGCTGCACACGGAAGATTCTAGTATGAATAATCTCATGATCCCTTTGAGCCTGGGTGGCGGTCCAAAAGAAAACAGGCAATCACTGGAATACCCAGGTGCCTCAATCGACCCAGATGTGTGTTAAAGTTGCCACCTTAAGTTGAACCATGAATTTAACAAACTCACATCTGTCATGGATACACTCACCCAATCCACGTCTACGAGCATAGCATGACCTAACAGCAAACGTAGAAGTAACTCCCAAAGGTTTGAATGAAATGCAGGTAATAGGTACTACCTCAATCTACTTCCCAGTCCCACATGTTAATAGCTCCTACTCATGCAATGTGTGAGGGTTTGACTAATGCAATGAAAACTGGGTATTTCGAAAGTATGATCAAAGTGTTACTTGCCTTGCTGATGATCCGCAAAACCTAGAGATTCAAAGTAGCAAGCGGTGCACTCCGGGTACTCTATCGCAAACAAAAAAGCACACAATAAGTACTTAACTAATGCATAGGTAAAGATCAAATAAGAGATCTAACCAGAAGGTTCAACTTAAGAACTCCGGTTTGCAAAAGAAACGGCAAAAGAAAAGCAATGAAAGACAAACGGCGAAAGAGAAACAACTACCGAACCAATCTGGATCTAAGTCCAAATTTAACAGAGGAAAACGCTTGGGTGACTAGCCTAAACGGAAAGAGAATTTTGAGATGAAACTCCAGGGGCTTGAATCACCTGATTCCGATAAACGAGCAAAAAGATAAACTAAACCGAAGATCGGATCAGAAATCGCGATCTGAAAATAAACTAGGAAAAGAAAACTAATACAACTTAACGAACGAACGTTCGTCAGCTGAGACTAAACGACGAACTCATTCTTTAGAACGAACGAACGGGTGAACGTTCACTAATTAACTAAACCGAAAAACAGAAAAACCGATCTAGTAAAAAAACGAACAAGGGTTCTAAAAGAAAAACCGGTGGCTTTCTACCGAAAACCGGCCGGCGGCGGCTAGCTCGTCGAAACGGCCGGTGGCGGCGGCGGGGCTGCGGCGGGGCTGCAGTGGTGGTGGTGGTGGTGGGCAGCGGCGGCGGCGTTTGCAGCGGCGGCGGCGTGCGGCAACGGCGGCGACTGCAGCGGCGGCGGCGGCGGCGGCGGTGTGCGGCAGATGCAGGGGGCTATATATATAGGGGGAAGGGCTTGGAAGCTTGGGGAAGGGGCAAACAAAGTCGGCGGCGGCGGCGAGTCCGGTTCGGCCACGGCGAACAGCACGGGCGGGGAAGCCGGTGCGGGGCGCTGGGCCTAGCTCGGTTGGGCTTCGGCCCAGTCGGGTCGGGTCCTCTCTTTTTTTTCTAATTACGCCGGCGCTACGAAAAAAACTCTAGAAAAAGAAATAAAAATCTAAAATTGCCAAAACAAATTTTCACCGTCTAAATAGAATATTTAGAACAAGATGAACATTTTCTTGGCACTAAAATACATTTTCGAAAACATGCAATTTTCCTAATTCAAATAAAACTCCAAATAAAACTTATTTGATTTTTTTATTAAATCCTCCGTATTCTTTATTTTTGGGAGAGTCATTTTACTCCCTCTCTCATATTTTCATGATAGAAATACTTGAAGATAAAATAAATAAAATCAAATGATCCTATTTTCAAAATTTGAGAAACCTCAAATATGAAAATATTAAAAATCCCCAACTCTCTTCGAGGGTCCTTGAGTTGCTTAGGATTTTCTTGGATCCACCAAAAGAAAGAAAATATGATATGCATGATGATCTAATGTATAACATTCCAAATTGAAAATTTGGGATGTTACAAACGTACCCCCCCTTAAGATGAATCTCGCCCTCGAGATTCGGGTTGGCTAGAAAATAGGTGAGGGTGGTCCTTCTGCAGGTCTTCCTCTCTTTCCCAGGTGGCTTCATCCTCGGTGTGGTGACTCCACTGAACTTTTCAAAACTTGATAACCTTGTTGTGGGTGACTCGGCTGGCATACTCAAGAATCTTGATTGGTTTCTCTTCATAGGTCAAATCGTTGTCCAGCTGAATAGCTTCCAATGGCACAGTATCCCTCGGCGGTATCTCAGCCATCTCTGCGTGGCATTTCTTCAACTGGGAAACATGGAATACGTTGTGAACTCCTGACAATCCTTCGGGCAGTTCCAACTTGTAGGCTACTTATCCCATACGTTCCATAATCTTATATGGTCCTACAAAACGTGGCGCTAGTTTTCCCTTAACTCCAAAGCGCTTAACTCCTCGAAGTGGAGATACTCGAAGGTAAACTCTGTCTCCGACTTCGTAAACGATCTCCTTGCGTTTTGAATCCGCGTAGCTCTTCTGCCTGGACTGAGCTATCTTGAGCCTATCGCGAATCAACTTCACCTTCCGTTCTGATTCCTTGATCAGATCTGGTCCAATCAACTGGCGGTCTCCAACTTCGTCCCAAGACAACGGAGTCCTACACCTCCTTCCTTATAACGCTTTGAAAGGGGCCATCTTCAAACTGGATTGATAACTGTTGTTGTAAGAAAATTTGGCATACGACAAATTGTCGTCCCAACTAGATCCATAATCTAGTGCACATGCTCTCAACATATCCTCCAAAATCTGATTGACTCTTTCAGTCTGTCCATCTGTCTGTGGGTGAAAAGCTGTGCTAAACTCTAGCCTGGTACCCAAAGTTTCGTGTAACTGATTCTAGAACTTTGAGGTAAAGTGAGTTCCTCTGTCTGATACGATGCTCCTCGGAACTCCATGCAGACATACGATTCTGTTCATGTATATCTTTGCCAACTTTGCACTGGTATAAGTAGTCTTTACAGGGATGAAATGAGCTACCTTTATCAAACGATCGACTACAACCCAAATCGAGTCATAGCCAGAACGAGTTCGGGGTAATCCCGTAATAAAATCCATACCTAGCTTATCCCACTTCCATTCGGGTATTGGCAATGGTTGTAACAGTCCTGCCGGCTTCTGGTGTTCTGCCTTCACTCTCTGGCAAACATCACAAATAGCTACATACTCCGCAATATCTTTCTTCATACCTGTCCACCAAAAAATATCCTTCAAATCCAAATACATCTTCCTGTAGAATCAACTTCCTCATCCTCGGGTCGTTAGGCACATAGATGCGGTCCTCAAACCATAAGGTGTCGTGCTCATCCTCATGAAATCCTTTAGCCTTTCCTTCATTCATCCTCTCCTTTATAGAGGCCACCTCCTTGTTAGTTTTTCTGTGCTTCTCTGATTTTATCCATCAGGGTAGACTGGATCTCCAGTGTTGCTACATAGCCTCTCGGAACTATCTCCAAACATAGTTCTCGTAAGTCCTCGGCTAACTCCTTTGGTAATTCCTCCATCATTAGGGTATTGAAATGGCTTTTACGGCTTAGCGCATCGGCTACTACGTTAGCCTTTCCGGAATGATAATGTAATCTCATGTCATAGTCCTTAATGAGTTCGAGTCATCTCCTTTGCCTGAGATTCAGCTCCTTCTGGGTGAATATATACTTCAAACTCTTGTGATCCGTATATACTTCACAATGGTTTCCAATGAGAAAATGTCTCCAAGTCTTCAATGCATGCACTACGTCTGCTAACTCCAAATCATGAGTGGCATATTTCATCTCATGAGGTTTCAGTTGTCGTGAAGCATACGAAACAACTATTCCTTCTTGCATAAGAACTGCTCCAAGTCCTCGACGTGAAGCGTCGTAGTACACCTCATAATCCATATGTTGATCCGGTAGAATCAACACAGGTGATGAGACCAAACGTTTCTTTAATTCCTAGAAACTGGCCTCGCATTCTTCGGTCCAATTGAACTTGGTATCCTTCTTTAGCAACTCCGTCATTGGTTTTGCAATCCTCGAGAAATTCTCAATAAATCTCCGGTAGTATCCTACTAGTCCAAGAAAACTCCGGATCTCTCCAACTGTTGTTGGTGCTTCCTAATGTGTCACAGTGTCCACCTTGGCGGGATCTACTGCTATTCCTTCTCTGGATATAACGTGTCCGAGAAATCCAACTTCCTTCAACCAAAACTCGCATTTGCTAAACTTGGCAGACAACTGATGTTCTCTGAGCTTCTCCAATACCAAACGCAAATGCTCTGCATGCTCCTCTTCATCTTTTGAGAAGATCAATATATCATCTATGAACACCACGACGAACTTATCCAAATACTCCATAAACACTTTGTTCATCAGGTTCATAAAGTATGCTGGTGCGTTAGTCAGACCAAAAGACATAACGATATACTCGTACAACCCATACCTGGTGGTAAAGGCCGTGTTAGGTAAATCCTGCTCTCGAATCTTCAATTGATGGTACCCTGATCACAGATCGATCTTGGAAAACACCTTAGCTCCTTGCAATCTATCGAACAGATCATTGATCATTGGCAGTGGTTACTTGTTCCTGATCGTTACTTCATTCAGTCCTCGGTAATCAACAACCATTCTTAACGATCCATCCTTCTTCTCCACTAGAAGTACTGGGGAACCCCAAGGCGAAGAACTTGGACGTATGTAACCTTTATCCAATAACTCCTTAATCTGTTTCTTAATCTCCTCTAGATCCTTCGCGGGCATCCTGTATGGTCTCTTAGAAATTGGCCCTGTGCCTGGCAAAAGCTCAATAAAAAACTCTATATCTCTATCCGGTGGCATGCCAGGTAACTCCTCTGGGAACACATCCGGATAATCCTTCACTACTAGCACTTCCTCATGAACAACTCCCGTGAGAGAATGTACTTGAGTCCTTATAGGTGAATGCCTAGATACATAGTTAATCCTTTTTCCCTCCGGGGTGGTGAGAAAAATAGACTTAATGGCACAGTCAATGTTACCTCCATACTTAGATAGCCAATCCATACCTAATATCACATTCAATCCTTGAGATTCCAGGACTATTAGGTCAGAGGGGAAAATGTGGCGTCCTATGGTCAATGGTGTCTGAAAACATCCTTGGTGTGCCATATACTCTGCTCCTGGTGAACTTACTGACATGGGGGTCTTAAGAACTCGGGTGGACATCCTATGTCTATTTACGAATCCCCTTGAAATGTATGAATGCGATGCACCAGTGTCGAAAAGAACTATTGCGGTAAATGTCTTAACCAAAAACTTACCGACAACAGCATCTGGTTGCTCTTCTACCTCCTCCACAGTCACGTGGTTCACTTGTCCTTTGTTGAACGGGTTGGTCTTCTTCGCGGCGCTTCCATTGCCGTTCCCATTCTTAGCTTCTGGGCAGTCATTGGCATCATGTCCATTCTTCCCGCACTTGTAACAGGTGACATGGATGAAATCCTTCTTGGTGGGTGTGGACGGGGTAGGGCGGCTCTGGTTACTACTCGCTCCATTCCCATTTCCATTCTTAGGGCCATTATGATTGTGTGAGCTACCTCCTCCATGGGTATATTGGAATTGTCCTACCATTTTAGGGGTAAAACGAGGCTTCTGCTGAGCTCAAGAATTATACTTTCCTTGTCCATACTTCCTCTTGCGACCTTCAATCTGTTGGTGCTTCCTTTCAATCATTAGAGCGCGATCAACCAGCTCCTGGTAGTTATTGAAAGTTGCCACCATCAACTGTACACTCATCTCATCATTCAGCCCTCCCATGAATCTCTCCTGCTTAGCGGCATCTGCGGCCACATCATCTGGGGCATAACGAGATAGGGTACTAAACTCATCCACGTACTGAGCCACAGTACGGTTACCTTGGCGCAAATTGCGAAACTCGCGCTTCTTCATACTCATAGCTCCAGTTGAGACATGAGCGGTACGAAAAGCTTGCTGAAACTGATCCCAAGTCACATTGGCTATGGGAAAAGTGGCTGTGTAATTATCCCACCATGCTGCGGCTGGTCCAGACAACTGATGTGCGGCAAAACGCACCTTCTCAGCATCTGAGCAGTTAGCAGTGGTCAAATCCCTTCCAATCTTGCGCAGCCAGTCATCAGTGACTATTGGTTCAATGCTCCTAGCAAACACCGGTGGTTGTAACCTTAAGAAACGGGTCAGGTTATCCACGGGTGGTGGTGGAGGGTTGTTGTTGTTGTTCTGGTTGTTCTGGGTGTTCTGGACAAGAAGTTGCATCAATGTGTTCTGTTGTTGGATCAACTGAGTGAGCTCAGGGGGAAACTCAAATCCGGGCTCACGTCTTGTAGGCATCTGATGGGTGTAGAGGGAAGAGATTAGAATAGAAAAGAGGTCTAAGGGAAATCACTACCCAATGCACATGAGGCAAACACAAACATTTTCACACCAATATCAATTTCAATCAAGGGCTTATACGGATCTAATCGTTACAAAAGTGCTCTCAATCTACTAAATGGAAAAACTACTGGTCGTAGGGAGGTCTTCTAGAAATTTTGATCGGCAGAGGATTCCATGATGTCCGCTCCAGCTTCATCTTCATAGTCCTCATCATCACTATCATCGGGGTCTGAGTCCGTGTCGTCAATGATGATGTAGTCTTCAGGTGGAATCTCCTTTGGTTCTTCTTCCTCTTCTCCCATGAGTATTCCTAACTTCCTTGTCAAATCATCGTTCTTCTCCACAAGTATTAACATCTCCTCTTCGTATCCGTCGCGTGTAGACTTGAGTTCTTCTTCTAACTCCAAGTTTCTGGTTAGTGCTTTCTTCAAATCTATCATCCCTGCACACATCTGGTGCTCCTGGCAATGAATGTGCTGGTTTAACTCTTGAATGAACGAGGCCATAGACCTGTCCTTCTGGGTGTTGATCATGTCCCATCGCTCATCTCTACGTCCACAAATCTGGTAGATGGTGTCCTTTAGCTCCTGTTTGTAGATTTCTCCAATCCTTCCCATAGCGATGTGGGCTGCCATGCTTCTGCCTAAGCTCCATGTAGGCGCATTAAAGGAAAATTCTATGCGTGTGGTGACGGGCTTGAACGTTCTTCCTGGAACTTGAGCTTGAATCAACCAGTGCACCTCTTCAGGTAAAGTGGCGTTGTAGGTTCTGGTGAAACTTGGTAATCCGATGTTTAGATATCTGGTGACTTCCTTCAGGTGTCGTCCAAACGATGTATCTTCCTCAGGTTGCGTGAACTTGTTCCTTGCATCCACCATCCTAAAAGAGTAGAAAAGATGAGGAGTCAGAAAAGAGAAGAGTGAATAGTGTTCTAGGGTTTTTAGCTTAGTGGTCGTGTCCTACAGTCAGCGTGCGCTCTGATACCATCTTGTAGCGACCAGACCTCGAACAGTCCGATCTCTGTGCATCAGTGTCATCCCTGGATCAGTAATGCTGACACGCACAGTACTTGAAGGATTTATAACAGAGTAGCAATCACACACTTATTTCATCGATAGTTCCAACGATGAACTTATTACAATAAAAATGGCTTAAGGCCATCTAACACGATAACAGCGGAAGGCTTGGAAGATAAGTGAGTCCATCAACGCCAACGACATCACTGAGTATAGAACCACGACCTATAAGGCACCTTACTCGTCGTCTGAAAAGTCTGCAACATGAACATTGCAGCCCGAAAACGGGTCAGCACTTGGAATATGCTGGCAAAGTAACACATAGAGAGTAACAAAAAAATAAAGCTATACTATATGCAATATGGCTGGTGGAAAGCTCTATGGTTATAGTTTTTGCGTAAAGCCAATTTTTCCCTACTGCAAAGGAATAGATTTTAATTAACTATCATGGTAGTTGAAACATCGTTGAGAAGATAGATATCCTCTCAACCCCAATTAATAATCATCATTAAACCCAATAATATTAATTAAAGTAACATGATGAGATTCACATGATATCCAAGTACTATATACTCAAGACGTCTGTAACCGGGGACACGGCTAATCATGATCAGTTTGTACACTCTGCAGAGGTTTGTGCACATTTCCCCATAAGACTCGACCGCCTCCGTTTGGTTTCTCTCACTGCATGGTGTTTGAGAAACGGATGACCGAGACACAGTCTTTCCGAAGAGGTCCCCTTAACCGGATAGATAGGCCGGTACACCTACAATCCCTCTACATCTTCTAGCCCATCACGGAAAGGTTTCCCACAACTTACTCAACTATGCCAGAGCCCATATTGGCATGTGGCTGCACACGGAAGTTTCTAGTATGAATAATCTCATGATCCCTTTGAGGCTGGGTGGCGGTCCAAAAGAAAACAGGCAATCACTAGAATACCCAGGTGCCTCAATCCACCCAGATGTGTGTTAAAGTTGACACCTTATGTTGAACCATTAATTTAACAAACTCACAGCTGTCGTGGATACACTCACCCAATCCACGTCTACGAGCATAGCATGACCTAACAGCAAACGTAGAAGTAATTCCCAAAGGTTTGAATGAAATGCAGGTAATAGGTACTACCTCAATCTACTTCCCAGTCCCACATGTTAATAGCTCCTACTCATGCAATGTGTGAGGGTTTGACTAATGCAATGAAAACTGGGTATTTGGAAAGTATGATCAAAGTGTTACTTGCCTTGCTGATGATCCGCAAAACCTAGAGATTCAAAGTAGCAAGCGGCGCACTCCGGGTACTCTATCGCAAACAAACAAGCACACAATAAGTACATAACTAATGCACGGGTAAAACTCAAATAAGAGATCTAACCAGAAGGTTCAACATAAGAACTCCAGTTTGCAAAAGAAACGGCAAAAGAAAAGCAATGAAAGACAAACGGCGAAAGAGAAACAACTACCGAACCAATCTGGATCTAAGTCCAAATTTAACAGAGGAAAACGCTTGGGTGACTAGGCTAAATGGAAAGACAATTTCGAGACGAAACTCCAGGCGCTTGAATCACATGATTCCGATAAACGAGCGAAAAGATAAACTAAAACGAAGATCGGATCAGAAATCGCGATCTGAAAATAAACTAGGAAAAGAAAACTAATACAGCTTAAAGAACGGACGTTCGTCAGCTGAGACTAAATGACGAACTCGTTCGTTAGAACAAACGAATGGGTGAACGTTCACTAATTAACTAAACCGAAAAAAACAGAAAAACCGATCTAGTAAAAAAACGAACTAGGGTTCTAAAAGAAAAAACGGTGGCTTTCTACCAAAAACCGGCCGGCGGCGGCTACCTCGTTGAAACGGCCGGTGGCTGCGACGGGGCTGCGGTGGTGGTGGTGGTGGTGGGCAGCGGCGGCGGTGGCGTGCGGCAACAGCGGCGACTAAAGCGGCGGCGGCGGTGGTGTGCGGCAGAGGCAGGGGGCGGCGGCTAACAGCGGCGGCGGCAGTGTGCGACAGAGGCAGGGGGGCTATATATATAGGGGGAAGGGCTTGGAAGCTTGGGGAAGGGGCAAACAAAGTCGGCGGCGGCGGCGAGTCCGGTTCGGCCACGGTGAACGGCGCAGGCGGGGAAGGCGGTGCGGGGCGCTGGGACTGTCTCGGCTGGGCTTCGGCCCAGTCGGGTCGGGTTCTCTCTTTTTTTATCTAATTACGCCGGCACTACGAAAAAAACTCTAGAAAAGGAAATAAAAATCTAAAATTTCCAAAACAAATTTTCACCGTCTAAATAGAATATTTAGAACAAGATGAACATTTTCTTGGCACTAAAATGCATTTTCGAAAACATGCAATTTTTCCTAATTCAAATAAAACTCCAAATAAAACTTATTTGATTTTTTTTATTAAATCCTCCGTATTTCTTTATTTTTGGGAGAGTCATTTTACTCCCTCTCTCATATTTTCATGATAGAAATACTTGAAGATAAAATAAATAAAATCAAATGATCCTATTTTCAAAATTTGAGAAACCTCAAATATGATAATATTAAAATCCCCAACTCTCTCCGAGGGTCCTTGAGTTGCTTAGGATTTTTTTGGATCCACCAAAAGCAAGAAAATATGATATGCATGATGATCTAATGTATAACATTCCAAATTGAAAATTTGGGATGTTACAGGTTTATATCATATTGCTTGAGTTTATCCATCTACATCATGTCACCTTGCTTAAGGCGTTACTTTGTTCTTATGAACTCAATACACTAGATGCATGTTGGATAGCGGTCGATGTGTGTTGTAATAGTAGTAGATGCAGAATCATTTCGGTCTACTTGTCTCGGACGTGATGCCTATATATAATGATCATGCCTAGATAGTCTCATAATTATTCGCTTTTCTATCAATTGCTCGACAGTAATTTGTTTACCCACCGTAGAATATCGCTATCATGAGAGAAGCCACTAGAGAACACTATGGCCCCCGGGTCTGTTCTCAACATATCAATCTACACCTACTTTACTTTTTCCGCTTTCACTTTATGTTCTTATAACCAAAAATACCAAAAATATAAACTATCATCTCTATCAGATCTCACTTTCTTAAGTGACCGTAAAGGGATTGACAACCCCTTATCGCGTTGGCTGCGAAGTTCTTATTTGTTTGTGCAGGTGCAAGGGACTCGCGCGTAGTCGCCTACTAGATTGATACCTTGGTTCTCAAAAACTGAGGGAAATACCTACGCTACTGTGCTGCATCTCCCTTTCCTCTTCGAGGGAATACAACGCAAGCTCGAGAAGTAGCACTACACTCTCCACATTAAACTCTTTATCTTCATCACCGTAAAACGTACAGTCAAGCACAACCTGCAAAAATCCCAAAAATAAATAGACAGAGAGAAAGGATCAACAAGCAAAGTATTATTAAAACTCGTGTAATGCCCAGTATGTGACTATGTCTCCCACGTGTCGAGGCATGACTTAAAGACATAATTACATACTAGAATGATCTCAAGTAGTTGGCTTACACTCGCCACGTCACACAATGAAATACATTAACACACATTATCCAAATAACATCAGAGTCCGACTACGGACGAAATCCAAACGAAAGATACCATAAAACATCACAAGGTCCGGATCATCCTAGTAAGAGCCCTACTGATCCTCGGGATAAGACACATAGTAACGTCCACGCTCTTCATTGAACTCCTAATACAGCTCTGAACCACCACCTGTGTAGTTCTTGACGGTACCTGCATCTGGTGTTGTGTTGAATCTGTGAGCCTCAGAGGACTCAGCAATCCCGTTCTCGGGTAGCAATACTATCAAAGCCTTAGGTGTGGAAAAGGCTTAAAACAAGGTTGCAGCAGCACTCAGCACAAACTTACGGGTTTAGAGCGAGGAGAGAACAAGTGCCAACGATCGCCAAAGTTGATCACGAAGTGATCCTAACTACTCACGATCAATCATAACCCCACCGTGTTCACTTCCCGAACCCCTTCGGAAAGAGACCATCACGGTTACTCACGCAGGTGGTGTATTTAAGAACATGGTGTCGAGTTATCTACAACCGGATATTAACAAATTCCCATCTGCCACATAACCGCGGGCACGGCTTTCGAAAGATCAAACCCTGCAGGGTGTCCCAACTTAGCCCATCACAAGCTAACGATCTACGTAGTCGCAACTCCAAGGTGGGAAGACCCGAGTATTCTCGGAATCCCGTGCTCAAGATATTCCGACAAAGGTAAAACTAATCCAGCAAGACCTCCCGGTGTGCTGACACCCTGATAGTAGCCGCGCGTATCTCGTCTCAGGCCACGACCGGATGAGACAAGCTACGGGTGTATACCTGCCCTTGAGTTTCCCCGAGGTGGCCCCACAGGTTGCCCAGTTTGGACCAACACTCATGGGGAGCACTGGCCCGGGTTGTTAATTAAGAACTCGGGTTTGCAATGCCCTATGCAAGTTTTTGTTATTGGGCAAATGTAAAACCAAAGTTGGGCCTTGCTTGGCAAAGCTTTAGCACTAAGCGAGTTATCGAGGGGGGCCCATAAACCCCAACCGTGTTAGGGACGCAAAATCAAGGAACATAACACCGGTTTAATGGTTCCTAGGGTGGCATGAGTGGAACAAAACACCAAGCAAGAGGCTTAGCCTTCCACCCATTACCAATATATAGATGATTTAGTTTAAGAGTTTAAATATTGTGATATCCCAACAATAACTTCATCACGAAGCAAGAATCTTCAAATCTTCACCTGCAACTAACAACGCTATAAGAGGGGCTGAGCGATGCATACCTAGCCAAATAACGGTTTGCTAGGAGGGTGGCTAAGAGTTTCATGGCAACAATAGGAGGGCTGACAAACAGACATAGGCATCGAGGCAATATCTAAAGAGCGAGACATCTAGCATAGGGAAAGATAGTAGTGATATCTGGGTATGGTCATCTTGCCTATTGATTCCACGGAGGGATCGTAACCTTGCTCCTCAAACTCAGCCTCGGTTGGAACCTCGTACTCCGAATCATCACCGGGCTCTAACCCACACAACAAGCAACACCGGAACAACAATCAATCATCATGCAATGATCAAACACATGATGCATGATCATGATGTATATGGACATGGAAAGAAATGATGCATGGCCTAGAAACACAAGAGTGCAATATCATTATAGGAACCAAGAACACTCACATGAATGAAACAAGCAAAAGAACAAAACTAACAGGTTTATGTAGCTTATTCAAACAAGCACCGAAAAAGTTTAAAGGAGTTGGTTAACATGGCAAGGGTGCAACTAAGATTACAACAACATGCTAGCACATTTAAATGGGCTGGAAATAACAAACGACATTTTCCAGAAACTCCCATAATTAATTAAATGCATTTGGGACAGATCTGAAAAACTTCTGTTATAAAGTTGTTAAACATGCAAAACAACAACACCATAATTTTCTACACATTTATCCACCCCAAAAGCATATAAAGTTTGTTAAGTTTGGAGTTGTAGTTATTTAGTTATGATTTTTCCAAGTTTAAGCATATTTAAAACAAGAATAATTCAAACAACATTTTAAATGTTTTTAAACATGGCAACAAACAACATATTCATAATCTACATAAAAACTAAGCATTTTTCATATACAACTTATTTCCATCAGAGGTATATATCAATAGATATTAAATAAACAAGAAAAAGGCTGAAAAACAAAAGAAAAAGAAAAACAGAAAAGAAAAACACGCGCAGAGGTCAAAGTTGACCTAGGCTTATACCAGCCAGAGTCACTGATGAGTGGGACCAGCTGCACTGAGGTGGCACCAGCGGGTGCGCGTGTGGGCTGGAGGTGGCTGAGTGGCTGGCAGGTGGGGCCTGCCTGTCAGCCTCTCGCGAAAACAAAAAGGGGGCGAAATCCCCACGGCCCCCGCACGGATTCGAACCCGCGTCTCCCTGTTAACTGACGAAGGAACTAGCCACTGGGCTAGCTAAGTGTTCTCGACAGAACACATGTGCCATGCCTGAAGAAATAACTGCAGAGGCTAGCGACTGGAGATAGCAGAGGCTCGTCAGAGACGCTCCGGCGACCTAAAGGGACGGCTGAGGTGTGCGGGCAGTTCCTGGGGGAACGCCGCACCAACTCGAAGCACTAGTGGCACCTAGCAGCCACTACATCGTCGACGACGAGCACATGACAGAGCGGCGGCGGCGGACAACTACGCGACGATGCAACGGCCTAGGCGGAGCGGCGACTGCTCTGGCAGCATCTACACGACACACTGAAGCAAACGGGCAACAATGGATGGCCTAAGATGGTCGGGATACTCGTCGGCGACGAGTCCCGACGGCAACTATCTCAGGCTCACGGCGAAGTAGGTACTAGACGGTGCTAAGGAGGGGAAAAAAGGCATGAGGAGGTGGAGACGCTCACCACGAACACGGAGGTGTGTTCGGCTAGCCAGAAGGTGGTCGGAGTCGACGACGGCGAGGCTCGAGCGGCTACGGCCATCGGAGTGTAAGAAGAGGAAGAAGACGACGACGGCGAGGCGATCGGCTCCGCGTAGAGGACGTAGTCGACGACAGGGAAGCAGCTTGACAAGGTTGGCGAGGCCGAGGTCGACGGGAGGCACGCCGACAACGAGCTGGCGCTCCCAGATGCGTGTGGGACGGCTTTGGAGTGGCGGATCTGGTGGGTCTTGGTTCTCCAGACGGCGGGAGGAGGTAGGAGGAACCCTAGGGAGATGGGTGGACAAGCTGCGGGTTTAAAAGGGGGGCTCTGATCGCAAGGCCTCGACGTCTGTGATCACAGCGCGACGGCGAGCTCACGCTCTGGCTCAGCAGCGCGTGACGGAGGTAGACGGCGACGCGGGGTTGTGAGGCTGACGTGTGAGACCACGGGGAAAAAGCGAACGGCGCGACTGCGCACTGGCTAGGCCGCTGCGGGAGAAAGGAGGTGGGTGCAGGGCTGCTCTGGAGAAGGACTGGGCCTGGGGGAGGAGGAAGAGGAGGCCCAGGCCACTGCTATTTCTGCTGATTCTTTTCTTTTCTAATTTTCCTTCAGACAGAAATGAAAAGAAAAGTACAGGCTCAAAGGAAAAGAGTTAGGACATAAAGAAAATATCCCCATGCTCCTTGATTTATGCCCTATTTAATAAAATTGGCTTGGACATTTTTAGAGGCAGAAAAATAAAGGAGTTTGAATATGCTTCAAACTCTTGTCATTTTTGAACCCAACCAAATCAATTCCAAAAAGGATGATATTTGGCAGAGAGGGTGTAGACATGGTGCAAGGCTTTTAGGAAAAGAAAGAACATAAATGGACTAGGCTAGGTGACTTGCAAAATTGATTAAAGAAAGGAAAGAAAAGAAGAGGAGGAAGAAGAAGTGTTGGAAGAGGAAGAAGGGGTTTAGGGTTTAGCATGCCAAGGCTAAGCACCACACTCACATCCATCACAAGGTGCCTCGCACATACACATCAACAAGAAGTAAACTAAGATGGCATGATGATGAAGCAATGCATGGATGCAAAATAAAATGAAATGACAATGCAGAAAAAAAAGCTCAAATGACAAGAACCCCCAAGGATAAGGACAAGGATCAAAATGAGAATTGCTTTATTGCCATAATAGGAAAGTATCACATATGGGGTGTTACAAACTCTCCTACACTACAAAAAGATCTCGTCCCGAGATCTAGGACAGAAAGAAGGAAGGGTACTCGGAAGGAAGGTGATCTTCTCGTTCCCACGTAGCATCTCGATCGGTATGGTGTGACCACTTCACTTTCAAGAACTTGATGGACTTGTTGCGGGTTTTGCGCTCAGTTTCTTCAAGAATAGCAATAGGGTGCTCACGATAAGAAAAGTCTTGTTAAAGATCAATCTCATCGAACGGAATGGTGCGTTCAGGTGTCTTGAAGCACTTGCAAAGTTGAGACACGTGAAACACATCATGAACATTTGCAAAGTTGGAGGGAAGCTCGAGTTCGTAGGCTAGATCGCCTCTCTTGCCAAGAATCTTAAACGGGCCCACGTATCTAGGAGCAAGCTTGCCTTTGATATCGAACCTCTGGGTGCCCTTCGTAGGAGAAACACGGAGATAGACATGGTCTCCAATGTCGAAAGCCAAGTCACGATGCTTGCCGTCATAGTAGCTCTTTTGACGCGATTGCGCGGCTTTGAGATTCTTACGTATGACTTTGCACATTTCTTCGGCTTCTGAGACCAAATCATTTCCAAGAAGTTGACGTTCACCAGTCTCGGACCAGTTGAGAGGGGAAAGACACTTTCTGCCATAGAGAATTTCAAAAGGAGCTTTGCCGGTACTTGCTTGGAAGCTGTTGTTGTATGAGAATTCGGCAAACGGGAGACAATCTTCCCATTTCATACCAAAAGAGATGACACAAGCTCTCAGCTTGTCTTCGAGGATCTGGCTCACTCTTTCGACTTGACCACTAGTCTGAGGGTGAAACGTAGTGCTGAAGCGAATTTTTGTGCCCATGGCTGACTGAAAGGAGTCTCAGAACTTGGATGTGAACAAACTTCCATGGTCTGAGGAGATGACTTGAGGAATGCCCTGCAAAGAAACAATTCTGGAGGTGTACAGCTCTGCCGGCTGAGCTGCGTTGATGGATTCTTTGACGGGAAGAAAATGAGCTACTTTAGTTAGCTTGTCAATCACTACAAAGATAGCATCATTTCCCTTCTTGGACTTAGGAAACCCAATGACGAAATCCATTTCAATGTGATCGAATTTCCACTCGGGAATAGGTAGAGGTAGAAGGAGACCGGCTGGGCGTTGATGCTTTGCCTTCACTCTTTTGCAGACATCACATTCATTCACGAATTGGGCAATCTCCCTTTTCATGTGAGTCCACCGGTATGATTGTTTGAGGTCTTGGTACATCTTGGAACTTCCGGGATGAATCGAGGGGAGGGAGTCATGTGCTTCGTTCATTATGAACTTTCTGAGATCACCCTTGGGAACCACAATCATGTCCTCAAAGAACAAGGTGTCTTTCTCATCAACGCGATAGCACTTGTATTTGGGAGTACCCTTAGCAATACCATGTTTGACCTTCTGCACCATAGCATCACTGAGTTGGGCCTCACGGATTTGATCTCCCAAGGTAGGAGCAACTTGAAGGTTTGCAAGAAAGCCTTGCGGAACAACTTGGAGGTTGAGCTTCCTGAATGATTCACAAAGTTTAGGCTGGAATGGTTCGAGAAGGAGACTGTTGCAATATGCCTTTCTGCTCAAGGCATCTGCAATGACATTGGCCTTGCCAAGAGTGTACTCAATGCTTGGATCATACTCTTGAATCATCTCAACCCAACGAGTCTGGCGAAGGTTAAGGTTTGGCTGTGTGAAGATGTACTTCAAGCTCTTGTGATCGGTGAAGATGTCCGCTTTTCTGCCCAACAAAAGGTGTCTCCATGTGATCAAGGCATGTACAACTGCTGCTAGCTCGAGATCATATGTGGGGTAATTCTTCTCATTTGGTTTCAACTGACGAGAAGTGTATGCCACAATCTTCTTGTCTTGCATGAGAACACCATCAAGACCTTGCAAAGAAGTGTCACAAAAGACTTCATAAGGCTTGGACTCATCCGGAGGAGTAAGAACCGGAGCAGAAATGAGCTTCTCTTTGAGTGTTTTGAATGCCACATCACAATCAGGAGTCCACGAGTACTTGACATTCTTCTGCAATAGGTTGGAAAGAGGCTTGGCAATCTTGGAAAAGTTCTCAACGAACCTTCTGCAATAGCTAGCGAGACCAAGGAAGCTTCGGAGTTGCTTGACATTCTGCGGGGGTTCCCAGTTGACAATACCTTCAACTTTCTTTGGGTTCACCGAAATGCCCTCGGCAGAGATAATATGGCCGAGATATAAGACTTTATCCAGTTAGAATTCACATTTAGAGAACTTCTCATAGAACTTGTGTTCATAGAGCCTGTCCAGGACCAAACGAAGGTGCTTGGCATGGTCTTCTTCATTCTTGGAGAATACCAAGATGTCATCCAAATAAACGAGAACAAATTCATTGGTGTAGGGGTTGAAAATGAAGTGCATCATCCTTGAGAAGGTGGGTGGAGCATTTGCAAGGCCGAAAGACACGACCGTGTATTCATAAGAGCCAAAACTCGTTCTGAATGCGGTCTTGGGAATATCCTCTTCACGGATACGAATCTGATGGTAACCCATCCAAAGATCGAGCTTTCAGAACACCTTTGCTCCTTTGAGCTGCTCGAACAATTCATTGATATTTGGGAGCGGATACTTGTTCTTTATTGTCTTCTTGTTCAATGGCTAGTAATCAACGCACAGGCGTTCCGTGTCATCCTTCTTCTTGACAAATAGAACACCACAGCCCCAAGGATAAGTACTAGGCCTGATTAGACCCATACGTTCTTGCTCATCGAGTTGTTTCTTCAGCTCCTTCAACTCATTAGGGGAAAGCTTGTACGAACGCTGACATGCTAGCTCGGTACCGGGCTCGAGTTCAATGACGAATTCAACTTGACGATCAGGAGGCATGCCTGGAAGCTCTTCAGGGAAAACATCTTCATATTCATTGACCACCGGAATCTGAGAAATGGCGTTAATCTCGCCCTTGTCATTGAGAGAGAATAGCTTGATTGTGTTATCTCGAAAGGCGAAGATAATCACGTCTTCGTCAGGATGAGTAAGCTTGACTTCCTTATTTGCACAATCAATGTTTGCATCATGCTTGGAAAGCCAATCCATCCAAAGAATAAGATCAATGTCGGAGTTACCGAGAATAACCGAAGAAACCAGAAAACTATAATCACCCATGTGAATAGATATATCCGGAGCCACCATGCTAGAACTCAATCTCTTGCCAGGAGATATAACACTCAAAGTTCTTGGTAATGCTTCGGTGCGAACATTATGCTTGGATGCAAATGGATATGACATGAAGGAACATGATGCACCCGAATCGAACAAAACTTTAGCAGGTATAAGGTTAACTGGAAGATTACCAAGTATCACATCTGAAGAATTCTCTGCTTGAGCTGCATTCATCAGATTCACTCTTGCAACCTTGGGATTGTGCTTGACAATAGCAGTGCTGACGGGTGGAGGAGGCGGAAGGCGCCTTGGGTTGGTACACTTGTTTGCATAGTGACCCTTCTGAGAACACTTGTTGCAAGTCACTTCTGAGAGAGGCCGGTGATAAGGACCACTTGATCTTGCAGCTTGAAACTGAGGCTTGGACTGATTGCTTGGGTTGGGTGGGTGGGTTTTGCACCCCTTAAGACCTTATTCTCATAACAAAAACCTTATTCTCATAACACACCCACTTAAATAGGTTTCTAGCGCGGAGCGCTCCGAGGACAGCAACCACTGCCCCGCCTCCTACCCCCGCGCTGTCGCCCCGCCTCCTCCCCCAGCACCGTCGCGACGGCTCCTACCCTGATGCAGTGCGGTTTTCTTGTGCAGTTCGGAAGCGCAAAAAAAACGCTCGCTGCCATTATTCGTCGGTCACACCATTTTCAAAACTGCTCTTAAACCGTGCGGAATCTCCAAAAGTGTTCAACATGGTGAAGTTGCGTCTACTCCGTAGCTTTTCAACGGTATATTACACGCATAATTCCGATAAACGGTTAAAAAACTAGAGAAAAAAAGGTACCAAAAAACAACACGTACAGTTTTTTCAAACATGCAGTTCACCGTTTTCAAAACTGCTCTTAAACCGTGCGGAATCTCGAAAAGTGTTCAACATGGCGAAGTTGCGTCTACTCCATAGCTTTTCAACGGTATATTACACGCATAATTCCGATAAACGGTTAAAAAACTAGAGCAAAAAAGGTAACGAAAAAACAACACGTACAGTTTTTTCAAACATGCAGTTCACCGTTTTCAAAACTACTCTTAAACCATGCGGAATCTCGGAAAGTGCTCAACATGGCGAAGTTGCGTCTACACCATAGCTTTTCAACGGTATATTACACGCATAATTCCGATAAACGGTTAAAAAACTAGAGCAAAAAAGGTACCGAAAAATAACACGTACAGTTTTTTCAAACATGCAGTTCATTGGTCTCTGTGTTGCAGTAACATGCAGTTCGGAAGCGCAAAAAAACGCGTCGATTTGGGTGTCGCGAAAAACAGAGTTTCCGCGTTTTTGTAATTTCAAAACTGCTCTTAAACCGTAATGAATTAGAGGGGGTGTTCTACATGAAAAAGTAGCGTCTTGACGATATTTTTCCAACGGTGTATTATTTGGATCATTTCGACCAACGTTTTGTAAAAATTTCACGAAAAACGGCCACTGCCCTTCGTAGTCAGCCGCACGATTTTCAAATTTAACTAAAAACCGTGAGGAATCTCAAAAACATTTCAACATATAAAAGTTGCGCCTCGTTCATAGCTTTCCAACGGTATATTACACGCCTTGATTCGACAAACGGTTAGAAAACTGGAGTGAAAACAGTACCGAAAATTTGAAAAAAAATCAAAAACACAATTCCGCGATTTAGTAAATTCAAAACTGCTCTTAAACCGTAGCGATTAGAAAAAATAATAGGTATGAAAAAGATGCGCGCCGATGATACCTTTCCAATGGTGTATCATACGTTTCATTCCGACGAGCGGTTCAGAAAAAAAACGAAAAAAAACGCTCGCTGCCATTCATTGTGAACCGCACGATTTTCGAAACTGCTCTTAAACTATGATGAATTTTGAAAAGTGTTCAACATGGCGAAGTTGCGTCTACTCCATAGCTTTTCAACGGTATATTACACGCATAATTCCGATAAACGGTTAAAAACTAGAGCAAAAAAGGTACCGAAAAAACAACATGTACAGTTTTTTCAAACATGAGGTTCTGTTGCAGTATCTGTGCAGTTCGCATACCTTTCCAATGCAGTAAAACAAAGCAGTTCAGAAGTGTTATGAGAATATTATTCTCATAATGTTATGAGAATAGACCGGCTATATATAGGACTAATTTTCTGTACTCCTGGGAGTATGTACTCCCATCGTCAATATACCTCTTGTACGCATGGATTATACCCATCTATTATTCTCAATATACTTCATTAAATATTCTTAGATATCCCAATACGAGTTTGGTTGAAAAAATATCATTTGTAACGTACTTTTTGTAATATACCTTTTTCACGTACGAACAAATCAGTATATACGTAAACCTTCAAAAATATGTAGACTCACATGCTTTTTTTCATGAAACTTATTTTGGGGTATCTAGTAATTATTAATAAAGTATATTAAAAATAATAATGAGGTATGAAAGATTCATCTATGTGGTATATGAGGAGCAGGAGTACACAACCATTTTCCTATATATATATATATATATATATATATATATATATATATATATATATATAGGACTCAAAACATTTTTATGTGTGTGCCTAGACTCAACCGTCAACGATTCGATCAATCACGGGGGCTCCTAGGTCGGAGAAGGCTATGAATACCAACTTAGCCCATAAACCCAACCAAATCAATTCCAAAAAGGATGATATTTGGCAGAGAGGGTGTAGACATGGTGCAAGGCTTTTAGGAAAAGAAAGAACATTAATGGACTAGGCTAGGTGACTTGCAAAATTGATTAAAGAAAGGAAAGAAAAGAAGAGGAGGAAGAAGAAGTGTTGGAAGAGGAAGAAGGGGTTTAGGGTTTAGCATGCCAAGGCTAAGCACCACACTCACATCCATCACAAGGTGCCTCACACATACACATCAATAAGAAGTAAACTAAGATGCCATGATGATGAAGCAATGCATGGATGCAAAATAAAATGAAATGACAATGCAGAGAAAAAAAAAAGCTCAAATGACAAGAACCCCCAAGGAAAAGGACAAGGATCAAAATGGGAATTGCTTTATTGCCATAATAGGAAAGTATCACATATGGGGTGTTACAACTCGTAAAACAAATAACAATCTTGTTTAACATAAAACAAACAATCTGATTAATTACCGTGATGAAATATGGACTCAGCAATACCCTTTTTGCAGATGCAAAATCAGCATTTCTATCGGGATCCTTCTTCCAATCATCAATGAGGAAGTCCATTATATCACCCTCCATCATTTGCCCAGGTGCAAAAACTTCCCAGATGCGTTTCCCAGTGAAGCTAGTTATGTTATCATCAGGCTGAGGTATCATTGAAAATGCATTACTACAACACACACAAGAACAAAAAGCAGGCGAAGCAACATAAGGCACTCATAGCAGTTCAAGTTGCATAAAAAGGAACAGTTCAGGTCATATTTATCTATGAGTTAGAAAGAACAAAAGAAAAGAAGAGGGAACATAATGAGAGATACTCACTCGTCATGCTTCTCAAGTACTTCATCACTAAGCAATAGATTATACAACTTGCGAGCCTTGTCTAGGTGATGGAATTTATGAGGGTGAAGCTGCTGCATAGGGGAGCAAAACTTTATAGGACCTCTGGGTGCACGCTTCCTGCTTGTAACATTGCCAGAATCCAAAGCATGATCCTTCCTAGCAAAACCAGCTCTACGGGCCACTATTCCAGTAAGGGGGGACAAACCCTTGGCAGTAGCGCTCCTGGTGACTCTTCGCATGCCAGCAATCTTGTCAAACGCATCGTCATCGCTATCTATCAATTCCACAATGGGATTCTTGGGTGTAGAGGTGCTCTCTGCACAAGCAGCCGTAGAACCTTTCAGAGCTCCCAACCGCCCCTTCATAACACCAGATCTTGTCTTTTCAGGAGAACGCCCCTGTCTAAAATCAATAGCTACACGCTCGAGCTCCGAGAACTAGCTGCCAAAGATCCTGTAGTCATGCTCACCAAGATCCAGCCACTCACCTGCAAAAAAATAATACCGCATCAAGGGTAAGTTCAAATACATAATTCATGACAATACTTATCAAAAAGAAGTACAAGCTACAAAAAAATACAAAAGTTCACACATACGTACAGGGATCGATGCCAAACAAACCCCGAAAGTCAACATCAAACACATCGCTAGTTGCGCAGGTATACAACAAAGTATGTCTAATGTCAAGAATGTCTTCATGGCTGTAATCAAACATTTCAATAACACCATCCTCCCGGCAATGATAGGCCTTGCAGTTTTGTAGCATAAAGAATCCACAATGATGCCTGTTAACAAAAGAAAATACAAAAAGGGTACATCACAAATTTGAAAAAACAGGAACACCATCCTCCGAGTAACAAAAAACAACAAATAAAAATCATTAAAAACTCATACACGTGTTTTTCAGCTGCGGCACCCGCACAAACTCACAAGAGAAACCATCAATGATACGGGCAAAATCCCAAACTAACCATTTTGTACGGTCCGTGCGCAACCTCTTAACAGCGAAGAAAAACAAATCAACCTTAACAACATTAGCACCTTCTGCTTGCAGAAAAAGAAAAAATAATAATAAGTTCAAGCACTACAAATGAACATGTCCAAAATGCCATAAATGAGAAGTACGATTCATTTACAAGTGCTTACCTGCACTATCAACGTTTGATGGCGGGAGTTCCTGTGATGACAACAATATGCCTCCAGATTCAGGGTTTGACGATGGAAGATCTTGTGAGGACACCAATATCGCTGCGCTTTCAGGGTCTGAAGAAAGAAAATCCTGGGACGACAGGAGCGCCTCCTGCGTCAAGGGGCCAGAAGAAATCGACAGAAGTAAATCATCATCCTTGGATGGCACCTCCTCCACACTAGAGGCATCTTGCAATGCATCACCGTAATCAAGCCCTCCAGGAGGGAAATTTTCTGGCGGCAAATCTTCACAACCAGAAAGATTTTCATTCCCAGCAATACCAACACCAGACGATTTAGTGATGACCCACAAGTTTAGGCGATCTATCATAGTCCTTTCGATAAGTAAGAGTGTCGAACCCAACAAGGAGCAGAAGGAAATGATAGACATTTTTCAGTAAGGTATTTTCTGCAAGCACTGAAATTATCGGTAACAGATAGTTTTGTGATAAGGTAATTGGTAGCAAGTGACAAATAGTAAAAGAAAATATGGTGCAGCAAGATGGCCTAATCCTTTTTGTAGCAAAGGACAAGCTTGGACAAACTCTTATATGAAGGAAACCGCTCCCGAGGACACATGGGAATTATCATCAAGCTAGTTTTCACCACGTTCATATGATTCACGTTTGGTACTTTGATAATTTGGTATGTGGATGGACCGGTGCTTGGGGGCTGCCCTTACTTGGACAAGCATCCCACTTATGATTAACCTCTATTGCAAGCATCCGCAACTACAAAAGAAGTATTAAGGTAAACCTAACCATAGCATGAAACATATGGATTCAAATCAGCCCCTTACGAAGCAACGCATAAACTAGGGTTTAAACTTCTGTCACTCTAGCAACCCATCATCTACTTATTACTTCCCAATACCTTCCTCTAGGCCCAAACAATGGTGAAGTGTCATGTAGTCGGCGTTCACATGACACCACTAGAGGAGAGACAACATACATCTCATCAAAATATCGAACGAATACCAAATTCACATGACTACCTATAGCAAGACTTCTCCCATGTCCCCAGCAACAAACGTAACTACTCACAAGACATAATATTGTTCATGATCAGAGGGGTATTAATATGCATAATGGATCTGAACATATGATCTTCCACCAAGTAAACCAACTAGCATCAACTACTAGGAGTAATCAACACTACTAGCAACCTAGAGGTACCAATCTGAGGTTTTGATACAGAGATTGGATACAAGAGATGAACTAGGGTTTGAGAGGAGATGGTGCTGGTGAAGATGTTGATGAAGATAATCCTCCCCAAGATGGGAGAGTTGTTGGTGATGACGGTGGTGACGATTGCCCCCCGGAGGGAAGTATCCCCGGCATAACAGCTCCGCTGGAGCCCTAGATTGATTCCGCCAAGGTTCCGCCTCGAGATGGCGGCGTCTCGTCCCGAAAGCCTCCTTATGATTTTTCCCAGGTCAAAACACCTCATATAGGAGAAGATGAGCATCGGGGGGTCATCGGCTGACCCACGACGCAGGGGGTGCGCTGATATGTCTCCGCCGTATCCATAATTTTTTATTGTTCCATGCCAATATTCTACAACATTGATATACTTTTGGCTACTTTTTATAGTATTTTTGGGACTAACATATTGATCCAATGCCCAGTGCCAGTTCCTGTTTGTTGCATGTTTTTTGTTTCGCAGAATATCCATATCAAACGGAGTCCAAACGAGATAAAAATGGACGGATTTTTTTTGAATATATGTGAATTTTGGGAAGTGGAACCAACGTGAAACGATGCCCGAGTGGCCCACGAGGGTGGGTGGAGCGCCCCGGGCCCTCGTGGCCACTCCGTAAGGCGGTTGATGCCCTTCTTTTGCCGCAAAGAAAGCTAATGTCAGGATAAAAATCGTGTCCAAAATTCAGCCCAATCGGAGTTATGGATCTCCGGGAGTTTAAGAAACTGTGAAGGGCCAGAATCTGGGAACGCAGAAACAGAGAGAAATGGAGAGACAGATCCAATCTTGAAGGGGCTCTCGCCCCTACCACACCATGGAGACCATGGACCAGAGGGGAAACCCTTCTCCCATCTAGGAAGAAGGTTAAGGAAGAAGAAGAAGGAGGAGGGGGGCTCTCTCCCCATCGCTTCCGGTGGCACCGGAGTGCAGCCGGGGCCATCATCGTCACCGCAATCTACACCAACAACTTCACCGCCATCATCACCAACTCTTCCCCCCTCTATGCAGCGGTGTAACCCCTCTTCTACCCGCTGTAATCTCTACTTAAACATGGTGCTCAACGCTATATATTATTTCCCAATGATGTATGGCTATCCTATGATGTTTGAGTAGATCCACTTTGTCCTATGGGTTAATTGATGATCGTGATTGGTTTGAGTTGCATGTTTTATTATTGGTGCTCTCCTATGGTGCTCTCCGTGTAGCGCAAGCATGAGGGATCCCTGCTGTAGGGTTTGCAATATGCTCATGATTTGCTTATGGTGGGTGGCGTGAGTGACAGAAGCACAAACCCGAGTAAGTAGGTTGTTTGTGTATGGGAATAAAGAGGACTTGATACTTTAATGCTATGGTTGGGTTTTACCTTAATGATCTTTAGTAGTTGCGGATGCTTGCTAGAGTTCCAATCATAAGTGCATATGATCCAATAAGAGAAAGTATGTTAGCTTATGCCTCTCCCTCAAATAAGATTGCAATAGTGATTACCGGTCTAGTTATCAATTGCCTAGGGACAAATAACTTTCTCGTGACAAAAAGCTCTCTACTAAAACTAATTTAGTTGTGTCTCTATCTTAACAGCCCCTAGTTTTATTTACGTCTTCTTTATATTCTTGCAAACATATCCCACAAAAACTATAAAGTACTTCTAGTTTCATACTTGTTCTAGGTAAAGTAAACGTCAAGCTTGCGTAGAGTTGTATCGGTGGTCGATAGAACTTGAGGGAATATTTGTTCTTCCTTTAGCTCCTCATTGGGTTCGACACTTTTACTTATCGAAATAGGCTACCACTGATCCCCTACACTTGTTGGCTATCAAGACCTTTTTCTGGCGCCGTTGTCGGGGAGCAATAGCGTGGGGTAAATATTCTCGTGTGTGCTTGTTTGCTTATCACTGAGTAGATTTTATTTGCTGTTCTAAGTTATTCTCTATCTTTAGTTATGGATATGGAACACAAAATACCAAAAAACTTAGGTGTACTTGCTACTCATGGAGATGGGGAACCTCCTAAAACCCTCGATGCTCATTATGTGAAAGATATTATGTACTACTTTGATAATCCCAAGAAAACCACATTAAACTATGTAATGGGAGTAACGTTGGATCAACGTGAATACTTTAGGTATTATCGCTTGACACAAAAAGGGAAACTGTTATGGGATCAAATTCATATGTTGCATTGGTATGCTCGGCAACTATGCTTGACATATGATTATACTTGTTGCTCTAGGATGAAGGCTCCACACCTTCCCTTTTCATGCAAATTTAATGATAATGAAACCTTAGCTTCTTATGCTAATGGTATATATGATTATTATGATGTGGAACAAATAGAAGAATTCATTGCTTTTAAGGGTGCTTATGAAATTGAATCTCCGTTTAAAAAGAATGATGCTTTTGATGATGATGTTTATAGGCCTAAACGTCTTGCTATATTGAAATATTTCCATTTGAATTATGAATATAACTCTGATATTGATGCGTTTATTGAGAAGGTCTCCGCTGTCCAAGAAGACACTAATATTTTGCAGGAATCTATGGAAGAAGAAATTGATTACATTGTGAGCTCATTAGATGAAAAGGATGACGAGGAGAGCGGACAACAAAAGGAGGAAGAGCGGATTAGCTACCCATGCCCACCTTCTAATGAGAGTAACCCTTCAACTCATACATTGTTTAATTTACGTTTGTGCTTACCGAAGGATGACTGCTATGATGATTGCTATGATCCCTTTGATTTGTTTGAAATATCCCTTTTTGATGATGCTTGCTACGCTTGTGGCTAAGATGCCAATATGAATTATGCTTATGGAGATGAACTTGCCATAGTTCCTTATGTTAAACATGAGATAGTTGCTATTGCACCCACATATGATAGTCCTATTATCTTTTGGAATTCTCCAAACTACACTATATCGGAGAAGTTCACACTTATTAAGGATTATATTGATGGGTTGCCTTTTTCCATTACACATGATGTTTTTGATGAATATAATATGCATGTGCTTGCTGCTCCTACTTGCAATTATTATGAGAGAGGAACTACATCTCCGCCTCTCTAGATTTCCAACATGATAAAATTGCAAGAAACTGCTTACACTATGCATTGGACTTTACTTGATGTGCATGAATTGTTCTTGTATGACATGCCTATGCATAGGAAGAGAGTTAGACTCCGTTGTTGCATGACACATATCAATTTGTTCTCACTACTCAATGCCAAATCATTACTAATTAAAATTGGCTTTGATATACCTTGGAATCCGGGTGGATCCACTACTTGAGCACTATATGCCTAGCTTAATGGATTTAAATAAAGCGCTGCTAGGGAGACAACCCGGAAGTTTTAGAGAGTCATTTATTTCTGTTGTGTGCTTTTATAAAGTTTAAAAACAAAAAAAATAAAGAGGGGAACCTAAAACTTTTTCAAAAAGAAAAGTGAAAGTAGGAAGGACGAGCGCCGTCGAAATGGGGGAGCTCCTTGAACTTTGTTCATGCCCATGGATACTTTGCAAATCTTGAATTACAGAAACTTTTCAACAAAAAATATTATCCCCTTGTACAATTCCATTGTATTATAAAAATAATGTGCCAAGAGTTTCCTTTAGGATGATTAAACTGCTTGTTGGTTTGTGCGGTGCAAAAACAGAAACTTTGGATGTAGTGCGATATTTTACATTTTTTTACTGGAACATCGAAAGGATCTGAAACTTTTTGAAAAGTCTTTCTATAAAAATTGTTTATTTTTCCTAATTTTTTCAGAATGTTTAGAGTTACAGAAGTATGGTTAATGTTCAGATTATTACAGATTGTCCTGTTTTCACAGATTACTATTATAGCTTCATTATTTGCATATGTTTGAATTCTTGTTGAAGCCTCCTTGACTTGGGGCCATAGAATTGTGATAGCATACTGTGGGTAATGTTTGTTCATAATTATACAATAATGTTAGCAGTACATGATGGGATTTCATTGATCATATGCACTAACCCCGCCACTAAAAGTTCGGTAAAGTTTTGTGTGGATGAAGTGTTCGAAGATCGATGATGTCTTGATGTGAGAAGAAGGAGGAGAGGCAAGAGCTCAAGCTTGGGGATGCCCAAGGCACCCCAAGTAAATATTCAAGGAGACTCAAGCGTCTAAGCTTGGGTATGCCCCGGAAGGCATCCCATCTTTCTTCAACAAGTATTGGTATGTTTTCGGATTCGTTTCGTTCACATGATATACGTAAAATCTTGGAGCGTCGTGTGCTTTTTCTTTTTCTTTTAATAAATGCACCATGCTGGTATGAGATAGTCCTTGATTGATTTATAGAATGCTCTTTGCACTTCACTTATATCTTGCTTCACTTATATCATTTGAAGTTTGGATTGCCTGTTTCTCTTTGCATAGAAAACCGCCATTTGTAGAATGCTCTTTTGCTTCACTTATATTTGTTAGAGCGTGGGCATATCTTTTGTAGAAAGAATTTAAACTCTCTTTCTTCACTTATAACTATTTAGAGAGTTGACAGGTATTGGTCATTCACATGGTTAGTCATAAAATCCTACATAAACTTGTAGATCGCTGAATATGATATGTTTGATTCCTTGCAATAGTTTTGCGATATAAAGATGGTGATATTAGAGTCATGCTAGTGGGTTGTTGTGGATTGTAGAAATACTTGTGTTGAGGTTTGTGATTCCCGAAGCATGCACGTAGGGTGAACCGTTATGTGATGAAGTCGGAGCATGATATATTTTTTGATTGTCATCCTTTGTGTGGAGGTCGGGATTGCGCGATGGTTAACTCCTACCAACCCTTCCCCTAGGAGCATGCGTGTAGTACTTTGTTTCGATGGCTTGTAGATTTTTGCAATAAGTATATGAGTTCTTTATGACTAATGTTGAGTCCATGGATTATACGCACTCTCACCCTTCCACCATTGCTAGCCTCTCTTGTACCGCGCAACTTTCATCGGTACCATACACCCACCTTATATCCTTCCTCAAAACAGCCACCATACCTACCTATTATGGCATTTCCATAGCCAATCCGAGACATATTTCCATGTAACTCCACCGTTCCGTTTATTATGACATGCACCATCATTGTCATATTGCCTTGCATGATTGTAAGACAACTAGCATTATGTTTTCATGGCTTGTCCGTTTTTTGATGTCATTGCTATGCTAGATCATTGCACATCCCGATACACCGCCGGAGGCATTCATATAGAGTCATACTTTGTTCTAGTATCGAGTTGTAAGTAAATAAAAGTGTGATGATCATCATTATTAGAGCATTGTCTCGTGTGAGAAAAAAAGAAGAGAAAGGCCAAATAAAATAAGAGAGATGGCCCAAAAAAAGAGAGGGGCTAAAAAAAAGGGAAAAGCTCCCCCAAAAAAATGAGAGAAAAGAGAGAAGAGGCAATGTTACTATCCTTTTACCACACTTGTGCTTCATCATATCACCATGTTCTTCATGATAGAGAGTCTCCTATGTTGTCACTTCCATATACTAGTGGGAATTTTCATTAAGAACTTGGCTTGTATATTCCAACGTCGGGCTTCCTCAAATGCCCTAGGTCTTCATGAGCAAGCAAGTTGATGCACACCCACCAGTTTTCTTTTGAGCTTTCATACACTTATAGCTCTAGTCCATCCGTTACATGGCAGTCCCTACTCACTCACATTGATATCGATTGATGGACATCTCCATAGTCCATTGATTTGCCTAGTTGATGTGAGACTTTCTCCCTCCTTTTGTCTATCACCACCTTCTATTCCACCCATAGTGCTATGTCCATGGCTCATGCTCATGTATTGCATGAAAGTTGAAAAAGTTTGAGAATACTAAAGTATGAAACAATTGCTTCGCTAAAACCGGGGTCGTGCATGATTTAAATATTTTGTGTGGTGAAGATGGAGCATAGCCAGACCATATGATTTTGTAGGGATAACTTTCTTTGGCCATGTTATTTTGAAAATACATGATTGCTTTATTTGTATGCTTGAAGTATTATTGTCTTAATGTCAAATGATAGACTATTGCTTTGAATCACTCATGTCCTAATATACATGCCATGATTAGATTACACGATCAAGATTATGCTAGGTAGCATTCCACATCAAAAATTATCTTTTTTATCATTTACCTACTCGAGGACGAGCAGGAATTAAGCTTGGGGATGCTGATATGTCTCCGTCGTATCTATAATTTTTTATTGTTCCATGCCAATATTTTAAACATTCATATACTTTTGGCAACTTTTTATACTATGTTTGGGACTAACATATTGATCCAGTGTTGTCATGGTTTTGTCACGGCAGATGTCCTAGCAAAATGACTTAGTCATGAGGCCATCGCTACGGGTTAGCTTAAAGGGGTTAAAGCGGACGAGGACACGGGGTTTTTTATACTAGTTCGGCCCCTTCGATGAAGGTAAAAGCCTACGTCTAGTTTGGTGTAGTATTGCTAGGGTTTCGATGACCAGGGAGCGAATCCGCTTGCCTGTGTCTCGAGCTATTGTTCTCTGCCTTGAACCGTTGCCGGGTCGTCCCTTTATATACAGGTGACGCCCGGTCCGGTTTACAGAATCCCGAGGCTGGCTCATAAACGTGTATGTCTCAGTCTCTATCCTTCCTATGTTACATCACAAGTTACACATCATATGGCGGTTTACAAATCATGGGCCTAATGCCTCTTGGACCTTAAGCTTCTTAGACTAAAGCGTCTTGCTCCATGTTCGGCTGGGCTTCAGTAGAAATAATCTTCATAGGCATAAATCGGCCCCTCCTGGGCGGTTTACACCTAGTAATAATATCCCTTACATTAGGCCCCAGATTGATTTGAACCTGTTCATGTCAATCTTCAACGTCTTATATAGGTGTCCTCTTCCACAGCTTCAAGTACTTCATAAACTGGCATGATGTCATCTTCTCAGATTGCATTTAATCCGTCGTGACATCATCTGCTCACTTAACACTTGTACCTGTTTTTATTTTTCATTCATTAAAAGCTCCGAAGATCGAGGCGACAGTATCGTCCCATATCTACTTTTTCGGCTCCTCGATTCCCGCGCGTGCCGTTTTATCCTTCGGTCTATAAATAGGGCAGAGGGGCATCTCTTTTTTCCCCTTGCCTCTTCTTCTTCTTCCTCCATTCGTTTGTACTCAAGCTTCGCCGCCGTCGTCAAGCTTCGCATCTCCGTCAGGTCTTGGCCGCTGCATCAACCTGAACGGTTCCGAAACTCGCTGGCGCTTCTCCGCACCCGACGCCTCGGGTACGTCCTCTCCTTACCCTGCTCAAAGATCTTGTTTTAGGGTTCCTTCACACGAGCTCGCGGGTAGGCATTGTTCTTCGCAGTTCTTCGCCATAGCCCAGTAGTTTCGCCGTAGATCTAAGTCTCCTTTTTGATAACTGTAGGAGTAACTCCGCTCCTTCACCATGCCTTTATCTTTCCCAATGTGACTAGTTAGATTGCATCTGCTATGACCTTCATCACATCTGCTGAATATAACCTAAATATCTCTGAATTTTCAACATGCTGTAGATCCGTATCTTTATTACTGTCCATGTGAAACCTGTTTATTCACGACTTCAGATCTGTATCTTGTATATCCTTGTCGGTGGTTTAACTTTCTCAAACACTGTAATCCGGTAGACGCCATTGTTTTTTAGCTGCTCCAGATGCCTTATCTTAATCCGGTAGATCCCATTAGGCCCCTGCCTAAACCGCCGTTTAGACCAATACCTTTATAGAGCATGCCGGTTTACACTTGCTTTGATTGTAAACCGGCTCTTCATTGTATTTTCAGACTTTTCCTTCGGAAAAAATGGCTACTCAAGCCAAGCAGTTTGTCCCCTACAACTGGGTCCGATCCCGGATTACTAAGGAGGATTTAGATAAAATGGCCAAAATTGGTGGTTTAGGCCCAAAAAATGTCCTTCACTGGAGGGTTCCCGGATCAGAATGTCCTCCAGAGCCCAAAGAGGGAGAGGTTGTCATTTTCTTTGATCACTTAGCCCGGGGATTTAGCCCTCCCGGGTCAAAGTTCTTCCGCGACGTGGTAGCAAATTTCCAACTTCATCCGCAAGATCTTGGTCCCAACTCTGTGTCAAACATTTGCAATTTCCAAGTCTGTTGTGAAGTTTATCTGCAAGAGGAGCCGTTAGTTGAATTGTTCCGGGATTTCTTTCACCTAAACCGTCGCACGGAATTTCATGACGGTCCAAACACTGAGCTTGGCGAGATGACTATTCAGAAAAGGAAAGATGTTACTTTTCCTCACGCCAGTCTCCACAGCCATCCAAAAGAGTGGAATCAGACTTGGTTCTACTACTTAGATACTTCCCCCGCAGATGAGAATCCGTTGCCGGGCTATCGCTCCCACCGTCTTTCAGAAAATCACCCCTTTCCATAGCGGCTAAGTGCCCAGGAACTAGCTCAGTATGCCCCTCAGCTTTCAAAGCTCAGGGCCTTTATGGCCAATGGTTTGACAGGGGTTGATTTCGTCCACTCCTGGATTTCTTGGAGTATTCTCCCACTAAGCCGATGTTCCGGTTTAATGTGTGAGTATACTGGGAATCACAAAGATCCTTTGCGCCACATAGAAGCGGTGTTATCAGAAAACGAGGTCAATGAGTCAGTCAAGAGGCTGCTGAATTTGCCTATCGAAGCTTGCAGTCAGACCGGCTTGGCACCCTTCTGTGTGACTAACAAACCACCATTGGTAAAAATCTCTTCCCTATTGTTTTTCTTTGTTTTAATCCGTATGCAGCACTTGTCTTGAAATGTCTTTATTTCTTTCAATAGGACAATGAAAACCCAAGATAAACCGGCGAAAGTACCTCACCAAAAAACCAAGGCTATCAAGAAGAAGAAGAAGACCGCCGCGTCTGGATCCAATGCAGAAGAAGATGAACTAGCCTCTGAGGTACCACCTGATTCTTTTGACTTCCTTGTCTTTTCTTTACCTGCATTTTTATTAACAATGACTATTCCCAGGGACACGCCAAAGGCAGTAAAGCGGACGATGTTGAGGTAATTACTCTTTCTTCTGGTTCAGAACCGTTGCCATCACAAAAAGTTCGTCGGACAAGCCGGAAAGTACTGTTTTCTCATCCTTTCTCTTATTTGGATCCAAACTTTCTTTTGAAGAAACAACAACATGAAGCTCGCCGCACTACTCGTCATAGTGGTCACGTTATTGAATCCACCGGATTAACACACACTCAAGCTCGGAGGCGCCGTTCCGAGGTTTTACTTACCCCAGATGCTCTTTACCCCAAAGCAGGTCTTATTCGACAACCCCTTAATCATTCTGACTCAAATTATCAAGAAACTCCCCATTCTTCTTCTGACGAATCAACAGCCACGCAGGTTCCTCCCCTCAAGACGGTTCCTGGGTAAGTTGCTTTTCACTTTGTCCGATTTAGCGTTTACCTTTGACTCTTCTGATTTTCATTATCTTTAACTTTTGCAGAAAACCCAAGCTAGCAAAAAGGCCAAACTGAATAAGCCAATGGGCGATAATGCGAATCTTGAACCGGCTGAGGATCCTAAACATACTGAAGAACCCATTGATACTTTAAATGACGATCCTATTCCTACGGATCAAGAGGCCTTTTTTGACCAAGCAAACATTCCAATAGATGACGACAATGAACCGGCTGATGCTGTCCGATCCAGCCCTGCTCCTGCTAATCCCACTAAGAAAACGGCCGCTTCAACTAGAGATGTTGAAATCACTGGGACTGGGTTTACTACTCCTGGTGAGCCTGTCGCTTTATCCAAGCATTCTGCCAAGGATGAAGTTCTCAGCAAGGACAAAGGCAAGTGGAGTACTGATATGTCCAGCTACGCTCAGCTCAGCGCCCAGGAGCTCCATTCCGGCTATCTAAACCGGTTGTACACTAGCCGTGATCATGAAGATGGATTGGTAAATTTAATGAAGGAGCGCTATGAGGTGACCTCTCTGCCTTTGACTTGTCTTCTATTTCTGCTTGCACTTTGCAACTTATCTTTACTCCCTCGTAGCCCCCAAGTGCCGGTTTAGCCCTTTAGGGTGAACCGGGACTTTACTATATCCAGTAGATAGTCTGTTTTGCACATGTGTAGTCCCCAAGGTCCGGTTTATTCCTTTAGGATGAATCGGGACTTAACCTTGAATTCTGCTCTGGACG
The DNA here is from genome assembly GCA_902687465.1 of Secale cereale. NCBI lineage: Eukaryota > Viridiplantae > Streptophyta > Magnoliopsida > Poales > Poaceae > Secale > Secale cereale. Next base: position 314,662,677 of record LR738715.1, on the reverse strand, counting down.
ATGTCACATTAGCCCCCAAGTGCCAAGTATATAACTTGTTTATGTGCTTGGGACTTTGACTGAAAAGTCGATTTAACTTCAAATATACATTAGCCCCCAAGTGTCAAGTGCATAACTTGTTATGTGCTTGGGACTTGACTGAGATGCCTCATTAATATATAACGTGCTTTCCTTTTGGCAGACTGATTTGAACCGGAAGAACTCTGAAGTGACTGAGCTCCGGGATACTTTGAAGTGCCAAGAAACTGCTGCTCTCAAAGTCAAATACCAGCTGACCCTTGCCTTAGCAAACTTAGAAAAACTGAAGAAAGATTTTGAATAGGAGCGGTCAGATTGGAATGCTGAGAAGGTTGCCTTGGAGAAGAGGGCCATTGATGTAGAGGCTGCTCTTAATCCGGTCACAGAAAAATTGTCCGGATTAAAGCAGCAGATTAATGCCATGATAACTGCCATCTTTGGTAAGTACTATTAACATAGCTCTGAACATTGCAATCCTGTACTGTTCTGGTTTAACACATACTTGTGAATGCAGGACGACGCATTGCTCATCTTGGCGATGACATGCAAAAGAAACTGAAGGCCGCATACCTCTGGTGGAGCAGTTATATTCCGGCGCTCAGAGGGCTGTCAGTGCTATCTCGCATAATAAACCGGCTCCTACCACAATCAAGGGTACTTTGGAAAAGCTATCCATTCTGCCTGCCCGCCTCGTGGAGGTGAAGAAGTCGTCTGCAAGGGCGGGTGCTCTGATGGCTTTAACTCGAGCGAAAGCTTGGGTGCCTGATTTTGATCCGGCAGAGGCGATGAACGGCTACCCAAGTATAAAGGAAGATGGATCAACCTTTTCCAGCGATGACTTACGTGCATTAACCAAGGATATGCGGCCTCTGGCTAGCAAACTAGCTGACGAGGCTAATCTGTCTAGATATCATCCAGGATATGATGCTGAGAACGTGCAGGCAGAGCGTCCGGCTTATGAGATTGAAAATCTTATTCCACCCATCCGTAAGCACACTTTTGCTCCTGACATTGATCCGTCAGACCTCGTGAATGATGAAGTTTATTTCCAAGATTTGACCAAGATTGACTGGACCACTACTGACTTCCAGCAGCTGGAAGAGACTGTCGAAGAACCGGAGCAAGCTGATCCTCAACCTTCATGTCAAGCTGACGCACAGTCTTATACCAGTGTCGGTTTAAGTTTTATATCCCAGTGCTTGAGAAAAAAACTAATATTCTTTTGGGCTCTCTAGCGCCTTGTAATAGGATAGCTGAGATACTTTGTGTTCGTCACATACTATCATTTGTATGAGATTGCTTCAGTTGTCAACTTCTTAATTATGTCCTGCTTTCAATACCTTTGATGGTTTATTTTACTTGCTTCTGTATAAAACAATGTTTAAAGTGTCCTGGCGGTTTATCGCCGGACGGGTCATAATGCCCAAACACATGGTCTAAGTTTATAACTTGAACTGTGTATAAAGTATAAAGTATGTATCATACCTGTAATTAAGTGTATCATGGTGATCCTTAATCCGGTAGGAAGAAATAATGACCCAAGGTGCAAGTGTTGATGACTCCTTTGATTATTTGCAGTTCATCATGAAAACCGAACCGGGTTATGATGAACTCCGGTTTAACTGTAGTTAGCACTGGTGTTTGTAACCCAGACTAAAGTTCTATGAACGCAGGTGTAGTGGCAACTTATAGTCATCCACTCCCTGAATTAATGGACTTGGATGGACACCAATGACCTTGAAGATAAAAAATGTATAGAAAATAAAAAATAATTTTTTGGGCAAATAAGACCATGTAGTCGAGGCTTTTTACGAGCTGCCAGGCTCCAAATTCGAGGCTTTTTATGAGCTGCCAGGCTACTGTCATTAACCATTTTGCAAAGCCTATTAAGATGGTCCTCAATCCTTAACCAAATCATTAATGTTAATGTTACCAAGTTCAGAGTCTGTAAAGATTGACTTGTGTAAATACTTGATGATCGTCAATTTAACGTTACCAAGTTCAAGGTCTATAAAGATTGACTTGTGTATACGTTTGACGGGTCGTACTAGGTTTACCTGGGCGGAGTGACTTACTTAATGCAGGCAGGCTAATCCGGGGTTTTAGGTGTATACACCAGGCTTCCAAGCCGTGACTACTACAAGGGTTGTCAACTCGTTGATGCTTTGCATCAGGAGCCCCCAGGTAGCATTTGAGCTATGCTCGTCGGGGCCTATGCTTGAGTCGTGATAGGCATCAAAACTCCCTTTTGCCCCTCATCATCATGTGGGAATTGCCAAAGCAACCAGAGCTATGCTCTTATGATGGCCTTGACGTGGTCGCCGGTTTAAGAGGCCATAGGAACTCCCTTGCACACAGAAGCCCCCATGTGACAAACTCTTATGAAAAAAGGCGGCTGATACCCGGGGGCGCCGGTTTATTATATTAATCATAATATATACATTGCAATGATATGTACATAAAGCGGAGCCTATGGCTCAGGTGTAGTAAGGTCGAAGAAGAGCGATGTTCCACGGCCGTCTGGTCTCCTCCTTCGCCGTATGTGAGTCCTTATGTTCTCGAACGTCGACGAGGTAATATGACCCATTCTGCAGGTTCTTACTGACCACAAAGGGTCCTTCCCAAGGTGGGGATAACTTGTGCATGTCTGTCTGGTCTTGGATGAGCCGGAGCACCAGATCTCCTTCTTGAAACGTTCTGGTTTTAACCCGGCGACTATGGTACCGGCGCAGATCTTGCTGATAAATCACTGATCGAGCGGCTGTCGTGTTTTGTTCTTCATCCAGCCGGTCCAATGCATCTTGCCTTGCTTTTTCGTTATCAGCTTCGACGTAAGCCGCCACCCGCGGCGAGTCATGACGGATATCACTAGGGAGGACCGCTTCAGCTCCATATACCATGAAGAAAGGCGTGTACCCTGTGGATCTGTTAGGTGTAGTGTTGATGCTCCATAGCACAGATGGTAACTCCTCCACCCAACAACCCGGTGTCCTCTGCAAAGGAACCATAAGCCGGGGTTTGATGCCTCTCAAGATCTCTTGATTGGCTCTTTCAGCTTGGCCATTAGACTGAGGGTGAGCTACTGATGATACATCAAGGCGGATGTGCTCTCATTGACAGAACTCCTCCATAGCCCCCTTGGATAGATTGGTACCATTATCAGTTATAATGCTGTGTGGAAAGCCAAACCAGAAAATCACCTTTTTGATGAACTGAACCGCCATTGCTGCATCACACTTACTGACTAGTTCCGCTTCAACCCATTTGGTAAACTTATCCACCGCAACCAAAAGGTGGGTCTTCTTATCTTGGGATCTCTTGAAGGGTCCAACCATATCAAACCCCCAAGTTGCAAACGGCCAAGTAATTGGAATCATTCTCAATTCCTGCGCTGGTATATGAGCACGCCGTGAGAACTTCTGACAAGCATCACATTTTCTGACCAAGTCCTCTGCGTCGGCATGAGCCATCAACCAGTAGAACCCATGATGAAACGCTTTAGCCACCAAAGATTTTGAACCGGCATGATGACCACAATCTCCCTCATGGATCTCTCTAAGAATATCACAGCCTTCATCTGGCGATACACACCGCTGAAACGCCCCAGAAACGCTGCGATGATGTAGTTCTCCATTGACAATAGTCCTTGACTTGGATCGCCAAACTATCTGTCTAGCCAAGACTTCGTCCTCTGGTAACTCACCGCAACTCATGTACGCCAGGTAGGGAAGCGTCCAATCCGGAATAACATGAAGCGCCGCGACCAATTGTGCCTCCGGATCAGGAACAGCCAACTCCTCTTCTGAAGGTAATTGCACTGACGGATTGTGTAATACATCCAGGAAGGTATTGGGTGGAACTGGTTTACGTTGAGAACCCAGCCGGCTTAACGCATCAGCCGCTTCATTCTTTCGTCGGTCTATATGATCCACTTGATAACCCTTGAAGTGTCCAGCAACAACATTTACCTCTCGTCGATATGCTACCATAAGTGGATCTTTGGAATCCCACTTGCCAGACACTTGCTGCGCCACCAGGTCTGAATCGCCAAAGCATTTAACCCGGCTTAAATTCATCTCCTTGGCCATCCGTAGACCATGGAGGAGAGCTTCATACTCAGCTGCATTGTTAGTACAAGGTAACATTAAACGAAGGACATAACAGAACTTATCACCTCGTGGGGAAGTTAATACGACTCCAGCCCCCGAGCCCTCCAATTGCCTGGATCCATCAAAGGGAATAGTCCAATATGTGTGATCCGGCTTTTCCTCTGGTGCTTGCAACTGTGTCCAATCGTTGATGAAATCCACCAATGCTTGGGATTTTATCGCAGTACGGGGCACATACTTCAATCTGTGCGGGCTAAGCTCAATGGCCCACTTTGCAACCCGACCAGTAGCCTCTTTGTTCTGGATTATATCCCCCAACGGAGCTGAACTGACCACAGTGATTGGATGGCCTTGAAAATAGTGCTTTAGCTTCCGGTTTGCCATGAAGACTCCATACACCAATTTCTGCCAATGCGGATATCTCTGTTTTGATTCAATGAGCACCTCACTGATGTAGTAAACCGACCGTCGAACCGGATATTCTTTGCCTGCCTCCTTACGTTCTACCACAATGGCAACGCTTACTGCATGGGCATTAGCAGCCACATATAACAACATCGGCTCATTATCAACTGGTGCAGCAAGGACGGGCGGTTCTGCTAATTGCTTCTTCAACTCTTCGAACGCAGCATCCGCAGCATCACTTCAAACAAAGCGGTCTGTCTTTTTATCATGTGATAAAGCGGGATAGCCTTCTCTCCCAAATGGCTGATAAACCGGCTAAGCGCCGCAATACGGCCCGCCACGCGTTGGATATCATTGATGCACGACGGTTTAGCCAAGGATGTAATTGCCTTGATCTTCTCTGGATTAGCTTCAATTCCCCTGTTTGATACCAAGAATCCCAGGAGCTTGCCTGCCGGAACACCAAAAACACACTTATCCGGATTAAGCATCATTTTGCAAATCCGGAGATTATCGAAGGTTTCTTTCAAGTATGTTATTAACGTCTCCTCCTTCCTGGATTTCACCACAATGTCATCCACATACGCATGAACATTCCGCCCAATCTGTCCATGAAGGCAGTTCTGCACACAACGCTGATAGGTCGCCTGGGCACTCTTAAGCCCAAATGGCATAGATACATAGTAGAAGGCTCCAAAGGGAGTTATAAAGGATGTCTTCTCCTGGTCCTTAACTGCCATATTGATCTGATGATAACTTGAATATGCGTCCAAAAAACTTAGTCGCCCACAACCTGCCGTAGCATCAATGATCTGATCAATACGGGGGAGGGCAAAGGGATCAGTTGGGCAAGCTTTGTTCAGATCTGTGTAATCAACACACATTCGCCAAGTGCCATTTTTCTTAAGCACTAGCATCGTATTAGCCAACCACTCTGGATGAAATACCTCAATTATAAAGCCTCCTGCTAAGATCCTAGCCACTTCTTCACCAATAGCCTTACGCCTTTCTTCATTGACGCGGCACAGAAATTGCTTAACCGGTTTAAACTTAGGATCAATGTTGAGAGTGTGCTCAGCGAGTTCCCTCGGTACACGTGGCATGTCAGAAGGTTTCCATGCAAAAATTTCCCGATTCTCATGGAGGAACTCGATGAGTGCGCTTACCTATTTTGGATCTAGGTTAGCACTGATGGTGAACTGCTTGGATGAACCGCCAGGAACAAAGTCAACCTGTTTGGTCTCTTTGGCTGATTTGAACTTCAAAGCCGGATCATGCTCTGTGGTTAGCTTTTTCAACGGAGACATATCTGCCGGATCAACATTATCTTTATAAAACTTCAGCTCCTCAGTTGCAAAAACCGCCTCAGCATAAGATGCATCACCTTCATCGCACTCCAATGCAATCTTGCGACTCCCATGGACCATAATGGTTCCCTTGTGGCCCGGTATCTTGAGCTGTAGATAGACATAACACGGCCTTGCCATGAACTTAGCGTAAACCGGCCGTCCGAACAGGGCGTGATACAGGCTCTTGATCTTTACCACTTCAAAGGTCAAAGTCTCTGACCTGGAATCATGCTCATCTCCAAAAGTGACCTCCAAATCTATCTTGCCAACTGTATACGCCGATTTACCGATCACCACCCCATGAAAAACTATGTTGGACTGCCGAAGCTTCTTATTCGTCAGCCCCATGCGCCGGAAAGTCTCATAGTATAGAATGTTGATGCTATTGCCACCGTCCATAAGCACCTTGGTAAACCTGTAGCCACCCACCTGAGGTTCCACAACTAGAGCCAGCTGACTCGGATTATCAACCCGAGGCGGATGATCCTCTCGGCTCCACACAATGGGCTGTTCTGACCAACGTAGGCAACGCGGCACCGTCGGTTCAACAGAATGCACTGCCCTCTTGTAAACCTTCTCATCACGTTTACATAAGCTCGTGGTGAAGACATGATACTGCCCACTGCTCAGCTCCTTCGGATTATTCTGATATTCGGATTGTTGCTGCTGTTGGCGCTGTTGATTTCCCTGATTGTTATAACCGCCCTGGCCGTGCTGTTGGTTATGCTGATTGTGCCCGTTGTGGTTGCTGTTATTGCCTTGGTACCCTGAACCAGACCCACCCCCTTGATAACCCGGCCCGTGAAAACCGGGAACCGATCCGCCGGACGGTCCATGATCGTATCGAGACCGGTTCATGATTTCCTGCATAATAAAACAGTCCTTCCAGAGGTGTGTAGCTGGCTTTTCTGCTGTACCATGCCTTGGGCAAGGTATGTTCATCTGACGTTCCAGATTAATAGGCGGCCTCCCACTTCATGGGGGCGGTCTACCCTTGCGGCGCTGTCCGTCCTCCTGAGCATTGGTGTTGGCCACAAAATCTGAGTTGTTGTCCGCTTTACGCTTATCGTTGTATCCTTGATTCTCCGGGTTGGGCTGTGGCGCCTTACCATTCTTGTTTACCGTCCCTGACTTGTCATTATCGGAGTCTGGGTATTTGGTACTATCTGAGTCCGCATATTTCACTAAAGCGCCCATGAGTGTCCCCGTGTCGTCACAATTACGCTTGAGCCGTCCCAACTTCAACTTCAAAGGTTCAAACTGGCAATTGCCTTCCAAGGTTACCACTGATGTGCTCGGGTTGATGCTAGTGGAGGAATGCAGGATCTATGATACTCGACGCACCCAACTACTTGTTGACTCATGCTCCCCTTGAACGCAGGAAGCTAAATCGACGACAGACATTGGCTGTTTGCACGTGTCTTTGAAGTTATTGATAAACCGGCGGCGCAATTCGGCTCATGATCGGACGGAATTGGGTGACAAGCCCTTCAGCCAAGTGCGAGCTGTACCTTCTAACATCATTGTGAAATACTTAGCGCACGATGCATCATCCACATCTAGCATCTCCATTGCCATCTCATAACTTTCAACCCATGTCTCCGGGGATAGATCCGCCGTGTAGTTGGGCACCTTGCGTGGTCCTTTGAAATCCTTGGGCAGTTTCACGTTGCGCAAAGTGGGAGTAAGACAAGGCACTCCCAGGGATCTAGACATAACCCCCGATTCAACTGAGGTAGAAGGACGAACTGGCGTTGCCTGACGGGCTTCATGCTCTGCTGCTAACTCGACTTCCCGGCGCTGCATGCCCTGATCCACCACGTTGTGAGTATTCGCGTCTCCTCATGCCGGATCATCCTGCCGCGGTGGATTACGTCTCCGTGCGCTGCTTGATACAGTCGGTTCATCCAGATGCCTAGTGTAACTCCGGCTTGGGCGAGGGGTTGAATGAATCCTCTCACGGTTGTGAGAATAAGCTTGCTGTTGAGTTAGCGCTGTTTCCAAAAACTCCCTGGCCCGTCGTGCCTCCACCGCTACGGGGGATGTTCCTTCAATGGGAAGGGCGGCCAGTCGTGACGCAGCAGCGACTATGTTATCCAATGGATTAGAGTAATGACCGGGAGGGGTGGGCACATGCGGCGGTGGGACCACCTGGCGGGTCGGCTCCGCAGCCTGTGGCTGGACTGACGCTCCTGTGCCCGGCGCTCCTCCCCGGCTTACCTCCGGCTGGTTACTGGTTCCTGCTCCTGGCGTGCTAAAAAGATTCCTTGCCTCATAAACCGGTGGCAGGCGAGATTGTTGCCTTCTCATCATTACTTCGTGTGAAGCGGTCTGATCCAACATGAGTCGATAAGCTTGAGCATCAAGCTCAGCCTGCTTTGCAGCCATTCTGGTTTTCTCAGCAGCCAGGTCCAACTTGGCTTGATCTATCCAGCCTTTCACCTGAGCGACTTCCGCATCATGCTGCTCCTTATTGGCCTGGGCTACCTCTGCTATTAACAGCGATGTCAAAGTATCAAGCAAGACATATAAAGTTTCAGCCGGCGACGGATCAGGACCTCCAGCCCTAGCTCCCACCATGTCTGATGTTAACGCCGCTGTAGTTGATGCCTGCTACATAGGTTGTGATCCGGCCATGAAGACGGCAATTCGGTTTTGCGGATCGAGGGGGTCCGGAATACTGTCACCATCGGAACAGCCCTCAGATCAGCCGTCTTGCAACAGATATAAAGATTCTGTCTCTCCGGAAGACAATTCATCGCCAGAATAAACAACAGTCTCACCGCCAGAGTCCGATCCGTCCTCGGCTTGCACTTCATGCACTGCTCCAACGAAGACGTGCTTCATGGCGGGCTGAATCCGGGCAGGTCTCGCACGCTGAGCCGGCTCGATGATGTTGGGGAAGATGTCCGGCTCAGGGCCCGGTTCGCTGATCTTGCCAATGAAGACGTGGATGCCGCCGAAGGGGACCCGGTACCCGTATTCGATTGGATCGGCCTCGGGGCCCCAGCCTGCATCGTCGATGTAGATCTTGCCGTGACGACTCTTAGTCATCCGGCCCACTGCGTAGCCCTTGAGTCCTTCAAAGATGCCCTTGAAGAACTCGAAACCATCGTGCGATAGCCCCACGGTGGGCACCAACTGTCGTGGTTTTGTCATGGAAAATGTCCTAGCAAAAGGACTTAGTCGTGAGGCCATCGCTACGGGTTAGCTTAAAGGGGTTAAAGCGGACGAGGACACAGGGGTTTTTATACTAGTTTGGCCCCTTCGATGAAGGTAAAAGCCTACGTCTAGTTTGGCGTAGTATTGCTAGGGTTTCGATGACCAGGGAGTGAATCCGCTTGCCTCTGTCTCGAGCTGTTGTTCTCTGCCTTGAACCGTCGCCTGGTCGTCCCTTTATATATGAGGTGACGCCCGGTCCGTTTTACCGAATCCCGAGGCCGGCTCATAAATGTGTCCGGCTCGGTCTCTATCCTTCCTATCTTACATCACAAGTTACACATCATATGGCGGTTTACAAATCATGGGCCCTAATGCCTCTTGGACCTTAAGCTTCTTGGACTAAAGCATCTTGCTCCATGTTCGGCTGGGCTTCAGTAGAAATAATCTTCATAGGCATAAACCGGCCCCTCCTGGGCGGTTTACACCTAGAAATAATATCCCTGACAAGTGCCCAGTGCCAGTTCCTATTTGTTGTATGTTTTTTGTTTCGCAGAATATCCATATCAAACGGAGTCCAAACGGGGTAAAAACGGACGGAGATATTTTTTGGAATATATGTAAATTTTGGGAAGAGGAACCAACCTGAGACGATGCCTGAGTGGCCCACGAGGGTGGGGGGCGCGCCCTGGGCCCTCATGGACACTCTGTAAGGCAAATGCTGGCCTTCTTTTGCCGCAACAAATCTAATGTCCGGATAAAAACCGTGTCCAAAATTCAGCCCAATCGGAGTTACGGATCTCCACGGATTTAAGAAACGGTGAAGGGCCAGAATCTGGGAACGCAGAAACAGAGAGAGACAGAGAGATAGATCCAATCTCGGAGGGGCTCTCGCTCCTCCCACGCCATGGAGACCATGGACTAGAGGGGAAACTCTTCTCCCATCTAGGGATAAGGTCAAGGAAGAAGAAGAAGAAGGAGGGGGCTCTCTCCCCCTCGCTTCCGGTGGCACCGGAGTGCAGCCGGGGCCATCATCGTCACATCAATCTACACCAACAACTTCACCACTGTCATCACCAACTCTCCCCCCTCAATGCAGCGGTGTAACCCCTCTTCTACCCGCTGTAATCTCTACTTAAACATGGTGCTCAATGCTATATATTATTTCCCAATCATGTATGGCTATCATATGATGTTTGAGTAGATCCGCTTTGTCCTATGGTTTAATTGATGATCGTGGTTGGTTTGAGTTGCATGTTTTATTATTGGTGCTGTCCTATGGTGCTCTCCCTGTCGCGCAAGCGTGAGGGATCCCCGCTGTAGGGTTTGCAATATGTTCATGATTTGCTTATGGTGGGTGGCGTGAGTGACAGAAGCACAGACTCGAGTAAGTAGGTTGTTTGCGTATGGGGATAAAGAGGACTTGATACTTTAATGCTATGGTTGGGTTTTACCTTAATGATCTTTAGTAGTTGCGGATGCTTGCTAGAGTTCCAATCATAAGTGCATATGATCCAAGAAGAGAAAATATGTTAGCTTATGCCTCTCCCTCAAATAAGATTGCAATAGTGATTACTGGTCTAGTTATCAATTGCCTAGGGACAAATAACATTCTCGTGACAAAAAGCTCTCTAACTAAACTAATTTAGTTGTGTCTTTATCTTAACAGCCCTAGTTTTATTTACATGTTCTTTATATTCTTGCAAAACCTATCCCAGAAAACCTACAAAGTACTTCTAGTTTCATACTTGTTCTAGGTAAAGTAAACGTCAAGCGTGCGTAGAGTTGTATCGGTGGTCGATAGAACTTGAGGGAATATTTGTTCTGCCTTTAGCTCGTCGTTGGGTTTGACACTCATACTTATCGAAAGAGGCTACAACTGATTCCCTACACTTGTGGGTTATCACGCGCCCCCCACCCTCGTGCACAGGTGCTGGCCCCCTAGCAGATCTGTTTCGCCAGATATTTTCTATATTTTCTGAAACGGTGTTTCGTGGAGTTTCAGAGCTTTTTGAGTTGTGCAGAATAGGTCTCGAATGTTTGCTCCTTTTCCAGCCCAGAATTCCAGCTGCTGGCATTCTCCCTCTTCATGTAAACCTTGTAAAATAAGAGATAAAATGCATAAGTATTGTGACAGAATGTGTAATAACAGCCCATAGTGCAATAAATATCAATATAAAAGCATGAGGCAAAATGGACGTATCAACTCCCCCAAGTTTAGACCTTGCTTGTCCTCAAGCGAAAGTCGATATCGAAAAATATGTCCACGTGTCGATAAAAATAAAATACGGACATGAGGGCATCATGACCATTCTTATAACAGCAACTCATATATATATAGTGTCATAAGATTCTTATGCTAACGTAACAATCTATTCAAAATGTCAAGTATGAATCAGAAACTTCGTTGAAAACCAACAAACTAAGATCTCAAACATTGAAGCAATTGCAATTTATCATAACATCGAAAAGAGTCAATATAAGAACTTTTCATCAAGTCCACATACTCAACTATCATCTAGTCTTTCAAAATTGCTCACACTCACGCAATACTTATGGGTATGGAGTTATAATCGGACACAGAGGAAGATAGGGGCTTATGTTATTGCCTCCCAACCTTTTATCTCAAGGGTTATGTCAACAGTAATAGACCATGATAACTTACATCCAATGGGGTGTATATGTCAGGATCTCTCCAACACAATGTGCTTGCCAACGGATAAAATGTATAAAAGAAAGGTGATTTTCACCTTGACTCTTATAAGGCAGGATCAATAGATAGGCCCTTCGCAGAGGGAAGCAGAGGTTGTCATGTGATTTTATGGTTGAATGCGCAAAGTCTTAGCGCAAAAGAACGTCACTTTATATTTCCACTTGTGATAGGGACCTTTATTATGCAGCTCGTCGCTTTTATTACTTCCATATCACAAGATCGTATAAAGCTTATTTCCTCCACACTAATAAATCATACATATTTTAGAGAGTTGGCAACCATGACAACTTACTTGAAGGATCTTACTCAATCCATAGGTAGGTATGGTGGACTCTCATGGAAAAACTGGGTTTAAGGATGTATGAAAGCACAAGTACTATCTCTACTTGGTGCAAGGAGTTTTGGCTAGCATGAGGGGGAAAGGCAAGCTCAACATGTTGGATGATCCATGACAATATACTCTATTTTGGATATAAGAAAACATAACCCATTATGTTGTCTTCCTTGTCCAACATCAAATCTTTAGCATGCCATATTTTAATGAGTGCTCACAATCATAAAAGATGTCCAAGATAGTATATTTGTATGTGAAACCTCTCTTTCTTTATTACTTCCTATTAATTGCAACGATGACCAAAACTTGGTTTGTTAATTCTCAACAACTTTTATTCATCATACTCTTTATATGTGAAGTCATTACCTTTCATAAGATCAATATGATCTCTTTGATACTTTTTATATTTTCTTTTATTCTCTCATGACCATAGCGGGGAAATCAAGCCCTTGACTCAACACTAATCTTTATTATATAGCTCACGGACTCGATTACAAAGGTAAAGATCATAAAGCAAAAGCTCAAAACTAGATCACGATAACTTTATTCTACTAGATCAAGATACTACCAAAAGGATCGAACTAAGAAAAACGGTAAAGATAGGAGTGTGATGGTGATACGATACCGGGGCAACTCCCCCAAGCTTAGTAGTTGCCAAGGGGAGTTCCCATACCCATATGATTATGTCTCCTTCTTCGGGGTGGTGACGATGGGGTTGGAAGAAGTGATGACGGGTCATCATACATCGAGCGTAGGAGATCCTCCAACTTGCGGATTATACCCTTGAGTGCAGCGATATGCTCGTTCAGCAAAATATTTTCACTTGTGAGATACTTTTTTGTATTTGAGCTAACTGAGTCATCTTGAAAGCTTCAATCGCAGTTGAAGTAAAAAGGTTTGGAAGGGGTTGAAGGATGTCTTCTTCTCCTGTTGCCGGAGCCTGATCTTCCATAGCCTTCTTGATCCTATTCTCCTTGTTGATCTCCTTGGGTTCTTCCCTCTTCACCTCTATCTTCATTAGCCAAGCATCTTTGCCCTCATTGTTGGAGGAGGAGGACGACATGATGCCTGGCCTTGTCAACCCTAGCAGAAAATAGATCGAAACAAGAACAGAAGATTTTCGCGTGATACAGTGGTCAAAACCTTCGGGAGAATATATACTGATTTTTTACCGACCAAAAGAAGTAACATGCAAGAAATCAGAGTCCGGGAGGCACACGAGGTGCCCACGAGGGAGGGGGGCGTGCCCAGGGGGTAGGGCACGCCTCCACCCTCGTGGACGCCTCGTGTCCTTTCCGGACTGCCTCTTATTTTTCTATTTTTCTAAATATTCCAAAACGGTGAAAATGGCCATTAGGACTGTTTTGGAGTCGGTTTACTTACCGTACCACATACCTCTTCCTTTTCGGAGTCTGAATCGTTCTATAAAGTGTCCCTTATGTATTCCTCCGGGGTTACGGTTTCAATAACATTGGTGTCAACATTTATAGGATTACCTGAGATATAATGTTTGATTCTTTGACCATTCACCACCTTCAGATTCGTGCCTTCGGAGTTGTTGATTTTTATGGCACCGGAACGATAGACCTCCTCGATAACGTAAGGACCTTCCCATTTAGAGGGAAGTTTTTCTGCAAAAAATCTTAAACGAGAGTTGTATAGCAAAATTTAATCACCTACGTTAAACTCACGCTATTGTATCCTTTTGTCATGCCATCTTTTAACCTTTTCTTTAAACAGCTTGGCATTCTCATAAGCTTGGGATCTCCCTTCCTCAAGTGAGCTAATGTCAAATAACCTCTTCTCACCGGCAAGTTTGAAATCATAATTGCGCTCTTTAATAGCCCAATATGCCTTGTGTTCTAGCTCAAGAGGTAAGTGACATGCTTTTCCATAAACCATTTTATATGGAGACATACCCATAGGATTTTTGTATGCAGTTCTATAGGCCCATAATGCATCATCAAGTTTCTTGGACCAATTCTTTCTAGACCTATTAACTGTCTTTCGCAAAATTAGTTTCCGCTCTCTGTTACTTAGTTCTACTTGACCACTAGATTGTGGGTAATAAGGGGATGCAATTCTATGGTTAACATCATACTTAGCAAGCATTTTACGGAAAGCACCATGAATAAAGTGTGAACCACCATCAGTCATTAAGTATCTAGGGACTCCAAACCTCGGAAAAATAACTTCCTTAAGCATCTTAATAGAGATGTTGTGATCAACACTACTAGTTGGAATAGCTTCTACCCACTTAGTAACGTAATCAACAGCAACTAAAATATGTGCGTACCCATTAGAGGAAGGAAACGGTCCCATATAGTCAAAGCCCCAAACATCAAATGGTTCAATAACAAGTGAATAATTCATAGGCATTTCTTGACGTCTACTAATATTACCAATTCTTTAACATTCATCACAAGATAAGACAAACTTACGACCATCCTTGAAGAGAGTAGGCCAATAAAAACCAGATTGCAATACCTTATGTGCAGTTCTATCTCTAGCATGGTGTCCCCCATAAGCTTCGGAGTGGCACTTGCGTAGGATCTGTTCCTGTTCATGCTACATCTAATAATACCATCTACTCGTTCTTTATAAAGGTGTGGATCATCCCAGCAGTAATGTCTCAAATCATAGAAGAACTTTTTCTTTTGCTGGTATGTGAAACTAGGTGGTATAAACATAGCAACAATGTAATTAGCATAATCCGCATACCATGGAGCTGTACGAGAAGTATTTACGACAGCTAATTGTTCATCAGGAAAGCTATCATGAATAGGTTGTAGGTCATCAAGAATATTCTCTAGCCTAGACAAGTTGTCTGCAACGGGGTTCTCTACTCCCTTTCTATCAATAATATGCAAATCAAATTCTTGCAGCAGGAGAACCCATCTAATAATTCTAGGTTTAGCATCTTTCTTTTCCATAAGGTATTTGATAGCAGCATGATCGGTGTGAATAGTTACTTTAGAGTCAACAATATAAGGCCTAAACTTATCACATGCAAATACAACTCCTAAAAATTCTTTCTCAGTAGTAGCATAATTTCTCTGGGCACTGTCTATAGTTTTACTAGCATATTGGATAACATTCAATTTTTTATCAACTCTTTGTCCTAGAATAGCACCTACAGCATAATCACTAGCATAGCACATAATCTCAAAGGGTAAATTCCAGTCAGGAGGCTGGACAATAGGTGCAAAGATCAATGCTTTCTTAAGTATTTCAAATGCTTCTACACAATCATCATCAAAGACAAAAGGAACATATTTTTGTAAGAGATTAGTCAGAGGCCTGTAGATTTTGGAGAAGTCCTTAATGAACCTCCTATAAAACCCGGCATGACCAAGGAAACTTCTTATACCTTTGATGTCATTGGGACACGGCATCTTTTAAATAGCATCAACTTTAGCCTTGTCAACTTCAGTACCTCTTTCAGAAATTTTATGTCCCAAGACAATGCCTTCATTAACCATAAAGTGACACTTCTCCCAATTCAAGAAAAGATTAGTGTCTTCACATCTCTACAAAACTCGATCAAGGTTGCTCAAGCAATCATCAAAAGAAGTTCCGTAAACGGAAAATTCGTCCATGAAAACCTCAACAATATTTTCACAAAAATCAGAGAATATAGCAATCATGCAGCTTTAAAGGTAGCAGGTGCATTACATGGACCAAAAGGCATACGTCTATAAGCTAAGGTATCGAAAGGACAAGTAAAAGTGGTCTTTTCTTGATCCCCTTTTGACACAGGTATTTGAGAGAAACCAGAATAACCATCTAGGAAGAAAAAATTTATGTTTTTGGATAACCTTTCTAGAATTTGATCAATAAAAGGCAAAGGGTAATGATCTTTCTTAGTAGCTTTATTTAATTTGTGGAAATCAATTACCATCCTATAACCTGTAACAATTCTTTGCGGGATCAATACATCTTTATCATTAGGAACAACAGTCATACCTCCCTTCTTAGGGACACAATGGACATGACTTACCCACTGGATATCAGCAACTGGATAGATTATACCTGCCTCTAGAAGCTTTAGTATTTCCTTGCTTACCACTTCTTTCATCTTAGGATTTAACCGTTGTTGATGATCGATAACCGGTTTCGTGTCCTCTTCCAACTTTATCTTGTGTTGGCATAGAGTGGGACTAATGCCCTTAAGATCATCGAGAGTATATCCGATAGCAGCACGGTGCTTCTTCAGAGTTTACAATAATTTTTCTTCTTCCTGTTCTGAAAGGTTAGCACTAATAATAACAAGATATATCTTCTTTTCATTGAGATAAACATACTTAAGAGTATCAGGTAAAGGTTTAAGTTCAAACACGGGATCACCGTTGGGTGGAGGAGGATCCCCTAGAATTTCAACAGGCAAGTTGTTTTTCAATAAGGGTCCCTGCTTAAAGAATATTTCATCTATTTCCCTTCTCTCATTCATATACATATCATTTTCATGGTCTAGCAGATATTGTTCTAAAGGATCATTAGGAGGCACGACAATAGAAGCTAGACCAATAATTCCATCCTTACTATGCAATTCTTTACCATGGGGTTGTCTACGAAATTTAGCAAAGTTAAAATCATGAGACATATCCCCTAAACCAACAGTAACAATGTCTTTTACGCAGTCTATCTTAGCATTAACAGTATTCAAGAAGGGTCTACCAAATATAATGGGACAAAAACTATCTTGTGGGGAACCAAGAACAAGAAAATCAGTAGGGTATTTAACTTTCCCGCACAAGACTTCAACATCTCTAACAATCCCCATTGGTGAAATAGTGTCTCTATTCGCAAGCTTAATAATAACATCAATCCCTTCTAACTCAGTGGGTGTAATATCATGCATAGTTTCTTTATATAAGGAATGAGGTATTACATTCGCACTAGCACCTACGTCACATAAACCATGATAGCAGGGTTCTCCTATTTTAGCAGAAATAACAGGCATGCCTACAACAGGTCGATGTTTATTCCTAGTATCGGGTTTGGATATTCTAGCAGCTTCCTTTTGGAGGTAAATAACATGTCCATCTAAATTTTCAACCAAGAGATCTTTAACCATAGCAACACTAGGTTCAACTTTAGTTTGCTCAGAGGGTGTAGGTGTTCTAGTATTACTCTTACGAACCACAGTTGAAGCTTTAGCATGGTCCTTTATCCTAACAGTGAAATGCGGTTTCTCAATATAGGCAGTAGGAACAATAGGATCAGCATTATAAGTGATAGTCTTTTCTTCAACTTTAACAGGTTCAACTACTTTTACTTCAATGGGAGGATGATATTTAAACCACTTCTCCTTAGGCAGGTCAACATAAGTAGCAAATGATTCACAGAAAGAAGCTACTGTCTCAGAGTCAAGTCCATATTTAGTGCTAAATTCACGGAAAATCTCGATATCCATAAAAGCTTTAACATAATCAAACTTAGGGGTCATACCTGACTCCTTACCTTCGTCGAGATCCCAATCTTCAGAGTTGCGTTTAATTCTGTCACATCCCTAGTTTAGCACTTGCATTAGGGCTAGCTAGAGCGTGCATCATGTTTACTTATCAAAGAAACTTGAAATGGGAATGACAGAAACCCCAGCACCCCTCTTCTAACAACTAGGGTTTGATAAAATCCTTTCCAATGTACCCAAAATGCCCTTCAAAAATGTTCATCATTTCTGCCTTGGTCCTAAACCTCTGCCAAAAATGGTGCACAATTTTCTAGGACATCTAAGGGCTCTGGATTAAATCATATGGTATTTGTATTTGGGCATTTAAATGCTATAAAATATTTTAAATGCTCAAATAATCATAAACTATAATGTTCCATACTGTTCATAATATATATAGTGGGCATGACAAGTTTTATGAGTTATAAAAATGTTCTGGCATTTTTACTAATTAAACAAAGTTGCAAAACAAATGAAACAGAAAAGAAATAGGAAAAAAGAAAGAGAGAGAAAGAACTTACCTGAGCCCAGCACTGTTGCAGGCCGGCCCAGCCCACCAGCCCCGCTTCTGTAGCCTTCCTCCTCGCGCCAGAAGGCAGCGCGCGTGGCCACCGCGCGCCGGCAGGCGCCCGGCCACCTCCACCCTGCTTGCCTGCCTCCCTGATGGCCTGGAAGCCTCCCTGCGACGCCACGCAGCTGCCCCGACCCCTCTCTCATTTTCCCCCGTCCACATCGCCTTCCCCTGGCTCTCTTCCTCACCACCGAGCCGCCCGTCGCCGCCGCTCGCCGTTGCCGCACCTAGAACCTCCCCCTCGTCCCGTGAGAGTGTCCAGAAGGATCGCCGCGACGCCCTCTTCCTCCTCGCTGAGCCACGGATCGCCGGGAGCCCTGCAACGCCTTCACGCCGTCGTCCCCCTCCTCAGATCGCCGGAGCACCTCGCCGTCAATTAAGAAGCTGCAGAGCATCCCCGACCTCTCCGTCGAGCTCGCTAGCACCGCTGTGAGCCCCTACGCCGAATCCCTCCTTCCTCCGCTTCGTTTGCATCGTGTAGCTGCTGCCCCGTTGATCACCGAAACCCACCGCCGCCGTGCTTGCCGCCGGCGATGTTCCGGTGACCATTTGGTCACGGGCACATGTCCATCTCGCTCGCCGCAGCACGTAGACGAGCTAGGTGCCACGCACGCATCGCCCAGGCCACCGTAGCCGCGTCTCCACACACACCCGAACGTCGGCCGCCGCTGTCGAGCTCGTTGCCGTCGTCTCCGGCCACCACAGGCCCGGCGGCTACCACCGTTCGACGCGCATCGGCAAGGGCTCTCCAACGCGCCCAACCGCGGCTCGAATCGAGCTCTGTGGGCGTTTTCCGAAGCACGCCGCCGTGTCTGGCCTCGCCGGCGTCACTTCGCCGGCGAGTTTGACTCGTTTGACCGGGGGGTTGACCACCCCTGGGTCGCTGACGTGTGGGCCACCCCTCCCCTAATTAGCTAGTTAAAGTAAGTAAATGTTAATTAAATTAGTTAGTTAGTTTAGTCACTGACCCGTGGGCCCAGACCCCACTGACAGCTAATTAGATCCTAGCTTAATACTAATGAACTTTGCTAATTAGCTATGACACTGACATGCCGGGCCCACATGTCATGTTTGACTTGGACTAGCTCCTGTTGACTGACTGACGTCAGCATGATGTCATGCTGACGCAGTAAAGGATTTTCTTGGATTTTTAGATTTAAAAATAATTCAGGAAATTCCAGAAAATACCCAAAACTTCTAAAAATCATATAAAATCAACCGTAGCTCAGATGGAAATAATTTATATATGAAAAATGATCAGAAAAATCCAATCTTTCCAATGGCACTGGTTTCATGCATGTTTGAGCAAGTTAACCTTGCTGTATACATTAAAACATGATAATGCACTTATTTAAATAATAGCTAAAGTGCCAATTTGAATCTTTGATTCAAATAGGCTCAAACCCTTCTGGTTATAGTTGCATTAGCCCAAAACACATGCATCTTGCCATGTCATGAGCATGCATCATATTGTTGCATTTGTTTGTTTAATGATTGTATCGCCGGTATTCTCTGTGTTAGGTCCTGCTCCCGAGGATACTGCTGCGTATCCAGTTGAAGAGCAGTACCCGACAACCACTTTGTCTGGCAAGCAATCATTGATCATTCCGGTACAAACCCATCTTCTCGCTCCTGCTCTCTTTTACTGCATTAAGGCAACAGCGTGTGAACTGCTACTTGCTGCGGTAGTTGAACCCTATTCCCTTGCATGACCTGTCATTGCCACAGTAAATAGTTGAAACCCACTAGCATGTGTAGGAGTTGACTGAGCCATGTGATGTGTGATCCACCATGCTATTTTCTTATGTTGGCAGCTATGCTTAGAGTTGTGTCTGGTCTGGTTCATCCGGGTAATGGATCAGAGTGAAATGATCATACCGATAAAGAGAAGGAAGTGTGGAATACGCTTGGTAAAGGTATCGATGAAAGGCCATGTAGGAGTACATGGTGGGTTGTTTCATTGGAATCGTCCATAGGACCCGAGATATGTATGTGTGGTTCAAGTTACAGCTACTACCACACATTGGGATCCTTAATTGACCCTCTTGGCTTATTAATTACCCTCGATCTCTGTCCAGGAGTTACAACTAGTTTCTGGTGTTTATAGTTTACTGGAGGTCGTGCATAGCGCTGACCCTCGGGGTGGGTTGTGATGCGACAGGTACGTGGCACGGTGTACCGGTTGCCCGTTTGGTGACTCGGGAACCCTGTACACATCGTTTGGGGCCGTGAGCGACACCCCGGCCGGATCTCCCCACGGATGGAACCCAAATAGGCGATAAACCTGGACGAGAGACTTGAGTAGTTAGTCAGGTCGTGGCCGACACCCTCGCTGGGCTTCCGCTTGAAGGTTGCTGAGTACATGTCGAGTAAACGGCGATAAGTCGTGGGAGCGTGTGTGAAGAGGTACACCCCTACAGGGTTATCAATCTATTCGAATAGCCGTTGTTCGCGGTACGGACTACTTGGTTACTCTTACAGTTCATAGACAAGTTTATGGATACTACTAAAAGCCTCAAGATAAGTGTGAGTGCTGTGGATGGCCCTTCCGTAGGATGACGGAAGAGGATCCTCGGTAGTGTATTATTGTGGTGAGTAGAGGACTCGTGTTCGTAATAACATCTTGCAATCTATTGAGAGTTGTAGTATAGGTTAGCCAAGAGTCAAAGCTGGCTTTCTGCTATGAACTCCACTACCCCCTTTGATAATGTTGCATGTATGATAGGTTCTGCTGTAAGACTTGTTGAGTACCTTTGTACTCATGTTTGCTTAATAACTGTTGCAGAGGAGAACCCTGCCCCTGCTGATGGGTTCTACATAGACGTTGACGTTGACGAGTAGCTTGACACCCAGACGGAGATCTGGAGCTTGTGAAGGGCCTTGTAGATAGTCAGGCTACACCAAGCCTGTTTTATTTTCTAAGTTGTCTGTACTCAGACATGTAGCTTCCGCTTGTGCTTGTATGACTGTATGACTTGAGTGCTGGGTCATGTGACCCCTACCTGTATGGATATGTTATGTATGGCTCTTGGAGCTATTTAAATAAAGTACTTTGAGTCATAGAGCTCTGTTGTGATGCAATGTTGTATTTGCACATATTGAGCATATTGTGTGTATGGTTGAAATGCTTGGTATGTGTGGGATCTGACACCTAGTTGTTTTCCTTTGGTAGCCTACCTTACAGGGAAATGCCTCCTAGTGATTCCAATGAGCCTTAGTAGCTTGCTACTGCTCGGAACACGTAGGCTGGCCGGCATGTGTCCTTCTTCGTTCCTGTGTCTGTCCCTTAGGGGAAATGTCACGCATTGATCCTTTAAGTCCATGTAGCTTGCTAAGACTTGGGTTCATACGTTGATGACCGACACGTTCGTTGCTGGGTCATGGATGCCTGTCTCTGTAATTTAGTGCCACTTTTGGTTTATACCTAGCCATGTCGGCCCGGGTTCTCTGTCATATGGATGCTAGCGACACTGTCATATACGTGTGCCAAAATGCGCAAACGGTCCCGGGCCAGGTAAGGTGGCACCCGTGGGGTTACCGTGCGTGAGGCCGCAAAGTGATATGACGTGTTACAGCTAGATCGGTGTGACTTAGGATCGGGGTCCTGATAGCGTTGGCATCAGAGCTGGACTGCCTATAGGTTTCTCAAGCCAAACTGGTCGATGTTGAGTCTAGAAAAATTCTTAGTTATATGTAGGGGAATTGATTGTGGAAGGGAACGTAAGGCTCTTTTACTCCTTTACCTTATGCCCTTCTGATCTGGGTCAGTCTATTCTTTCTACGGGGATTTAGGACTAGGCCTCTTATCCTTACTAGGTTCACGTGTTACTAATCCGTAGACTCTTAGGATTGTTGGTTTCAAGCCTCAGTTCAGTTTCTATCCTTTTAGTATGATGATTGTTGGACCCGGAACCTTGATATGGAATTGTTGAGTGGCTATGCTATCATTTGTATGATGTCTCAAATCTTTGTTTGAGCATTTACAGTTGTTATGCTGCCCGATTTCTTCCAGAAACACTAATGCCTTTGCATTACTTCGTGTTTCAGATGTCTGGCCGCACCCCTCACCAAGTGGTTCGTTTGACGCGGTGCATTAATGTGCCCGGTCACACGGCCATGCTAGTCCGTGTGCTGACTGAGACCGGTTATCGCTGGTATCCTGAGTACACCGTGGAGGAACAGTACCGGGATTTCAATCAGAGTCAGTATTTCTGCACAGTCTGGATATACCCCTCATATCTCGGAGCTAACGACCCCATCCATTGGTCTTATGGACTCGGGGTTACCATCGAGATGGCAGTACAGGATGCCGCCTATTCGATGATGACCATTCTCCGGGCTAGGCATGCCCTGTTGCTGAACACTGAGTTCTGTTACATGCCAGCCTCACTTCCCGGAGAGGAGGGCTACTACACTGGTCTGTATACTGATGCTGCTCATGAAGAGCCACTGCTTCAGACTACTGTTCAGATGCTGGAGGATAGGGACCGTGAGGTCCGTGCCCTCCGAATGGAGTTGTATAACACTCGAGCCGCCCACCGGACTACTTTGACACGGCTTGCACCTGCTGTGCACGCCGGATATCTGGACATGCGGGATTTGTACCCCGTGCGGACTCGTCTGCCTGATCGCATGGATTGGCGTGACGTTGGGGGTATTACACCTCCACGTGGGCGTCGGTTACCACCAGCATCGGGACCGAGGCCACATCTATGTCCCTATGGTCCACAGCCTTCGAGTCCTCGCAAGTTTCAAGATCCGTCTGTTCCACTTCCAGGCTACGGTGGTAATCTTTACGAAGATTACTACGGGAATGTCTGAGCTAGACCGTGGTAGTAGTAGTATTGTAGTAGTTGTATTCCCACAATCCTGCGCGTCTTGTGGAATATGACTTAGTGTGTACTGAGTTCCGGAGGTGTAGTTAAATAATGTATAGGAGCTTGGAATGCCTCTGATGGGATGTATCGTCTTTCACCGCAGTTGTACTTTAGCCTTGGCTTGTACTAAACTATGTATGGTGTGTATGACCACTGGTGTATATATAGCAGTTCCTATATTACCATGTCGTACGGATGAACATCTTTGCATTCCGTGTCATCCATTACATTCTGCACTCCTATGTCAAATTTTTGCCATCCTTGTCTAAACCGTTGTTTTGTTTTCTTAGGATGGTCAACACTCGCAGCACTCCTGCTGCTCAGGAGCAGGGTGAGGCTAGTGGGGCTAGAGATGGGAATCTGCCCCAGCCACCCTCCTTGGTGGAAGTTATGCTCGAAGCAGAACGAAACAAGAGAGAGACCAACCGTCTGCTGGAACGCATAGAGCAGAACACTGGGTTCCGTCAGAGGAATGACGTGGTGTCAATCAATGACTTTATCAAGATGTGTCCGCCGAAGTTCCATCACTCCACTGAACCTCTGGATGCGGATGACTGGCTACGTAGTATCACCCACAAGCTACACTATGCTCGTGTGGCCGAAGCTGACAAGGTTACCTACGCCGCCTACCATCTTGAGGGCCCTGCCAGTCTTTGGTGGGAAAACTTTGAAGCTATGCGTCCTGCTGGCCAAATCACTACTTGGGTTGAGTTCAGTGAGGCATTCCGTAAACATCACATTCCGGAAGGTCTCATGATTCGCAAGCGGGAGGAATTCTGCAATTTCACCCAGGGCCGGTTAACTGTGGATGGCTATAGTCGCGAGTTTGGCAACTTGGCACGCTATGCACCTGAGGAAGTATCCACCGATGCCAAGAAACATGCGAGGTTCCGCAAGGGACTCAGCCCTGAACTCCGCCGAGATCTACGTCTGCACGAGTGCACTTCCTTCCAGAAGTTGGTAAACAAGGCTATCAGTGCTGAAACGGGCCAGCCCGACTTCGAGGCCACACGCAAGCATACTCGAGACTTTGGTTCCTCATCTGGCTCTGGCTCTCACAAGCGTCGTGTGTGGGTTCCTAACACTGCTCTGCCACCCAAGTACACACCGAGGCCATCCTATGAGGCGCCTCGCCCAACTCAACAGTATGCACCTGCTAAGACCTATGGAGGACCACCTTCCAACTTTGCTCCACGCACTAGCACTGTGACATGCTTCAAGTGTGGAGAACCAGGGCACTACATGCATGAGTGTCCTCAGAACCAACCAGGAAAACCCGTTGGCCGTGGTAAGCCAACCGACAAGGTGAATTATGTCAAGCCAATCCCCACTGCACGTGGTCATGTCAACTATGTCTCTGCTGAGGAAGCTTATGAGGATCCTAACGTCGTCCTTGGTACGCTTCTCGTTAACTGCCATCCGACATCTATTCTTTTCGATACTGGAGCATCACATTCGTTCATATCTGAGCGCTATGCTCGATTGCACAACATGACTTTTTGTGACATGCCTACTTCCATGGTTATTCAAACTCCTGGTTCAAAGTGGCAAACCTCTAGGGTAAGCCATGGAAATGAAATCCTTGTCGATAGACTTGTTTTCCTAGCATCTCTAATCGCTCTCAAGTCCTCGGACATAAACATCATTTTGGGTATGGATTGGATGACAACTCATTACGCCAAGATTGATTGCTATACTAGGACCGTTCAACTTACACACCCATCCGGCAAGATCGTCAATGTCTTGACCCGAATGGCTGAGCGTCAGCTCTACTCTCTTAATGCCAGCCCTCTACCAGAACTCGAAGATATCCCGATAGTCCGTGACTTCCCGGATGTTTTTCTAGAAGAACTGCCAGGAATTCCCCCTGACAGAGATGTCGAGTTCGTGATAGATCTTATCCCTGGAACCGTCCCAATCTCTAGGAGACCTTATAAGATGGCACCACTAGAAATAGCTGAGCTTAAGAAACAACTCGATGAGTCCTTGCAAAAAGGTTTCATCCGTCCTAGTTCTTCCCCTTGAGCTTGCCCCGTCCTCTTCGTCAAGAAGAAGGATGGAACGGAGCGGATGGTTGTAGATTACCGACCTGTCAATCTGGTCACCATAAAGAACAAGTATCCGCTCCCCAGGATCAACGACCTGTATGACCAGCTCACTGGATCCTCAGTCTTCTCTAAGATGGATTTGAGGTTGGGTTACCATCAAATCAAAATCAAGAACGGGGACATTCCTAAAACGGCTTTTGTTACTCGTTATGGCCAATATGAGTACACTGTCATGTCCTTCGGATTAACCAATGCCCCAGCCACCTTCTCCCGGCTCATGAATTCTATATTCATGGAGTACTTGGATAAATTCGTCGTGGTATACCTCGATGATATACTCATCTATTCCAAGAACATGAAAGATCATGCCGAGCATTTAAGGCTGGTATTGACGAAACTTCGAGAGCACCGCCTTTATGCCAAATTCTCTAAATGTGAATTTTGGTTGCCGGAAGTAACATATCTAGGTCATGTGATCTCTGGCAAGGGTATTGCTGTCAATCCCGAGCGAGTTCAAGCCATCCTTGATTGGACTCCCCCTGAATCGGTCAAGCAAGTTAGAAATTTTCTTGGCTTAGCGAGCTATTGCCGACGCTTCGTTGAGAATTTCTCCAAGGTTGCTAAACCTCTAACTGAACTCCTCAAGAAAGATAAAAAGTTTGAGTGGACCCCACAGTGCGAGTCCAGTTTTCAGGAACTGAAAAGACGCCTGACATCTGCACCTGTACTGGTACCACCAGACTTCCCCAAGGATTTTATAATCTATTGCGACGCCTCGCGACAAGGACTAGGTTGCATACTCATGCAAGATCGTCAAGTGATTGCATACGCATCTCGACAGTTGTGTCCACATGAGGATAACTATCCTACACATGATCTAGAGCTTGCAGCTGTAGTCCATGCACTCAAAACATGGCGACATTACCTCCTTGGTAATCGCTGTGAAATCTTCACTGATCATCAAAGTTTGAAGTACATCTTCACCCAACCGGATCTAAATCTCAGGCAAAGACGTTGGGTTGAGTTGCTCACAGATTACGATTTAGGAATCACTTATACCCCTGGGAAGGCCAATGTCATGGCTGATGCACTAAGTCGTAAGTCTTATTGTAACAATTTAATGTTACAACAAGGGCAACCACTTCTCCACGAGGAATTTTGTAAGCTTAACCTTCACATTGTTCCTCGAGGATTCCTTTCCACCTTGGTGGCGAAACCTACCCTTATGGATCAAGTCATAGTTGCCCAGCGGTATGATAAAGGCATATCTCGGATCAAGGAGAACATTGCTAGCGGAGTTGCTAGAAGTTTCTCTATGGATTATCGAGGTGTTGTGTACTTTGAGAACCGCTTGGTGGTACCCAAGAAACAACAACTATGACAAATGATTCTTAAGGAGGCTCATGAATCTCCTCTCACAATTCATCCCGGTAGTACCAAAATGTATCAGGACCTACGTCAAAGATTCTGGTGGACTAGGATGAAGAGAGAAATCGCTCAATTCATTGCTAACTGCGACGTTTGTCGTCGAGTCAAAGCAGAGCATCAACGGCCTGTTGGCACCCTTCAACCTTTAGCTATTCTTGAATGGAAATGGGACAAAGTTGGTATGGACTTCATTACCGGGTTTCCCGGGACCAGGAAAGGGAATAATGCTACCTTCGTCGTTATCGACCGCCTCTCTAAAGTAGCTCATTTCCTGCCTGTTCGAGAGAGTATTACCGCTAGCCAGCTAGCAGACTTGTATGTCTCTCGGATAGTATCACTTCATGGTGTGCCGTTGGAGATTAACTCAGACCGTGGAAGTCTTTTCACTTCACGATTTTGGGAAAGTTTCCAGAATGCTATGGGAACTCATCTCTCCTTCAGTACCGCCTTCCATCCCCAGTCAAGTGGTCAAGTGGAACGAGTCAATCAAATTCTGGAAGACATGCTTCGAGCCTCTATCATCTCTTTCGGTATGGATTGGGGGAAGTGTCTTCCATTTGCCGAATCTGCTTATAACAGTAGTTATCAAGCCAGCCTGGGTAAAGCCCCCTTCGAAGTTCTATATGGACGAAGGTGTCGAACACCTCTTAACTGGTCAGAAACCGGGGAAAGAAAATTCTTTGGCCCGGATATGATCCAGGAAGCAGAAGAGCAAGTTCGCATCGTTCGTGAGAGATTGAAAACAGCCCAGTCTCCCCAGAAGAGCCAATATGATAGTCATCATAAGGCTGTGACTTTTGAAGTCGGCGATAAGGCTTACCTTCGGGTTACTCCTCTTAAGGGAACCCATCGCTTCGGTATCAAAGGCAAATTGGCCCCTCGTTACATCGGTCCTTTTCGCATTCTTGCCAAACGAGGAGAAGTTGCCTACCAATTGGAACTACCTCCGCACCTATCCAGAGTTCATGATGTGTTCCATGTTTCTCAACTCAGGCGTTGCTTCTCGGATCCTATCCGCGGAGTGGACCACGAAACGCTTGATCTCCAGGACAATCTCACATATCGAGAATACCCCGTTCGTATTCTTGATCAAACCGAGCGCACCACTCGACGCCACAATATCAAGTTTCTCAAGGTTCAATGGTCACATCATTCCGAGAGTGAAGCTACTTGGGAAAGGGAGGATCGTCTTCGACTTGAGTACCCCACCCTCTTTCCGGAGGAACCCGAATCTCGGGACGCGATTCTTTTAAGTGGGGGTGAGTTGTCACATCCCTAGTTTAGCACTTGCATTAGGGCTAGCTAGAGTGTGCATCATGTTTACTTATCAAAGAAACTTGAAATGGGAATGACAGAAACCCCAGCACCCCTCTTCTAACAACTAGGGTTTGATAAAATCTTTTCCAATGTACCCAAAATGCCCTTCAAAAATGTTCATCATTTCTGCCTTGGTCCTAAACCTCTGCCAAAAATGGTGCACAATTTTCTAGGACATCTAAAGGCTCTGAATTAAATCATATGGTATTTGTATTTGGGCATTTAAATGCTATAAAATATTTTAAATGCTCAAATAATCATAAACTATAATGTTCCATACTGTTCATAATATATACAGTGGGCATGACAAGTTTTATGAGTTATAAAAATGTTCTGGCATTTTTATTAATTAAACAAAGTTGCAAAACAAATGAAACAGAAAAGAAATAGGAAAAAAGAAAGAGAGAGAAAGAACTTACCTGAGCCCAGCACTGTTGCAGGCCGGCCCAGCCCACCAGCCCCGCTTCTGTCGCCTTCCTCCTCGCGCCAGAAGGCAGCGCGCGTGGCCACCGCGCGCCGGCACGCGCCCGGCCACCTCCACCCTGCTTGCCTGCCTCCCCGATGGCCTGGAAGCCTCCCTGCGACGCCACGCAGCTGCCCCGACCCCTCTCTCATTTTCCCTCGTCCCCATCGCCTTCCCCTGGCTCTCTCCCTCACCACCGAGCCGCCCGTCGCCGCCGCTCGCTGTTGCCGCACCTAGAACCTCCCCCTCGTCCCGTGAGAGTGTCCAGAAGGATCGCCACGACGCCCTCTTCCTCCTCGCTGAGCCACGGATCGCCAGGAGCCCTACAACGCCTTCACGCCATCGTCCCCCTCCTCGGATCGCCGGAGCACCTCGCCGTCGATTAAGAAGCTGCAGAGCGTCCCCGACCTCTCCGTCGAGCTCGCTAGCACCGCTGTGAGCCCCTACGCCGAATCCCTCCTTCCTCCGCTTCGTTTGCACCGTGTAGCTGCTGCCCCGTTGATCACCGAAACCCACCGCCGCCGTGCTTGCCGCCGGCGATGTTCCGGTGACCATTTGGTCACGGGCACATGTCCATCTGGCTCGCCGTAGCACGTAGACAAGCTAGGTGCCACGCACGCATCGCCTAGGCCACCGTAGCCGCGTCTCCACACACACCCGAACGCCGGCCGCCGCTGTCGAGCTCGTTGCCGTCGTCTCCGGCCACCACAGGCCCGGCGGCTACCACCGTTCGATGCGCATCGGCAAGGGCTCTCCAACACGCCCAACCGCGGCTCGAACCGAGCTCTGTGGGCATTTTCCGAAGCACGCCGCCGTGTCTCGCCTCGCCGGCGTCACTTCTCCGGCGAGTTTGACTCGTTTGACCGGGGGGTTGACCACCCCTGGGTCGCTGACGTGTGGGCCACCCCTCCCCTAATTAGCTAGTTTAATTAGGTAAATGTTAATTAAATTAGTTAGTCAGTTTAGTCACTGACCCGTGGGCCCAGACCCCACTGACACCTAATTAGATCCTAGCTTAATACTAATTAACTTTGCTAATTAGCTATGACACTGACATGCCGGGCCCACATGTCATGTTTGACTTGGACTAGTTCCTGTTGACTGACTGACGTCAGCATGATGTCATGCTGACGCAGTAAAGGATTTTCTGGGATTTTTAGATTTAAAAATAATTCAAGAAATTCCAGAAAATACCCAAAACTTCTAAAAATCATATAAAATCAACCGTAGCTTAGATGGAAATAATTTATATATGAAAAATGATCAGAAAAATCCAATCTTTCCAATGGCACTGGTTTCATGCATGTTTGAGCAAGTTAACCTTGTTGTATACATTAAAACATGATAATGCACATATTTAAATAATAGCTAAAGTGCCAATTTGAATCTTTGATTCAAATAGGCTCAAACCCTTCTGGTTATAGTTGCATTAGCCCAAAACACATCCATCTTGCCATGTCATGAGCATGCATCATATTGTTGCATTTGTTTGTTTAATGATTGTATCGTCGGTATTCTCTGTGTTAGGTCCTGCTCCCGAGGATACTGCTGCGTATCCAGTTGAAGAGCAGTACCCGACAACCACTTTGTCAGGCAAGCAATCATTGATCATTCCGATACAAACCCATCTTCTCGCTCCTGCTCTCTTTTACTGCATTAAGGCAACAACTTGTGAACTGCTACTTGCTGCGGTAGTTGAACCCTATTCCCTTGCATGACCTGTCATTGCCACAGTAAATAGTTGAAACCCACTAGCATGTGTAGGAGTTGATTGAGCCATGTGATGTGTGATCCACCATGCTATTTGCTTATGTTGCCTGCTATGCTTTGAGTTGTGTCTGGTCTGGTTCATCCGGGTAATGGATCAGAGTGAAATGATCATACTGATAAAGAGAAGGAAGTGTGGAATACACTTGGTAAAGGTATCGATGAAAGGCCATGTAGGAGTACATGGTGGGTTGTTTCATTGGAATCGTCCATAGGACCCGAGATCTGTATGTGTGGTTTAAGTTACAACTACTACCACACATTGGGATCCTTAATTGACCCTCTCGGCTTATTAATTACCCTCGATCTCTGTCCAGGAGTTGCAACTAGTTTCTGGTGTTTATAGTTTACTGGAGGTCGTGCACAGCGCTGACCCTCGGGGTGGGTTGTGATGCGACAGGTACGTGGCACGGTGTACCGGTTGCCCGTTTGGTGACTCGGGAACCCTGTACACATCGTTTGGGGCCGTGAGCGACACCCCGGCCGGATCTCCCCACGGATGGAACCCAAATAGGCGATAAACCTGGACGAGAGACTTGAGTAGTTAGTCAGGTCGTGGCCGACACCCTCGCTGGGTTTCCGCTTGAAGGTTGCCGAGTACATGTCGAGTAAACGGCGATAAGTGGTGGGACCGTGTGTGAAGGGGTACACCCCTGCAGGGTTATCAATCTATTCGAATAGCCGTTGTTCGCGGTACGGACTACTTGGTTACTCTTACAGTTCATAGACAAGTTGATGGATACTACTAAAAGCCTCAAGATAAGTGTGAGTGCCGTGGATGGCCCTTCCGTAGGATGACGGAAGAGGATCCTCGGTAGTGTATTGTTGTGGTGAGTAGAGGACTCGTGTTCGTAATAACATCTTGCAATCTGTTGAGAGTTGTGGTATAGGTTAGCCAAGAGTCAAAGCTGGCTTTCTGCTATGAACTCCACTACCCCCTTTGATAATGTTGCATGTATGATAGGTTCTGCTGTAAGACTTGCTGAGTACCTTTGTACTCATGTTTGCTTAATAACTGTTGTAGAGGAGAACCCTGCCCCTGCTGATGGGTTCTACATAGACGTTGACGTCTACGAGTAGCTTGACACCCAGACGGAGATCTGGAGCTTGTGAAGGGCCTTGTAGATAGTCAGGCTACACCAAGCCTATTTTATTTTCTAAGTTGTCTGTACTCAGACATGTAGCTTCCGCTTGTGCTTGTATGACTGTATGACTTGAGTGTTGGGTCATGTGACCCCTACCTGTATGGATATGTTATGTATGGCTCTTGGAGCCTTTTAAATAAAGTACTTTGAGTCATAGAGTTCTGTTGTGATGCAATGTTGTATTTGCACATATTGAGCATATTGTGTGTATGGTTGAAATGCTTGGTATGTGTGGGATCTGACACCTAGTTGTTTTCCTTTGGTAGC
The DNA here is from genome assembly GCA_902687465.1 of Secale cereale. NCBI lineage: Eukaryota > Viridiplantae > Streptophyta > Magnoliopsida > Poales > Poaceae > Secale > Secale cereale. The sequence goes on along the minus strand of LR738715.1, from coordinate 314,631,255 downwards.
CTACCTTACAGGGAAATGCCTCCTAGTGATTCCAATGAGCCTTGGTAGCTTGCTACTGCTCGGAACACGTAGGCTGGCCGGCATGTGTCCTTCTTCGTTCCTGTGTCTGTCCCTTAGGGGAAATGTCACGTGTTGATCCTTTAAGTCCATGTAGCTTGCTACGACTTGGGTTCATACGTTGATGACCGACACGTTCGTTGCTGGGTCATGGATGCCTGTCTCTGTAATTTAGTGCCACTTTTGGTTTATAACTAGCCATGTCGGCCCGGGTTCTCTGTCATATGGATGCTAGCGACACTGTCATATACGTGTGCCAAAATGTGCAAACGGTCCCGGGCCAGGTAAGGTGGCACCCGTGGGGTTACCATGCGTGAGGCCGCAAAGTGATATGACGTGTTACAGCTAGATCGATGTGACTTAGGATCGGGGTCCTGACAAATTATTTCCAATAAATTCCATTTGAATTCAATAGTCTTCATCATAAAAGAACCAGTACAAGAATTAACGAGCATGGAGCGATTATTGAGAGAAAGCTGAGCATAAAATTTTTGAATGATCATTTCTGTTGAGAGCTCATGATTGGGGCATGAATATAACATTGGCTTAAGCCTCCCCCAAGCTTGAGCGATACTTTCTCCTTCGCAAGGCCAAAATTTATATATATAATTACAATCACGATGAACCTGATGCATAGGATAGAACTTCTGATGAAATTCCAACTTCAATCGATTGTAGTTCCATGATCCAATATCATCGCATAGCCTAAACCATGTCAATGCATCTCCCTTCAAAGATAAAGGGAAGACCTTCTTCTTGATAACATCCTCGGGCATACCTGCAAGCTTAAATAATCCACATACTTCATCCACATAGATTAGGTGTAAATCGCGATGCAGTGTTCCATCTCCTGTAAAGGGATTATCTAGCAGTTTCTCTATCATACCCGAAGGAATTTCAAAGCAAACATTTTCAGTAGGTTTAGTAGGTTGAGGAGCAACTCTTTGCTCTTCTGGTCCGGGTGAAGATACCCCGAGCAAGCCCCTCAAAGGATTATGAGCCATACTAATGAGTAACAGTAAATTTTAGCACACTATATAAATTTTTCCTTACCAAATTCCACTTGCCAAAGGCGCTTCCCTCCCCGGCAATGGCGCCAGAAAAGATTCTTGATGACCCACAAGTGTAGGGGATCTATCATAGTCCTTTCGATAAGTAAGAGTGTCAAACCCAGCGAGGAGCAGAAGGAAATGATATGCAGTTTTCAGTAAGGTATTTTCTGCAAGCACTGAAATTATCGGTAACAGATAGCTTTGTGATAAGGTAATTGGTAGCAAGTGACAAATAGTAAAAGTATATAAGGTGCGGCAAGATGGCCCAATCCTTTTTGTAGCAAAGGACACGCCTGGACAAATTCTTATATAAAGGAAAGCACTCCCGAGGACACGTGGTAATTATCGTTAAGCCAGTTTTCATCACGTTCATATGATTCGCGTTCGGTACTTTGATAATTTGGTATGTGGGTGGACCGGTGCTTCGGTACTGCCCTTACTTGGACAAGCATCCCACTTATGATTAAACTCTATTGCAACCATCCGCAACTACAAAAGAAGTATTAAGGTAAACCTAACCATAGCATGAAACATATGGATCCAAATCAGCCCCTTACGAAGCAATGCATAAACTAGGGTTAAAGCTTATGTCACTCTAGCAACCCACAATCTACTTATTACTTCCCAATGCCTTCCTCTAGGCCCAAACAATGGTGAAGTGTCATGTAGTCGACATTCACATGACACCACTAGAGGAGAGACAACATACATCTCATCAAAATATGGAACGAATACCAAATTCACATGACTACTTATAGCAAGACTTCTCCCATGTCCTCAGGAAAAAAACATAACTACTCACAAGAAATAATATTGTTCATGATCAGAGGGTATTAATATGCATAATGGATCTGAACATATTATCTTCCACCAAGTAAACCAACTAGCATCAACTACAAGGAGTAATCAACACTACTAGCAACCTACAATTACCAATCTGAGGTTTTGATACAAAGATTGGATACAAGAGAAGAACTAGGGTTTGAGAGGAGATGGTGCTGGTGAAGATGTTGATGAAGATAACCCTCCCCAAGATGGGAGAGTTGTTGGTGATGACAGCGGTGACGATTTCCCCCTCCCGGAGGGAAGTATCCCCAGCAGAACAGCTCCACCGGAGCCCTAGATTGGTTCCGCCAAGAGACGGCGGCGTCTGGTCCCGAAAGCCTCCTTATGATTTTTCCAGGTCAAAACACCTCATATAGGAGAAGATGGACATCGGGGGGTCATCGGCTGGCCCACGAGGCAGGGGAGCGCGCCCAGAGGGGGGGCGCCCCCACCCTCGTGGACAGGTGCTGGCCCCCCTGGCAGATCTCTTTTGCCATATATTTTTTATATTTTCTGAAACGGTGTTTCGTGGAGTTTTGGAGCTTTTTGAGTTGTGCGGAATAGGTCTCTAATGTTTGCTCCTTTTCCGGCTCAAAATTCCAGCTGTCGGCATTCTCCCTCTTCATGTAAACCTTGTAAAATAAGAGAGAAAAGGCATAAGTATTATGACATAACGTGTAATAACAGCCCATAGTGCAATAAATATCAATATAAAAGCATGATGCAAAATGGATGTATCATTTAGCATCAAGTATGCTGGCAGTTCCAACATCCTCATCAGAAATTTTGGTACCAACATCGCGCCCACTACTCTATGGAACACCTCGAGCATCATCTCCACCACTAACAACAGCCTCACACTCAACATCAGTCATCTGAAAAAAGTAAAAATTCAGAAAAAGTGAATAATATGAGCAAAACTAACAATCTAAATAAGCTAGCAGGAGGTGCATAAAAAAACAAACCTTAGAAGCATTCACAGCAACATCATCGATCTAGCTGCTGCTAACATTAAAAGGAACATCACCAATGGTCGAACAAGGCTGGCCGCCAACAACAGGACCCTGATTCATAGTAATGAAGTAGAAAAACAATGCTATTATTAGCAACAATAAACAAAAGGAATTAAACCATAGTAACAAAAAGGTAGGTATCACCTACAAACTCTTAACGGTGTGCGATAGAAAAATGAACATGTAAGGCACATTGGTGCGCATGAAAATTCAAAATATATGTATAAACACAATAAAAATAAAAATAACCTTGCACTTATCAGTAGATGGATCATTAACTCCATAGTCAACAGCATCCTTAACATTATGACTGGTCTCATGCATGAAACAAAATAAGTAAATAGATGAAGATGAGGAAGTTCAACTACAATACTGACACCAGAACAACATAGTAAAATTTGCAAACACCGAGGACTGACTCACATCAACAACATCGCGCTCCAAGGAAACATCATTCGTATGGTGATCAGAAACATTAGCCTTAGTACAATCACCAGCCATGCTCTCGGTGGTAGCAGCCTCATCCTGCATGAAAGAAAAATTAATAAACAGATGAAGATGAGGAAGTTCAACTACAATACTGAGAGCAGAACAACATAGTAAAATTTGCAAACAACGAGGACTGACTCACATCAACAACAGAGCGCTCCAAGCCAACACCATTCGTATGGTGATCAGAAATATTGGCGTCAGTACCATCACCAGCCCTGCTGTCAGTGGCAGCAGCCTCATCCTGCTCAAACTGCTTGATAACAACATTTGCACTATCTTCATATGGCTTGCAGCGAGAGTCTTGCATAGTTTTGAAACGCTTCATCTTGTTCAACAGATGAACCGAGCTCTGAACTAGATCAGCAGCACCGTCAAGCATACCACCAATTAAAATTCTCTCCATATCAATATAGTCCACTGCCTCCTCAACATTAAATTGATGGCCTTCAGGAAGGATACCATTGATACAGCTCAGACGCTCAACTGTAGTTGGAACCTTTTGTAGCTCAGAACATACATTACTAGAAATATGCTCAGCGCGCTCCAACGCACAAACAGAGACATCAATACCAAAAACATGCCTATGTGAAGTACTAGCATTACTAGGGCCAAGGTGAAGATAACCAGCACCCTCAACACCACGACCACCTCTCAACTCATCGTGCAGAGATGAAATCTTGGAAACCTGAGACGACGACATCTCCAGGACTGGCCTTTTATACACTCGAAAAAGCAACCTCCTCTTGAGTTTTCCACTACGAACAAGGGGAAAAAGAGTTAATTAATCAATGCAACACACGGGAAAAAATAAACATCATATTAACATATTTAAAACAACATCACTATTAATCTTTAACTGTCAGTGCCAATTTGTTAGTATTTACCAATAGGCCAGTTGAACAAAAGATGTTCAGTTCAACCACACATGAAACAACAGTACTAAAAATCATACCCAAACCTCACAAAGCTTAAGAAATGACAAAATCTAAACAGATAACTCTGCAGTACACATGTTCCCTCCAGCAAGAATAGCTATACCTAAATAAAAAAAGGTATGCAAGACACAAGAAGAAATAAAACTAACCGGAAGCTTCCCAAACACCCAAGTCTTTGGATCTGCGTTGCCCTTTTTAATCAAATCTGCATCAACCAGATCAGAAAGCTTGAGGATCCATGAAATATATGCGGGAGACTCGGATGTCAGGCTCCGCAGTCTTGCCACGGATAAGGCAGTCAAGGTACATTAGTACATGCCCTATAGCACAACCTGTGATTGCCTTCCCCATGGTAACACCATCTTGGTACCTGACAACAGCCCTTCTAAGATCATCAACCATCAGCTGGCAATAATCCATATTAGCCATGTCCTCAATGACGAGACCCTCAAACATTAGTGCCTCTCTGGAAACACGCGGGGTGGCACCAGGCAACACAACCTTCATAAACACAACAATGAAGAACACTTTCAGAGCAAGGTCATCTCTGCTAGGGTCGTTGACAAGCACCCTGAGCCTATCCCTGAAATCCTTTGTCTTGATATCTTTTTTCCTGCTAATGTCAAGCTCCGATCTTAACTTCATCAGAGCGTCGTCATATCCGTCCTCTGATGGCCTTGGTGCAGAACGACCACCATGAGGAAACCCAAATAATTGCTATATACCATCGCTAGTGATGCGAAGCTTCTTATTAGCCTTGCCCATGTCAAGAGTCATCGTATCAGGATCAATCCTCAGGTACAAAGCTCCCATCAGAGGGCGGGAAATGTTAGACTTCACCTTCCACTTGAAGATAGAACCAAAACCAGCTGCATGAACCCTAGCCACATGGCGATTCTCAAGCAATTTAGCACAAGCTTCAACCTCTCCCAACGAACATCGCACAGTTAAGTTCAATCGCCGTTGGTCACCTTCATCCAAAGAAACTTTCTCGGCATTGCCTCCCACCAGCTTGACCGGACTCATAACGCTAACAGGCTGTCAATGAAAAATAAAGAAGCCATAGCATAAATAAATGAATATATAAAATAAAACAAGCATATTAAGGGAAGTAGAAAAAAGAAAAGATTGCACAAGTTCAACTCTTAAAATAACATCAGTACCACCCTCAATTCATGCAAACAATGACCGGCCTCACCTGGCCAGCATACCAGACAAGAAACAATTAAATCATTGCAAGTACAACTAGTAAGTCACATACAGTACAAACACATACCACTGCAAATTCATCTTTAGAATCAACTTCAATATCATCTTCTTCAGATACAACATCTTCAGCTTCGACACGAGCACGCTTCTTCACACCTTTGTTCACCTTCGAAGGAGCAACTTTACACTTCTTATTTTCTTTCAACAAAGAGCGCTCTGGAAGAGGAGACGAAGAATCCTTCTTATTTTTCAAAGCTCTTGGGCTCCGACGAATAGGGGAGCCACCAAGTGTGCTAGGACCAATCTTCACAGCAATGCTACCACCATCAGCTTTGCTATTACCAGCTTGGGAACCAGCTTTCACACGTGGGCTACACCTCTGTGTGCCATCGGGATTCCGATTTGACATCTTCCTCTAAAAAACATCTTTCTTCTCCTTAACTACATCACGAGTACAAACTTGCATCAAACGAGTTTGCAACAGGTTTGTCTTCACAGGCATGTCCGTTCTATGAGATCCATGGTCAACAGTTGTAAAGGCCGCATCACCACCTTCATCAACTACACCTTTAGGAGCTTGAGCAACATCATCATTGCTTCGTTGCACGCAAGCATCCTTTTGACGATGTTCCAACTCCTTTCGCCTCTGGAAAACACGCTTCTTATTTCTTATCCTTTCATCCTCGAGCTGTAACTGCATAGAAACATCCTCAGCCTGAGTAACAGGCTCAGTGCCATCAACACTCTGTGACTGAGTAACAGACAGCTGCAAGCTGCCATCACCATTATCAACATTAAGAGAATACATTCCATCATTAATATCTTTGACAACATCAGCAAGGTACTCATGAGCACCATGGTTGTCATTAACTGCATAAACCAATAACATAAGCACACACATATAAAATTAAACCACAATTAACATTACAGAGACAAGATAAATAAAGCGCATAGCATAAGACACAAACGAAAGGAACAACTGATGTAGCTAAGCATATTTATGTATTCAAGGATGATAAAAATAGAGCAAATATAAGGGAAACACCAGCAACATTTGCAAGTTCTTCTAGAGGATTTGGTGTCTCAAAAATAACATTCACAAGATCTTGAAAGCATTCTGATTTGTCCGAATCAGGAGGCACCGGCACTCCAACATCTGCAACAACATCATAATTAGCAAAAAAAAGAACATGAACAAGCAATCAGTTCAACTATATAAACACTACAAGTGCACCTAATAAAATAGTACCAACCCACCATTGGCACAACAAACTTAAAAATGACAACTCTTTCAACATCATAGTAGTTCTTCACTGACTACTACAACCTATTCAAATGCCAAGACAGCAGTTCAAACAACACATGGTGATCAGTACTACAACCTGTCTGTAGGTCACACCAACCGCCAGAATTATACACACCACGCATTCCAATGCAAAATTAACACATATCAAAATACATACAACTTATAAAGTAGATACAACAACACCTATACAACTTAAAAACCAGATCTGTTAAAACATCATCCAAAATACAGGGAAAATTACCTGCATTCAACTTCTCCGGACTTAATGATGTACCCATCGAGATCTGCAGTCCTGAAATCTCTCGAACCAGATCTCCAAGACAGATGAACAAAAATTAGGACTCCAACCTATTCGATAAACGAAGCACGCCATACAGAGGAAAACTCTTACCAGCAAACACAAAAATCCGCCACAGAATCCGGTATCACTGTCGCAAACCGCTCGTTCAAGAGCGAAGGAACCCTAGCGAATCAAACCTGAGAGAACAAGAGCGCAATAGCTTAGAAATAGAGGGACAATCTGTACACAAGGGTACGCAAGGGAAACCGATGGCAGAGCAAAGGAAGCAAATAGAGCACCCAGACCTCCGCCCCTCGGATTCAACCGGCCGGATGATGCTCCCATGGCAAAACAGGAGAAGCAACTTCTTTGCGATAAGAGAAGAAGAGGGGAACGAAGAAGGAGATGATTTGTGGAGCGGAGCGGAACAGGGAGAGCGGTGGTTAAAAGGTGAGTGGGAGAAAACCAACGGCTAAAGCCCACAATCGTGGCAAAGCCCACTATCTCTGCGCAGTTACAAAAGATAATAGAAAAAATTAAATACAATAAAAAATAATTAAAGGGAGAAAACAAACGGCTAGAGTACAAATAATGAATCACAGCAGTACAATAAAAATTATCAAAAAGGTACAAATGAAATAATAATTCATATCGGTGCTGCTTGACCTCGCCGGGATGGGGAAGGGGTCCCACCCCCGGCGCAGCCTCGCGCTAACCTCGGTGCGGTGCGGGTTTTTCCCCTTAAAAAGATAAGATAATGGGGGCAAGTCCATACAAGGAAGATGTGTCAGTACTACTATGCCCCTTGGTGCGATGCGGTGCCGGGGCAAGTCATGTTACGGACTCGCCTCTGTATGCGACACCGTGGCACGCCACGTCGTCGCGTGCTACGACGCGTTCCTGGTTCGGCCTCGCCGAGATGGGGGAGGGGGGTCCCGACCCCCCCTTCCCCCCGGCTCGGCCTCGCGCTAACGCGGCAGTGCGCTCGTTTGACAGGCGTAGTGTGGTTATTCTGTTTCCCCCACACAACCCTAAGATAGATAATGGGGCAAGTCCATACATGGAAGATGTGTCAGTACAACTATGCCCCTCGGTGTTGTGCGGGTTTTTCCCAAAAAAAGATAAGATAATGGGGACAAGTCCATACAAGGAAGATGTGTCAGTACAACTATGCCCCTCGGTGCGGTGCGGGGGTTTCCCCTAAAAAATATAACATA
>LR738715.1:314566412-314622326 GCA_902687465.1 Secale cereale | reverse complement strand
ACCCACACACCCCTAAGATAGATAATGGGTAAGTCCATACAAGGAAGAGGTGTTAGTACAACTATGCCCCTCGGTGCGCTGCGGTGCGGGAGCAAGTCATGAAAAAAGACATCAGTTCAAGTAGAGGACAACATTTAGTACTTAAAAAATGCTTATAACAAAAGCATAATAACTAGAAAGAAAAAATCCTAAAAATAAAGAACTAGAACAAGAAGTATCAGTCCAAGTTACTGGTGGAGTCAAGTACTAGGCCCAAACAAAGAAAAAAATGACCACCCAAAGACAGCAGATGCCCTTGTCACTGCTAGATACTTGAACTCGAGCCCGTTGGTGAATCCCTAGTAATCCGCACAACGCAGGGTTGGCCGACCAGGGCCCACAGGTCATGAAAGAGGGCGAGCGTCGTGTATAAGCGCTCAGGTAAGTGTTTAGAGGTGTTCGACTAGTGAGCCTCGGCTGCGCTTATAAACAGGTCTAGAGCCCCCTTGACTAGCGAGGTGGGACTAAATGTATAGCGCACGCACACACCGCACTTCACAGCCGCGGGGGCGAGTTATTTGGGCGGAAAACAATGACTTAGGCGGATGGCCCAGCACAGTAGTACTCCCCATTACAAAATTCCAACCGGTCACGCATGACCAAATAAAAAACCAAATGATGATAATCTAAAAAAACCTCAGAAGAAATCAGTTCAAAGAAAATAATGTAAAAAGTTCAAACACATGTTAATTGTAAGAACTAAAAAAATAAAAAATACTTTTTTGAAAATTAAACGTAGAAGATTGTAATAAAAAATTCTGAAACAAATTTATAAAAAGTTCAACTACTCAAATTCATAAACATCGGGTAAAATTAGTACTATGCAGCAAAGAATAAATTATTTTTATTTTGAAAATACTAGAACTATCACTATTCTACTGGAAAAAAAATTGCTCTAAAATTCATGTACAAATAAGAAAAAATCCTATACAACAGAAAATGCAATTGGCCATTGACAACCTAAATAGTTCAGTAATATCATTAACAGCATGTAAGTCCAACAAACTAAAACCCCAAAAAGGGGTCCTACAAACATCATGAGCGTATATTTTTCGTGTGCGAGCTATGTACATGAAAATATCCTAGTCAAAACAAAGGATACCCATCAGTTCAACTATAATTGTTCCAGTTCAAATATAAAAAATATATAAAAACACACTTATGCTTGAGCAAAAGAATAGGAAAGAATTACATAAATTGTTCCAAACCATGTGATAATATTATAGAATTCAACCATCTCACATGCAAATGTTTTAAAGAAAAAAAACTGCAACATAATCAAACACACGGAAATCTCACTACCGGTATCATCTGCCACATTTTAAACCTACATCACATAAATTCTGAACATAAGAGAATCATCTTCCCTGGAGAACATAACCATAACCACATCGCCATCCTCAAATCCAGACTCTGCCACAAACTCCTTCCACCCAGTAGTTTGGTTGATACAACCATCAAAGTTGATGTGGTAGGCAACTTCCATCAACTGATACCCATTTTTGTCTGAAGTCTCCATCTTTAGTATCCCAAAACTAGGAGCAACAATCATGATCCTGGGTGACATTTTCCCCAAATGGGCATGGGAGTAGAAATCAAAAGTAAACACCTGACATAACTGAATTTTTACATAGATATAGGAACGGTTGCATAACAAACTGAAAAGAGAAAAATCTGAACCAAAACAAAAACAACAAACTAACTAGTCATATGAACTGACTAAACTGAAGAAATATACATATCAATACTCCTACTGTAAAAACATCTGACAAAAAACAGATCAAGGATTACCAAAAAATGGATGAAAAACAGTTAAATAATGAACAAATACACACACAAATCCCTACTGTTAAATTCTGACAAAACAAAATAAATATTATAGAAAGACTATTGATAAAACCAAACTACAGATTCAGTCCATGGGATTCAAAAAATGAGACCTACAAAAAGAAGAAAACAAAACGAATAGAAACACATACACATGATTCCTTCAAGTCCCCAACCGTCAAGCGACAAACATAGGGTGCACGAAACCCATGGTTGTTGTACAGCAAACACGAAAGATGCCCACGACGCTGAGTCTCGGTGAGCTCCAAACCAAATTCATACACACAGCCGTCAGCTATACGCACCATCTTTGCCAAACATCCATATGAACAGTCCTCCATGGAAAACACATGAATAGGGAAGAAAACAACAGAGACAAGAGGGAGGAACCTAGATCTGATTCTGGAAGAAGGAAGAAAAAGGAGGGGGAAACTGAGCCACACACCACACATAAATGGATAGAATTTATAGCCAGTGAGACTCACAGATTATAAAATAATAAATAGGAAGGTGGGCAACCAGCTGGTAGAAAATGGTTATTATACAAGTCATGCAACATTTGACCGCGAATCAGTACAAGTTCAGATAAAACTGCAGTTCAAAAGTGCACATAACAAACATATGCAGATAAAACAACCCATTCAGAGGTATACATTTGAATTCATTTAGTCATTCAACCATCTGCTCCCTCACAACACAATATTAAAAACATAATCTTCAGTACTTCAGTCATAACGATCAAAGAAACGACGCCATTTGGCCCTGGTGGATGGATGTGGAGCCGTGGCTGCTCTCGCCCTAGCCCAACTGATGATCTGAATATGGTTCCTTCCCCTGCCCTCTGGGAAAATAAGCTCCAGTTCATTGGAGTTGCAAGTATCCATCACATCGCGCGCAAGGCGTCTGTTGAACTCTGCCTCCACTTCCTCCTCGGCACCACGTCGTGCCATCTGCCTGCGCCTCCTCCTCCTCCTCTGCTCCACTACTGCAAACATAACATCGACAGCATCCCTCTCCTCCTCTGTGACCTCTCCCAGCTCAGGATCCATCTAGTTTTTCTTTGGTCGCACCTGATGGAATGAAAGTGACAGAGGGCTCGGGATTTATACTCAAAGTACAGAGGTGTGGGTGGGCAGCCAGTAGGAAATACTTACTCTGATGTCAACGCATAGTAATACAACTTTTACACGAAGCAGTCCAACTACACATAGAGTAGCAATTCTAACAACACTGAAAAATACGCAACTTAATTTACACAGCTTGACCAGATTACAAGAAAATCGCAGGCTACAGTCAGCGCCCATACACCATCTCCGCCAACAACCAAATAACATGGGAATCCGGGGTAGAAACAACTCAAAGAAGCAAAATTGACCACACAAATCTTTTCATACAAACCTCAACTCTCTCCCTGCAATGCCAATTCGAAACTAAAACATCAGAAAAAGAAAAAACACATTGCATGGCGGACATAGAAAACAACCAAGAACACCAAAACTTGTAATCAGAAATTACAGATGGAAAAAATCTCCAAAAACTCTAACACACCGATATTTCTCACATCCAAAACAACACATAAAACAACAAAACTGGACGTAAATATGACGGCTACGAACACAACGGTAAATACCAACGCCCAAAACACGTCCACCGCCAAATGCCCATGCCGTCACCTCCGGTGACTTAAGATCACAAAACATGACCACGTGAGCGTGCGCACGTCCGGAACCACATACACGTCTCCTCTGGCAGCGAATGGGCCGCAGCACCGCGCCGGAGAACCTCTGGAAACTCCCTGTTGCATCCCCTGTTTCCGCCCGTCATACACACAGGAAGGTCAATTCAAGTAGAAAACCACGTCAGTCCAACCTGTAAACAACATCAGTTCAAGTAGGGTAACAGAATAATATTCTGTTATGCAAAATAGAATAGTATATATATATATATGGATCATTCACACACACCTCAATAAACAATTGTATGCATTCTAAACTAGGAGAAACGCTCGTCTAGTCATCTACTTCTTGTGACGCTCCCGCCACTGCTCTGTGGCTCGATCCCTTGTATGGGACAGGAACAAGACACTCCCTCACGTCAAGGATCCGCATGTACATCTCGTAGCTTGTGTATGCGTCCTTGGTCGCGTACTTGGCGTGTTGTTCATCCAGTCTCTCATGCCAGACACTGTGCCAGGCGTTCCCGTCCTTCTTGCTCTCATCCTTCATCTTCATGTAGTAGGGGTTGATGATGGACGAGGAGAGGTCAACCAGGGAGTTCTGTTTGTTGTTGTAGCTGCCCCAGACCTTGTACTGGTCCTGGATGTTGACAAGATTATGGCATTTCAAGCCCGAAACCTTGAGCGCTTTTAGATCATTGGTGGTGTCCACCGTAGCGAAAATGTAGTGAGAGCTATTGATAAACCTGGAGCAACGCTCACAAGGCCTTGTGTCCAGGTGGTAGTGGTAGACGAGGACGTCATGTAGCACGCACAACTGGGCAACCGCAACCTTCTGATCGTGCCCGGCACGACCGATGTTGTACTCGAGGTCAAAGCCGACCACTGGGTACTTGTCCTCGGCAAGCAACTGCTCCATAGTTTGCATGGATCTCTCCATCGAGACCGGCTCATTTGTGTACACCACCGAGAGGGCCTTCCCCACACGTGGGTGTCCACTACATGATGCGTCGTGAACTGCCCGACGTTGTCATTGTCGGCCACTGGGAGCGCCATTGGAGCCATGGGGAGCGCCATTGGAACCGCTGGATGTCCTGTTTGTATGAGTCGTCGTGGGTGTGCTTATTGTGTCGTGTGGCGCGAGAGACGAAGATTAATGGCCGTAGGAATAAATGAGGGCGGGACAGTTTTTGCAGTGGGTAACTGCATCGTCGTGCCACGCCCGGCGCAACCACATGCACACGAACATGCGTGATCGAGCGCGCCGCGGCTGCCTCAACCGCAAGAAACCACACACATAGAGCAGTTGAACACGAAGGAAATGGTCGTCTACAAGCCGGCCGACAGTTGCGTCGCTGCGTAGAGAGCGGCCGTGTGCTACTATCGCCGTCTTGTTCTATTAGTCGCCTTTATATTTTGTGCCATATTTTGACTTTAAATTTAACCAACAAAATGTTAATGCATGTTACAAAAATCATATAATTGGAAAATATGTTCAAATATGAATCCAGCGATATAATCTCTGGCGACATGCATTCATATTTCATTAGTTAAATCTATAGTCGAAGTTGGCACAAAAATACATAGACGACTTATAAACCAGGACGCGGGTACTTCCTCTCTCTCTCGGTTTACAAGGCGTGCACGTACCCCTAAGTCGTCAATTTGACCAACCTAATAGAAGTCATATATTACAAAAAGCATACTATTGTAAACTTTAGATATTCTATTTTCAAATGGCATAATTTCGGCGTTATATAGTTTATATTAAGGTGATAAAATTGGCAACCTAGGTATACGCGCAGGACTTGTAAATTGAAACGGAGGGAGTAGTAGGTAATTTAATCGCAAACATTTTTTATTTTATTAACCGCATGCGTATGTGTCCTTTCGTCCTCCTCTCGCATGTCTTGTCACGCCGCTACCGCAGACGTCTTAGAGCGCAAGCTTGAGCAGCGTGCGGGGGCGTTCTTTTGGCCAAACGGTGGTGAGCTTCTTCCCGCGCAACCGCACAAGCTTCCCGCCCGAGTCGGTGAAATCCCCCCAAAATCCCAATGCTTACCGGCCTGCTATATAAACGCTCACGGCCGCGAGTCCTGCATCGCATTTACCCCTCCCTCCCTGTAGCTTATCTCGTCAGCTTCTCCCACAATCGCCAATGGCACCGGTACGTCGTCGTCGCTGAGCCACTCCACCGTCATCAGAGGACAGCTCCAGCTGGGAGGCTACACCGCGACGGCGACGCAGTCCCTGGCATAGTGTAGTGCGCATGGTGTCCTTGTTGGGTGTGCGCGGAACACCCATCACATGCTCCGCCGCCGTTGCCCATCGGTAGCTGTTGCCGGCTGCCATTGCCGCCAACCCACCATCTGCCACTGTGGCTGCCACACCACCATCGAAAGCCAGGGCCATCACCCGCTCCGCCGCTGCGGCCCAAAGGTGGGAGGTGTCCGTCGTGGTCGCCACCCCACTGCCGGCCGCCGCGGCGATCACCCGCTCCGCCGATGTGGCCCGAAGGCGGCAGGTGGTGGTCGTGGCTGCCACCCCATCATCGGCCGCTATGGCCGCCAGCCCACCGTCGACCACCGGGAGCATCACCCGCTCCGCCACCGCCGCCTGAAGGCGGCAGGCGGAGGTGGAGGCCCGCACATGCGTCAGCGACCTTGCACGCTACACTGAGTTCCTACGGGAGGAGGAGGAGCGCCTCTTCGAGCACGCAAAGAGCCTTACTGCCGTCGTGGCCGCAGCACACGACGCCGCAGAGGGGAGGAATCAGGAGATCTATGAGGAGAACCACCACTTCGAGAGGGGTCGTTTGGAGCGGCAGAGTGCATTCCAGGTGAGCGTCGCTGAAGGTGCAGTAGTGGCAGGCACCGTATTGTAGTTGTCCAGCTCGCCCGTAGGCTCCTCCTCCTCTGCCTCTTACTGAGCGCGCTCGACGGAGGAGAGGCTGTCGGAAGTAGTACAAAGCCCTTCCGTAGTAGTAGTATTTAGGGGTTATTTTGTTCAGTTCATCTGACTATAGATGTGGTGAAACTGTACAATGTACTTAAAATTAGCTAGTATATATAGTTGAACTAGTTATTCCAGTACGTGGTTGGCAACAATTGGGGAAAAGTTTGGTCAGTTCAGCTATCGAGTTGAACTGTTTGTATAAAGAAAGACTGCTTAATCTATGAAAGAAATCTATGCTTAATTACTAAATTTTAGTTGCAAAAATTAGACAGTGCTAGTGATTTTTAGCTGCATGTTTTGACAAATCGTAGTGTTACAAGGTTGATAAATGGCAATGTTACTAGATCAAAAAATGTCAACCTTTCCAGTTTGACAAGTGGCAATATACCTATGACAGATGCAAATCTTACCAAATTGTCTATACGTGGTTGCACATGGGTCATTCAAAACAACCATTTGCGTGAAGGGATGTACAAATGCTGCTCGGCACATTTTCTCTTGGCTTAGTGCCGAAGTTTGGCTTTGCATACCATATTCAATCTGAACCATTTGCGTTGAAGAGATGCACAAATCCTGCGCTGCAAATATTCCCTTGACTTACGGGGGAAGACCATAGCTCTCACTTTGCATACGGGTGTTCTATCTAAAACATTTGCGATCAAGAGCTGCACAAATCCTGCTAGGCACATTTTCCTTTGGCTTCCTAGAGAAGCTGTCAGTTTGCATAGGGGTGTTCTACCTAAAACGTTTGCGATGAGTGTTTTATATTTAAAAACCATTTATGTTTTTTTCAAAGGAAAATTGTTTGATAAGTCTGTACATTAAGAGAGAAAAACACAAGTTCATTCAAACCATATATTTCATACAGTCACACTACAAATTTATAGTCATATGATCGAGATACAATATTAAACCCCAAAAACTATTTCCGATGGCGGCGGAGGCGGCGTGTCGCACCGGCATTGTCGTTGTCGTCCTCTGGGATGCCGTTGTTGAAGTCTTCAAGGAAGCACCGAATGTTCTTCACATGGAAATCAAACATAATGTCGTGGCTCGATCGACGGGAGGGGCGCGGGAGGACGGCAATTGGCGGCGCTGCGAGGTAGCGGTTGATGGTGGCGTCCCATGCCACTGAGGGGGGGGGCACGAGCATGGGCGCGGCGGGTGCAGGCAAACACATGGGGACCGGGGCCGCGGTGGTTGGAGGGGCGCGCACGGGCAAAGGCACGGGCGCTGACACTGGCATGTACACGAGCTTGCGCGGGTCCGCGGAGACCTCGTTGATGCCCGTGGCTTCCAGCTCTGCGATAGTGCTCGGCGACCAGCCCATCAATTCTATGGGGATGGTCGCTGGCACGGGCACGGGGATGGGAGTTGGGACAGGCACATGGGCAGCAACCGCCGCGGCCAGCTCATTCAGGGCCATGTCCTAGAGGCCCCATTCCTCCTTATTTTTTATATCCTCCGGCTCAGAGTCTACTTCACCAAACTTGAAGACTAGTGGCAGTTGATCCTTCTCCGCCATGGCGTTGGTGGAGGTCCGCGGGAGGAAGGGGAATGGGAGGAAAACAATAAGGTCGCCTATATTAAACTGCGGCTCGGGCGCCATTAATGGAGATGATGCAAGCTAGGCGGGCGGCCATGGAAGTCAAAGGGCTCGCTTCCTAGTGAGCCTGCACAGTGTACAACTCGCACGCTTCCTGGTGAGCATGCGCATTGGAGGACAGCTTGCATGCCTCTCGGTCAGCCTGCACATTGGACTGCGCTCGCACACCTCCCATTCAGTCAAGCAGCTGTCCGCATGGCACCTCCTATAGCCATTAAAATCTAGACACGTGGCGTCACTTGAATGGTTAATAGAACGAACACGATTTAAATTATACAAACATTTGAGATGTTAAAGTGGAAGCTATTTTTTCAAAATGCCTTTGCTGGCTGTTATTCGAGTGTGCTTTCTCTCAAAATGGACACGAAAAATACCACAGCATGTCGGGTGCCATTCCATGATAGCATGCCAAGTTTCATGAATTTCATATGAGTTTTGGATTTATTAGAATTTAAAAATAAAGTGTCTCAACGTTTTGCCGGCAATCAATAGTGCCCTAGCGTTTGAAATTCATTCACATTTCTTGTATGGGACCTAAGCATGCACCCAAGGACACACATTTCATATGTCACCCCATTTTTCTGCAGTAGAGCATGTGCATGTAGTTCAAATTTGAATTATTATGCACATAAAATGGCTAGAAATCCCACTTAATTTATAAAAATGTCCTAACGAACCAAAAAAATCCCTAAAATTGACACAACACCCCTGCTGTTCTATTTTGACACTAGAAACAATTTGAAAGCAAGAAGAGGCAACGGCTATCATTTCGTCCACAAATGTGGCACATTCCCTATCGAAACCATCACGCTTGTTGTGAGAAGCTCTAGTATGTGAGAAGCTTATACCCAAACCTGCCCCAAATGGGATAATATATTTACCATAGCATGTCGATGCCATTCCATGATATCATGTCAAGTTTCATGAATTTCAGACGAGTGTTTGATTTACTAGAATTAAAAACAAAGTATCTCAACGTTTTGCCGCTAATCAAGAGTGCCCTGGTATTTGAAATTCATTCATATTTCTTGCATGTGACCTAATCATGCACCCAAGGACACACAATTGATATGTCAACCCATTTTTCTGCACTGGAGCATGTGCATGTAGTTCAAATTTGAATCATGCACATAAAATGCCTAGAAACCCCAATTAATGTATAAAAATGTCCAAGCGAACCCCGAAAAATCCCAAAAATTGACACAACACTCTTGTCGTTCTATGTTGACACTAGAAAATGTTTGAAAGCAAGAGGAGGCAACTGATATCGTTTCGTCCCCAAAGGTGGCACGTTCCCTACGGAAACCATCAGGCTTGTAGTGAGAAGCTCTGGCTTGCGAGAACCTTATACCCATACTTGCCCCAAATGGGACAATTTTTTTACCATAGCATGTTGATGCCGCTCCATGATAGCATGTCAAGTTTCATGAACTTCAAACGAGTTTTGGATTTACTAGAATTTAAAAACCATGTATCTCAATGTTTGCGGGAGAGCAACGATGGCAAGGTGTTTGACATTCATTCCCATTTCTTGCATGGGACCTAAGCATGCAGCCAAGGACACATATTTGATTTTTTTCAAACAATTTACATGCACTGGAGCATGTGCATGTAGTACAAATTTGAATTATGCACATAAATGCATAGAAAACTCAGTTAATGTATAAAAATGTCCAAATGAACCCCCCAAAATTCCTAAAATTAACACAACACTCATGTTGTTCTATGTTGACACTAGAAAAAAATTGAAATGAAGAAGAGGCAACAGATATTGTTTCATCCAGAAAGGTGAAACCTTCCCTACCATAACCATGAGGCTTGTTGCTAGAAGCTCTGGTTTGTGAGAAGCTTATACCCCAACCTGCCCCAAATGGGACAATATTTTTGCCACTGCATATTGATGCCGTTCCATGCTACCATGTCAAATTTCATAAATTTCAGACGTGTTTTCGATTTACTTGAATTTAAAAACCATGTATCTCAATGTTAGCGGCCGGGTGACGGTGGCAAGGTGTTTAAAACTCATTATCATTTCTTGCATGGGACTTAAGGATGCAACCAAGGACACACATTTAAATTTTGAACCCATTTTATATGCACTAGAGCATGTGCATGTAGTTCAAATTTGAATTATGCACATAAATGCATAGAAAACTCATTTAATGTATAAAAATGTCCAAGCGAACCCCGAAAAATCCCTAAAATTTACACAACACTCCCGTTGTTCTATGTTGACACGAGAAAACTTTTGGAAGTAAGAAGAGGCATCAGATATCGTTCCATACCCCAAGCTGGCACGTTCCCTACCGAAACCATCAGGCTTGTTGTGAGAGAAGCTCTGGTTTGCGAGAAGCTTATACCCAAACCTGCCCCAAATGGGACAATATTTTTACCACGACATGTCAATGTCGTTCCATGATATCATGTCAAGTTTCATGAATTTCAAACGAGTTTTCGATTTAATAGAATTTTAAAACCGTGTATCTCAATGTTAGCGGCCAAGTGACAGTGTCAAGGTGTTTGACATTCATTCTCATTTCTTGCATGTGACCTAAGCTTGCAACCAAGGACACACATTTGATTTTGCAACCCGTTTTGATGGACTCAAGCATGTGCATGTAGTTCAATTTTGAATTATGCACGTAAATGCCTAGAAAACTCAGTTGACGTATAAAATGTCCAAACAATCCCCAAAAATTTCCAACATTTAACACGACACTCATGTTGTTCTATGTTGATACTAGGAAAAATTGAAAGCAAGAAGAGGCGACGAATATCGTTTTGTCCACAAGGTAACACGTTTCCCTAACGGAACCATGATGCTTCTTGTGAGAAGCTTATACCATAACCTGCCCCAAATGGGACAATATTTTTTACCCCAACATGTTGATGTCATTCCGTGATAGCATGCCAAGGTTCATGAAATTCAAACGGGTTTTGGATTTACTAGAATTACAAAAGCAAGTACCTCAACGTTTGACGGGGAGCCACGGTGCCGTGGTGTTCGACATTCATCCCCATTTCTTGCATGGGACATAAGCATAAACCCATGGACACATATATGATTTTACAATCCATGTTGCTGCACCAGAGCATGTGCATGTAGTTTAATTTTGAATTGTGCACCTGAAATGGCTAGAAAACCAATTTAATATATAAAATGTCCAAACGAACCCTGAAGAATTCCAATTTTTTATGACACACATATAGTTCCATGTTCATCTTAGATAAAAGTTCTAGCAATTCAAACACCCTCCATTGTCGTTGTAACCCCATTATGTAATTCAAATCAATATGAAAAATCAAGTAGATCGCACACAGTTTATTATCACCAACAGTGTGAGATGTAGTACAAAATATCTTGGAGCACCGTCAGAGTATAGTACGGCTATGACTTACGCGAGAAAGTGTGTCGGCTATAGTCCACAACCGGCGTGTCAAGCACACTAGCTCGCTCCCCAAGTATCATTTCATTGTTCAATCATCACTCATGAAAGATGGGGACGTGGACCCGCATCGTGAGGGCAACTTCGGCGGCCCACTCCGGCGAGAGCACGGCCGCAGCCGTCATGCGCGTGCTAACAAGGTGCATGAGCGTGGCCGCAATCTGAGACTGGCGGCCAAGGCGGCCCAAACGGCCGCTGTTGCTTCTTAAGTGGCGGCAACAACATCTGCCTTGGGGACAGAAACTAGCGAGAGCGTCACATCAGCTATCCGTTCCACAGCGGCGGCCTTAGCCCTGATGGAGGTCGCCCACGACCATGTGGAGGCCGCCCACGCCCATCTTGTGGCAGTCAACGCACAAATCGAACGAAGCTTCTCCGAAAATGGTCGGCAACCCAAGGCAGAAGAGTTGGCAATCGCCGAGAGCGTTCGAGCAGTCGTCCGTTCCTCCGACGCATACCTTGCCACAATGGAGTGTTTGTTGGGATCCGATGAACTTTGAGTTTATGATCAGATCTATCTTTTTATATCCATGAAAGTATTTGAGTTTCTTTGATCTTTTTTATGCATGATTGCTTATAGCCTCGTATTTCTTCTCCGATATTTGGGTTTTGTTTGGCCAACTTGATCTATTTATCTTGCAATGGGAAGAGGTGCTTTGTAGTGGGTTCGATCTTACGGTGCTTGATCCCAGTGACAGAAAGGGAACCGACACATATGTATTGTTGCTACTAAGGATAAAATGATGGGGTCTATTTCTACATAAATAGATCTTGTCTACATCATGTCATCGTTCTTATTGCATTACTCCGTTTCTCCATGAACTTAATACACTAGATGCATGTTGGATAGCAGTCGATGTGTGTAGTAATAGTAGTAGATGCAGGCAGGAGTCGGTGTACTAATCTTGGATGTGATGCCTATATAATGATCATTGCCTGGATATCATCATGAGTATTTGAAGTTCTATCAATTGCCACTAGTGAAACCTATGGCCCCCGGGTCTTCTTCCTCATATTATTTTCCTTTGAGATCTATTTTCTTTTGCTTTTATTTTCAGATCTATATTATTAAAACCCAATAATACCTTGCTGAATTTTATTTCCCGTTAATCCATTTAAAATTATAAATCTATCTCTTTACCAATTCGTTACCCAAAAGGGATTGACAACCTCTTTAACATGTCGGGTTGCGAGAAGTTGTTATTTGTGTGCAGGTGTTGTTTACGTTGTTTTGCTTGGTTCTCCCACTGGTTCGATAACCTTAGTCTCATCACTGAGGGAAATACCTACCACAACTATACTACATCATCCCTTCCTCTTTGGGCAAATACCGACGTAGCTCTAGCAGACATCAACGGCTGATTTTGTTGAATTCTTTGGGACACAATCCAATGAACAGGATATCGCAAGCTTGAGCATTGTATTGCAACATCTTCAATTATTGCAACAGGATATCGCAAGCTTGAGCATTGTATTGCAACATCTTCAATTATTCAATGAACGGCTGATTTTGTTCCTTCCCGTCGAAGAATTCACCATGCAAACCAATACACACAACAACCCAAATGGCAGGTTTATGTCTAAGAATATGCATTTTCATCTTATGCTTCCAACTAGCAAAATATGTGCCATCAAAGTAAGGACCTCTACGGTGGTAACTTCCCTCGCTAGACGCCATACTCTCCTAGGTTGTGAAACCAAGTCTATGATCACCAAAGCTATGGAAATCAAGGAGAATGGAGACAAAAGCTCTGATACCACTTGTAGGATCGAAAGTATGTCTAGAGGGGGGTGATTAGACTACTTGACCAAATAAAAACTTAGCATTTTCCCAATTTTAAGTTTTCACAGTTTTTAGCAATTTAGCACAAGTCAAGCAATCTTCCTACACATGCAATTCTAGAGTTGTGGCAGCGGAAAGTAAATCATTGCATATGAAGGTTAAAGGAGGGGTTTGGAGAGTGCAAACGCAAGTGGAGATACGAATGTTTTTTGCGTGGTTCTGATAGGTGGTGCTATCGTACATCCACGTTGATGGAGACTTCAATCCATTAAGGGTAACGGTTGCGTGAGTCCACGGATGCCAGCTAGCTCTGTTTAATTGTTGAACTTGCTCGATTAAGAAGTGTGGGTGTGCTGTAGTCTCCTTTGTGTACCCAAATTATGCAATGACGTGGATGACCACAGTAACCAGGGAAATTCAAACCAAATTTTTTTACGTTTAAACTCATCACACATGGGTTGAGCTATCTGAATCGTTTGTGATGTTCACATATCGTACACAGTGCTGAATAAAGGACCGTGTCTGATAACACTTTGCGTGCCAGTTTTTCGCTGATCTGATTCAAAAAAATTGGTTTCCGCGAAAATATCTACCTCTCCGCCCCCTCCCCCTTACCGAAAGACACATTTCTCCTGTTTCCTCCTTCCTTTCCAAGTTGAAACCTTCACTCCTTACTTGCAGCACCGCCTCCTCACTGATGACCCTGCTTCACGCTACTCAGCCTCCTCTATCTAGGAAGGTAATCCACACCCAACCCCCATCCTCCTCCTCCTTCCACATCCCACATGCCCCGACCGCCGACGTGACACCTTCCACCCAAATCACCGACCCCTCCACCAAATAAGTGTTGCCCTAAGCCATGGTGCT
Organism: Secale cereale; assembly: GCA_902687465.1. Taxonomy (NCBI): domain Eukaryota; kingdom Viridiplantae; phylum Streptophyta; class Magnoliopsida; order Poales; family Poaceae; genus Secale; species Secale cereale. Next base: position 314,608,128 of record LR738715.1, on the reverse strand, counting down.
CGCAGTATAGGCAGGAGTAGTGGAGAAGCAAATCGTGGCTGCACACGCGGATGAGGTCGCAATGGCTGCCATTCGTGTCGACCCCGAGATCTTGGAGGAGCACCTCGCCGTCGAGGCCACAGTCGACGCCTCTCGCGCTGACGCTGCGACGCGGTTGGCTGCTTTAAAGACATCATGGCGTTTTCTCGAGGCCAGGCTCAGTGCCTTCGACAAAGACTACGAGGTGTTTTCTCAGCGTGCACGTGCTTACCTCAACTCAAGAACCAGCAGGTGTAGGATCGAAAGTATGTCTAGAGGGGGGGTGATTATAATGCTTGATGAAATGAAAACTTAGCCTTTTCCCAATTTTAAGTATTGGCAGTTTTTAGCAATTTAGCACAAGTCAAGCAATCTTCCTACACATGCAATTCTAGAGTTGTGGCAGCGGAAAGTAAATCATTGCATATGAAGGTAAAAGGAGGGGTTTGGAGAGTGCAAACGCAAGTGGAGACACGGATGTTTTTTGCATGGTTCCGTTAGGTGGCGCTATCGTACATCCACCTTGATGGAGACTTCAACCCTACAAAGGGTAACGGCTGCGCGAGTCCACGGAGGGCTACAAACGGTCCACGAAGAAGCAACCTTGTCTATCCCACCATGGCCATCGCCCATGAAGGACTTGCCTCACTAGGGCAGATCTTCACGAAGTAGGCGATCTCCTTGCCCTTACAAACTCCTTGGTTCAACTCCACAATCTTGTCGGAGGCTCCCAAGTGACACCTAATCAATCTCAGAGACACCACTCTCCAAAAGGTAATAGATGGTGTGTTGATGATGAACTCCTTGCTCTTGTGCTTCAATTGATAGTCTCCCCAACACTCAACTCTCTCTCACAGATTTGGATATGGTGGAAAGAAGATTTGAGTGGAAAGAAACTTGGGGAAGGCTAGAGATCAAGATTCATATGGTAGGATTGGAATATCTTGGTCTCAGCACATGAGCAGGTGGTTCTCTCTCAGAAAATGAATAGTGGAAGTGTAGGCACGTTCTGATGGCTCTCCCACTGATGGAGAGGGCGTGGAGGGGTATATATAGCCTCCACACAAAATCTAGCCATTACACACATTTGACCAGACTCGGTCAGACTAAATAGAGGAACTCGGTCAGACTGAATTAGTTCAAAATGTGAACGTTAGACATCTCGGTGGGACCGATACTATCAACTCAGGGAGACCGATAAGTTAGGGTTAGGGAAGAACCTCAACTCGGTTTGAATGATTACACAAACTCGGTGAGACCTATTCTGGTAATAGGCAAAACAGAGACTTGGCCAGGCAAACTCGGTGAGACCAATCGCTCCTTTCAGTGAGACCGAAACGTTCCAAAAGGTAACCAGAGAGTTTGGTTTACCAACTCGGTGGGACCGATCCGCTCATCTCGGTTAGACCAAAACATTGCGAAGGGGAAACAGAGAGTTGGCAATCCCATTTCGGTGAGACCGAAATCCCTATTGGTGAGACCGAACTGATTAGGGTTTTGGCAGTGGCTATGTCATGTGAACTCGGTGGCGCCGGGCAGATCAAATCGGTGGGGCCGAGTGTGACTTTTAGGTTTGGGACATATGTGGAAATGAGAAGGTGGTTGAGGGATTTGGAGCTTAGAACTGATCATTTTGAGCAAGTAGACCATTAAGCAACACCTCATCCCCTTTTAATAGTATTGGCTTTTCCTATGGACTCAATGTGATATTGGATCACTGAAATGAAAATGTAGAGTCTTGAGTTTTTGCCAATCTTTGTCCGTAGCTTTTTTAAGGGTCCACATCTCTAATCCATGCCATGCCAATCATTGAACTTCCTGACATATTTATCTTGAAAGGATATTAGTTCAATGAGCTATATGTTGTTATTAATTACCACAACCACCCGGTAGAGCGGCTCAGGCAACTCACCGCTATGACGAGGGCACCCGTGATGTGGAGGACTTACCCTCTTTCATGTCCAACAATGAGGAGTAGCTTGTCTTATTAGCTCACTATAAGGACCCATGTTCAGTTTGCTAGCTACGCCAGTTAAGCATGCTCGGTTTACCCATTGCATGTGCTGCTCCTGCCTTTCCTTAACAAATTCTAGTGAATTGTGCTATATAATTTCTCCATGCAATCTGTTGTTGTACTGTATATGTTCTATATGTCGTGCAATGTGGTGCTCACTCATTAACTGTTTGGTTAATTAGTTGCCGTCTTCAGTTAACTATTTGGTTCAATTCTGCATATGTGATGTTCAATTCTTCAGGCTGCAATTTTGTATTGTCTTCCATGTGAGAAATAAATCGAATTTATCTTCACAAAATACATGAGAAACAAATACAATTGCTATATTTACAAGTTGTCAAGCATGCTTGGTTTGGTTAACTGTCTGATCTTCTAGTATGTTATACATTGTGCAATGTGGTGCTCTGCTAAAATTTAGTTCATTTGTTGTGGTGTTTAGTTAACTGTTTGGTTCAATTCTGAAATGCGATGTTCAATTGTTGTGGGTGCATTTTTTTATTGTGTACCATGTGAGAAATTATTAGAATTTGGCTGTTCTAAATACATGAGAAACAAATACAATTGTTATATTTCCAAGTTGTTAAGCATGCTGTTATGAATTACCAAAACCACCCGGGGAATAGTTGCACTTTCAATCTCCCTCTTTTTGGTAATTGATGACAACACATAGATCAAAGCTTCGACAAAAGATAATAAGAATGAATTATATCGTCGCTTTCAGAAGTATGTGATAAGCAAGAGCTCCCCATAAATGTGTGCATTATTTAAGATTTGCTTTTGAATGCAAAGGCACAATCAATTAGGATCATGGGTTACTCTTCCATGTCACATACATCTTGGTGAAGCGCTCAAAATGATAATATTTAAGCAATAAGCACTCATCACCAAAATTACAAGTGAATGATCATACACAACCAAATAAGCACACATTAACCATAGTATGATATCATCAAGCACAAGTAGTATCTCACACACATAAGCAAATTGTAGCGATAACCAAACAACCAAACGAAGTAGCAAGAAAAAACCAACAAAAAAGACAAGACACTCTCTCTCTCTCTCTCTCTCTCTCTCTCGAGCCTAATGATCTATACACTTTCTCTCCCTTTGGCAAAAAGTTACCAAAAAGCTCGAAAATGTATAGTGCTATGCGGCACTCTAGGCATGATCTCCGGGAGCTGCAGAAGAAGTCTTCTCGCCGGTGTGCAAATATGGCGTGGAGATGAGAGCATCTGCAAACACTTCTGATGAAGTCTATGGAGCTGGAGGTGTCGAAGCTGGAGGAACAACTGTAGCAGTGGCGCGGAGCTGATAGTGTAGGTCTGGACTCATCAATTGGCACAACTGAAGATCTTGGTCCTTTTGGGACTCTCTGAAAAGCATTTGTCGTTTCTCTATCCTCGGCCTCTTCCTTGAGCTTCTCCGCAGTAGCTTGGACACATCTAGATCATATAATTTTAACTTAATGATCCTCTCAAGGCTTGCTTGATTCTGAGTCAAGTTGGCCAAACTCTTCTTAATCCTCAGAGTGGCCTCAAGCAGATGACTGAGATGATCTTGCTTGGTCTTAGGAGCTCCAGAAGCACTTGCTTGCTTGGCTGCCATTGCTTGAGCAATCTTCTCTTGGCCCTCAACTGAAGTGGGATGGGATGCATCCATGACAACTTCATTGTCCTCAAAATTTGGACTAAGACAAAGATGCCTCTTGTCAAGCAGATATGTCCCTTTCTCCACCCTGGAGTTGATAAGCATCTGAATGTGAGGGGCATATCCACAAGATCTTTTCGGGTCAGCTGATGTCCTCTTGTTTGTCTCCACAATCAGGCTCATGACTTTGAACTTCTCGGGAACATCAAACATGTGGAGCAAGTTGATGGAGTGACCTCGGATCATTCTATGATCTCCTGACTTGGGCAACAAAGTGTGCCTAAGTATAGTGTTGATTGTGGTTTATCCAGACAACAGATGATATATGGAGCCAAACTTGTGAGTTTTCACTGTTCTGTTAGGAATTGGCTTGTACATATTTGCCATAGAGTTTGGATCCATCCTGGACTTGGCATACACATCAGTGTCATTTTGATTCTCCTTGGGGGCATTGATTAGACATGCCCATTCAGCAATAGTTGATTGGTACCTTGTACCTCCAGTCATCCATACAATTCTACCATGTGGATAGAAATGAGCAATGGAGTAGAATTGCATGATCATCTCATCGTTCCATCTAGGTAGTTTCTTTCCCAAAAACTTGTCAACTTCATTTTGCTTGAAGCTCTCATGAACACCTGGAAAGAAATCAGCATGTTTTTCGATGTATTTCCAATCAACCCACTTCATGTCACAAACAATGGGCTTCTTGTCCAACAAGACTGTCTCATAGAAATCCTGGTGTTCCTTGGTGTGAAACCTATAGTCCGCAACAGTATTTCTCCTTGTAGCATATGCATCAGTCTGTCTCCATCTTCTCAGACCTGCATCCTTTCTCAGTTTCATGTTCTCAGCAACAAGATGGGCATCATTATGATCTGAAATCTTTGGATTGAGTCTTCTAAGCATCATAGACTCATCATCATCTGAGGATTCTTGTTCTTGATCTTCCTCTTCCTTAGGAACCTCTCGTGTTGGGGCCTTGTTTTTCTCAGCTGGTGGAATGTGTCTAGTGGATGTCTTATGTGCAGAAGCTTCGGGGGCAGCTTTGGGCCTAGATGGAGCAGCCCTGGCTTTGATGGCACCCCCCATCAGCCTCTGAGTCTTTGTAGCAGGTGCAACAGTCTCATCAGTATCATCAGCATCATCATCATCATCATCTCTCATGGATGGCTTGCCAACCACACTGGTTGTGGTCTTCCTAGCTCTCTTCTTAGACCCTGCTGGCTCATCATCTCTTGTTTCAAGAGTGAATACCATCGTTTCTTGAGTGGAGGCTCTGACCTTTGACATGGGAGCTCTCTTGGCAGGGGCCTTCTTGTTCAGGCCAGGCTTGACAACTCTAGCAGATTCTTCCTTGTTGACAGCCTTCTTCTTTGAAGTGACCTCTTCAGCCACAAAATCTTCGTCCTCACTATCAGAAGTTTTCTTCTTCCTTGACTTGGTAGCAGCCTTTGGCAGATTTCACGGAGTGCTTCTATTGCTCTCATAGTAGTTGCTATTGGAGGGACTAGAGCCCTCGCTCAGATGTGCCTGCTCCTCTGACCTGTTATGACTGTCACTGCCCTCTGGCATCTCTGAAACTGCAAGGAGACCATGTGAATTGATATAGTTGAGGTAGAGTGGATGAGCATCACAAAGTGCAGAGATTTTGTAAAACAATTGAGTCAAAAGCTTAGTTTTAGGTTTCTACAGAAAGCATTTCGGAGCTATCGATTTGTTACACTCGGTGACAGCGAAGCAACTTGGAGAGTTTAAAATGGTGAATCGGTCAGACCGAGACACAGTTCGGTGACTCCGAGATTGTAGGGTCTCACTAAGAGTTGAACTCGGTCACACCGATTTGTAAGTTTCGGTCAGACTGAACCTTACATGTGCAATGGCCTAAGCCAAATCGGTGAGACCGATTTCTACAATTCGGTCGGTCCGAGATGAGTTCGGCGGAAACCTAACCCTAAAACTTTGAATCAAAACTAATCTACACAGAGTTTTTGCTGGATAGGATGATCTCATATGTGGCAAGAATCATGGCATTTACTTTGTGCAATCAGATTGAGGAAAACACAAAGGGTTGATCTCATACCCTAACTCGGTGATTGCTACCTCTTGAGCTTCCGTTGTATTCCCTCGAAGAGGAAAGGGAGATGCAGCACAGTAGCGTAAGTATTTCCCTCAGTTTTCGAGAACCAAGGTATCAATCCAGTAGGAGACCACGCGCGAGTCCCTCGTACCTGCACAAACAAATAAGAACTTCGCAGCCAACGCGATAAGGGGTTGTTAATCCCTTTACGGTCACTTACGAAACTGAGATATGATAGAGATGATAGTTGATATTTTTGGTATTTTAGGTTTATAAGAACAGCAAATAAAAGCAATAAAAGTAAAGTAGATGTAGATTGATATGTTGAGAATAGACCCGGGGGCCATAGTTTTCTCTAGTGGCTTCTCTCATGATAGCGATATTCTACGGCGGGTAAACAAATTACTGTCGAGCAATTGATAGAAAAGCGAATAATTATGAGACTATCTAGGCATGATCATTGTATATAGGCATCACGTCCGAGACAAGTAGACCGAAACGATTCTGCATCTACTACTATTACTCCACACATCGACCGCTATCCAACATGCATCTAGTGTATTGAGTTCATACGAACAGAGTAACACCTTAAGCAAGATGACATGATGTAGAGGGATAAACTCAAGCAATATGATATAAACCCCATCTTTTAATCCTCGATGGCAAAAAAACAATATGTTCCTTGCTGAAACATGCAAAACCCTGAAACAGGCAAAAAACAGCAATCTGGACTAGGCCTTTGGGTTAGTAGGTTAGTCCCGAAAATGATCTAAAAGTGAATGATAAATCCCATTAAACATCCAAGACTTCATAAATAATAGCATGGAACAATCAAAAATTATAGATACGTCGGAGACGTATCAAGCATCCCCAAGCTTAATTCCTGCTCGTCCTCGAGTAGGTAAATGATAAAGAAAGAATGTTTTGATGTGGAATGCTAACCAATATAGTTTTTCATTGTAATTCTCTTAATTGTGGCATGAATATTCAGATCTGAAAGATTCAAGATAAAAGTCTATATTGACATAAGAAATAACAATACTTCAAGCATACTAACAAAGCAATCATGTCTTCTCAAAATACTATGGTTAAAGAAAGTTATCCCTACAAAATCATATAGTGTTGGCTATGCTCCCTCGCTATCACACAAAAATATTCATATCATGCACAACCGCGATTTCAGCCAAGCACTTGTTTTCATACTCTATCTTTTCAAACCTTTCAACTTTCACGCAATACATGAGCGTGAGCCATGGACATAGCACTATGGGTGGAATAGAGGTGGTTGTGGAGAAGACAAAAAGAGGGAGTTAGTCTCACATCGACTAGGCGTATCAACGGGCTATTGAGATGCCCTTCAATAGATATCAATGTGAGTGAGTAGGGATTGCCACGCAACGGATGCACTAGAGCTAAATATGAATGAAAGCTCAACAAAAAGAAACTACTGGGTGTGCATCCAACTTGCTTGCTCACGAAGACCTAGGGCATTTGAGGAAGCCCATCGTTGGAATATACAAGCCAAGTTCTATAATGAAAATTCCCACTAGTATATGAGAGTGACTAAACATGGGACTCTCTACAATGAAGAACATAGTGCTACTTTGAAGCACAAGTGTGGAAAAGAAGATAGTAGCAATTGTCCCTTTTTTTTGGCCTTTCTTTTTTTTCTTTTTTTTGCGGAGGGGCTTTATAGATTCAGCCTTTCCTCCCATGGGACAATACTCTAATAATGATGATCATCACAATTTCATTACAACTTGATATTACAACTCGATACTACAACAACAAAGTATGACTCTATATGAATGCCTCCGGCGGTGTACCGGTATGTGCAATGAAACAAGAGTGACATGTATAAAAACTTATGCATGGTGGCCTTGCCACAAATACGATGTCAACTACATGATCATGCAATGGCAATATGACAATATGATGCATGTCATATGAACGGAACGGATAGGTAGGTATGGTGGCTATTTTGAGGAACAATATGGTGGCTGTTTTGAGGAAGGATATATAGTGGGTTTATGGCATCGGCGAAAGTTGCGCGGTACAAGAGAGGCTAGCAATGGTGGGAGGGTGAGAGTGCGTATAATCCATGGACTCAACATTAGTCATAAGAACTCATATACTTATTGCAAAAATCTACGAGTCATAATAACAAAGCAATCAACGCATGCTCCTAGGGGGAGGTTGGTAGGAGTTAACCATCGCGCGCCCCGACCTCCACACGAAGGTTGGCACTCTACAAATACCTCATGCTTTAACTTCATCACATAGCGGTTCACCATACGTGCATGATACGAGAATCACTAACCTTAACACAAGTATTTCTCAATTTTATAATGACTCCACTAGCATGACTCTAATATCACTATCCTCATATCTCAAAACTATTATCAAGCATCCAACATCTCATTCTATTCAATGCACTTGGTGTGAATTTTTTTACTACATTGACATTGGATGTCTATCATGTGAAGACTAGTTTCTTTAGCCTAAACACATTACCATGCTGTTTTAATAGAATCTCAAAAGTATAAAAGTGAAGCATGAGAGTTCAACAATTTCTACGAAATATTACCACCACCATGCTCTAAAATATATAAGTGAAGCACTAGAGCAAAAACTATTCAACTCAAAAGATATAAGTGAAGCACATAGAGTGTTTTAACAATTTCTAGGCCATATTTAACTCTCTCAAATAGGTGTGTCTAGCAAGGATGATTGTGTCAAACTAACAAGCAAAGACTCCAATTATACAAGACGCTCTCCAAGCAAAACACATATCATGTTGCGAATAAAAATATAGATCCCAGTATAGTTACCGATGGATGAAGACGAAAGAGGGGATGCCTTCCCGGGGCATTCCCAAGCTTAGGCTTTTGATTATCTTGAATTTACTTGGGGTTCCATGGGCATCCCCAAGCTTAGGACTTTGCTACTCCTTGTTCCATAGTCCATCAAAGCAATACTCAAAACTTGAAAACTTCACAACACAAAACTTAGACAAAAATTCTCGTGGGCTCCGTTAGTATAAGAAAGCAAACCACTACTCAAAGGTGCAGCAATGAATTAATTCTTTGTTTATATTGGTGTTAAACCAACTGTACTTCAACTTCTCTATGGTTCATATCCTCAGATACTACTCATAGATGCATCGGAATAAGCAAACAACACACGAAAAACAGAATCTGGCAAAAACAGAACAATCTGTAGTAATCTGCAGGTTTCGCCTACTTTTGGAACTCCAAAAACTTCAAACTAAATTGTTAAATTTGAGGAATTTATCTACCAATCATCTTCAAAAAGAATCAACTAAAAAGCACGCTCCAGTAAAATCTGAAGACCACTTTAGCAAGCGCTAACGATTCTGTTTTTCACAGCAAGATCATATAAACTTCACACAAGTCTTCCCAAAGGTTCTACTTGGCACAAACACTAAACAAAACATGAATAAACATCTAATCAGAGGTTAGATGCAATATTTATTCCCTAACAGCAACAAAAACAAAAAACAAAAAATTGGGTTGCCTCCCAACAAGCGCTATCGTTTTACGCCCCTAGCTAGGCACGATACAAGATAAAACTAGGTATTGCCATCTTTGGAAGGCAATCCATAAGTAGCTCTCATGATATATTCATATGGTAATTTGATTTTCTTTCTAGTAAAGTATTCCATGCCTTTCCTTAAAGGAATGTGGAATCTAGTATTTCCTTCCTTCATATCAATAATTGCACCAATCGTTCTAAGGAAAGGTCTACCAAGAATAATAGGACATGAAGGATTGCAATCTATATCAAGAACAATGAAATCTATGGGCACATAATTCCTGTTGGCAACAATAAGAATATAATTAATTCTTCCCATAGGTTTCTTAATAGTGGAATCCGCAAGATGCAAATTTAAAGAACAATCATCAAGCTCATGGAACCCTAGCAAATCACACAAAGTTTTTGGGATAGTGGAGACACTTGCACCCAAATCACACAAAGCATAGCATTCATGATCTTTTATTTTTATTTTGATAGTAGGTTCCCATTCATCATAAAGCTTTCTAGGGATAGAAACTTCCAACTCAAGTTTTTCTTCATAAGATTGCATCAAAGCATCAACTATGTGTTTGGTGAAAGCTTTATTTCGACTATAAGCATGCAGAGAATTTAGTACGGATTGCAACAAGGAAATACAATCAATCAAGGAGCAATTATCATAATTGAATCCCTTGAAATCCAAAGTAGTGGGTTCATCACTATGCAAAGTTTTAATCTCTTCACTCCCACTTTTAGCAATTTTAGCATCAAGATCAAAAAACTCTGAATCATTGGGACACCTTACAGCAGAAACATCTCCAATCCTATCTTCATCAAGATTTATACTAGAAAACAAGGATCTAATAGGAGACACATCAATAACTTTCAGATCTTCATCTTTATTTTCATGATAACTAGAAGAACATGATTTAATATAATCTTCTCTTTTAGCATGCATCCTAGCGGTTCTTTCTTTGCATTCATCAATGGAAATTCTCATGGCTTTGAGAGACTAATTGATATCATGCTTAGGTGGGATAGATCTAAGTTTCAAAGAATTAACATCAAGAGTAATTCTATCCACACTTCTAGCCAATTCATCAACCTTAAGCAATTTCTCTTCAAGCAAAGCACTGAAATTCTTTTGCGAGATGATAAACTCCTTAACACTTGTTTCAAATTCAGAAGGCATCTTTCCATAAGAATTGTTGTAGGAATTACCATAATTATTAGAGGAATTACTAGGAAAAGGCCTAGGATTAAAATTACCTCTATAAGCATTGTTACCAAAATTATTCCTACCAATAAAATTCACATCCAAAGATTCATTGTTATTTTCAATCAAAGTGGACAAAGGCATATCATTAGGATCAGAAGAAACACTCTTAGCAGCAAACAATTTCATAAGTTCATCCATCTTTCCACTCAAAACACTAATTTCTTCGATAGCATGCACTTTTTTACTAGTAGATCTTTGTGCCATTGAGAATAATTAACCATAATATTATCTAGGAGTTTGGTAGCTTCTCCTAAGGTAGTTTCCATGAAAGTGCCTCCAGTGGCCGAATCTAAAAGATTTCTAGAAGCAAAATTCAAGCCAGTATAAAAGTTCTGAATAATCATCCATAGATTCAAACCATGTGTAGGGCAATTACGTATCATCAATTTCATTCTCTCCCAAGCTTGTGCAACATGCTCATGATCTAGTTGCTTAAAATTCATAATATCATTTCTAAGAGAGATGATCTTAGCAGGAGGGAAATACTTAGAGATAAAAGCATTTTTGCACTTATTCCACGAATCAATACTATTTCTAGGCAAAGAGGAAAACCAAGTTTTAGCACGATCTCTAAGTGAAAACGGAAATAACTTCAATTTAACAATATCGTTATCCTTATCCCTTTTCTTTTGCATATCACACAAATCTACAAAGTTTTTTAGATGGGTAGCGGCATCTTCATTAGGAAGGCCGGAGAATCGATCTTTCATGACATGATTCAACAAAGCAACATTGATCTCACAAGATTCAGCATCGGTAATAGGAGCAATCGGAGTGCTAATAAAATCATTGTTGTTGGTATTGGAGAAGTCACACAATTTGGTATTGTTCTGAGCCATAGTGACAAGCAAGCAATCCAACACACACAAGCAAACAAGAAGCAAGCGAATGATAAACACACGGCAGAAGAAGGGCAAATAAAACGGCAAGGGTGAAGTGGGGGAGAGGAAAACGAGAGGCAAATAAATGTAATGCGAAGGATAAGGGTTTGTGATAGGTACTTGGTATATGACTTTTGCGTAAGCCTCCCCGGCAATGGCGCCAGAAATTCTTCTTGCTACCTCTTGAGCTTGCGTTGTATTCCCTCGAAGAGGGAAGGGAGATGCAGCACAGTAGCGTAAGTATTTCCCTCAGTTTTCGAGAACCAAGGTATCAATCCAGTAGGAGACCACGCGCGAGTCCCTCGCACCTGCACAAACAAATAAGAACTTCGCAGCCAACGCGATAAGGGGTTGTCAATCCCTTTACGGTCACTTACGAAAGTGAGATATGATAGAGATGATAGTTGATATTTTTGGTATTTTAGGTTTATAAGAACAGCAAATAAAAGCAATAAAAGTAAAGTAGATGTAGATTGATATGTTGAGAATAGACCCGGGGGCCATAGTTTTCTCTAGTGGCTTCTCTCATGATAGCGATATTCTACGGCGGGTAAACAAATTACTGTCGAGCAATTGATAGAAAAGCGAATAATTATGAGACTATCTAGGCATGATCATTGTATATAGGCATCACGCCCGAGACAAGTAGACCGAAATGGTTCTGCATCTACTACTATTAGTCCACACATCGACCGCTATCTAGCATGCATCTAGTTGTAACGCCCCGGACACACCCGCCGGTGGTCGTTACTCCTGGCGGGATCTAGACTGGCCTCACATATCAATACTAGTCTTTTCTGTGCACTTTGTCCTCACTCGTGCGCACCCGGGAGCAACTTCCCGGTCGGTCACCCATCCTGAAACTACTCCAAGCTGAGCACGCTTAACTTTGGAGTTCTATCCGAATGGGTTCCCGGAAAAGAAGGAATTCCTTATTGATATGAGTAGTCTATCATCCCTAATAAGCCAGGCCATCACATACACCCTCACTCAAAGGAACCGACGTCCTCGTCGGGCCACAGGAACGTTCCCTCTTGGTACAACCGTCTTTGCTTCCAGGACAGCACATGTGCCATGCCGTGTGCCACGACGGGTCACAAACGTCATGCACAACATGACTACAAACTGTCCGTAAACATCCATGTAACCGCGAGGGTCGGCTCTGATACCAACTTGTAACGCCCCGGACACACCCGCCGGTTGTCGTTACTCCTGGCGGGATCTAGACTGGCCTCACATATCAATACTAGTCTTTTCTGTGCACTTTGTCCTCACTTGTGCGCACCCGGGAGCAACTTCCTGGTCGGTCACCCATCTTGAAACTACTCCAAGCCGAGCACGCTTAACTTTGGAGTTCTATCCGAATGGGTTCCCGGAAAAGAAGGAATTCCTTATTGATATGAGTAGTCTATCATCCCTAATAAGCCAGGCCATCACACTAGTGTATTGAGTTCATACAAACAGAGTAACGCCTTAAGAAAGATGACATGATGTAGAGGGATAAACTCAAGCAATATGATATAAACCCCATCTTTTTATCCTCGATGGCAACAATACAATACGTGCCTTGCCGCCCCTACTGTCACTGGGAAAGGACACCGCAAGATTGAACCCAAAGCCAAGCACTTCTCCCATTGCAAGAACTATAGATCTAGTAGGCTAAACCAAACCAATAATTCGAAGAGACTTGCAAGGATATTATGAGCAAACATAAAAAGTTCAGAGAAGAACCAAATATCTTTCGTAGACAACCTTGATCATAAACTCACAATTCATCGGATCTCGACAAACACACCGCAAAAAGAGATTACATCGAATAAATCTCCTCGAAGACCGAGGAGAACTTTGTATTGAGATCCAGAGAGAGAGAAGAAGCCATCTAGATACTAGCTATGGACCCGAAGGTCTGTGGTAAACTACTCACAACTCATGGTGAGGGCGATGATGATGATGATGAAGGCCTCCGTGATGGATCCCCCTTCGGTGGAGCTCCGGAACAGGCTCCAAGATGGGATCTCCACGGGAACAGAAGGTACGGCGGTGGAATTAGGGTTTTCTCTCTGTTCACGGAGTTTCTTGGGTACGTAGACTTATATAGGAAGAAGGAGGGCACCGGGGGACGCTCGAGGGGGCCACGGGGCAGGGGGCGCGCCGTGGGAAGGGGGCGCGCCCCCACCCTTGTGGGCCAGCCCTCGGTCCCCTGACGTGGTTCTCAAGCTCCGCGTGCGTGATTTTCTCCAAAAATATCTCTCGCGAAGGTTACATTCCGTTTGGACTCCATTTGATATTCTTTTTTTGCAAAACCCTGAAACAGGCAAAACACAGCAATCTGGACTGGGCCTTTGGGTTAGTAGGTTAGTCCCCAAAATGATATAAAAGTGAATGATAAATCCCATTAAACATCCAAGACTTCATAAATAATAGCATGGAACAATAAAAAATTATAGATACGTTGGAGACGTATCAGTGATGAGTTTGCTATGGCGACAACGGCGGCGAAAATTTTCGTTGACGATGGCGGAGACCAGCGGCAGGAGGTCGCGGGCAATGAGAGGATGATCCGGAGACCTCGAGTCGGCAGAGCAGGATAGGCATGGGCGAAAGGATTCGGAAAACTATCCAAGTTTTGGCCCGTGGGTATATATATCCATACTCTATCGGTGTGACCGAGTGGAACAACTCGGTGGCACCGAGATGCAAAACTGCTAGCAGTTACTGCAACTCGGTGAGACTGGAATGTTCTAATCGGTTGCACCGAGATTGAAAACCTAGATCAACTTAGTGAGCTCGGTGTGACCGAAAGGAAATAATCGGTCAGATCGAAATGCACTAAGAGGTTCTGGAAGTTTAAGTCCATGACGAATTGGAGACTCCAAGTGCTCCTCACTTAGAGTGGTTCAAATCTGACTTGATCAAACTTTGTGATGTAGCATGAATAGAGTTTGAGACAAGAAAAGCATAGATAGCTAGAGGGGGTTCTTAGGCATTCTTGTCGATCCATTTGGCAAAATAAGAAAGCCAAACAATCAAAGCAACAAATGGATCTCCTCGAATGAGAAAATATGCACTCAACATGCTCACACAATAAGATTGTCGGGGGAAACTGTCCGCCACGAACACCTATGGGACCGGAGCCCCTTGTCTGTGCGGTACGAGGGCGGAGGGAGCACAAAGAGCAGATCGAAGCAGACGCGCGGGCAGTTTTACCCAGGTTCGGGCCGCACGGATGCGTAAAACCCTACTCCTGCTTGGTTGTGTATTGAGTGGGGCGCTCGGGAGCTCGAAGAAGCAGCTACACCGTGCGTGAGAGTAATCTAGGTTTCGAACCCCCTCCACGTTGTGCATGGGCCTCCTTTTATAGTGCAAGGGGTCACCGACAGGTGTCAACGTAGGAGAAAAGGGTAAAAGAGTAAAAGAGGTGGTAGTTGTAACAGTGCGGGAACAGTGGAGCTACAGTACAGAACAGTGGTCTATACCTACTTTAACAGTGGGGGACAAGGGCATTTAATGCCCGTCGCCGTCGACCCCAAAAGCTCCCGCCTTAGCGTCTCCGTCCGCCACGGCGACGGATTTATCGCCGTGGTGTGCCACCGTGTACCCCAGGCTGCACAGCCATCTGCCACGCGTCCCTGGTTAGGCCCCAGGGCGACGCGTGGGCCGATGAGCTGGAGCGCGGGCACACAGCGTAGCCTTCCCGGCAAGCGCCTTGCCGGGGCCTTGATCTTGCCGGGCCCGGGAACTTGCCGCTCCCCGGGCCCCTTGCCGGGGCGCGCATAGCGCCGAGGCGATATCTTCCAGCCTTCCTGGCAAGCTCCTCTTGCCAGGGTCTTGTGTTGGTGAAACAGTCTTGAGCCTGGAACGGCCTTCCCGGCAAGCTCCTCTTGCCGGGGTCTCGATCTTCTGTCTTGTATACTTTGTTTTTGAATGGTTTAACAGGAGGCAGGAAGGTCTCCGGCGAGCACGCAGTAAACCTTTGCCGCGGGAAGCTGCAACTGCCCGTGCACAAGTTGGGGTACTGGGGTACCCCTACCTTAGTACACCGACAGGAGCCCCCGGGCCTGGGCCACACACGGTGCCGAGCGCTGTTGGGCCAGGCCCAAAACAGTGCACGGGCACCCGCGGCCCGCGGCGCGCCGAATCCACTTCCATATCCGCTGCACCCCACGGTAACGGCACGCGTCGATTGCGGCGCCGTGGGATGGGACGTGCCCACGATCTCTTAATGGAAAGGGCGAAACGCCCCCCACTCCCCCATAAAAGCAGAGGCAGCGGGCGCGGTTCCCCTCCCTGTGCTCTCATTACGTCGTCTTCCTCCTGCAAAAGATTCCTTCTTGCGCTCCGCCTCCACAGCTCCGCCGCCGCCGAGCTCTTCGTCCCCTTCCTCCCGCCGCGTCCGCCATGGCCCCAAAGACCGACAAGGCGAAGGCGGAGAAGTCCAAGAAGGAGAAATCCGAGCAAGCAGCCAAGCTCATCGCTTACCGGAAGCGGCACGTCGTCTTCCCACCGAAGCTCGGCGTGCAAGAACTCTGGAACAAGTATTACTTGTTCTGGTCCAAGGGCACCGACGCACATCCCCGCACCCGAGCATACCCGGCCGTCGCCAAGGACAACTATCCCGGCGGGTATCACTTCTTTGCTGCCTTTTTCCACTGTGGTCTCTGTCCTCCTTTTTCGAACTTCTTCTGTGATATCATGAATACGTATGGCTTCCATCTGCTTGATTTCACCCCCAACGCCATTCTCACCATGGCCGTTTTCGCACATATGTGCGAAAACTTCATAGGAGTCCACCCCAACGTAGCCCTCTTTAGACACTTTTTCACCCCTAGAGCCGAGGCCGATGCCCCCCTCTCCGGATGTATTTCTTGGGTCTTCCGTCTCGGGAAGAAGGGGTCGTACTTGCCGGGGGAGCTCCGCGGCAAGTGGGAGGAATGGCGAGCGGAGTGGTGCTGGATTGTAGAAGACCAGCCGCAAGCCTTCACTGCGCCGCGCACAACGCCTATCGTGCGCGGCAGAGATTGGAGCGATCTAGACTCCGACGACGTCAAGCTCGACATCGCCCTCGTCCGGATTCTCCGTCTTCGGCTGGCCCGGCTGTCAGTTGCCGAGGTGGGCGCAGATTTCCTCCGCCGGCGCATCGCCCCTCTCCAAGACCGGAAGAGGCCGGCTTGGGAGTACGGCGGCCCGGCAGACATCATGAGGCTGCGCCCCGGGCTTAATTTCAACTTCACCACTCTGGAGCTGCGCGGGATGGTACGGGAGCTCTTCAAGTACGACCCGACGCACCCCGAGTGGTTCAGGACTCCCCGGGAAGTGGTGCCGCTCTGCAACAACGCCGCGAGGGACCGGATCCTTGCCATGATGCCGATGTGCGACTCGCATGGCTTGGACCGCTCGTGGATCGCCCCGAAGCCCATCGACGTCCTCAACTTCTACGACAACCTCGTCGAGGTGGCGAGTAACAAGGAGGACCTCAAGCTGCATACGCGGGACACCACCGACCAGGAAATCGCCTACATAGCTTCTCGGGCTGAGGAGGCCGCCGCAGCCTCGGCGGCAGGAGTCTTCGGGTTCTCGCCGGAGGAGGCGGAGGCCGAAGAGGCGTCCACCCAGGCGGAAGAGGCGGAGATCCGCCGATTGTTGAACCTCCCACCCGACGCGCTCGCCGGGGTCCCCTCGTTGAGGCACTCCGGGATCCATGGGATCGCGACGGAGGCCGCGGCAAGGGAGGGCACCGCCGGAGGGAGCAGAGGCGCCGCGAGGGGCGGAGGCGCCAAGGGAAAGAGGGCCGCAGCGCTGGATGCTGGGCCCAGCGAGCCGGCCGGGGCAGAGGAGGAGGAGGAGGAGGAGGCCGAAGACTCCGGCGGATCCACGGAGTTATACGCCGACGACCTCTCCTCGTCGGAGAGCTCCCCGCCCCCGGCAAGCCCGAAGGAGTCCCCGGCAAAACGCCTCCGCAAGACGGCGACGGGGGAAAGGGCGCAGGCGCCCCGGCAACAGCCACCTCGGCGGGCGGCTCCCCGGGGGAGTCAAGCCGCGCCAAGGCCGTCCGGCGCACCAGCCGCAGCGGAGGCGGACCGTGCGCGGACCACGACGGAGGCGCCCCGCAGGCCGGCAGCGAGCCGGCAGGGGTCTTCTCGGAGCGGAGCAACGGCTCCGCCCGTCCCCCGGGCGCCGGCAGCCACAGGGGCTGGGTCTTCGCAGCCCCCAGCCCCGGCGAGCACCAAGCGCGCGAGGGAGTCTTCGCCTCCCGCTCCCCGCGTCGACGCGCCCATGGTGGAGTATGACTTCTCCGCCCTGAGCGAGGACGACGAGGAGGACCAGGAGTAAGGATCCGGGATTCTTCATCTTCTTGATTTTTGTCTTGAGCTTCTGTTGATGCTAACTCTGTCTTCTGTTCTGATTTCAGGACCCTGGCCCACCGCGCAGCGAAGAAGGCCAAGGCGCCCGAGGCCGAGGTCGCGGAGGACTCGACGGCGGCGGCAACAGAAGGCGCGCCGGAGCCGAGCCTGCCGGACTCTGGCACTGCTCCGATGAGCAGCCCCCAGCGCAGCCCGCAGCGCAGCCCCCAGCGTAAGTCTGGGGTTCTTTCTTTTCGCTTGTCGGGGTACGTCTGAGGCTTTTGATTTTATCTTCATATCTTGACATCTCTTGTCTTGCTCCGTGCAGAGGAGGAGCCGCAGCGGGAAGAGCGCCCGGAGACCACCGCCGAGGAGCTGCAGGCACCGCCATCCCCGCCAAGGCAGGACTCTCCGGCAAGGGAGAGTGCTCCGTCAAGGGCGGGTACTCCGCCAAGGCAGAGTACCCCGCCAAGGACGAGCAGCCCGGCAAGGGCGGCCACCCCGTCAAGGCCAAGTTCCCCGGCGAGGGCGACTACTCCGACGAGGCCGAGCTCCCCGGCGAGGGAGCCCGCCGCTGAGGACGCCCGCCAAGGTAACCTTTGTAACTTGTCTTCTTGGCTTGTCTCTTTTTTGGATATTTGCTTGAGTCTTGAATTTCTTTGTCTTCTTCTTCTTTCTAGATCTTCCTCCTCCTGTGCCCATGGAGACGGAGGTGATTATCCTCGAGGAGGAGGACGCGCAGGGCGGCGGCGGCGACGCTCCAGTCGTCGAGGAGGTGGGCGAGGCCGCCGAGCCGGCCGCGCAAGAGACTGCTCCGGCTGCGGACGCAGCGGCCGGGGAGGGGAACGGTGGCCGCACCGCCGACCCGGAGGTGGCGGGAGCATCGGATGCTGCGCCGGCCACCGGTCCCTCCACCGGCGAGGAGCAAAGGTTCTATCTCGAGGCCCCCAACGGCGTCTTCATCCAGATGCCGTGGGGGTCTTCGTCGCGAGCTCCTGCGGAGGGCGAGGCGTTCGACGGAGAGGTCCTCGCCTCCGCAGGCCTGAAGATCGTCCAGGCACCCGGTGGAGGTGAGGGGCCCGAGGAGGAGCGATTGCTTCATCAGCTCCTGGCCCTTTACCGGGCCAGGCAAGCAAAGCTCGCTTCCCGGGAGGCTCTTGCCGCCAAGGCTGCGGCAGAGATGGAGAAGCGTGCGGCGGAGCTCAGCGCCGCCAATCAGGCTGCCCTCCGCCAGGTGGCGGAGGAGCGTGAGCGTCTCGCCGGCGAGTACCAAGAGTGGGTACTTGAGAGGGCCGAAGCCGATGAACAGCAGCGTCTCGCCGGGGTGGAGATGTCCCGGCGAGAGGGAGAGCTCGCGCAGCGGAAGGTTGAGCTGGATTCTCATGAAGAAGACCTTGCCGCTCGCGAGGCTGCCCTTGGCGGGGAGCTGAAGGAGGCGAAGGCCGCCGCGGTTGCCGCGGAGGACGCCAAGAAGGAGCTCGCCGCCAAGGTCGAACAACTGGAGAAGGCGATGAAGGTGAGCGCCGAGAAGGTTGCTGCGCTCATCCTGGAGCGCGAGAAGGATGCTCACACAAACTCAGAGCTCCAGGTGAGTTTATCCAAGAGGGGTGACGAGCTGAAGGCCGCCAAGGATTCCATTGAAGACTTGGAGCTGAAGGTCACCACCCTGAAGGAATCGCTTGATGCTGCCCGGGCCCAGGAGACCAAGTTGAAGGATGAGCTCCGCAAGGAGCGAACCTTGGTGGAGAGCGTCAACAAGGCCTCCGAGCTCTTCCGGCAGACTATCGAGGTGTGGACCGAAGAGCTGGTTTCTTCTGCGTCCAATATTGACCAGGAGTTGCTGGCGTTGAAGGTTGAACATCTTATCTACTCGCCGGATCCAGATCTCCCGCACAGCGCCAAGCTCAGCCTCTTCTTCAGAGGCGTCGCTCCGGCTCTTGCAGGCCTCCGGAACCGCATCCCCGCGCAGCTGGCCGAGGAGTCGCGCCGGCTCTGCGCGGGAACTCTGGAGCGGGTCTTGACGAAGATCGTGTACCGCAACCCGGGGATCAACCTCACGAACGTTCTTCGCACCCTGCCGGCTGATGCAGACACGGAGGCCCTGAAGGAGCAGGTCGGCCACATCATCGCCAAGGTGGCAAAGCTTGGCAGGAAGGAAGGCGACCGCGTAGACTAGGGCTCCATTTATCTTTATCTTTTTGTTGCTGCACATTATGTTATGAACTCATTAGTCCATCGCGACAAGTTATCCTTGTAAGATATTTGCTTTACTTCAATCAATCAGTGCAATGTTATCTTCCTTGTTTCAATCCTTGACTTTGTATGTTTTTCACCCTTCGCTCCCGGGGAGCTTGCCGGCAAGGGGCCCTTGCCGCGAGCGCCGAGTGCTGGACTCCGAGCAGCCTGCTGGCCAAGGTCCTCGCCGGCAAGCAACCTTGCCGCAGCTGGTCGCAACGCACTTAGCTTGCTGAGCGTACTCGGAAACGAGGCAAGGGCGCGACACTTGTCGCAGCTCACTTAAATTGTTGAGTGGACTCGAAAACAAGATAAGGGTGCGGCAAGCTACGGGTAGGTTCCTCCGCGCACAGGTTTTCCATACAAAGTGCGATCGTTCAAGGAAGACAACCAAAATTTAAAATTTGAACTGGTCAAATTCTAACAACTTATCTTTCATATGCTGCTTGCTCATGTTGCTTGCTTTTCGATAAGGCTCTTCTTACTTGAACAGCACTTAGTCCCTCCTTCATCTCCTTCCCCCCCCGGCAAACTTGTGCGCGAGGAACGTTCCTTCTGCTTAAAAGAAAAAGAAAGGGAGAGGGAAACAAGCATATTGCCTTTCGGCGTAATAGTGTTTACCGTATGTCTGAGTGTTGCATCAAATGTCAAACAGAACATGCAAATAGCAAAGAGAAGCATGCAAAAGGCAATCGATGCGAGAAACACGAAAACTTTACTGATGCACGGGGTCTGCGCCCGGCTTTGTACAAAGGGTTACATGCAACAGCGGCAAAGCTTGTACAAAAGGTGGTTGCCGGAGCGGATCACGGCAACCGCGCCTTAGGGGTGAAACTTGCGAAGATGCTCTATGTTCCAGGAGTTGCTCACCGGTAAGCCTTCTTCGGTCTCGAGGCGGACAGCGCCGGGCCTCGTAACTTGTCTCACCCGATAAGGGCCTTCCCACTTCGGCGTCAACTTGTTGGAATTCTTGGCGGACTGAACACGCCGAAGAACAAGGTCGCCTTCCTCGAGACTCCTGGCCTTGACTTTGCGGCTATGGTAGCGGCGCAAAGCTTGCTGGTATCGAGCAGCTCGTACAGGAGCCTGGAGACGTCCCTCCTCAAGGAGCAATGCGTCATCTTGCCGCAGTTGCTCTTGCTCGAGCTCATCATAAGCGAGTACTCGAGGAGATCCGTATACGAGTTCCGTGGGGAGAATTGCCTCTGCTCCATAGACTAGAGCAAAAGGTGTCTGTCCGGTGGCTCGACTTGGTGTCGTTCTGATTGACCAAAGAGCCGCCGGGAGCTCCTCTATCCAATTCCTTCCGCACTTGCGCAGCCTGTCAAAGGTCCTTGTCTTGAGTCCGCGCAGCACTTCAGCATTTGCCCTCTCCGCTTGGCCGTTGCTCCTCGGGTGAGCAACAGAAGCGAAACAGACCTTGGCGCCAAGGTCTTGGACGTATTGCATGAAGGTGCGACTAGTGAATTGCGTACCGTTGTCGGTGATGATCCTGTTAGGGATCCCGAAACGGCAAACAATCGACCTGAAGAACCTGACTGCTGACTGTGCTGTCACCTTTCTCACTGGCTCCACTTCTGGCCACTTTGTGAACTTGTCGATTGCAACGTACAAGTACTCAAAGCCCCCGACAGCACGAGGGAAAGGGCCGAGGATATCGAGCCCCTAGACCGAGAAGGGCCATGACAAAGGGATTGTTTGGAGAGCTTGAGCTGGCTGATGGATTTGCTTTGCATGGAACTGGCACGCTTCACACTTGGTTACTAGTGCAGTTGCATCTTGGAGGGCTTCTTGCCAAAAGAACCCTTGCCGGAAAGCTTTCCCGGCAAGTGCCCTTGCGCCAATGTGGTGGCCGCATATGCCTCCGTGTATTTCTGCCAACAGCTTCTGTCCATCTTCTCTGGAGATGCATTTCAACCTGACACCATTGAGTCTTCTTCTGTATAGCTCGTTATCCACGAACTGATACATACTTGACTGCCTGGTTATCTTCTCTATCTCTTGAGGGTCGTCGGGAAGTTCTCCAGTTTGCAGAAAACGGACGATCTGCTGCGCCCATGCTGGAGCCCGAGGCTCGACGGCAAGGACTAAAGGCTCGAGGGCCGCTGCGGGAACCTCAGCTTCTTCGGCAAAGACCTCTGGTCCTGCCGGAGCTGACGGTCCCCCGGCAAGCTCGCCGGGGCGAGGCTTGTCGGGAACACTTGCTTCAACTGCACAAGCCCGAGGGCTTGCAGGAGCAAACTGTCCCTCAGCGTTGTTGTTGATCTTGGGAACTTTGGCGGCGGGTTCAGGAAGATCCGCCGGCAAGTAGTCGCCGGAGACCAACTTTCTCTTCTTGGACTGCCCAATTGACGGTGTAACTGATGGCTGAGTCAGCTTGAGTAAAAAGGTCCCTGGTTCCACAGGTAACTTCATCGCGGCGCACTTTGAAAGGCCATCTGCAATCTCATTTTGAGCTCTTGGGACGTGCTCCATCTGCAGACCTTCAAAGTGCTCTTCAAGCTTCCTCACTTCATCGACATATGCTTCCATCAAAGGGCTCTGGTAGCTCTTGTTAACTTGCCGGACCACCAACTGAGAATCGCCCCGCACAATCAGCTTTCTGATCCCAAGTTCGGCCGCAATCCTGAGGCCGGCAAGCAAGCCTTCATATTCTGCAGTGTTGTTTGTCGCTTGCTCCCTGGGAAAGTGCATCTGGATAACATATTTGAGGTGCTCTCCGGTGGGCGCGATGAGTACCACGCCGGCACCGGCGCCTTGCAGCGAGAAGGCACCGTCAAAATACATTACCCATTCACTTGTCGCTTCTTGCACGGGTACACTCGTTTCTTGAACTTCTTCTTCTGGCGTTGGGGTCCACTCAGCGATGAATTCTGCCAAAGCTCGGCTCTGTATGGTTGAAGTACTTTCAAACTTGAGTCCAAAGCTTGACAGCTCCAGTGCCCACTCGACGATCCTGCCTGTTGCTTCTGGATTGTGCAATATCCTCTTCAACGGAAAGCGAGTGACCACGGTTATCTCATGGGCTTGGAAGTAGTGGCGCAGCTTCCTCGAGGCCATGAGGAGGCCGAAAAGCAATTTTTGCACACCCGAGTATCTCGATCTAGCTCCCTGGAGAAGGGAACTTACAAAATACACTGGGCGCTGCACCATCTTCTTCCGCACCTCTCCTTGTTCCTGCGCAGAGTCTTCCTTGTCGGGGCCAGAGCTTGTCGGGACAGCCCCCTGCTTGTCGCTAGATTCGCTTGCCGGTGATGCTGACTCCTCGTCGGACTCCCTCTCCGCTACTAACGCAGCACTAACCACCTGGTTGGTTGCCGCTAAGTATAGCAACAACTTTTCCTGTGGTTTAGGTGCGACAAGTATAGGAGTGGAGGACAGGTACCGTTTCAAATCCTGCAACGCCGCCTCCGCTTCCGGAGTCCACTTCATGGGACCTGCCTTCTTCAAGATTTTGAAGAAAGGTAGGGCGCGTTCTGCGGACTTTGAAATGAACCTACTGAGGGCAGCAACGCAACCTGCAAGCCTTCTGACATCCTTGACGCGCTTCGGGGCTTCTATCTGCTCGATGGCTTTGATCTTGTCGGGGTTGGCTTCAATCCCCCTCTGTGATACAAAGAACCCGAGAAGCTTGCCGGAGGGAACTCCAAAGACGCACTTCTCGGGGTTCAACTTGAGCTGTATCCTGCGCAAGTTCTGAAACGTTTCTTCCAAGTCTTGAATCAGGGTTTCTTTGCTCTTGCTCTTCACCACGATGTCATCCATGTAAGCTTCTACATTCCTATGGATCTGTGGCTCAAAAGCAGTGTACACTACCCTTGCAAAGGTTGAGCCTGCATTCTTCAATCCAAATGGCATGCGGATAAAACAATAAGTGCCACATGGGGTGATAAA
Organism: Secale cereale; assembly: GCA_902687465.1. Lineage (NCBI taxonomy): Eukaryota > Viridiplantae > Streptophyta > Magnoliopsida > Poales > Poaceae > Secale > Secale cereale. The sequence goes on along the minus strand of LR738715.1, from coordinate 314,584,202 downwards.
TGCAGTCTTCTCTTCATCTTCCTTAGCCATGAAAATCTGGTGATAGCCTGAATATGCATCAAGAAAACAGAGTAGCTCACATCCGGCAGTGGAGTCAACGATCTGGTCAATGCGCGGCAAAGGGAAAGGATCCTTGGGACATGCTTTATTGACATCGGTGAAGTCTATACACAGTCTCCACTTCCCGTTGGCCTTGCGCACGACGACTGGGTTTGCCAGCCACGTCGGATGGATCACACCTCTAACTAGGCCTGCTGCCTCTAGTTTCTTGATTTCCTCATTGATGAACTCTTGGCGCTCCACGGCTTGCTTCCTCACTTTCTGCTTGATGGGCCGCGCATGAGGACAGACAGCAAGCTTGTGCTCAATCACCTTCCTGGGAACACCGGGGATGTCAGATGGTTGCCAAGCAAACACATCGACATTCGCCCGCAGGAAGGCGATGAGCGCGCTTTCCTATTTGCTGTCAAGGGTGGCACTGATGGTGAAAGTACCACCAGTGCCATCCTCCTTTGCGGACACTTTCTTGGTTGCCGGAGGAGCAGCCATTCCTTTCTTGCTCTTGCCGGTGGAGCTCGATGGAACGTCCTCGACGGCAGCGCAGCACTCCGAAGAGGTGCGGTTGCCGGAGTGGGTCCCAGAGCACTTGCCGGACTTTATCTTCGTCTTCTTCCCCCCGGGAGCTTCAGCGGCAAGAGTATCCTTCTCGGCCGCAGCTGCTGCATCCCGGTAAATCTTGTCGGCGCAAATAAGCGCATCTTTCTTGTCACTGTGGATAGTGATGACGCTTATCGGCCCCGGCATCTTCAGCACGTTGTAGGCATAGTGGGAAGCTGCCATGAACTTGGCGAGGGCGGGACGGCCGAGAATTCCATTGTAGGGCAATGGAATATCAGCAACGTCAAAGGTGATGCGCTCAGTCCTGAAGTTGAGCTCCCCGCCAAAGGTCACCGGCAGAGTAATCTTTCCCTTGGGCTTGCTCCTTCCCGGGTTGATTCCTTGGAATGAACCGGTCTCTTCGAGCTCGCCGTCTTGAATCTGGAGCTTCTTGATCACAGCAGAGGAGATCAAGTTCAGCCCGGCCCCGCCGTCAACCAACATTTTGGTGACCTTGAGGTTGCGGATGGTGGGAGAAACCAGCATCGGCAAGCACCCGACCGCTGTGGTGCGGTCAGGGTGATCCTCAAGGTCGAAAACGATGGGCGTGCTGGACCATTTGAGGAGCCTGCGCGACTCCACGGGCGGTTCCGCTGCATTCACCTCACGCACCCACTGTTTCAGCTGGCGGTGGGAGGCGTGCAGGGAGGCGCCACCGTCGACGCACAGGACCTCCGTGGCCTTCTGGAACTCCTGCTCGCTGTTCTCGTCGTCCTCCATGTCTTCATCGTCGTCTTCGTCGTTGTCGCGGCCTCGGGGAGGTCGATCTCCTTGCCGCTGCTTGGCCTTGCCGCGGCGTCCTCCCCGGCCGTTGAACGGCCGCTTCTTGCTGGGCTCTTCCCCGCCACCTTGGGCCTTTTCCTTGTCGCGCCTCTCGTACTCAGCTTTTTGCTGCTCGACGAGGTACTCGACGCGCTTGCAGTTGGAGAGATCGTGACCCTTGGTGCGGTGGATCTTACAGTATTGCTTGTCGGAGCTACCCGGCTTGTCGGCCGCCGCCGCAGGGGCAGGCTCCTTGCCGGAGCCACCAGCCTGCGCTTGCTTGGCGGGGGCCTCCTTGCCGGACTTCTCGACGGCAAGCACTTCCTTCTTGCCCTTCTTCCTGTTGTTCCGCCGCCGGCTCTTCTTTGCCGGGGCGGCGTCGTCGCTGTCGCTTCCCCCTGCGCCAGCATCCTCCCCGGGGAGTTTCCTCCCCTCTTCCGCACGGGCGCACTTGTCAGCAAGAGCGTAAAGCTCGCTGACGTCCCTGATCTTGGTCATCGCCATCTCCTCACGCATGCGGCGGTTACGCACGTTCTGATGGAACGCGCTGATGACCGCGGCAGGGTGAACGTCTGGGATGTTGTGCTGCACCCGGCTGAAGCGTTGGATATATTTGCGCAGGGGCTCGCCTTCCTTCTGGGCCAAGATGTGGAGATCGCTCTCCTGGCCATGGGGTTTGTGACCGCCGGTGAAGGCGCCAACAAACTGATGGCAGAGGTCGGCCCAAGAAGAGATAGAGCCTTCCGGCAAGTGCATGAGCCACGAACGGACGTTCGGCTTCAGCACGAGCGGGAAGTAGTTGGCTAGAATCTTCTCGTCGCGCCCCCCGGCAGCTTGCACTGCGATAGTGTAGACGCTGAGAAACTCCGAGGGGTGCGTCTTGCCGTCGTACTTCTCCGGTACGTCGGGCTTAAAGTTCTTCATACTGGGCCACTGGACGCGCCGCATCTCGCGGGTGAACGCAGGGCAACCTGCCGCGTACGGCAAGTCGCCTGGTTCACCGGGCGCGGGTGCGTCGACAGTGTTCCCAGCTCTCTTGTCGGATTGTCGCCGAGCTTCTCGGCGGCGCTCGATCGTGGTTCGAGCGTCTTCATCTCGCCGGTCGTCGAGGACCTGGCGCTGGTCCCGACGAGCCCGCGGGTCCGACGAGGCTGTGGAGCCGTCGTCGGGGTTGTTCCGGCGGGGAGGCGTCTTCTGCTTCTGCGGCGGGGAGTGCACGCTTGTCGCACCCCCGGCAGTCTTGTCGCCGATAGCCTTCGTCTTCTCTGCCTGCCGTGGCCGTGAGGTCGACGGCTGCTGCGGAGAGTCGTTGTTGGCGAAGTCTATCAGGCTTCGGATAGTGGCCCTCCATTCTTCGGCCTTGTCGGCCGCCGGAGGAAAATCGAGGAGCAGCTGCGCCCTTGCGAGCGCTTCTGCCGGAGTGGTGGGGAACGCGGGCGAGCGGTGCGAGGAGCGGGATACGCTCGGACTTCTAACGACGTTAGAAGGAGCGGGGTCCCGCGCCGGCGCCTTCGCTTTGCTTGTGCCCGGACGGGGGTCCGGAGCGTCCCGCGAACCTCCAGTTTGGCCTTGTCCCAGCAAGCGGATACCACCTCCCGTGGTATGGCGCTGCGGGGTCGTCGTGTGCTGTGATGGACGCGGCGCGTCCACGGAGACCGAGGTCCGGTCGTCCGTCTTGTTCTTGGATCTGGTGGCACCGTGAGTGTCCTCGCCGGCAACCACCCTTCCGACGGCGTCTCCCCCGCCCACCGTTGGCTCTGGTGGCGGCGGATGAGACGCAGACGGGCCTCCGACCTCCGAAGGCTTCTTCTTCGGGGCCATGGAGTTGTCGCTGATGAAGTTGTAGAAGTTGATGAAGAATGCGCCCGCGCGAACGCCGGATAAGGTTCGTACAACCTCGACGCCCCCTACCTGGCGCGCCAAAGATGTCGGGGGAAACTGTCCGCCACGAACACCTATGGGACCGGAGCCCCTTGTCTGTGCGGTACGAGGGCGGAGGGAGCACAAAGAGCAGATCGAAGCAGACGCGCGGGCAGTTTTACCCAGGTTCGGGCCGCACGGATGCGTAAAACCCTACTCCTGCTTGGTTGTGTATTGAGTGGGGCGCTCGGGAGCTCGAAGAAGCAGCTACACCGTGCGTGAGAGTAATCTAGGTTTCGAACCCCCTCCACGTTGTGCATGGGCCTCCTTTTATAGTGCAAGGGGTCACCGACAGGTGTCAACGTAGGAGAAAAGGGTAAAAGAGTAAAAGAGGTGGTAGTTGTAACAGTGCGGGAACAGTGGAGCTACAGTACAGAACAGTGGTCTATACCTACTTTAACAGTGGGGGACAAGGGCATTTAATGCCCGTCGCCGTCGACCCCAAAAGCTCCCGCCTTAGCGTCTCCGTCCGCCACGGCGACGGATTTATCGCCGTGGTGTGCCACCGTGTACCCCAGGCTGCACAGCCATCCGCCACGCGTCCCTGGTTAGGCCCCAGGGCGACGCGTGGGCCGATGAGCTGGAGCGCGGGCACACAGCGTAGCCTTCCCGGCAAGCGCCTTGCCGGGGCCTTGATCTTGCCGGGCCCGGGAACTTGCCGCTCCCCGGGCCCCTTGCCGGGGCGCGCATAGCGCCGAGGCGATATCTTCCAGCCTTCCTGGCAAGCTCCTCTTGCCAGGGTCTTGTGTTGGTGAAACAGTCTTGAGCCTGGAACGGCCTTCCCGGCAAGCTCCTCTTGCCGGGGTCTCGATCTTTTGTCTTGTATACTTTGTTTTTGAATGGTTTAACAGGAGGCAGGAAGGTCTCCGGCGAGCACGCAGTAAACCTTTGCCGCGGGAAGCTGCAACTGCCCGTGCACAAGTTGGGGTACTGGGGTACCCCTACCTTAGTACACCGACAGGCACCGTGGGATGGGACGTGCCCACGATCTCTTAATGGAAAGGGCGAAACGCCCCCCACTCCCCCATAAAAGCAGAGGCAGCGGGCGCGGTTCCCCTCCCTGTGCTCTCATTACGTCGTCTTCCTCCTGCAAAAGATTCCTTCTTGCGCTCCGCCTCCACAGCTCCGCCGCCGCCGAGCTCTTCGTCCCCTTCCTCCCGCCGCGTCCGCCATGGCCCCAAAGACCGACAAGGCGAAGGCGGAGAAGTCCAAGAAGGAGAAATCCGAGCAAGCAGGAAGGGTGGTTGCCCTGCGATATCACAGAAGGTGCGTCCGCCATGATCCACACACGGTGCGTCGGTGCCCTTGGACCAGAACAAGTAATACTTGTTCCAGAGTTCTTGCACGCCGAGCTTCGGTGGGAAGACGACGTGCCGCTTCCGGTAAGCGATGAGCTTGGCTGCTTGCTCGGATTTCTCCTTCTTGGACTTCTCCGCCTTCGCCTTGTCGGTCTTTGGGGCCATGGCGGACGCGGCGGGAGGAAGGGGACGAAGAGCTCGGCGGCGGCGGAGCTGTGGAGGCGGAGCGCAAGAAGGAATCTTTTGCAGGAGGAAGACGACGTAATGAGAGCACAGGGAGGGGAACCGCGCCCGCTGCCTCTGCTTTTATGGGGGAGTGGGGGGCGTTTCGCCCTTTCCATTAAGAGATCGTGGGCACGTCCCATCCCACGGCGCCGCAATCGACGCGTGCCGTTACCATGGGGTGCGGCGGATATGGAAGTGGATTCGGCCCGCCAAGGTCTCCGGCGAGCACGCAGTAAACCTTTGCCGTGGGAAGCTGCAACTGCCCGTGCACAAGTTGGGGTACTGGGGTACCCCTACCTTAGTACACCGACAGGAGCCCCCGGGCCTGGGCCACACACGGTGCCGAGCGCTGTTGGGCCAGGCCCAAAACAGTGCACGGGCACCCGCGGCCCGCGGCGCGCCGAATCCACTTCCATATCCGCCGCACCCCACGGTAACGGCACTCTTGCTGCACAACATCCCAGACAGAGACCACAGTGGACTTCTCCGCCTTCGGTGGGAAGACAACCCTACTTCTACAACTTCATCAGCGACAACTCCATGGCCCCGAAGAAGAAGCCTTCGGAGGTCGGAGGCCCGTCTGCGTCTCATCCGCCGCCACCAGAGCCAACGGTGGGCGGGGGAGACGCCGTCGGAAGGGTGGTTGCCGGCGAGGACACTCACGGTGCCACCAGATCCAAGAACAAGACGGACGACCGGACCTCGGTCTCCGTGGACGCGCCGCGTCCATCACAGCACACGACGACCCCGCAGCGCCATACCACGGGAGGTGGTATCCGCTTGCTGGGACAAGGCCAAACTGGAGGTTCGCGGGACGCTCCGGACCCCCGTCCGGGCACAAGCAAAGCGAAGGCGCCGGCGCGGGACCCCGCTCCTTCTAACGTCGTTAGAAGTCCGAGCGTATCCCGCTCCTCGCACCGCTCGCCCGCGTTCCCCACCACTCCGGCAGAAGCGCTCGCAAGGGCGCAGCTGCTCCTCGATTTTCCTCCGGCGGCCGACAAGGCCGAAGAATGGAGGGCCACTATCCGAAGCCTGATAGACTTCGCCAACAACGACTCTCCGCAGCAGCCGTCGACCTCACGGCCACGGCAGGCAGAGAAGACGAAGGCTATCGGCGACAAGACTGCCGGGGGTGCGACAAGCGTGCACTCCCCGCCGCAGAAGCAGAAGACGCCTCCCCGCCGGAACAACCCCGACGACGGCTCCACAGCCTCGTCGGACCCGCGGGCTCGTCGGGACCAGCGCCAGGTCCTCGACGACCGGCGAGATGAAGACGCTCGAACCACGATCGAGCGCCGCCGAGAAGCTCGGCGACAATCCGACAAGAGAGCTGGGAACACTGTCGACGCACCCGCGCCCGGTGAACCAGGCGACTTGCCGTACGCGGCAGGTTGCCCTGCGTTCACCCGCGAGATGCGGCGCGTCCAGTGGCCCAGTATGAAGAACTTTAAGCCCGACGTACCGGAGAAGTACGACGGCAAGACGCACCCCTCGGAGTTTCTCAGCGTCTACACTATCGCAGTGCAAGCTGCCGGGGGGCGCGACGAGAAGATTCTAGCCAACTACTTCCCGCTCGTGCTGAAGCCGAACGTCCGTTCGTGGCTCATGCACTTGCCGGAAGGCTCTATCTCTTCTTGGGCCGACCTCTGCCATCAGTTTGTTGGCGCCTTCACCGGCGGTCACAAACCCCATGGCCAGGAGAGCGATCTCCACATCTTGGCCCAGAAGGAAGGCGAGCCCCTGCGCAAATATATCCAACGCTTCAGCCGGGTGCAGCACAACATCCCAGACGTTCACCCTGCCGCGGTCATCAGCGCGTTCCATCAGAACGTGCGTAACCGCCGCATGCGTGAGGAGATGGCGATGACCAAGATCAGGGACGTCAGCGAGCTTTACGCTCTTGCTGACAAGTGCGCCCGTGCGGAAGAGGGGAGGAAACTCCCCGGGGAGGATGCTGGCGCAGGGGGAAGCGACAGCGACGACGCCGCCCCGGCAAAGAAGAGCCGGCGGCGGAACAACAGGAAGAAGGGCAAGAAGGAAGTGCTCGCCGTCGAGAAGTCCGGCAAGGAGGCCCCCGCCAAGCAAGCGCAGGCTGGTGGCTCCGGCAAGGAGCCTGCCCCTGCGGCGGCGGCCGACAAGCCGGGTAGCTCCGACAAGCAATACTGTAAGATCCACCGCACCAAGGGTCACGATCTCTCCAACTGCAAGCGCGTCGAGTACCTCGTCGAGCAGCAAAAAGCTGAGTACGAGAGGCGCGACAAGGAGAAGGCCCAAGGTGGCGGGGAAGAGCCCAGCAAGAAGCGGCCGTTCAACGGCCGGGGAGGACGCCGCGGCAAGGCCAAGCAGCGGCAAGGAGATCGACCTCCCCGAGGCCGCGACAACGACGAAGACGACGATGAAGACATGGAGGACGACGAGAACAGCGAGCAGGAGTTCCAGAAGGCCACGGAGGTCCTGTGCGTCGACGGTGGCGCCTCCCTGCACGCCTCCCACCGCCAGCTGAAACAGTGGGTGCGTGAGGTGAATGCAGCGGAACCGCCCGTGGAGTCGCGCAGGCTCCTCAAATGGTCCAGCACGCCCATCGTTTTCGACCTTGAGGATCACCCTGACCGCACCACAGCGGTCGGGTGCTTGCCGATGCTGGTTTCTCCCACCATCCGCAACCTCAAGGTCACCAAAATGTTGGTTGACGGCGGGGCCGGGCTGAACTTGATCTCCTCTGCTGTGATCAAGAAGCTCCAGATTCAAGACGGCGAGCTCGAAGAGACCGGTTCATTCCAAGGAATCAACCCGGGAAGGAGCAAGCCCAAGGGAAAGATTACTCTGCCGGTGACCTTTGGCGGGGAGCTCAACTTCAGGACTGAGCGCATCACCTTTGACGTTGCTGATATTCCATTGCCCTACAATGGAATTCTCGGCCGTCCCGCCCTCGCCAAGTTCATGGCAGCTTCCCACTATGCCTACAACGTGCTGAAGATGCCGGGGCCGATAAGCGTCATCACTATCCACAGTGACAAGAAAGATGCGCTTATTTGCGCCGACAAGATTTACCGGGATGCAGCAGCTGCGGCCGAGAAGGATACTCTTGCCGCTGAAGCTCCCGGGGGGAAGAAGACGAAGATAAAGTCCGGCAAGTGCTCTGGGACCCACTCCGGCAACCGCACCTCTTCGGAGTGCTGCGCTGCCGTCGAGGACGTTCCATCGAGCTCCACCGGCAAGAGCAAGAAAGGAATGGCTGCTCCTCCGGCAACCAAGAAAGTGTCCGCAAAGGAGGATGGCACTGGTGGTACTTTCACCATCAGTGCCACCCTTGACAGCAAATAGGAAAGCGCGCTCATCGCCTTCCTGCGGGCGAATGTCGATGTGTTTGCTTGGCAACCATCTGACATCCCCGGTGTTCCCAGGAAGGTGATTGAGCACAAGCTTGCTGTCTGTCCTCATGCGCGGCCCATCAAGCAGAAAGTGAGGAAGCAAGCCGTGGAGCGCCAAGAGTTCATCAATGAGGAAATCAAGAAACTAGAGGCAGCAGGCCTAGTTAGAGGTGTGATCCATCCGACGTGGCTGGCAAACCCAGTCGTCGTGCGCAAGGCCAACGGGAAGTGGAGACTGTGTATAGACTTCACCGATGTCAATAAAGCATGTCCCAAGGATCCTTTCCCTTTGCCGCGCATTGACCAGATCGTTGACTCCACTGCCGGATGTGAGCTACTCTGTTTTCTTGATGCATATTCAGGCTATCACCAGATTTTCATGGCTAAGGAAGATGAAGAGAAGACTGCATTTATCACCCCATGTGGCACTTATTGTTTTATCCGCATGCCATTTGGATTGAAGAATGCAGGCTCAACCTTTGCAAGGGTAGTGTACACTGCTTTTGAGCCACAGATCCATAGGAATGTAGAAGCTTACATGGATGACATCGTGGTGAAGAGCAAGAGCAAAGAAACCCTGATTCAAGACTTGGAAGAAACGTTTCAGAACTTGCGCAGGATACAGCTCAAGTTGAACCCCGAGAAGTGCGTCTTTGGAGTTCCCTCCGGCAAGCTTCTCGGGTTCTTTGTATCACAGAGGGGGATTGAAGCCAACCCCGACAAGATCAAAGCCATCGAGCAGATAGAAGCCCCGAAGCGCGTCAAGGATGTCAGAAGGCTTGCAGGTTGCGTTGCTGCCCTCAGTAGGTTCATTTCAAAGTCCGCAGAACGCGCCCTACCTTTCTTCAAAATCTTGAAGAAGGCAGGTCCCATGAAGTGGACTCCGGAAGCGGAGGCGGCGTTGCAGGATTTGAAACGGTACCTGTCCTCCACTCCTATACTTGTCGCACCTAAACCACAGGAAAAGTTGTTGCTATACTTAGCGGCAACCAACCAGGTGGTTAGTGCTGCGTTAGGAGCGGAGAGGGAGTCCGACGAGGAGTCAGCATCACCGGCAAGCGAATCTAGCGACAAGCAGGGGGCTGTCCCGACAAGCTCTGGCCCCGACAAGGAAGACTCTGCGCAGGAACAAGGAGAGGTGCGGAAGAAGATGGTGCAGTGCCCAGTGTATTTTGTAAGTTCCCTTCTCCAGGGAGCTAGATCGAGATACTCGGGTGTGCAAAAATTGCTTTTCGGCCTCCTCATGGCCTCGAGGAAGCTGCGCCACTACTTCCAAGCCCATGAAATAACCGTGGTTACTCGCTTTCCGTTGAAGAGGATATTGCACAATCCAGAAGCAACAGGCAGGATCGTCGAGTGGGCACTGGAGCTGTCAAGCTTTGGACTCAAGTTTGAAAGTACTTCAACCATACAGAGCCGAGCTTTGGCAGAATTCATCGCTGAGTGGACCCCAACGCCAGAAGAAGAAGTTCAAGAAACGAGTGTACCCGTGCAAGAAGCGACAAGTGAATGGGTAATGTATTTTGATGGTGCCTTCTCGCTGCAAGGCGCCGGTGCCGGCGTGGTACTCATCGCGCCCACCGGAGAGCACCTCAAATATGTTATCCAGATGCACTTTCCCAGGGAGCAAGCGACAAACAACACTGCAGAATATGAAGGCTTGCTTGCCGGCCTCAGGATTGCGGCCGAACTTGGGATCAGAAAGCTGATTGTGCGGGGCGATTCTCAGTTGGTGGTCCGACAAGTTAACAAGAGCTATCAGAGCCCTTTGATGGAAGCTTATGTCGATGAAGTGAGAAAGCTTGAAGAGCACTTTGAAGGTTTGCAGATGGAGCACGTCCCGAGAGCTCAAAATGAGATTGCAGATGGCCTTTCAAAGTGCGCCGCGATGAAGTTACCTGTGGAACCAGGGACCTTTTTGCTCAAGCTGACTCAGCCATCAGTTACACCATCAATTGGGCAGTCCAAGAAGAGAAAGTTGGTCCCCGGCGACTACTTGCCGGCAGATCTTCCTGAACCCGCCGCCAAAGTTCCCAAGATCAACAACAACGCTGAGGAACAGTTTGCTCCTGCGAGCCCTCGGGCTTGTGCAGTTGAAGCAAGTGTTCCCGACAAGCCTCGCCCCGGCGAGCTTGCCGGGGGACCGTCAGCTCCGGCAGGATCAGAGGTCTTTGCCGTAGAAGCCGAGGTTCCCGCAGCGGCCCTCGAGCCTTTAGTCCTTGCCGTCGAGCCTCGGGCTCCAGCATGGGCGCAGCAGATCGTCCGTTTTCTGCAAACTGGAGAACTTCCCGACGACCCTCAAGAGATAGAGAAGATAACCAGGCAGTCAAGTATGTATCAGTTCGTGGATAACGAGCTATACAGAAGAAGACTCAACGGTGTCAGGTTGAAGTGCATCTCCAGAGAAGATGGACAGAAGCTGTTGGCAGAAATACACGGAGGCATATGTGGCCACCACATTGGCGCAAGGGCACTTGCCGGGAAAGCTTTCCGGCAAGGGTTCTTTTGGCAAGAAGCCCTCCAAGATGCAACTGCACTAGTAACCAAGTGTGAAGCGTGCCAGTTCCATGCAAAGCAAATTCATCAGCCAGCTCAAGCTCTCCAAACAATCCCTTTGTCATGGCCCTTCTCGGTCTGGGGGCTCGATATCCTCGGCCCTTTCCCTCGCGCTGTCGGGGGCTTTGAGTACTTGTACGTTGCAATCGACAAGTTCACAAAGTGGCCAGAAGTAGAGCCGGTGAGGAAGGTGACAGCACAGTCAGCAGTCAGGTTCTTCAGGTCGATTGTTTGCCGTTTCGGGATCCCGAACAGGATCATCACCGACAACGGTACGCAATTTACTAGTCGCACCTTCATGCAGTACGTCCAAGACCTTGGCGCCAAGGTCTGTTTCGCTTCTGTTGCTCACCCGAGGAGCAACGGCCAAGCGGAGAGGGCAAATGCTGAAGTGCTGCGCGGACTCAAGACAAGGACCTTTGACAGACTGCGCAAGTGCGGAAGAAATTGGATAGAGGAGCTCCCGGCGGCTCTTTGGTCAATCAGAACGACACCAAGTCGAGCCACCGGACAGACACCTTTTGCTCTAGTCTATGGAGCAGAGGCAGTTCTCCCCACGGAACTCGTATACGGATCTCCTCGAGTACTCGCTTATGATGAGCTCGAGCAAGAGCAACTGCGGCAAGATGACGCATTGCTCCTTGAGGAGGGACGTCTCCAGGCTGCTGTACGAGCTGCTCGATACCAGCAAGCTTTGCGCCGCTACCATAGCCGCAAAGTCAAGGCCAGGAGTCTCGAGGAAGGCGACCTTGTTCTTCGGCGTGTTCAGTCCGCCAAGAATTCCAACAAGTTGACGCCGAAGTGGGAAGGCCCTTATCGGGTGAGACAAGTTACGAGGCCCGGCGCTGTCCGCCTCGAGACCGAAGAAGGCTTACCGGTGAGCAACTCCTGGAACATAGAGCATCTTCGCAAGTTTCACCCCTAAGGCGCGGTTGCCGTGATCCGCTCCGGCAACCACCTTTTGTACAAGCTTTGCCGCTGTTGCATGTAACCCTTTGTACAAAGCCGGGCGCAGACCCCGTGCATCAGTAAAGTTTTCGTGTTTCTCGCATCGATTGCCTTTTGCATGCTTCTCTTTGCTATTTGCATGTTCTGTTTGACATTTGATGCAACACTCAGACATACGGTAAACACTATTACGCCGAAAGGCAATATGCTTGTTTCCCTCTCCCTTTCTTTTTCTTTTAAGCAGAAGGAACGTTCCTCGCGCACAAGTTTGCCGGGGGGGGAAGGAGATGAAGGAGGGACTAAGTGCTGTTCAAGTAAGAAGAGCCTTATCGAAAAGCAAGCAACATGAGCAAGCAGCATATGAAAGATAAGTTGTTAGAATTTGACCAGTTCAAATTTTAAATTTTGGTTGTCTTCCTTGAACGATCGCACTTTGTATGGAAAACCTGTGCGCGGAGGAACCTACCCGTAGCTTGCCGCACCCTTATCTTGTTTTCGAGTCCACTCAACAATTTAAGTGAGCTGCGACAAGTGTCGCGCCCTTGCCTCGTTTCCGAGTACGCTCAGCAAGCTAAGTGCGTTGCGACCAGCTGCGGCAAGGTTGCTTGCCGGCGAGGACCTTGGCCAGCAGGCTGCTCGGAGTCCAGCACTCGGCGCTCGCGGCAAGGGCCCCTTGCCGGCAAGCTCCCCGGGAGCGAAGGGTGAAAAACATACAAAGTCAAGGATTGAAACAAGGAAGATAACATTGCACTGATTGATTGAAGTAAAGCAAATATCTTACAAGGATAACTTGTCGCGATGGACTAATGAGTTCATAACATAATGTGCAGCAACAAAAAGATAAAGATAAATGGAGCCCTAGTCTACGCGGTCGCCTTCCTTCCTGCCAAGCTTTGCCACCTTGGCGATGATGTGGCCGACCTGCTCCTTCAGGGCCTCCGTGTCTGCATCAGCCGGCAGGGTGCGAAGAACGTTCGTGAGGTTGATCCCCGGGTTGCGGTACACGATCTTCGTCAAGACCCGCTCCAGAGTTCCCGCGCAGAGCCGGCGCGACTCCTCGGCCAGCTGCGCGGGGATGCGGTTCCGGAGGCCTGCAAGAGCCGGAGCGACGCCTCTGAAGAAGAGGCTGAGCTTGGCGCTGTGCGGGAGATCTGGATCCGGCGAGTAGATAAGATGTTCAACCTTCAACGCCAGCAACTCCTGGTCAATATTGGACGCAGAAGAAACCAGCTCTTCGGTCCACACCTCGATAGTCTGCCGGAAGAGCTCGGAGGCCTTGTTGACGCTCTCCACCAAGGTTCGCTCCTTGCGGAGCTCATCCTTCAACTTGGTCTCCTGGGCCCGGGCAGCATCAAGCGATTCCTTCAGGGTGGTGACCTTCAGCTCCAAGTCTTCAATGGAATCCTTGGCGGCCTTCAGCTCGTCACCCCTCTTGGATAAACTCACCTGGAGCTCTGAGTTTGTGTGAGCATCCTTCTCGCGCTCCAGGATGAGCGCAGCAACCTTCTCGGCGCTCACCTTCATCGCCTTCTCCAGTTGTTCGACCTTGGCGGCGAGCTCCTTCTTGGCGTCCTCCGCGGCAACCGCGGCGGCCTTCGCCTCCTTCAGCTCCCCGCCAAGGGCAGCCTCGCGAGCGGCAAGGTCTTCTTCATGAGAATCCAGCTCAACCTTCCGCTGCGCGAGCTCTCCCTCTCGCCGGGACATCTCCACCCCGGCGAGACGCTGCTGTTCATCGGCTTCGGCCCTCTCAAGTACCCACTCTTGGTACTCGCCGGCGAGACGCTCACGCTCCTCCGCCACCTGGCGGAGGGCAGCCTGATTGGCGGCGCTGAGCTCCGCCGCACGCTTCTCCATCTCTGCCGCAGCCTTGGCGGCAAGAGCCTCCCGGGAAGCGAGCTTTGCTTGCCTGGCCCGGTAAAGGGCCAGGAGCTGATGAAGCAATCGCTCCTCCTCGGGCCCCTCACCTCCACCGGGTGCCTGGACGATCTTCAGGCCTGCGGAGGCGAGGACCTCTCCGTCGAACGCCTCGCCCTCCGCAGGAGCTCGCGACGAAGACCCCCACGGCATCTGGATGAAGACGCCGTTGGGGGCCTCGAGATAGAACCTTTGCTCCTCGCCGGTGGAGGGACCGGTGGCCGGCGCAGCATCCGATGCTCCCGCCACCTCCGGGTCGGCGGTGCGGCCACCGTTCCCCTCCCCGGCCGCTGCGTCCGCAGCCGGAGCAGTCTCTTGCGCGGCCGGCTCGGCGGCCTCGCCCACCTCCTCGACGACTGGAGCGTCGCCGCCGCCGCCCTGCGCGTCCTCCTCCTCGAGGATAATCACCTCCGTCTCCATGGGCACAGGAGGAGGAAGATCTAGAAAGAAGAAGAAGACAAAGAAATTCAAGACTCAAGCAAATATCCAAAAAAGAGACAAGCCAAGAAGACAAGTTACAAAGGTTACCTTGGCGGGCGTCCTCAGCGGCGGGCTCCCTCGCCGGGGAGCTCGGCCTCGTCGGAGTAGTCGCCCTCGCCGGGGAACTTGGCCTTGACGGGGTGGCCGCCCTTGCCGGGCTGCTCGTCCTTGGCGGGGTACTCTGCCTTGGCGGAGTACCCGCCCTTGACGGAGCACTCTCCCTTGCCGGAGAGTCCTGCCTTGGCGGGGATGGCGGTGCCTGCAGCTCCTCGGCGGTGGTCTCCGGGCGCTCTTCCCGCTGCGGCTCCTCCTCTGCACGGAGCAAGACAAGAGATGTCAAGATATGAAGATAAAATCAAAAGCCTCAGGCGTACCCCGACAAGCGAAAAGAAAGAACCCCAGACTTACGCTGGGGGCTGCGCTGCGGGCTGCGCTGGGGGCTGCACATCGGAGCAGTGCCAGAGTCCGGCAGGCTCGGCTCCGGCGCGCCTTCTGTTGCCGCCGCCGTCGAGTCCTCCGCGACCTCGGCCTCGGGCGCCTTGGCCTTCTTCGCTGCGCGGTGGGCCAGGGTCCTGAAATCAGAACAGAAGACAGAGTTAGCATCAACAGAAGCTCAAGACAAAAATCAAGAAGATGAAGAATCCCGGATCCTTACTCCTGGTCCTCCTCGTCGTCCTCGCTCAGGGCGGAGAAGTCATACTCCACCGTGGGCGCGTCGACGCGGGGAGCGGGAGGCGAAGACTCCCTCGCGCGCTTGGTGCTCGCCGGGGCTGGGGGCTGCGAAGACCCAGCCCCTGTGGCTGCCGGCGCCCGGGGGACGGGCGGAGCCGTTGCTCCGCTCCGAGAAGACCCCTGCCGGCTCGCTGCCGGCCTGCGGGGCGCCTCCGTCGTGGTCCGCGCACGGTCCGCCTCCGCTGCGGCTGGTGCGCCGGACGGCCTTGGCGCGGCTTGACTCCCCCGGGGAGCCGCCCGCCGAGGTGGCTGTTGCCGGGGCGCCTGCGCCCTTTCCCCCGTCGCCGTCTTGCGGAGGCGTTTTGCCGGGGACTCCTTCGGGCTTGCCGGGGGCGGGGAGCTCTCCGACGAGGAGAGGTCGTCGGCGTATAACTCCGTGGATCCGCCGGAGTCTTCGGCCTCCTCCTCCTCCTCCTCCTCTGCCCCGGCCGGCTCGCTGGGCCCAGCATCCAGCGCTGCGGCCCTCTTTCCCTTGGCGCCTCCGCCCCTCGCGGCGCCTCTGCTCCCTCCGGCGGTGCCCTCCCTTGCCGCGGCCTCCGTCGCGATCCCATGGATCCCGGAGTGCCGCAACGAGGGGACCCCGGCGAGCGCGTCGGGTGGGAGGTTCAACAATCGGCGGATCTCCGCCTCTTCCGCCTGGGTGGACGCCTCTTCGGCCTCCGCCTCCTCCGGCGAGAACCCGAAGACTCCTGCCGCCGCGGCTGCGGCGGCCTCCTCAGCCCGAGAAGCTATGTAGGCGATTTCCTGGTCGGTGGTGTCCCGCGTATGCAGCTTGAGGTCCTCCTTGTTACTCGCCACCTCGACGAGGTTGTCGTAGAAGTTGAGGACGTCGATGGGCTTCGGGGCGATCCACGAGCGGTCCAAGCCATGCGAGTCGCACATCGGCATCATGGCAAGGATCCGGTCCCTCGCGGCGTTGTTGCAGAGCGGCACCACTTCCCGGGGAGTCCTGAACCACTCGGGGTGCGTCGGGTCGTACTTGAAGAGCTCCCGTACCATCCCGCGCAGCTCCAGAGTGGTGAAGTTGAAATTAAGCCCGGGGCGCAGTCTCATGATGTCTGCCGGGCCGCCGTACTCCCAGGCCGGCCTCTTCCGGTCTTGGAGAGGGGCGATGCGCCGGCGGAGGAAATCTGCGCCCACCTCGGCAACTGACAGCCGGGCCAGCCGAAGACGGAGGATCCGGACGAGGGCGATGTCGAGCTTGACGTCGTCGGAGTCTAGATCGCTCCAATCTCTGCCGCGCGCGATAGGCGTTGTGCGCGGCGCAGTGAAGGCTTGCGGCTGGTCTTCTACAATCCAGCACCACTCCGCTCGCCATTCCTCCCACTAGCCGCGGAGCTCCCCCGGCAAGTACGACCCCTTCTTCCCGAGACGGAAGACCCAAGAAATACATCCGGAGAGGGGGGCATCGGCCTCGGCTCTAGGGGTGAAAAAGTGTCTAAAGAGGGCTACGTTGGGGTGGACTCCTATGAAGTTTTCGCACATATGTGCGAAAACGGCCATGGTGAGAATGGCGTTGGGGGTGAAATCAAGCAGATGGAAGCCATACGTATTCATGATATCACAGAAGAAGTTCGAAAAAGGAGGACAGAGACCACAGTGGAAAAAGGCAGCAAAGAAGTGATACCCGCCGGGATAGTTGTCCTTGGCGACGGCCGGGTATGCTCGGGTGCGGGGATGCGCGTCGGTGCCCTTGGACCAGAACAAGTAATACTTGTTCCAGAGTTCTTGCACGCCGAGCTTCGGTGGGAAGACGACGTGCCGCTTCCGGTAAGCGATGAGCTTGGCTGCTTGCTCGGATTTCTCCTTCTTGGACTTCTCCGCCTTCGCCTTGTCGGTCTTTGGGGCCATGGCGGACGCGGCGGGAGGAAGGGGACGAAGAGCTCGGCGGCGGCGGAGCTGTGGAGGCGGAGCGCAAGAAGGAATCTTTTGCAGGAGGAAGACGACGTAATGAGAGCACAGGGAGGGGAACCGCGCCCGCTGCCTCTGCTTTTATGGGGGAGTGGGGGGCGTTTCGCCCTTTCCATTAAGAGATCGTGGGCACGTCCCATCCCACGGCGCCGCAATCGACGCGTGCCGTTACCGTGGGGTGCGGCGGATATGGAAGTGGATTCGGCGCGCCGCGGGCCGCGGGTGCCCGTGCACTGTTTTGGGCCTGGCCCAACAGCGCTCGACACCGTGTGTGGCCCAGGCCCGGGGGCTCCTGTCGGTGTACTAAGGTAGGGGTACCCCAGTACCCCAACTTGTGCACGGGCAGTTGCAGCTTCCCGCGGCAAAGGTTTACTGCGTGCTCGCCGGAGACCTTCCTGCCTCCTGTTAAACCATTCAAAAACAAAGTATACAAGACAGAAGATCGAGACCCCGGCAAGAGGAGCTTGCCGGGAAGGCCGTTCCAGGCTCAAGACTGTTTCACCAACACAAGACCCTGGCAAGAGGAGCTTGCCAGGAAGACTGGAAGATATCACCTCGGCGCTATGCGCGCCCCGGCAAGGGGCCCGGGGAGCGGCAAGTTCCCGGGCCCGGCAAGATCAAGGCCCCGGCAAGGCGCTTGCCGGGAAGGCTACGCTGTGTGCCCGCGCTCCAGCTCATCGGCCCACGCGTCGCCCTGGGGCCTAACCAGGGACGCGTGGCGGATGGCTGTGCAGCCTGGGGTACACGGTGGCACACCACGGCGATAAATCCGTCGCCGTGGCGGACGGAGACGCTAAGGCGGGAGCTTTTGGGGTCGACGGCGACGGGCATTAAATGCCCTTGTCCCCCACTGTTAAAGTAGGTATAGACCACTGTTCTGTACTGTAGCTCCACTGTTCCCGCACTGTTACAACTACCACCTCTTTTACTCTTTTACCCTTTTCTCCTACGTTGACACCTGTCGGTGACCCCTTGCACTATAAAAGGAGGCCCATGCACAACGTGGAGGGGGTTCG
>LR738715.1:314548125-314565391 GCA_902687465.1 Secale cereale | reverse complement strand
CAAGGGGTCACCGACAGGTGTCAACGTAGGAGAAAAGGGTAAAAGAGTAAAAGAGGTGGTAGTTGTAACAGTGCGGGAACAGTGGAGCTACAGTACAGAACAGTGGTCTATACCTACTTTAACAGTGGGGGACAAGGGCATTTAATGCCCGTCGCCGTCGACCCCAAAAGCTCCCGCCTTAGCGTCTCCGTCCGCCACGGCGACGGATTTATCGCCGTGGTGTGCCACCGTGTACCCCAGGCTGCACAGCCATCCGCCACGCGTCCCTGGTTAGGCCCCAGGGCGACGCGTGGGCCGATGAGCTGGAGCGCGGGCACACAGCGTAGCCTTCCCGGCAAGCGCCTTGCCGGGGCCTTGATCTTGCCGGGCCCGGGAACTTGCCGCTCCCCGGGCCCCTTGCCGGGGCGCGCATAGCGCCGAGGCGATATCTTCCAGTCTTCCTGGCAAGCTCCTCTTGCCAGGGTCTTGTGTTGGTGAAATAGTCTTGAGCCTGGAACGGCCTTCCCGGCAAGCTCCTCTTGCCGGGGTCTCGATCTTCTGTCTTGTATACTTTGTTTTTGAATGGTTTAACAGGAGGCAGGAAGGTCTCCGGCGAGCACGCAGTAAACCTTTGCCGCGGGAAGCTGCAACTGCCCGTGCACAAGTTGGGGTACTGGGGTACCCCTACCTTAGTACACCGACAGGACCCCCCGGGCCTGGGCCACACACGGTGCCGAGCGTTGTTGGGCCAGGCCCAAAACAGTGCACGGGCACCCGCGGCCCGCGGCGCGCCGAATCCACTTCCATATCCGCCGCACCCCACGGTAACGGCACGCGTCGATTGCGGCGCCGTGGGATGGGACGTGCCCACGATCTCTTAATGGAAAGGGCGAAACGCCCCCCACTCCCCCATAAAAGCAGAGGCAGCGGGCGCGGTTCCCCTCCCTGTGCTCTCATTACGTCGTCTTCCTCCTGCAAAAGATTCCTTCTTGCGCTCCGCCTCCACAGCTCCGCCGCCGCCGAGCTCTTCGTCCCCTTCCTCCCGCCGCGTCCGCCATGGCCCCAAAGACCGACAAGGCGAAGGCGGAGAAGTCCAAGAAGGAGAAATCCGAGCAAGCAGCCAAGCTCATCGCTTACCGGAAGCGGCACGTCGTCTTCCCACCGAAGCTCGGCGTGCAAGAACTCTGGAACAAGTATTACTTGTTCTGGTCCAAGGGCACCGACGCGCATCCCCGCACCCGAGCATACCCGGCCGTCGCCAAGGACAACTATCCCGGCGGGTATCACTTCTTTGCTGCCTTTTTCCACTGTGGTCTCTGTCCTCCTTTTTCGAACTTCTTCTGTGATATCATGAATACGTATGGCTTCCATCTGCTTGATTTCACCCCCAACGCCATTCTCACCATGGCCGTTTTCGCACATATGTGCGAAAACTTCATAGGAGTCCACCCCAACGTAGCCCTCTTTAGACACTTTTTCACCCCTAGAGCCGAGGCCGATGCCCCCCTCTCCGGATGTATTTCTTGGGTCTTCCGTCTCGGGAAGAAGGGGTCGTACTTGCCGGGGGAGCTCCGCGGCAAGTGGGAGGAATGGCGAGCGGAGTGGTGCTGGATTGTAGAAGACCAGCGCAAGCCTTCACTGCGCCGCGCACAACGCCTATCGTGCGCGGCAGAGATTGGAGCGATCTAGACTCCGACGACGTCAAGCTCGACATCGCCCTCGTCCGGATTCTCCGTCTTCGGCTGGCCCGGCTGTCAGTTGCCGAGGTGGGCGCAGATTTCCTCCGCCGGCGCATTGCCCCTCTCCAAGACCGGAAGAGGCCGGCTTGGGAGTACGGCGGCCCGGCAGACATCATGAGGCTGCGCCCCGGGCTTAATTTCAACTTCACCACTCTGGAGCTGCGCGGGATGGTACGGGAGCTCTTCAAGTACGACCCGACGCACCCCGAGTGGTTCAGGACTCCCCGGGAAGTGGTGCCGCTCTGCAACAACGCCGCGAGGGACCGGATCCTTGCCATGATGCCGATGTGCGACTCGCATGGCTTGGACCGCTCGTGGATCGCCCCGAAGCCCATCGACGTCCTCAACTTCTACGACAACCTCGTCGAGGTGGCGAGTAACAAGGAGGACCTCAAGCTGCATACGCGGGACACCACCGACCAGGAAATCGCCTACATAGCTTCTCGGGCTGAGGAGGCCGCCGCAGCCGCGGCGGCAGGAGTCTTCGGGTTCTCGCCGGAGGAGGCGGAGGCCGAAGAGGCGTCCACCCAGGCGGAAGAGGCGGAGATCCACCGATTGTTGAACCTCCCACCCGACGCGCTCGCCGGGGTCCCCTCGTTGAGGCACTCCGGGATCCATGGGATCGCGACGGAGGCCGCGGCAAGGGAGGGCACCGCCGGAGGGAGCAGAGGCGCCGCGAGGGGCGGAGGCGCCAAGGGAAAGAGGGCCTCCACCGGGCGCCTGGACGATCTTCAGGCCTGCGGAGGCGAGGACCTCTCCGTCGAACGCCTCGCCCTCCGCAGGAGCTCGCGACGAAGACCCCCACGGCATCTGGATGAAGACGCCGTTGGGGGCCTCGAGATAGAACCTTTTCTCCTCGCCGGTGGAGGGACCGGTGGCCGGCGCAGCATCCGATGCTCCCGCCACCTCCGGGTCGGCGGTGCGGCCACCGTTCCCCTCCCCGGCCGCTGCGTCCGCAGCCGGAGCAGTCTCTTGCGCGGCCGGCTCGGCGGCCTCGCCCACCTCCTCGACGACTGGAGCGTCGCCGCCGCCGCCCTGCGCGTCCTCCTCCTCGAGGATAATCACCTCCGTCTCCATGGGCACAGGAGGAGGAAGATCTAGAAAGAAGAAGAAGACAAAGAAATTCAAGACTCAAGCAAATATCCAAAAAAGAGACAAGCCAAGAAGACAAGTTACAAAGGTTACCTTGGCGGGCGTCCTCAGCGGCGGGCTCCCTCGCCGGGGAGCTCGGCCTCGTCGGAGTAGCCGCCCTCGCCGGGGAACTTGGCCTTGACGGGGTGGCCGCCCTTGCCGGGCTGCTCGTCCTTGGCGGGGTACTCTGCCTTGGCGGAGTACCCGCCCTTGACGGAGCACTCTCCCTTGCCGGAGAGTCCTGCCTTGGCGGGGATGGCGGTGCCTGCAGCTCCTCGGCGGTGGTCTCCGGGCGCTCTTCCCGCTGCGGCTCCTCCTCTGCACGGAGCAAGACAAGAGATGTCAAGATATGAAGATAAAATCAAAAGCCTCAGACGTACCCCGACAAGCGAAAAGAAAGAACCCCAGACTTACGCTGGGGGCTGCGCTGCGGGCTGCGCTGGGGGCTGCTCATCGGAGCAGTGCCAGAGTCCGGCAGGCTCGGCTCCGGCGCGCCTTCTGTTGCCGCCGCCGTCGAGTCCTCCGCGACCTCGGCCTCGGGCGCCTTGGCCTTCTTCGCTGCGCGGTGGGCCAGGGTCCTGAAATCAGAACAGAAGACAGAGTTAGCATCAACAGAAGCTCAAGACAAAAATCAAGAAGATGAAGAATCCCGGATCCTTACTCCTGGTCCTCCTCGTCGTCCTCGCTCAGGGCGGAGAAGTCATACTCCACCGTGGGCGCGTCGACGCGGGGAGCGGGAGGCGAAGACTCCCTCGCGCGCTTGGTGCTCGCCGGGGCTGGGGGCTGCGAAGACCCAGCCCCTGTGGCTGCCGGCGCCCGGGGGACGGGCGGAGCCGTTGCTCCGCTCCGAGAAGACCCCTGCCGGCTCGCTGCCGGCCTGCGGGGCGCCTCCGTCGTGGTCCGCGCACGGTCCGCCTCCGCTGCGGCTGGTGCGCCGGACGGCCTTGGCGCGGCTTGACTCCCCCGGGGAGCCGCCCGCCGAGGTGGCTGTTGCCGGGGCGCCTGCGCCCTTTCCCCCGTCGCCGTCTTGCGGAGGCGTTTTGCCGGGGACTCCTTCGGGCTTGCCGGGGGCGGGGAGCTCTCCGACGAGGAGAGGTCGTCGGCGTATAACTCCGTGGATCCGCCGGAGTCTTCGGCCTCCTCCTCCTCCTCCTCCTCTGCCCCGGCCGGCTCGCTGGGCCCAGCATCCAGCGCTGCGGCCCTCTTTCCCTTGGCGCCTCCGCCCCTCGCGGCGCCTCTGCTCCCTCCGGCGGTGCCCTCCCTTGCCGCGGCCTCCGTCGCGATCCCATGGATCCCGGAGTGCCGCAACGAGGGGACCCCGGCGAGCGCGTCGGGTGGGAGGTTCAACAATCGGCGGATCTCCGCCTCTTCCGCCTGGGTGGACGCCTCTTCGGCCTCCGCCTCCTCCGGCGAGAACCCGAAGACTCCTGCCGCCGCGGCTGCGGCGGCCTCCTCAGCCCGAGAAGCTATGTAGGCGATTTCCTGGTCGGTGGTGTCCCGCGTATGCAGCTTGAGGTCCTCCTTGTTACTCGCCACCTCGACGAGGTTGTCGTAGAAGTTGAGGACGTCGATGGGCTTCGGGGCGATCCACGAGCGGTCCAAGCCATGCGAGTCGCACATCGGCATCATGGCAAGGATCCGGTCCCTCGCGGCGTTGTTGCAGAGCGGCACCACTTCCCGGGGAGTCCTGAACCACTCGGGGTGCGTCGGGTCGTACTTGAAGAGCTCCCGTACCATCCCGCGTAGCTCCAGAGTGGTGAAGTTGAAATTAAGCCCGGGGCGCAGCCTCATGATGTCTGCCGGGCCGCCGTACTCCCAAGCCGGCCTCTTCCGGTCTTGGAGAGGGGCGATGCGCCGGCGGAGGAAATCTGCGCCCACCTCGGCAACTGACAGCCGGGCCAGCCGAAGACGGAGAATCCGGACGAGGGCGATGTCGAGCTTGACGTCGTCGGAGTCTAGATCGCTCCAATCTCTGCCGCGCACGATAGGCGTTGTGCGCGGCGCAGTGAAGGCTTGCGGCTGGTCTTCTACAATCCAGCACCACTCCGCTCGCCATTCCTCCCACTTGCCGCGGAGCTCCCCCGGCAAGTACGACCCCTTCTTCCCGAGACGGAAGACCCAAGAAATACATCCGGAGAGGGGGGCATCGGCCTCGGCTCTAGGGGTGAAAAAGTGTCTAAAGAGGGCTACGTTGGGGTGGACTCCTATGAAGTTTTCGCACATATGTGCGAAAACGGCCATGGTGAGAATGGCGTTGGGGGTGAAATCAAGCAGATGGAAGCCATACGTATTCATGATATCACAGAAGAAGTTCGAAAAAGGAGGACAGAGACCACAGTGGAAAAAGGCAGCAAAGAAGTGATACCCGCCGGGATAGTTGTCCTTGGCGACGGCCGGGTATGCTCGGGTGCGGGAGAAAATGAAATATGTGGCAAAGCATGCACAACCATTCTAGCATCTATCAAGCAATTGGCAATGACTAGGTCATCTATATATGAGTATATTGACTTAGGAGTCAAATGAGAACATTTGATCATAGGTCATACTCATCGTTTAAGCTCAAGTGGGGTTACCACTTTTACATAAAGCATTGTTGTGTTCACACCATTGGAGTTGCTTTAGCTCAATTTTTAGAGTAAAGCTCCCCCTAGATGTGATATCCCCCCCCCAAAGAGGGATGAACTAACCTTGAGTTTTGTCGATGATGACTTCATGTAGGTGTTGAAGATGTAGATGCTCAATGTTGATGTAGATCATTTGGAGCAATCCATTGGAGTGAGTTGCACTTTCAATACCTACATGGGTTAGTCCCACAAGGAACATGCAAAGATATCCATGGACATAGAGTGAATTGCATACAAGATGATGTCCATGAAAGCATTATGTTACATTGTCCCTTGTATTACTAACAAGAGGGTTTGTGACTCCTTGAACTAGTGCAAGATGTGAAGGTTGATTGCACTTGTCCTTGCCAATATGAATAAGAGTGAAGTATGTTGGCGGAGTCACCCTCAAGAACACTCTAGTTCTTCTTCTTCGGGATCCACACCATCTTGATGGGAATCCTTGGAGTTGTAGATGTACTTGATGAAGTAGAACTTGATGTAGTCTTGGGAACCCACTTGACCAAGGCCTTAGGAGCTTCTTCAAATGCATCAATCTCTTCTTGAAGCTTGTCCTTGCCCTTTAGCTTGTGGTCTTGTGGTGGAAGATCATCTTGGGCTTGTGTCCCCTTGAAGGAAGTAGGATCATACTTCTCTTGTTGAGGAACAAACTTTGTCTTGGTGTATTGATATTCTTCCCACTCAACTCCATT
This sequence comes from Secale cereale, assembly GCA_902687465.1. Taxonomy (NCBI): domain Eukaryota; kingdom Viridiplantae; phylum Streptophyta; class Magnoliopsida; order Poales; family Poaceae; genus Secale; species Secale cereale. The sequence goes on along the minus strand of LR738715.1, from coordinate 314,559,226 downwards.
GGCATTGAACTTTCGTTCAAAACCAACACCTTTATTCTTTCGGTGCCTTCCCTGCTTGCGTACAATTTCCTTGAATTGCTTAATTTCAGCAAGGCTCTTATAAACACCTTTCTCTATAATTCCCTTCAATAAGCTATTTTCTTGCTCAAGTGTAACTTGGCTAAGAGAATCATTAGTGGAATCAAGAGAACTACTAGAAGCAACAACATTGGTTTTATCATGATTATTGTTACTACTAGAGGAAGAATCTTTCTTGTTCTTATTGCTAGATTTTACTTGTGGCATGTAGGTAGACAAGAGTAAATGCTTGGCAATGTAAGAAGAAATTTTCTTATGAAGATCATCATTGATCGCTTTTAAGAACTCATGCTCTTGCTCTAGATTGAGCTTTTCAAAGCGTAGCTTCTCATGAGTCCTCAAAAGTTCTCGATGATCCTCTAAGGTAGTTTCATGAGCTAACTTGAGAGTGTTTAATTCCTTAGTTAGACACTAAATCTTCTCCTTATCATTGTCATTCGTTTTATGTTGATTAGAATGATTAATAGCAAGTTCATCATAGTTTTCATAACTATTGCTTCCAACAAGTAAATCATCATCTCCTAGCAAATCATCTTCGTCACTATTGAAATCAAGATATTCGGGGTGTGATACCTTAGGGCCTTCAGCCATGAAGCATCTTCCAATTCCTTCATTTGGTGAGTCAAATATGTCGTAGGATTTGGATGACACAAGAGCAATTCCGACAACACCTTCATCTTGAGTATCTTCTGAGTTGGAGTGATAGATTCTCTCGGAGTAGTTATTGGAGTCGAAACCGGATACCCATTCACCAACATGAGATTGATGTCTTCGTCTTGTATAGCTCCTTGATGATTTGTCCTTCCTTTTCGAATCCTTGCTTCTACGAGATGGTCTTCGTTCATAACGATCATCTCTACTCCTTCTCTCTCTTGGTCGTGAATCTTCTCTTCTACTTATCCTTTTAGGTGAGTCTTCTCTTCTTTTGTGTGGAGTCGTACACTCATTTGAGTAGTGTCCGGGTCTCCAACAATTGTAGCAATTGCTTTCACAACTAGAAGATCTTTTTTCATTGTAGGACCTTGACTTGAAACTTCTCTCTTTGCTTCCACTCTTGTAGAACTTGTTGAAGTTCTTCACCATTAAGCTCATTTCTTCATTGAAGACTTGTTTCTCACTTGATGATGTAGGAGCATCACATGAAGCTTTGTAAGCACCACTAGACTTGTTGTGAAGCTCTTCTTTATCCTTAAGTGACATCTCATGCGCAACAATTCTACCAATGACTTCCGTTGGCTTGAGATCTTTGTAATTGGGCATCATTAGGATTTTCTTGATGATGAATGTGTCGGTCATTTCTTTGCTTCCTAAGCCGGAAATCTCATTTGTGATGAGTGCAAGCCTAGAGTACATTTCAGCGACACCTTCACCATCCTTCATTTTGAACATGTCAAGTTGATTTTGAAGCACATCCAACTTTGATTCCTTGACGGAGTTGGTACCTTCGTGCATATCAATCAAAGTATCCCAAATTTCCTTTGCATTCTCAAGACGGTTGATATGTCTCTAACGTATCTATAATTTTTGCTTGTTCCATGCTGTTATATTATCAATCTTGGATGTTTTATAATCATTTAGAAGTCATTTTATATCATTTTTTGGTACTAACCTATTGACATAGTGCCAAGTGCTAGTTGTTGTTTTCTGCATGTTTTTTACATAGCAGGAAATCAATATCAGACGGAGTCCAAATGTCCTGAAACTTCACGGAGAATTTTTATGGACTAGAAGGAACGTAATGGGCCCTGGCTACGCCTATGGGGTGCCCCGAGGGGGCACAACCCACCAGGGCGCTCCAGGAGGCCCAAGCGCGCCCTGGTGGGTCGTGCCCACCTCGGGTGCCCCCCGGACCGGCTCTTTGATCTATAAATACCCCAATATTCTGAAAACCCTAGGGGAGTCGACGAAATATTCATCCAGCCACCGCAGAGTCCAGAACCACTAGATCCAATCTAGACACCATCTCGGATGAGGTTAACCACCTCCAATGGCGCCTCTTTTATGATGCGTGAGTAGTTCTGTATAGACCTTTGGGTCCATAGTTAGTAGCTAGATGGCTTCCTCTCTCTCGCTGAATTCTCAATACAATGGTCTCTTAGAGATCCATATGTTGTAACTCTTTTTGCGGTGTGTTTGTTGGGATTCGATGAACTTTGAGTTTATGATCAGATCTATCTTTTAATATCCATGTAAGTATTTGAGTTTCTTTGATCTCTTTTATGCATGATTTCTTATAGCCTCGTATTTCTTCTCCGATATTTGGGTTTTGTTTGGCCAACTTGAGCTATTTATCTTGTAATGGGAAGAGGTGCTTTGTAGTGGGTTCGATCTTACGGTGCTTGATCCTAGTGACAGAAAGGGAACCGACACGTATGTATCGTTGCTACTAAGGATAAAATGACAGGGTCTATTTCTACATATATAGATCTTGTCTACATCATGTCATCATTCTTATTGCATTACTCTGTTTCTCCATGAACTTAATACACTAGATGCATGTTGGATAGCGGTCGATGTGTGTAGTAATAGTAGTAGATGCAGGCAGGAGTCGGTCTACTAATCTTGGACGTGATGCCTATATAATGATCATTGCCTGGATATCGTCATGAGTATTTGAAGTTCTATCAATTGCCCAATAGTAATTTGTTTACCCACCGTTTGCTATTTTTCTCGAGAGAAGCCACTAGTGAAACCTACGACCCCCAGGTCTTCTTCCTCATATTATTTTCCTTTGAGATCTATTTGCTTTTGCTTTTATTTTCAGATCTATATTATTAAAGACCAACAATACCTCGCTGGATTTTATTTCCCGTTTATCCATTTACAATTATCAATCTATCTCTTTACCAATTCGTTACCCAAAAGGGATTGACAACCCCTTTAGCATGTCGGGTTGCGAGAAGTTGTTATTTGTGTGCAGGTGTTGTTTACGTTGGGTTGTTTAGTTCTCCTACTGGTTCGATAACCTTGGTCTCATCACTGAGGGAAATACCTACCGTTGCTATACTACATCATCCCTTCCTCTTTGGGCAAATACCGACGTAGCTCTAGCAGACATCAACAGCTGATTTTATTGAATTCTTCGGGACACAATCCATTGAAGAGGATATGGCAAGCTTGAGCATTGTATTGCAACATCTTCAATTCTTTAGCAGAGGCTTCATGATTTGGTTCCTTCCCATCGAAGAATTCACCTTGCAAACCAATACACACAATAGCCCAAACGGCGGGGTTACGTCTAAGAATATGCATTTTCATCTTATGCTTCCAACTATCAAAATTTGTACCATCAAAGTAAGGACCTCTACGGTCGTAACTTCCCTCGCTAGACGCCATACTCTCCTAGGTTGTGAAACCAAGGCTATGATCACAAAAGCTATGGAAATCAAGGCAAATGGAGACAAAAGCTCTGATACCACTTGCAGAATCGAAAGTATGTCTAGAGGGAGGTGATTAGACTACTTGACCAAATAAAAACTTAGCATTTTCCCAATTTTAAGTTTTGACAGTATTTAGCAATTTAGCACAAGTCAAGCAATCTTCCTACACATGAAATTCTAGAGTTGTGGTAGTGGAAAGTAAATCATTGTGTCTGAAGGTAAAGTGAGGGGTTTGGAGAGTGCAAACGCAAGTGGAGACACTGATGTTTGTTGCGTGGTTCCGATAAGTGGTGCTATCGTACATCCACGTTGATGGAGACTTCAACCCACGAAGGGTAATGGCTGCACGAGTCCACGGAGGCCAGCTAGCTATGTTCAATTGCTGAACTTGCTCGATTAAGAAGTGTGGGTGTGCTGTAGTCTCCTTTGTGTACCCAAATTATGCAATGACGTGGATGACCACAGTAACCAGGGAAATTCGAACCAGAATTTTTGAATTTCAAACTCATCACATATGGTTTGAGCTATCTGAATTGGCTTTTGATGTTCACATATCGTACACAGTGCTGAATTAGGGACCGTGTCTGATGATACTTTGCGCGCCAGTTTTTGTTGAACCGATTCAGAAAAATTGGCTTCCGCGAAAATATCTACCTCCCCGCCCTCTCCCCCTTACCAAAAGCCACATTTCCCCTGTTTCCGCCTTCCTTTCCAAGTTGAAACCTTTACCTTACTTGCAGCACCGCCTTCTCGCCGACGACCCTCCTTCATGCTACTCAGCCTCCTCTATCCAGGCAGGTAATCCACACCCAGCCCCCATCCTCCTCCTCCTTCCACATCCCACATGCCCCGACCGCCGACGCGACACCTTCCACCCAAATCACCGACCCCTCCACCAAATAAGTGCTGCCCTAAGCCATGGTGCTCGCAGTATAGGAAGGAGCAGCAAAGAAGCAAATCGCGGCCGCCCGCGCGGATGAGGTCGCGATGGCTGCCATTCGTGTCGACCCCCAGATCTTGGAGGAGCACCTCACCGTCGAGGCCATAGTCGACGCCTCTCGCGCCGACGCTGCGACGCGGATGGCTGCTTTAAACGACAGTTCGTGGCATTTTCTCGAGGCCACCCTCAGTGCCTTCGACGAAGACTATGATGTGTTTTCTCAGCGTGCACGTGCTTACCTAAACTCGAGAACCATCAGGTGTAGGATCTAAAGTATGTCTAGAGGGGGTGATTAGACTACTTGACCAAATAAAAACTTAGCCTCTTCCCAATTTTAAGTTTTGACAGTTTTTAGCAATTTAGCACAAGTCAAGCAATCTTCCTACACATGCAATTCTAGAGTTGTGGCAGCGGAAAGTAAATCATTGCATATGAAGGTAAAAGGAGGGGTTTGTAGAGTGCAAACGCAAGTGGATACACAGATGTTTTTTGCATGGTTCCGATGGTGGTGCTATCGTACATCCACATTGATGGAGACTTCAACCCATGAAGGGTAATGGCTGCGCGAGTCCACGGAGGGCTCCACCTACAAACGGTCCACGAAGAAGCAACCTTGTCTATCCCACCATGGCCATCGCCCACGAAGGACTTGCCTCACTAGGGTAGATCTTCACGAAGTAGGCTATCTCCTTACCCTTACAAACTCCTTGGTTCAACTCCACAATCTTGTCGGAGGCTCCCAAGTGACACCTAACCAATCTAGGAGACACCATTCTCCAAAAGGTAATAGATGGTGTGTTGATGATGAACTCCTTGTTCTTGTGCTTCAAGTGATAGTCTCCCCATCACTCAACTCTCTCTCACAGATTTGGATATGGTGGAAAGAAGATTTGAGTGGAACGCAACTTGGGGAAGGCTAGAGATCAAGATTCATATGGTAGGATTGGAATATCTTGGTCTCAACACATGAGCAGGTGGTTCTCTCTCAGAAAATGAATAGCGGAAGTATAGGCACGTTTTGATGGCTCTCTCGCTGATGGAGAGGGGGTGGAGGGGTATATAGCCTCCACACAAAATCTAGCCATTACACACATTTGACCAGACTCGGTCAGACCAAATAGAAGAACTCGGTCAGACCAAAGCAGTTCAAAATGTGAATGTTAGACATCTCGGTGGGACCGATACTATCAACTCGGTGAGACCGATAATTTAGGGTTAGGGCAGAACCTCAACTCGGTTTGACCGATTACACAAACTCGGTGAGACCGATTCTGGTAATATGCAAAACAGAGACTTGGCCAGGCAAACTCGATGAGACCGAAATGTTACAAAAGGTAACTAGAGAGTTTGCATTACCAACTCGGTGGGACCGATCTTCTCATCTCGGTTAGACCGAAACATTGCGAAGGGGAAGGCAGTGGCTATGTCATGTGAACTCGGTGGCGCCGGGTAGATCAAATCGGTGGGGCCGAGTTTGACTTTTAGGTTTGGGACATATGTGGAAATGAGAAAGTGGTTGAGGGATTTGGAGCTTAGCACTGACCATTTTGAGCAACTACACCATTAAGCAACACCTCATCCCCTTTTAATAGTATTGGCTTTTCCTATGGACTCAATGTGATCTTGGATCACTAAAATTAAAATGTAGAGTCTTGAGTTTTTGCCAATCTTTGTCCTTAGCTTTTTTAGGGGTCCACATCTCTAATTTATGCCATGCCAATCATTGAACTTCTTGAAATATTTACCTTGAAAGGATATTAGTTCAATAAGCTATATGTTTTTTTAATTACCAAAACCACCCAGTAAATAGTTGCACTTTCAGTAAGTTTGTGCCCGGAGCAGCTCAAGCAACTCACCGCTATGACGAGGGCACCCGTGATGTGAAGTCCGCGCCCTCTTTCATGTCCAACAATGAGGAGTAGCTTGTCTTATTAGCTCACTATAAGGACCCATGTTCAGTTTGCTAGCTATGTCAGTTAAGCATGCTCGGTTTACGCATTGCGTGTGCTGCTCCTGCCTTTCCTGAACAAATTCTAGTGAATTGTGCTATCTAATTTTACCATGCAATCTGTTGTTGTACTGTATATGTTCTATATGTCGTGCAATGTGATGCTCACTTATTAACTGTTTGGTTAATTAGTTGTCATCTTCAATTAACTGTTTGGTTCAATTCTACAAATATGATGTTCAATTCTTCAGGCTGCAATTTTGTATCGTCTTCCATGTGAGAAATAAATCAAATTTATCTTTACAAAATACATGAGAAACGAATACAATTGCTATATTTTCAAGTTTTCAAGCATGCTTGGTTTGGTTAACTGTCTGATCTTCTAGTATGTTATACATTGTGCAATGTGGTGCTCAGTTAACATTTTGTTCATTTGTTGTGGTGTTTAGTTAACTGTTTGGTTCAATTCTGAAATGCGATGTTCAATTGTTGTTGGTGCATTCTTGTTATTGTATACCATGTGAGAAATAATCCGAATTTGGATGTATAAATACATGAGAAACAAATACAATTGCTATATTTCCATGTTGTTAAGCATGTTTGGTTTGATAAATTGTCTGATCTTCTGTTAGGAGTATGTTATATTGTGCAATGAGGTGCTCAATTAATGTTTGATTCATTTGTTGTGGTGTTTAGTTAACTGTTTTGTTCAATTCTACAATGCGACTTTTAATTGTTATGGGTGCATTCTGTTATTGTATACCATGTGAGAATAAAATTGAATTTAGTTGTACTAAATACATGAGAAACAAATATAATTGCTATATTTCCAAGTTGTAAAGCATACTTGGTTTGGTTAAATGTCTGATCTTCTATTAGGAGTATGTTATATTGTGCAATGTGGTTCTTAGTTAATGTTTGGTTCATTTGTTATGGTGTTTAGTTAACTGTTTGGTTCAGTTCTGCAATGCGATGTCCAATTGTCGTGGGATGAATTTTGTATTGTTGTGAATGTGAGGAATAAATCGAATTTGGCTGCACTTAATACATGAGAGACATATACAACTGCTATATTTCCTAATTCTTAATCATGCTTGGTTTGGATAATGGGTTTTCCATGTGGCTTGAATTAATCTGATGAATCTGCAATGTGCTTATTTTTCGTCAATAAATTTTACGTATAGCATGTGAACCCTTACTTAACCTGATGAATAACTACCTTATATGTCTTGCATGGAAACGATGAGAAGCACTAGGGTTTACAATCAAGGTTAGCACATGCACGGTCCTTTGTCTAATAGCACATTATTGTGCAATTGCAGGCACCATCCTAATATTTAGGTTTTTTAAATTTTGGTCTTGCACATGGAAGTCTTGCTGTCAGAGGTTTTGACCCACTGTTTAATCCTTTTTGCATATGGGGAAATGAGTTGTCCATGAATATTAGTCAAGTCAAGAAACTCAGAAAGATATTTAGGATAAAGAAATTAGTGACAAAAAACAACAAGATCTTTGTCTGCACAATGAAGAAGACATCAGTTCACTACCAGATGGTACTAACTATTATTACCTTGCCATTTTTATTCCTTTGCCCCATTTCCAATATAGAGAAGATATTTATGCACATCCTTGTTTTCAGACCTTTCCAAAGCAGCTCACTGATGATTACCTCTCAAACCACCTCCATGGTCAAGGTTTTCATACAACACCCACAGCTCAATATTGAAGTGTTTCTGAAGAGGACGAAGGATGGACGGTCAATCATCCACATGCACTGGCCTAAAGTTGCAAAGACCTTCAACATCAATGAAGGCTCAATATTCGCCTTCCGCTTCAGCAGTTTTCCAGATGTGATGCATCTGTCTATGTACCGTCTATGATGCTAATTTTGAAAGGTTCTAGATGTTGCATGTGAAACTTGGTGCCGGTGCAGTTGTGTAATGGGGTAGCTGAGTGCTAAAGCTATATGATATTGTACTCCGATGTATTTCAATTATGAAATCCTTCTTCCTTAATATGGAAATGAAATATATTGCGTGCTTAATATGAAATGTCAATTAGATTAATAAATGGATTATTAATAATAGGGCAATTAGCCGCTAATTGGATTTTTCTATTGCAAACGGTTATTGAGAAAACATCGTGGGCGATGACCTTAGGCAATGCACGCTGTTTCCAGGAATAAACCGTGTTGGATCAATGAACAATCACACACGACATCCTCTTGAAAACTGTTTGCGTTATGACACCTTGCGCAAACGTTTACCACATAAAAAATGTGTGTGATGGACAACCTTTGCCACACAGTTTCTTCTACGCACCGTGTGTGATGCATTCAAACGATAAAATTGTTAATATTGTGTGCAATGTGAACGCTATCACAAATGATTTAACGGGGAAATTTGTATGTGATGTACCTACGAACGGAAAAAATTCCTTGGAGCGACTATGTGGGATGTATATACGAACGGAAATGTACTTCTTGGATTAACTGTGTGGGATGTACATACTAACGGAAACATATTCCTTGGACTGATTGTGTGGAATGTAGATACGAACTGAAACGTATAGTGGGGACTGACTATGTGGGATGTACTTACGACCGGAAATGATTTGACCTGTATAATTGTATTTTTTAGCACAACTATACGTATAACCGTATTTGATCGCTCGCCGGTCATACACAACTAAGGATGGCAATGGGTAGGGTACGGGCATGGTAGAGCAATACCATACCCATACCCATATAGTTAGTGGGTACAAAATTCTACCCATACACGTACCCATGGGTCTGAAACTTTACCCATACCCATACCAAACGGATACCCGTGCCCATTTGGTAGCCAGCGGATAGAACAAATAGTACACAAGTCGTTCATATTCTTACACTCGTTGATAGCACATTTGTCAAAAAAATCAATTATCTCAACTCAATAACAGGTACATGAGTACAACATACTCAAAAGTCAATAGGAGTAGACAAGTCACATGACAAGTTAATGATTAATTGACGACAACTTAACATTAGTTCACAAGCGGGCATAAGGCTATACCCGTACCCTACCCATGGCTTAATGAGTGGGGTATGGGTACTACCCATGGGTATAAATGTCTGCACATACCCTGCCCATGCAGGTATGGTACCCGTGGGTAAAATTGACATCCTTATACATGACCTCATTTTGCCGAGCGTGTGTGCCAGGAGGGCATATCCCGAACGATTTTTTGATCGTGTGGGAAGGACACCCCTATCGCAGTCATTCACTAGGCGACAGTTAGGAACGCCGTCGCGGAAAGGGGTTAAAACCGTTTGTATAGCACCTCATTGTACTAGTGTCGCACTGAACAACCGGATCACCGCCTCCCCTTGCCGCTTAGATTGATCGGTCTATCTGAGAACTCACTAATTGAGTAGTACTCCTTCCAAAGATCACTTTCCACCTCCCCTGGTTGCGACAAGTGGCGTGCTGCATGTGTCCAACTTGTCGCAACCTGGAGTTTTCCCCTTTTTTCGTAGATCTATTGATTAAAAACGTTTTTATCTCTTAAACTGTGCTTCCAAATCTTGAATCGTTTTCATAATTGCCTTCCTCGCGTCGATATCTTCAAAACTAGATCCCATGTTGATAGGTTGACAAACTTTTTTTTCACGAAAAAACAATAACATGAGCATTTTTTTCCTTTCCAAAAGCCGTTTCCGAGAGGCACGGTCGTGCCTCTTGCAAAAGCAAAACCGAGCCTCTCGCGGAAGCAAAACCGTGACTCTTGCGGAAAAAAGAAGAGAAAACGCGTTTTTTTTGTTTTCCGAGAGCCACTGACGTGCCTCTTGCAGAAGCAAAACCATGCCTCTCATGGAGGCAGAATTGTGCCTCTCACGGAAAAAAAACACAATTTTTGGTTTTTTGAGAGGAACGGTCGGGCCTCTCGCAGAAGTAAAATTGTGTCTCTCATGAAACAAAAAAAAAAGAAAACACATTTCTTCGTTTTCGAGAGGAACGTCTGTGCCTCTTGCGGTAGCAAAACAGTGCCTCTCGCGGAAGCAAGTCGATTCTTCTCGTAATAAAAGAAACACATTTTATTGTTTCCGAGAGGCACGAACATGCCTCCTGCGGAAGCAAATCCATGCCTCTCACGGAATGTCGGGGGGATGAACCCCAGGCAGGCAGCGGAAGCAGGATCCTTTTCAAAAACAACGGGGCCAGCATCGCCCCGCAATCCACCTCGGACTTGGCCGGGTCACTCAGTCCGGCCAAAGTCCGCGATCCGGCAAGACTCTCCAGTTTGGACAAGACTCTCCAGTCCGGCCAAGACTCCCCAGTTCGGCCAAGACCCGTAGTCCGGCAAGACCCTCTAGTCCAGTGGACCAAGACTTTCTCAACAAGCTAGACCAGCCTGTGGCGTGTTCCCCAATCCGGCCATGGGTCAGCTCCTGTCCCATCTCAACCGTACGATGGGACGAGACGCACCTACCGATGACCTAGGCAACAGTGCCTCGCCCATGCCCCTAGTCAGTCGGGGCGTGGCAACAATGTAATCATCACAGCCCATGATGCCGGCAGATGGTGACATGACGGAGCATGCCGTACCCGACCCAGCTCGGCCAGTCCTTGGCGACTGATGAGACGGCACACGGTGCCCCCCATACCTGGCGGGCACCGCGTCCGGAGAACCTGGCGAGCCCTGTACCCGGTGGGTCCCAGCACTGGTTTCTCGGACGATGACAATCCGGCCCCACGGATGTGTAACTTTACCATT
>LR738715.1:314502332-314547969 GCA_902687465.1 Secale cereale | reverse complement strand
AAAGCCCCCTAGAGCACTCATGCACGAGGGGGACGAGAACTAGATAATAGGATAGACACACATCTCGGGAGAAGCAGCCTAAACATGTCTTCCTCCTTCCTCCCTACAGCTCAAGGAGCAACCCTGTACTGGTAAAACAGCAATCACCTCGGCAGGATTAAGGGTATTATCTCCCCGGAGAGCCCTGAACCTGGGTATGTCTTGCGTCCCGCGCTCGCTCATGCCAACCCCGCTTCTGGAGTCCACCAGTGCCCTCGAGCCACCTCCTATCTTTAGCCATCCCTTGGCACCTGTCGTGCGCCCACCACGACAATTTGCACCCACCGTGGGGCAGCTCGAGGTCCTGGCCGGGAGCATTCTTCAGACGGGGCCCCGCTCCTACTCCGACGAGCTCGTCATGCTGGTGGACGACGTCACTGACGCCCTCTCCGCCTCCTTCGCCGCGCTACGCATCTCCGATGCGCCGGCGACCGATGAGTACCCTAGCGAGGTACTTGACTTCTCCGACTCCCCCATCACTCCCGACGGCAGCACTCCCGACGGAGCGATGGACCTCTGCGTAGAGGTTTTCGTCACCGACACCGGCGCCACCTCTTTGTCGAGCGAGCTAAGGAAGGCCGCCGAGGCTGAGGCCGCGGCGAAACGGGCCGCCCAGGCCGACCCGCTGCGCGCCGCCATCCAGTGCCTCCGCGTGCCCATCGGCGTCGACATCGACGCCTCCAACAATGTCGCCGAGTACGAAGCCCTTGTGCACGGCCTCCAGCTGGCCAAGGAACTTGGAATCCGGTGAATCCTGTGCTACGGCGATTCGGACCTGGTGGTGCAGCAGTGCTCCGGCGAGTGGGACGCGCGCGTCCCCAACATGGCAAGCTACCGCTTCCTCGTGCAGAAGCTATCTGGCTTCTTCGCATGCTGCGAGTTCCTCCACGTCCCATGAGAGGAAAATGAGGCGGCCAACACACTCGCCAAGATCGCCTCGTCTCGACAGTCCATTATGTCCGACGTTTCCCTCGAGCACCTGTGAAAGTCATCTGTCAAACCGTCTCCGGACACAGAATCCATCCACGTCCCGGACGAACCAGGGACTGCTCAGTCCGGCCCGACAACAGCAGAGCTCGGCCCGGGGACTGCTCAGTCTGGCTCAGCAACTTCGGAGCGTGGCCCGGGGACTGCTCAGTCCGGCCCGGGGACTACCGACCTCGGCCCGTCAACCGCAGCCCTCAGTCCGGCCCGACCCGTCTTGGACGATGCCGCCACTACAACAACCATAGTGGCCGTTCTCACCGCGGTGACGGCGCCATCTTGGGTCCTGCCCATCAAGGAGTTCCTGGAGAGCGGGACCCTGCCCGACGATGAGACCGAAGCCCGGCAAGTGCAGCGCCGAGCGTCCGCGTACAACATCATCAACAACGAGCTCGTCAAGCGCAGTCCCACCGGCGTGTTCCAGCACTGCGTCGATCAGGACAAGGGCGTCGACATCCTCCTCGACATACACCAGGGCAAGTGCGGGCACCACGCCATGTCACGATCCCTGGTGGCCAAGGCTTTCCGCCATGGCTTCTATTGGCCCACGGCCCTCGAAGACTCCGACTCACTCATCCTCAAGTGCGAGGGATGCCAGCGCTTCAGCAAGCGCACCCACCAACCAACATCGGCGCTCCAGACCATACCGATCGCCTGGCCTTTCGCGGTCTGGGGGCTCGACATGGTGGGACAATTCAAAACAGCCCGAGGCGGCATGACGCATTTACTAGTAGCAATTGACGAATTCACCAAATGGATCGAGGCAAGGCCGATCAAGAAGCTGGATGGGCCAACAGCCGTCCGATTCGTCAAAGACCAAGCGGTGCACTACGGCATGCCGAATAGCATCATCATGGACAATGGCACCAACTTCGCCAAGGGCGCCCTCGCGCAGTACTGCTCCGTCTCCGGCATCCACCTCGACCTGGCGCCCGTTGCCCACCCATAGTCGAATGGCCAGGTCGAGCGGGCAAATGGGCTCATCCTGTCCGACATGAAGCCACGGCTCGTCGAACCACTCGTCCGCTCACCCGGAAGCTGGTTAGACGAGCTGCCGGCTGTCCTCTGGAGCCTCCGAACAACGCCGAACAGGTCGACTGGATCATCCCGTTCTTCCTCGTCTACGGAGCTAAAGCCGTCATCCCGACCGATGTCGAGTTCGACTCACCGCGCGTCACGATGTACACTGAGGCCGAAGCCAGGGAAGCCCGCGAGGACGACGTCGACCTACTCGAAGAAGCGCGTCTACTAGCGCTCAGCCGCTCAACCATCTACCATCAAGGCCTCAGGCACTACCACAGCAAGAAGATCAAGCCCCTCGATTTCCGCGAGGGAGACCTCGTCCTTCGACTCGTCTAGCAGCAAGCCAGCCAGCACAAGATATCCTCCCCATGGGAGGGCCCCTTCATCATTAGCAAGGCCCTGTGCGACCGCAACGCCTACTACCTCATCGACGCGCGCAAGTCAAACAAGCCTAAGAGGGACACTACCGGAGAAGAAACAATTCGGCCCTGGAATGCGGAACTCCACCGTCCATTTTACAATTAGCCGTGTATGTGTATGTATTGCTACCTTTTGCGCTCAATTAAAAAACTATGGGGTCCCCGAACGCTGCACGGGGCCGCCCTCTTCCGACCAAGTTATTTATGTCGTAAGCGTCCTATACTTCACCTACCTTTTCGTCCAAACCCGGCCTCCGGTTCAACTTGCTCGACCCGGGGACTCGGGGGCTGGCCGGCTCGGTTCCACCCATCACCTCGCTTAGCTTTCTTGGTGCGTTGAGATCACTGCGGTCTCCGGCTCCACCCTAAGCCACAGATCCGGATTCGGTTGTTGGCCGGCGAGCGAAAAGAACAGAGCACCAACACATCATGAGAACTAAGCCACGGACTGCTGGGTCACCCAACCCGGCCATGCCACGAACAGTCAAGTCACCACACGGTCGGCTACTCGTCACCCGGCCACGCCGGATCACTGCGACCCGGCCCAGTGGGTGTTTTACTCACGCTCAACGTTTCGAACGCCTAACTACTATGCACCCTTCCCCAAAAGGCCAAACCCCTTGTCACGGACCGGAGCCTCGGCCATCAGACTCGCGGGGGGAGCCCCGAGGGGGAAAAGTCATCGGAAAATGGCTCGAAAAACGAAAAGCAAAGGCAAAAACATACACAAACACCACAACACGGTGCCGGATCGATCGACCCGGCCCGCCACTCGCAAACTTCACAACACGATTGGCTGCCTGTCATCTGGCCACGCCGAAACACCGCAAGCCGGCCCAGTGGGTGTTTCGCTCACGCTCAACGTTTCAAACGCCTAACTACTGCGCGTCCTCTCCCGAAGGCCAAACCCCTTGTCACGGACCAGAGCCTCGGCCGTCAGACTCGCGGGGGAGAGCCCGAGGGGGGAGAGGCATAGGAAAATGGCTCGACGAACAAATAAGCAAGAGCAGAAACATCCATGACATGCATACAAACTTTAAATTCATAAAAGGCCCAAGGCCAGAATTTGTTACACCCAGTGCACCCAGTGGGTGGGGTGGACCTGCTACCTAACAGAGACATCTACAAAGATTTTAAACAGGAGCTTCAGGCGTCCGCTTCCGCACCCGCCGGGCCCGCCGAGGTGCCGGTGTCTTCATCGTCGACACCCCTATCGCGATAGACATTCGTCTCCTCGGAGCTGCCATCCGAATCATCCAGAAGCAGGCCGAAGTCATCAATAGGCACGACTACGCCATCTTCTGTCTGCTGTGGCCGGAACTCGTCGTGGTAGGAGAACCCGGCGATGTAACTGGCCCGGGTGGCAATGTCGCCAGCCTGCACCTGCAGCGGGCTCTCCGAGCCGGCTCGCTGGCCCATCAGTGCCTTTAGCGACAGGCCCGGATACCAGGACATCACGAGTCAGAGTGCCATCTCGGCACCAACTCGGGCGGCGGAAAGGCGCTAGTCATGGAGCTGATCCGGCCCCGCCTCAAGCCACAGCGCAAGCCGCAAGAAGATCGTCGGCACAGCGGAGCCCGGCCAAAGGGCCACCATCATCGCTGTCCCGGCCTCGGAGAGTCGCGCCATCTGCACACCCAAGGCTTGCAGACGAGCCTCGGTGGCGACCATGATCTCTAGGAAAGACCAGGCCAATCGCGGGTCGGTCCCAGAGCCAACCATGCCCCCTGGATCACGCCGGAAGCGGACCGCCTCCTCCGCCAAGTCATGCGTCTCCGGGAAGACCCATGTCAAAGAAAAGACTCAGAAGAGATTCGCAATAAAAAAAAGCTGGAGCCTCGGTCCGGCAAAAGACTCAAGAAAAGCACTCACTGGAGAAGGACTCTTCCAGGTGCTGCGCCTCAAGCAACGTGCCGCGCCGCTCCCAGTCGAGAGTATGGTCGCGGTCCTTGACCGCCTCCTCCAGCTGGGCGACCTTGACAAGCGCCGCCTTCAGCTCGGCGTCCTTGTCCGTGACCACCTTCTCGGCCCCCTCGAGGCGCTGGGCCTCCCCCTGCTTGGCCTCCTCCGCCGAGGCCACAAGTCCCTTCAGGCGCTCCACCTCGGCCTGGAGCTGACCCTTGTCGTCGGTTAGCCTGCCGCGCTGCTGGTCCGCCTCAGCAAGGGCCAGTTGCGCCTCTGTGACCTTGGCGGTCTCCGCCCGAAGCCGCTCCACCTCGGCCTCAAGGCGACTCCTATCGCCCGCCAGCTAGTTCTGCAGCTGCCGGCTTCATGGAGCGCCTGCCGGGCTTCCATCGCCTCCTGCATCGACCGCTCCAATGCGGCTACAGTAGAACGGCTCAGATGCAAAGCACTCCGAAGACTCACAAGAAAAGAAGGGAAAAAAGAAAAAAGAGTGTACCCGTCATGGCGCGGAGCTCCGCCTCCTTGGCATCCAGCTGCTCGTTGAGCCGCTCGTGCGCGTCAAGGAGCCAACTGAAGACACCGACCCGATAGGAGTCCAGTTGCTGCGCAACAAAACAGAAATTGGCAAAGAAGACATCAATGTAAATATTCGGCCCAACTGCTACGCAGTTGGCCCAAATCTCGGGGACTACACCCAGTGGGTGCGCTGGCGCGCCCCCACTGAAAAAACAAGCAAGCAAAAGTAAAGACTTACGAGCACGGCGTCCTCCAGCTCCCGCGCCTGCTCCAACTAGGCCCGGGCATAGGCCTTGATCCGGTCCGTCCGCCCCCGTAGACGCCGGGTCACGGCGGCCATGGCCGCCTCCTCCTGGGTTGGGGGCCCAAAGAGGACCTCGCCGGTCCCGCGTCGCAGAAGCATGGGCTCAATGGCCCGACGACCCCCGGGCTGAAGCACCAAGGCGTGCTCACCTCCGGCCGCTGCGCCCGCGGCCGGTGACCTCTCCGGCGCCATCGTCGTCGGTGCCCCCAAGGCGGCATCACCGCCGCCTCCGCCAGCCCCCGCCTGCTCGGCCACATCGGCCTGCGGTAGGGTCTCGTCCTTGATGACCACGACCTCCCGGTCGAGGTCCATCATGTCGGCATGGCCGCCCTGGCCGTGCCCCTCCTCCAACGACGGGACGAACACTGTCGTCGCCACCGTCGTTTCGGCCAGCATCTTCGGCCACGCCGGCTCCTCGCCGACTCGTGCCAACGCCTCCGTGGCCTTGGTCCAAGCCTGGGTCGACGCCGCCTTCAATGCGGCCTCGACCCGATCCCGGTCTCGCCAGGCCCGGCCCTCCGCGTCCGACGGATCCAGACCAAGGTCCGGATCCGCCCGCTCCTCCTCCTCCTCGCCCGGATCGACGGTGCTGGACTGGCTCGTCCAGAACCCATCACCATTGGGGGACACGGCCTCCGCCGCCACCAATGCCAGCAAGATTGGCGATCTGAAACCAAGGCAAATCAGCACAAAGTAGGGCCCAACTGAGCCGCCCGGCTCACAGCCAAAGAAGAAGAAGTACTTACCCCGGCAGTTCGGGCACGGAGCGCCTCGACGCCTGGGTGATGCGCCTCCTCTTGGCGGCCAGGCTCGCACCCCCAGCCGTGCCTACGGCGCGCTTCGCGGGTGGAGCCGGCGGAGCAGCGCTACCCTTCCCGTGAGGCCGGCCCGGCTCCAGCCACCCCGCCACCTCGGCCTCCCGCCACCGTCGTCATCGCTCGGGACGACCCGGCCCTAGCCGCGCCTCCGCCCCGTCCTCCCGGCGCAGCTACATCAGCGGCTTGCATCAGTACCCCCGACGCCGCCCAGAAAACAAAACATGAAGAAGAGAAGATACGTGCACCTGCTCGACGTCCCGCGCCCAGAGAAAAGGGACTCACCGCCGGTGCCGGGTTCGCATGGCAATACGGAACCTTTCCATATTGCCAGTCATTCGGCAGGTTGGCCTTGGAGATGTCGTTCACCCCGCGAGCGACTTGCTCCGCCCTCAGCCGCAGCTTGGACATACGGTCGGGGTTGTCGAGGCCCCTCATCTCCCCGATGAGACGAGCGCGCCGCTACAGCGGCAGCACCCATCGCGCGATGAAGGCGGTGACAAGGTCCCTACCTTGGAGGCCTTCCCGCTCCTTCATCACCACCACCCGCTCAGCCAAATTGAGCACCGCCTGCGACGGCCGCTTGGGCTAGTAGGAGCAGTTCCGCTTCTCGTGCGGTAGCACGCCGGCGAAAGGCGGGAGGTTGTTGCGGTCCGCGCCTAAGTTACGGACGTAGAAGAAAGAATTCTGCCATTTCTTGGCAGAATCCTCTAGAGGCACCTTGGGGCGCTTGTCCCCCGGCCGCCTGTAGATGACGGCGGCTCCGCACTCCGACATCTCCCCGGCCTTCGGCCCCTATTGCTTCAGGGAGAAGAGGTGTGCGAAGAGGTCGATGGAGGGTTCGACGCCGAGGTATGCCTCGCAGAGCGTGACGAAGCCGGAGAGCTGCACGATGGCTCCGACTCCGAGATGATGGGTCTGGAGCTCGTAGAACTCCAGGAATTCACGAAAGAAATTGCTCGCGGGTAGCCCAAACCCACGCTTGAAGTGCGTGAAGAAGACCACGCGCTCTGAACCCTCGGGGCGTGGCGACCGCTCGTCTCCGAGCAAGCGGACGGCGACTTCTGTCTCCGACGGCAGGCGCTTGGTGGTGCGAAGGTAGTTGATGTCGTCCTTGGTGATGGTCGAGCCCATCCACGAGCCTGACGGCAGCGCCATCGACAAGAAGCTCGAAGAAAAGAAAGGAGAAGGAGAGGATGAACTCAGCTCAAGAACGACGGGCGGCACAGTGTGCGGCGGTCGCAAGAAGCGGAGGGTGCGGAGGAAGAAAGGAGGGCACGGGCGAGAACTATATCCGTCGGCCCCTCGACCCAATTTATAACCCACGGCTCGAACATGGGGGAGTGGGATCGATGCGCCCACCTCTCCCACTTCCCGCAATAAATGTGTGCGCATGTATGTACGCAATAACTGCCCCTGGAAGGGCAACCGAATCGCAGACGCCACAATAAATCTGCACGCACGGCCCGAAGTTGCGCGGCTGCGGGCCCCAGCCCGTCGTCCTGTCCCGTCGCGCGCGTGGCCTGTCAGGCCTCCCCGGTTTCCGGGCAACACGTGGCTCCCGCACGGAACCCGAAAGATCATCCAAGATTCAGCGGACTCCTCGATCCCCGTCGTCGCTGAAACACTGCGATCCGGTTTCGATAAGCCGGCACACAGCGGGTGTTCCCGAGCTCGGCCCCGAGCCCGCCTTCAAGGGAAGGAAACTGCGAAGGCCCGATCACCCGTAGACGGCGGACCTTCACAGCTTCAGGGACTACTATCGGGGGGATGACCCCAGGCAGGCAACTGAAGCCGAATCCTTTTCAAAAACAACGGGGCCAGCATTGCCCCGCAATCCACCTCGGACTTGGCCGGGTCACTCAGTCCGTCCAAAGTCCGCGATCCGGCAAGACTCTCAAGTCCGGCCAAGACTCTCCAGTCCGGCAAGACCCTCCAGTCCGGCGTGCCAAGACTTCCTCAACAAGCCAGACCAGCTCGTGGCATGTTCCCCAATCTGGCCACAGGTCAGCTCCCGTCCCATCTCAACCGTACGATGGGACGAGACGCACCTACCGATGACTTTGGCAATAGTGCCTCGCCCATGCCCATAGTCAGCCGGGGCGTGGCAACAGTGTAATCATCACAGCCCATGACGCCGGCATACGGTGACATGATGGAGCACGCCGTACCCGACCCAGCTCGCCCAATCCTTGGCGACTGATGAGACGGTACACAGTGCCCCCCATACTTGGCGGGCCCCGCGCCCGAAGAACCGGCGAGCCCTGTACCCCGGGGTCCCAGCACCGGCTTCCCGGACGATGACAATCTGGCACCATGGCCGTGTAACTTTACCATTGTATCCCTGGGGGGTTGGCCTATATAAAGCCCCCAGAGCCCTCATGCATGAGGGGGACGAGAACTAGAGAATAGGATAGACACACATCTCGGGGGAAGCAACCTAAGCTTGTCTTCCTCCTTCCTCCCTACAGCTCAAGGAGCAACCCTGTACTGGTAAAACAACAATCACCTTGGCAGGATTAAGGGTATTATCTCCCCGGAGAGCCCTGAACCTGGGTATGTCTTGCATCCCGCACTCGCTCACGCCAACCCCGCTTCTGGAGTCCACCAGTGCCCTCGAGCCACCTCCTATCTCTAGCCATCCCTTGGCATCTGCCATGCGCCCACCACGACACGGAAGCAAAACCGTGCCTCCCGCAGAAGAAGAAAAAAATAAAACAAGTTTTCCTAGGCAATTTTTTTCAATTTTTTTGTTCAGATGCTAAGAAGGGCCAGTGCAAAACCGAAAAGCTGAAACCCCTTGTAAAACCCACCTAAAAAGCAGATTGTTCTTGAGAACAAATAAAAAATTGGAGGAAGCGCCAGTGCTCTCAGCCCACCCCTAAATAACCCTTGGGGAGACTGAGAATGAGCGCTCCTTAGTTAGTTGCTCCCATATGCGAAATCTTGTTTGACGTTTCTTAGTTCTCCCGAATAGATGGGTTCATGTCAATAAAAGGCCCAGTTAGCTACAGGCCATCCCAATCAACCAGAAGCCTCCAATTCAGCCACGGGAGTAGCAGCCCTATAGGACAGTTGCCCAGTTTACGAGATGCTACATGGAACCAACGGCCAGAGATGACCATATGATGACATCGAATAGTCAGAAATGCACAATGCGTGAGAGGGCTGGGAAATGGTTCAGTTATAATGTCCTAAATTTCGCAAAATAAAGCATATATTTTTTAGACAACATAAGACAAATATGTATATTTGTTGAGTCTAAACACACTCAATTTTATAGATCACTAAACAAAGTTCTGGAATAGAACTAAGGTCCGGAGTATTAAGGAGCCACGCGTGGCATCCTACAAAAAGTCCTAAAGCATGTTTAATGAGACACCCGCCCACACCGTTTCATGTGCTAAACCTCTTAAATTTCATACTTTTCTTCCTTTCTTCTCTCTTGTCTTGTTCTTTTTCTTCTTTATTTTTCCTTTGATTTCTCTTTCTTTTTATTTTTCTTAAATCCGTGGACCATTTCAAGTTGTTGGGTTTTGTTTTTTGAAACTGATAATTTTTTTCCAAATTTGTGAACTTTTTGCAGAATTGATGAACTTTTAAAATTTGATGAACTTTTTTCAAAATTAATGATTTTTTTCTCAAAATTGATGAACTTTTATCCAAATTTGTGATTTTTTTAAAAATTGATGAACATCTTTTCAAAAAAATTAACTTTTTTGAGAATGTATGAACCTTTTTTAAAAATTGATGAACTTTTTTAATATTTGTGAACTTCTCTGAAAATCAATGAACTTTTTCAACATCAATGAACCTTTTTCAAAATCGATGAACTTTTTTGTGTACATGAACTTTTTTGAATTTGTGATATTTTAAATCTATGAACTTTCAACTTTTGTTCCTATTTGTGTGAAAAAGGTCAAGTTTTTCTAATACGTATGTGCAGTAAATAGCACGCTACAATTGTCCTTAAAGATCTCGTGCTCTATCATATCACCAGTGTCTAGGAGTTGTAGTGGTTATTCGACCTGGATATGACCAAAACAGTGCGAGCTAGCTCGAATCCTGACGGTCGCAACTTTTTGGGGTTTTTTTGGAGCAACTAGTTAACGAGCGCTCCTTCGGGAGCGTCACAACAATTAGCGTCACTTGGCGCACTCTCAGTCATTCGGCACGTGTCGTGCTCTGGGCACTCCCTCCGATTTTTTTCCGCATGTGATTTTGGCTTTTTAAACGGTTATTCCTGGTTTTTTCGACGCTTTGGAACCAATCTTCCTTAGCTTTTCGATCGGAAAACAATCGAGGGAAAAATAATTTCCGCGAAAAAACGCGTTTTTTTCGCGAGAGTCACGGTTTCGCTTTCGTGAGAGTCACGACAGTGCCTCTTGGAAACGAAAAAATGCGTTTTTGAAGGAAATATGCCTTAGAGCAAATAATAAAGTTGTTATTTATATTTCCTTATATATTATGATAAATGCCTTTTATTCATGCTAGAATTGTATTAACCGGAAACTTGATACATGTGTGAACACATAGACAAAATAGAGTGTCCCTAGTATGCCTCTACTAGACTAGCTCGTTAATCAAGGATGGTTGAGTTTCCTGACCATAGACATGTATTGTCATTTGATGAACGGGACCACATCATTAGGAGAATGATGTGATGGACAAGACCCATCCGTTAGCTTGGCATAATGATCGTTTAGTTTTATTGCTATTGCTTTTTTCATTACTTATACACCACTACTGTAGGTTGCTGCTAACGTGACACTACGATCAGAGGCCCTTCGACGAAACTGTGTGCTATGCCATAATCACAAACGGGGGTGTAAACAAACCGTTAAAAAGGTGCAAAACGTTTGCAATGGCAGAGACATCAAATACGGTTCAGATTTTAGTTGCGTGTGCGATGCAGGGCATACGATTCAGTTCAGTGAACTATTTGCGATGAGGAGGAACAAAAATAACGGGTAGCCAGATGAAGGCGTGTGCGATATACAGCTTACAGTTCACTCGGATGAACTGTTTTTGATGAGGAGGAACAATAGAAACGGGCAGCTAGATAAAGGTGTGTGCGATTGAGGGCATACGCTTTTGAAGGATTAACTGTTTGTGATTAGGCAACAGAATAGAAACGGGTCAGCCAGATCAAAGTGTCTGCGATCATTAGCAAAAAAAAGTGTCTGCGATTGATGGCAGACACTTCACACAGATGAACTGTTTGCTATTAGCAACAACAAATTGAAACAATTAAATAGATCAATGTGTGTGCGCTAGATGGGCACACACATTCTAATTAAAATAAGCATGCGCGATGGTAATAACGAACGCGCGGTTGTTGGAACAAGACGTGTGCAGACGTTGCCTATTGCGGTGCACCCTATGGTGCAAACGCCACGTACGTGGCCGAGAAGGCGTACGTGCCCACGTTACGCCTTCCGAGAATAGTGCCGCACTTATAACCGCAAGTAAATTTTGAGCCTGCGTCCCGTCACATTCCAAATTGCAAACATGTTCACACCGATCTAAAGCTAAACAGTTTCCCACTTAGGAGCGTATTAGTACTCGGTTATAAATACTACTACTCCAAGATGATTGCACATTCCTCCTCAACTCCTCATCCACAAAAACAAACAAGTCATGCATCATCGTTCCCTTGCGTCTGCCATGGCCAGCATGAGTTCTGGCTCCAGAGATTGCCACCAGGGAGATGCGAGCATGGAAGCGGAAGCACGCGAGATGTCCCGCCTCGCCGCAAACGTAGCCGGCATGTCCCGCCGCGCGGCTATAGCAGCACAGAGGTCCCGTCGTGCCACCGAAACAGTACGGAGGTCCCGCCGAACCGTTGATGCAGTAGACTGGTCCGGCTGCGCCGCGGAAGCAGAAGATATGTCCCGCCGCGCCGCAAATGCAGCAGAGATGTCCTCCCGTGCCGCGGCGGCCTCAGAAAATGTCTCGCGGGCAGGCGAGGACTCTTATAGACACATGCATGCAATCGTCCATAGCCAGATGGATCAGATCTCCGGCTGGGCAAGGTTGCAGGACGACATGAAAGCCTCTTTTGAACAGGCTACCGGCGTCATACGACAACTAAATGAGAGCAATGCGAAGCTTCGAGCCGAGCGCGACCTGCTGAGGGCGTAGATTGGCGAAAGTGCGGAGTAGTAGGAGGAGACCACTGCCTTGTTGAAGAGGATCGGCGTCATCCTCGAGAAACTTATGGACGAGAATGCCATGCTGCGCATTGAGTGCAGAAGGCTAGTGGAGGAATCCGTGGATGCTCTCCAGCAGCATCTTGAGGACAAGAAAGAGCTCATCACCGCTCACCGCGAAGACTAGTTCCCGCGGCCTGCAGCAAGGCAACAAGAAAGTAGATATCAGTGAGCCGGATCGTTGTCTTCCTTCTTCTTTTGCTCTTGTGTATTTCGGGCGTTGCTGCATGTTGCTTTTTTTAATTATGTTCCTAAATATGTAAGACAATTATTATCCACTCTCATCGTCCTTATATTCATTATGCTTGCTATAAGTCGCAGTCGATGCTATATAGGTCCGTCGGATCTTACATCAAGATTCGTGCAAAACTCTCTTTTTATATTTTCATTTTCCTCTCAGTCCAGTGAGACATATAGCCACGCCGTAGAACAGGGGCACAGGCGCCATTAATGGAGACGTTGGGAGGCAGGTGCGCGGCGGGTAGCGGTCAAAGGGCTCTCCTCCCAATGAACACGTGCAGGGGTCTGATCGCATGCCTCCCGTACTCAAATAGCTACCCCGCACGGCACCTCCCAGCCATTAAAAAAAGGGGACGCGTGGTGGCACGTAATTGGTATGTAGAACGCCCACGGTTTCAATTATACTTGTGTTTCCGATTTGTAACGTGACATCACTTGTTCCAAAATGACTTTTGTTCATTGTTAATGTGTGCGCCTTCGCAAATCGGACAAAAATTACCACAACATGTTGGTGCCATGTCATGACACCATGCCAAGCTTCATGATTTTCACGCATGTTTTGGATTTATAGGAATTAAAAAACCAAGTTTCTCAATCTTTCTGGTTGAGCCACGATGCCCAGATGTTTAAATTTCATTCTCATTTCTTGCATGGGACCTAAGCATGCACATAAGGACACATATTTGTTTTTTCAACCAATTTATACACTAGAGCATATGCATGTAGTTCAAATTTGCATTATGCACATAAATGCATTGAAAACTCAGTTAATGCATAAAAATGTCCAAACAAACCACAAAAAATCACAAAAATTGACACAACACTCCTATTGTTCTATGTTGGCACGAGAAAAAATTTGAAAGCAATAAGAGGCAATGGATATCGCTTCGTCCCCAAAGGTGGGACGTTCCCTACCGAAACCATCATGCTTGCTGTGAGAAGCTCTGGTTTGTGAGAAGCATATACCTAAACCTGCCCCAAATGGGACAAAATTTTACCACGGCATGTTGATGCCGCTCCATGATAGCATGCCAAGTTTCATGAATTTCACATGAGTTTTGGATTTACTAGAATTAAAAAACCAGGCATCTCAATGTTTTGCCGGCAATCAACGGTGCCTTGGTGTTTGAATTTCATTCCCATTTCTTGCATGGGACCTAAGCATGCACATAAAGACACATATTTGATTTTTCAACCAATTTATATGCACTGGAGCATGTGTATGTAGTTCAAATTTGAATTATGCACATAAATGCATTGAAAACTCAGTTAATGCATAAAAATGTCCAAACGAACCCCGAAAAATCACAAAATTTGACACAACGCTCGTGTTGTTCTATGTTGACACGAGAAAAACTTTAAAAGCAATAAGAGACAATGGACATCGCTTCGTCCCCAAAGGTGGGACGTCCTACCGAAACCATCATGCTTGTTGTTTGAAGCTTTGGTTTGTGAGAAGCATATACCCAAACCTGCCCCAAATGGGACAAAAAATTTACCACGGCATGTTGATGCCGCTCCATGATAGCATGCCAAGTTTCATGAATTTCAGATGAATTTTGGATTTACTAGAAATTAAAAGCCATGTATCTCAATGTTTTGCCGACAATCAACGGTGCCCCAATTATGTGCATTTTGTAGGCATTAATGCATGTAATTCAAATTCAAACAATCGGTGCATGAAAGGGTGCGCAATAACGGTCTAGAAAAACCATACTCATGGTATATAGTAATTTCTCAAGCCTGTTACAAGGAATGGGCAGAGATTTCAATGGAATGCGTGGCAATAGTCAACCACAAATGCGTCGTTTACTAGGTTATCTACTATAGAACAATGACGGCTGGCATGGTGCCATGGTATGGCCTCACCGTGCCCTAGTTAAAAGTTGAGAAGGTTTGATTTATGTCGTCATGCACACCCATCATAAACCGAACCATCACCGAGGACGTTTAATTCTTTCGAGAGGGAAATCACCAAGATTGAAGTGGAATCCAAATTTCCGTCCTAGTTTGTCATTCAGTTTTTTCCAACGATCAACATACCGCCTCAAATGCAACGTGTTCAAATTTCACATTTTCCCGAACTCATCATTTACCATATTTAGGGGATTGTGTGCATTTTTAGGCATTAATGGCTTTTAATTTCTTATGTCGTGATGTGCGCCTTTCATAAAACGAACCATTACTGAGGAAGTTTCATGGTTTTGAGGAGGAAATCACCAAGATTGAAGGGGGTCCAAATTTCATTTGTCCTTTGTCCATGAGTTTTTTCTACGATGAACATACAACCTGCAAATCACCGTGTTCACATCTGGCACTTTTCCGGGTTCATTTGCCATATTTAGGGGATTATGTGCATTTCCTTGGCATTAATGCGCATAATTCAAGTTCAAACAATCGACGCATGAAAGGGTCCACAAGAACGGCCTAGAAAACCATGCTCATGCCATTTAGTAAATTCTCATGCCTTTTACATGGAATGGACAGATATTTCGATGAAATGTGTGGCAATAGTCAACCACAAATGTCTGTTTGTTGGGTTTTCAACTATAGAAAAAATGAAATAAATGCTTAAAAAACATGACGCCTGGCATGGTGCCATGGTATGACCTCACCATGCCCTGGTAAAAATTTGAGAAGGTTTGGCTTATGTCTTCATGCACGCTGATGCGGAGCATCCTAAGGTCATCCCCATGGACCCTTCATCGCCTCATCAAGTGCCCAAAGGACCAATGACTCGAGCCCGTGCAAGAGCTCTTGAGACCGAGGTGACTTCACTCCTTGCTCTAAATCCTTCCGATATACATGAGACATGGCTTCTACCCTCATCTGGAACTCTGTGCATACTCAGGTACTTGGGTGAAGGCCACGGGACAGCTTTGCACAATGGTCAAGACAGCGAGTTCGACAAGTGCCGGGATCAAGAAGAAGGAAAGCTGAAGATGCTACAGGCACCGGACGTCCGGCCTACACCGGACGACCGGCGACTTCCAGGCACCGGACGACCGGAAGCCACCGGACGTCCGGCCTCTCCCAGACGACCGGACGACCGGAAGCCACCGGACGTCCGTGAAAACGACCACAGAAGCTAAATAGCGGAAATCCGAGGATTACCGGACGTCTGGTCCCTCAGGAACCTCCGGACGTCCGGTAACCAGCGAACGTCCGCCCCGACGGAGACCACTCGTGTAATATATACTCGTTGACTTCCCTCCTTTCGAGGTAGCTTTTGGATAGCTCATTTCAGACCTTTGTGTGGATTCTCTCCGACGAGACCGCGCGCCTCTTCGGAGAAGATCCACCTCGGATTCAAGACCTCCACATCGGGGAAGATCCTACGGGAAAACCAAGACCTCCTCCGGGAGAAGACTATCTTTGTACCACCGCCGTTGACTATGGACCGTGTATCTTGATGTGTATCATGGATCTAGCACTTGTGTGATCATCATCGTGTTGATTTGCGTGTTTTCCTCTCGTGTTTTCCCCCGTTTCCGCCTTGTGTTCTTCGTGTTCATCGTGGGATATCCTCCAAACGTGAAAGATCTGCTGATTAGGGTTCCACTCTACATCATCTTGGTATCCAGAGCATAGGTTGATCACGATTTTGGAGCCCCACACCCTGTTTTCTAGCTTGTTTTTGTTGTGTTCTTCCCAATTTCGAAAATTCCCCACAAAAAGAGCCCCAAAATTTTTTTGTGATCTGTTCATTTGGCAAGATTTTGTTGACTTTGTTCCATGGATTTGCTGTGCCACGAGTGGATCTAGCTTTTCCCCACCTTTTCACCGATTTTCCTCCGCAAATTCGACCATGTTGGACCAATTTCTCTACGGATCTGAGAAACCTAGCACCAGACCTACCGGACGACCGACGTTTACCGGACGTCCGACACGCCTCGAGACACCGGACGTCCGCTAAACACCGGACGACCGGCACCCAGCCTACAGAAACATTTACCGGATTTCCGGAACTTCCGGACGTCCGACACCCTCCGACCGACCGGACGACCAGTACCTTCCGGACGTCCGACAGACCATGACGTAGCTGAATTTGTTCAGTTCCGTACCACTTTCCGCTACCACCTACCTTTCATCTCACCTTCCGCAACCACCATCGTTTCTCTGCTACGATTTGGAACATCTTATCTCCCTTTGCCTAGGATACTTGAGTTGTGGTTTCACCGTTTCCTTGGATGTTTAGGCTACCTTGGAACGGCAAGACTTCGACAACACCACCGCTCAACTTCGGCAAGGACGGTAACATCGACGACACTTTGTTATTTCTACCTTGCAATTGCATTGTCACCCTATGAACCATCTTTGCGTAGCTTTCCCATTGAGACTAGCCATTTGAGTATTGCCGGGCCACGACACTTGTGCACATTAGTGATAGTCATAGATATTGCATACTACATCATCTTGGTATCTTGCATATCTCCGTGTGACACAAGAGTGTCCCACATACACAATAGCTACCTTGAGCCGAGAAGCATGCATAAGTGCCCAAAGAAAGAGCTCACAAGCTTTTAAGCAAAAGAGCCAACCAAAGCAAAAAGACAATAGCATCATACACTTTGCATCAAAAGAGATCATACATCATAGCAACATCATGTTGTGCTCAAGCATCGGCACATCATACACTCATAGCATACTTGTGATAGATAGTCGTTACGTTTTGCCTCTTATAGGTCGTGCACAAGTGCGTATCCGCCTATTAAGCAATCGGTTAGCGTCTCTCTAGTGTTGTGCAACACGAGCATTTTCCGTGGATTCCACATTTTCGCTCACCTTTGGTTGCACAACCACATTTATCTATCCGTGCGTGTGTTCCGTGTGCTACTTTGCTATTGATCTACTTGTTGCATGAGCAAATTGTGAACCATTTTCAACATCATTGAGTCACTTTGACGACTGCATTGAATTTGTGCCACATCCTAACCAAGCTCCTATCAAAGCTTTACTTGTGTAGGTGTGAGAATCGACACGAAGTGGTACCAATAGTGCTATTTTCGGGTTACATTATCGAGTGATCATTGATCCATTTTCAACTTCGGTTAAGGTACTTTTGGTATTGTCTTCTCCTTTCTCCCACTCACATACTTGCTTGTGATGATGGATAGGCCAAGTACATCTACCAACCCGATCTTCGACGATCCTCAAGAAGCGAACAACTACGTCACCAAACTACATCTCTTCGATGTCCAACGAGCTCTACATCAAGAGAGTGAAGCTATGCGCGAGTACATTGGTCAAGTCGCCAAGGACGCGCACCAATTTGAAGCAAGAACAAAAGAACAATTTGACATCATCAACACCAACATGACTACTCAATACAACGAGCTCCGGACATTGATAATCAACCGACGTTCTTCTTCAACATCCTCTCAAAGACGAAGCCGCTCAAGTCGACATTCCGACTCCACGCAAGACTCAAGTACACCTACGTCCAACACTCCTCGTCAAGCCGCACGTCAAGATCGACATAACAACCGGCAGCCTCTTCATGACAAGAGTTCACAAGAGCTATTCGACGAGCAAGACAGCCGACGCCGTCAAAACCAAGCTACACTTGAGCAAGCACAAGACCGGCAACGACTACGCCAACAACAACAAGAGCGAGCTCGTCAACACCAAGAAGAACTAGATGCCGAGGCTAACCGCCAAGCACAACAACGTCGAGAAGCTCAAGCTATGGAGGCGCAACGAGCGTTACAAGATGCACATCGCAATGTGGCAGCCCGCACTCGACACACTCGTCAAGAAGAGGATTTCCTTCGTGATGAGATGCACGAGAGACGCCATCAAGCAAGAATGCAAGACGAAGCCCCTCTTCAAGATCGGCAAGAGCAACGAGATATTGTCAACCGACAAAATCAAGACCGCCCTCCCAATAGGCAAGGAAACAATGACGAGCATCGCTATGGCAAGGTCAAATTCACCATGCCAAAGTTCTCCGGAAGCATTGATCCCGAAGACTATCTCTCATTGGCATTGAAAGTTGACAAGATCTTTCGCCTTCACAACTTGGATGAAGAGAAGAAGATCGCAATGGCATCCCTTGAGTTCCAAGACTATGTTCTCATTTGGTGGGAGCAAATTATAGAGAGAAGAGAAGCAAAAGGCGAACCTCCTATCACCACTTGGGCTCAAATGAAAGAAGTCATGAGAGCACGCTTTGTGCCAACACACTACAACCGTGACTTGTTCAAGAAGCTACAACTCCTCAAGCAAGGTACCAAGTCCGTTGAAGAGTATTACAAGGAGATGGAGATTGCCATGATACGAGCAAACATCACGGAAGATGAAGATCAAACAATGGCGAGATTCTTGAATGGACTCAACTATCCTATCAAGAAGATTGCGGACTTCCAACCATACAACAATCTCCTCGAGCTAGTACATCAAGCAACCAAAGCGGAGCGACAAGTTCAAGAGGACTACAATTACTCCAAGTTCAACTCCAAGAACTTCGGCTCCTACAACCAAGCTTCAACGACTTCGGCTACTCCTCCTACCTCTACCAAGCCATCTACAAACTTCGGCGACAAGACAAGCTACAAGAATGCGACTACATCGAGTCGTCCACCTTCTACCAACAACTTCAAGCCAAGAGCTTCCTCAACTACAACTCCAACCGAAGACAACAACAAGACGAGCTCCATCAAATGCTTCAAGTGCCAAGGACAAGGCCACAAGTCATTTGAGTGCAAGACCGTTCGCACCATGATCATCAACAATGACGTATCTTATGACTCCATGATCGATGATGAGATGGAAGCACTTGAGCATGTCGCTATGCATCGCCAAGTGAATGAAGAAGAAGACCGTCAAGTGTTTTGCGACAATGACTCAAGCCCCAATCTTGTTGTCTCCAAAGTCTTGACACTCCAACACCAACAAGATGACGACCAACGATGCCACATTTTTCATACGAAGGCCGGCATCAATGGACGCTCCGTCAAGGTTATCATCGATGGAGGAAGTTGTCACAACTTGGCAAGCGAAGAGCTATGCGATAAGCTTCATTTGGTCAAGACGAAGCATCCTCACCCCTACAAGGTCCAGTGGCTAAACGACGCCGGAATTCTTTGAGTCGAGCACACCGTGCAAGTCTCTTTCAAGATTGGCGCCTACGAGGACACTCTTGAATGTGATGTGATACCCATGTCCGTGTGCCACCTTATTCTTGGACGTCCATGGCAATATGATCATGGAGTCACACACAATGGACGGACAAATCACTATCATTTCAAGATGAAGGGCAAGGAATTCGTGCTCCGACCAATGTCTCCAAGTCAAGTAGCCGCCGACAAGCTTTTACCTACCAACGATCGTGGAGAGAATGGTGAGAGAGTGAGCCACCAAAATGAGAGTGAGAGCCACAAGCCAAATATGAGCGACTCCACGATGAGCGACAAGAAACAACTAGTGATATTTGCCACCAAAAGTGAGATGAGAGAAGTGTGTGAGAACCCATCGAGTGTCTTTCACTTTGTGCTTTTATGCAAAGGGGAAGCTAAACCTTCTAACACTTCACCACCTCTACCTTTAGTGTTGTCTAATTTGTTGTAGGAATTCTCGGATGTCTTTCCCGATGAACTACCTTCGGGTCTACCTCCACTTCGCGGAATCAAACACGGCATCGACCTCATACCCGGCGCACCACTTCCAAACAAGGCTCCCTACCGCGTCAACCTAGAGGAAACAAAGGAGATACTACGGCAAATGCAAAAACTCATCGACAAAGGTCATGTACGTGAAAGCCTAAGCCCTTGTGCCGTTTCGGTTATTCTCGTGCCTAAGAAAGATGGAAGTTTTCGCATGTGCTCCGATTGTCGACCTATAAATGCTATCACCATTAGATACCGTTACCCTATTCCACGCTTAGACGACATGCTTGATGAATTATGTGGTGCCACCATCTTTTCAAAAATTGATCTTAAAAGTGGTTACTACCAAATTCGCATTCAAGAGGGTGATGATTGGAAAACGGCTTTCAAAACCAAGTTTGGGTTATATGAGTGGCTTGTTATGCCAATGGGTTTATCGGAAGCACCCGGTTCTTTTATGCGTCTTATGCATTTTTATCTTCGACCCTACATAGGTGTCTTTGTAGTGGTCTACTTTGATGATATCCTCGTTTTTAGCAAGACGCTATAGGACCATGTGACACACATCCGTTTGGTTTTACAAACCCTTCGGAAAGAGCGCTTATATGCTAATATGGAGAAATGCACTTTTGGCGTTGACAAGGTTGTCTTTCTAGGATTTGTCGTTTCTTCTCAAGGTGTTCACGTTGATGAAACTAAAATGGAAGCAATTAAAACTTGGCCTCAACCAACGAATCTCATGCAAGTGCGTAGTTTCCTTGGTCTAGCCGGTTTCTATCGACGTTTTGTGAAGGACTTTAGCACCATTGCTATGCATCTACACGCTTTGAGCAAGAAGAACGCACCCTTCATTTGGGGTCCTTCGCAAGACACCGCGTTCAATGAGCTTAAAAGCTTGCTCACGCACGCACCACTTCTAGCCCTACCAAACTTTGATAAACCTTTTGAGATTCATTTTGATGCTAGTGGTACCGGCATAGGTGGCGTGCTAATGCAAGAGAAGCGCCCAATTGCGTACTTTAGCGAGAAGCTATCGGGAGCGCAACTTAACTATCCCATTTATGATAAAGAGCTTTATGCCTTGGTGAGAGTTTTACGTGTTTGGGAACATTATCTTAGACCTCACGAATTCATTCTTCATACGGACCATGAGACCCTCAAGTATCTCAAGGGTCAAACTAAGTTGAACAAGCGTCATGCTAAATGGAGTGAATTCATTGAGTCTTTTCCCTATGTCATCAAGTACATCAAAGGCAAAGAAAATGTTGTGGCGGACGCGCTTTCCCGCAAATGCATGCTTGTAACACAACTTGAGTTGAATGTGATTGGCTTTGAGCACATAAAAGATTTATATGAACATGATCCTTTCTTTGCAAATGCTTATGCTAAGTGCTTGACTCACACTTCTTGGGAACATTACTACATCAAAGATGGATATCTTATGAGAGCTAACAAACTTTGCATTCCCGAGTCTTCGCTTCGTTTGCTCCTTTTGCAGGAATCTCATGGAGGAGGACTCATGGGACACTTTGGACGCGACAAGACGTTTGCTACCCTCTCTAAGAATTATTTTTTGCCCAAGATGCTCTGTGACGTCTCACGCCTCACCAACCGATGTTCTACATGCCGCAAAGCTAAGTCCAAAGCTCAATCTCATGGTCTTTACATGCCTCTTCCTATTCCATACCATCCATGGGAAGACATAAGCATGGATTTCATACTTGGCTTGCCTAAGACTAAATATGGCAAAGATTCCGTGCTAGTTGTCGTGGATCGATTCTCTAAAATGGCTCATTTCATTCCTTGTAACAAGATAGACGATGCTTCACATGTTGCAACTCTCTTTTGTAGGGAGGTCATTCGTCTACATGGCGTGCCGAAAACGATCGTGTCGGACCGGGACGTCAAGTTCTTGAGTTACTTTTGGAAAACCCTCTGCGCTAAGCTCGGAATCAAGCTCCTATTTTCTTCGGCGTACCATCCACAAACGGACGGCCAAACGGAGGTGACGAACCACACGCTTTCGACGCTTCTTCATGTGTTGATCAAGAAGAACATCAGGGAATAAGAGCAATGCTTGCCCATCGCCGAGTACACCTACAACCGCGCAAGACATTCGACCACCGGCAAGCCTCCCTTCGAGGTCGTCTACGGCTTCAACCCGTTGTCCCCATTGGACATTCTACCTCTACCTCTACAAGAGCGAATCAACATGGACGCAAGTGCACGAGCAAGCTATCTCAAGAAGGTGCGCGAAGATACAAGGGCAATGATCGAGCGACAAGTCCACCGTCTCGCCACCAAGCTCAACGTCAACAAGGCACCAATAGTGTTCCAACCGGGAGATCTTGTTTGGCTTCACCTTCGCAAGGACCGTTTCCCACACGAGCGCAAGTCCAAACTTCTACCTCGCGCCGACGGACCCTTCAAGGTGCTAGCACGCTACAACGACAACGCCTACAAGATCGACATCCCACGAGACAAGTACTCCGTGAGCGATACTTTCAACATCAAGGACCTATCTCCTTTCCATGGTGATGAAGATTTCGATCCGAGGTCGGATCTTTCCCAAGGGAGGGGAGATGATGCGGAGCATCCTAAGGTCATCCCCATGGACCCTTCATCGCCTCATCAAGTGCCCAAAGGACCAATGACTCGAGCCCGTGCAAGAGCTCTTGAGACCGAGGTGACTTCACTCCTTGCTCTAAATCCTTCCGATATACATGAGACATGGCTTCTACCCTCATCCGGAACTCTGTGCATACTCAGGTACTTGGGTGAAGGCCACGGGACAGCTCTGCACAATGGTCAAGACGGCGAGTTCGACAAGTGCCGGGATCAAGAAGAAGGAAAGCTGAAGATGCTACAGGCACCGGACGTCCGGCCTACACCGGACGACCGGGGACTTCCAGGCACCGGACGACCGGAAGCAACCGGACGTCCGGCCTCTCCCAGACGACTGGACGACCGGAAGCCACCGGACGTCCGTGACAACGACCACAGAAGCTAAATAGCGGAAATCCGAGGATTACCGGACGTCCGGTCCCTCCGGAACCTCCGGACGTCCGGTAACCAGCGGACGTCTACCCCGACGGCGACCACTCGTGTAATATATACTCGTTGACTTCCCTCCTTTCGAGGTAGCTCTTGGATAGCTCATTTCAGACCTTTGTGTGGATTCTCTCCCACGAGACCGCGCGCCTCTTCGGAGAAGATCCACCTCGGATTCAAGACCTCCACATCGGGGAAGATCCTACGGGATAACTAAGACCTCCTCCGGGAGAAGACTATCTTTGTACCACTGCCGTTCACTATGGACCGTGTATCTCGATGTGTATCGTGGATCTAGCACTTGTGTGATCATCATCGTGTTGATTTGCGTGTTTTCCTCTCGTGTTTTCCCCCGTTTCCGCCTTGTGTTCTTCGTGTTCATCGTGGGATATCCTCCAAACGTGAAAGATCTGCTGATTAGGGTTCCACTCTACATCACACGCCCTTTACAAATCGAACCATCATCGAGGAAGTTCCATGCTTTTGAGAGGGGAAATCCTCAAGATTGAAGGGGAATCCAAATTTTTGTCCTAGTTTGTCATTCAATTTTTTTCCAACGATCAACATACCGCCTCAAATGCAACGGGTTCAAATTTGACATTTTCCCGGGCTCATTTACCATATTTAGGGGATTATGTGCATTTTCTAGGCAGTAATGGTCAAAATGAAAATTCGAACAATCGGTGCATGAAATGGTGCAGAAGAACGGTCTGAAAAACCATGCTCGTGTTATTTAGTATATTTTCATGCCTTTTACAAGGAATAGGGAGATATTTCAAGGAAATGTGTGGCAATAGTCAATCATAAATGTGTCGTTTACTCGGTTAACAACTATACAAAAAATGAAACACATGGTTGGAAAACATGATGCCTGGCGTGGTGCCATGCATGGTATGGCATCACCATGCCGTGGTAAAAAATAGATAATGTTTTCCTTATGTCGTGATGCACGCCTTTCATTAATCGAACCATCACCAAGGAAGTTTCATGGTTTCTAGGGGGAAATCACCAAGATTGAAGGGGGGTCCAAATTTGTTTTGTCCTTTGTCCACGAATTTTTTTCTACGATGAACATATAACCGGCAAATCACCGTGTTCACATCTGGCACTTTTTCGGGTTCATTTGCCATATTTACGGGATTATGTGCATTTCCTAGGCATTAATGCGCATAATTCAAGTTCAAACAATCGACGCATGAAAGGGTCCACAAGAACGGCCTAGAAAACCATGCTCATGCCATTTAGTAAATTCTCATGCCTTTTACATGGAATGGACAGATATTTCAATGAAACGTGTGGCAATAGTCAACCACAAATGTTTGTTTGTTGGGTTTTCAACTATAGAAAAAATTAAATAAATGCTTAAAAAACATGACGCTTGGCATAGTGCCATGGTATGACCTCACCATGCCCTCGTAAAAATTTGAGAAGGTTTGGCTTATGTCGTCATGCACGCCCTTCATAAATCGAACCATCACCGAGGAAGTTCCATGCTTTCGAGAGGGAAATCCCCAAGATTGAAGGGGTGTCCAAATTTTCTTCGTTCTTTGTCATGGAGTTTTTTTCTACGACGAACATACACCCTGCAAATCATCGTGTTCGAATTTGGCATTTTTCCGGGCTCATTTACCATATTTAGGGGATTATGTGCATTTTCTAGGCATTTAGCGCATATAAATCCAATCCAGCTATAGGTGCACGGGTATGATGTGAGGGACGTGGATTGCCGTTCGATCGCGGCACATCCAACGGTGCACACGCGCGATCCGCGTGGCTGGGGTTCCGACCAATCATAACACAACACACAATAGGCTCAGTGCACACTGTTTCCGGAAGCGACGAAGATGAACCATGTGCGATAATGAACGAGCAAAATTGTAAGGGAAGCCAAATTTCTGTTGTTGTTTGTCGTTGAGCTCTTGAATACCACCGCACTGTACGGCTGTCCAGCCCCTCCGTCCCAAAGCTCTCTCCATGCGTCGTCCATGGCACTGCGGCACACAGTAACTGGTAAGGAAGCGATGGCATCCCGTCGCACCGCGTTCCTCGCCGCCTGCGACCGCACACATGGTAAGGAAGCGATGGCATCTCGCCGCGCCGAGTTCATCGCTGCCGGCGGCCAGACAATTAAATGGGCGGACTTTGAGGCTACCATGTCTGAATGGGTGGTGGATCTAGAGGCGGCCAAAGCTGCATAGAAGGAGCGGAAAAGGCAGAAAGCAGTCAAGAAAATAGAGTCCCGCCGCCGCAAGAAAAAAGAGGTTGCATGCCATGGTGAGGAGAGCTTGGCAGAGATCGAAGCACGATGGGCTGCCGCCTACAAGGCCGGGAAGGAGAACGCCGGCGTCTGGCAAGCATGCCCTGATGGCAGCATGTGAGAAGTAGTTTAAGTTTGTAGTATTAGAGCAAATTACCAGTAGTACTTTAAGTTTGTAGTATTAACGTACAATATCGGTAAGAGCATCCTTTGAGGGATTTGAGCGTTGATTAGCATGTGTGCCCGTGTGCGTTTTTTGCGTTAATCATTAGAAGATCACAAAACACATGGTTTCTATGTCATACCCGTCTTTGTTTTTTTTGCATTAATGACCCATAAGTCAGTTAGCTGTGCGATATTTCCTAAGAAACCAGGCGTACGGTTGACCCAAAAAAATCAAGTACGCGTGTACATTTTTTTGGAGACGGGATCTGCCAACTTTATTTTTTCTCGCACACAAGTATTTTACGTGCTTCGTCTGTGTTGTGTGTTTCCCCCGCCCAAGTTTCAAGTTTCGCACTGAAACTTTCATTAGGCGCGCCATTTCAGAATTTATTCCTCCGAGCACATCCCCTTCCCCTCAGTATCCCCCCACCCCTCCCATCGCGCCTCCCCCTACCGGCATCTCAAACCGCCGCCGTCGCAACCACAGCTTCAAGCACGTCTATGTTCTGCTCGGATCCAGTCAGGTAACCCATCGATCTCTATCACGTCCCCGTCTTGATTGCTTAAATGGCGCCTGCCAAACATCCTCATGCCTCCAAATCCCCCCTCCCCCGCTAGGAGCTGATGGCGGTCCATGGCGTGATGGCTAGTGTGTGTGTTGACCCGGAAGGAACACCTCGCCTCCGCCGCCGCCGACATGGTGCAGGCTCTGGCCCAGATGAAGTCCCCCAGCGACTACCCCCCAAGACTTAACAGGTAAGATCTGACCAGCTAAATCTTACCAATACCACTTGCAACGACTATGATTTGTACGGTTGATGTATTAAGCATGTTCGTGCCTTGTTTATTTCTGTACTACACACTGTGTGATGTTCAAATATTACCGTGTCCAGCTCAATATCACCAATACTAGCAACAAACTTATAATACATGACTCAGGATATCACTAGAGATGATGCACATTTGCTATTTTTAGTGGATGCTAACCCTGTTGTAATTAACATGTTTGTCCATGTACTTACGTAGGGTCATAACGGCCGATGCTTTTGTTTGCCATCGAGGTGAGCTGCATCCCATGTCTTACAGTATTTCACATAATTTGTGCAATTGCAGTTTAACTTCTACCATTTACTGGTTGCTTGTAGGTACACATGTCAGTGGCACTGGTCCATGATTCGACCCGGAGGAACAGCTCGCCTCCGCCGTCGCTGACTTTGGGTGAGCTCTGGCCAAGATGAAGTGCCCCAGCAACTACCTCTCAGGACTTACCAAGTATGTACTCACCAGTTCAATCTTACCAATACCAGTTGCAATTAGTGGCTATGTTCTGTATGGTTGATGTATTAAGCATGTTCTATGAAACATGCCTAACACGTTTTTGCTACTTTCCCTACCTTTTTATAGACATCTAGGCCATTCTCTGCTCTGGCAGCACCTGCCTTGCAATATTTAACTATGCCAATTGCATTTTTATCAGTACCGATTTCAATGTCTATTATGTGTGTTGCAATTAACAGTTGAATCCATTTTTAAACAATTGTATTTCAATGGCTACAAACTTACAAAACATGACTTAGGATGTCACACCCTGTTTTTCATGCCACAGCACTTAAGCTAATAATCATGCTAAAAATGTGGATTTACAAAAACTTTTGAGTGTTTTGGACATTGCTTGATTTGATTTTTGTGTGCTGTTTGCTAGTGCTCTAAAAATCAAATAAATCCTCCAACTCTTATACTTCATCTCCATGATCCAAAACCTTTTCCAAATGATCATGCCATGTGTATAGACCAGTATAGTATTTTCTTATAAAAATATTTTGGCCAAATAGTATTTTTTTAAATTAGTTTTCCAAAAAACCCTGAATTGAGGTTTGTACTGCAAGTACCTTATTATGGTGTGAAAAATCTTTCAAAACGTATATTTGAATCCTATTAGGTATAGGACTCCCATAAACCACGAAATTATAATTTTAAAAGTTATTTTTATATTTTATTTAAATGTTTTTTATTTAGGCCAGAAATGGTCTTTAATAGGTTAAAATTATTTATCTATTTCAAAAATATTTCCAAAATTCAGAGAGACTCATAGGACATATATTGTCCATATATAAGAGTTTCAACACATGGTCATGTGTCGTGGTTATGAGTCTGACAGTAAGGTTAGGGGGTACGAATGGAGAGGCAAGGTTCTAGCTATGGAGAAGTTGTACACGGGGTGTTAGCGAGTTCAGGCCCTTCTCGGAGGAAGTAATAGCCCTACGTCTCGGTGCCCGGAGGCTTGGTCGACTGATGCGCGTATGTGTTTGTTACAGAGGTGCGAACCCTTGTTCTGGAGGAGGGGGTGGCTTATATAGTGTGCCAGGACCCCAGCCATGCTCCACGTTACCAAGGGCTTAAAGGTACATAAAGGCAGGCGTTACTGATAACGCCTGCAGTAAAGGATAATTAAGGTGTTTACTACAGGGAGTAAATATAGGACCGTTGCTGTTCCAAGAGGCGCTTGACCCTCGGAGGTCGAGTGCCTGGTACGGTCGAGTGGAGCTGAGTCGTCCTGCGTATATGAGTCAGTCGAGTGAAGTGTCTTCTTGGACCGTCTCAGTCGACTGCCTCCATTGTCGTGGGTCTTGTCTTTTGCTCTTCCAGGGTAGTGACCTTGGGTGGGGTACCTTGGTCAGGTCTATGACCCTACCCTGGGTCCGTAACCTCGTCAGTAGGCCCCGAATGGATTGAGGCTTGAGCAAAGGGATGCCGAGGGAGGCTCTGGTCTTGGTTCGACGTCTTTGGGGTATCTTGCTTCGGAGCTCGTAACTTGGGCAGGCCCCCTCAGTTGTGTTTTGGTCGCCTCGATCGATTCTGAAGCCATCAGTGAATTAGTTGCTCTTCGCGTCGACTGGATGTCTTGTGTCGATTGGGTTCCTTGTGTCGACTGGGTTTTGCGCTAGGCGTCGGACGCCGTGAGCGCGTGCCGTTCTCAACGGGATCAGTTGCCCTCTGGCTGCGGATTCGGCGGGGCTTTCGAAATTTGGGGA
Source organism: Secale cereale (assembly GCA_902687465.1). Classification (NCBI taxonomy): domain Eukaryota; kingdom Viridiplantae; phylum Streptophyta; class Magnoliopsida; order Poales; family Poaceae; genus Secale; species Secale cereale. Next base: position 314,519,400 of record LR738715.1, on the reverse strand, counting down.
AGCGCGCGGACGGGACGTGCCGCATCAATCGGAGGGGTGCGGTTCGAACGCCTCGATTCCCGCGCCTCCTTTTTCGCCACGTATCGCGTCAGCGTCTGTTACGGGATCGGATAGGATTGCTTGGGGCCATCGGTCAGCCACTCGACCGGGCCATTATAAAGGCGAGCCGAGCCCGCCGCGGGGAGCACTGTGCGCCCAATCCTCTCCCGTTCGCCTCGGCTTCTCTGCAGCGCTCTTGCTTCTTCCTGCTTCTCTCCGCAGTGACCGCCATCTCGCAAGCCATGGGCAAGGACAAGATTGCGGCCATGGAGCGCTCCAAGAAGGCGGCGTCGGGGAAGGGGAGGGGAGCTGGCCGGATCGGTTCGTCGTCGAGGTCCGGGCTCCCCGCTGGATGGATCTAGGGGGATTGGATCCGGTCCACCGTCGTGGTGGAAGATCTGGAGGAGCTGGAGGAGGAGGGGCTGATCGCCGGCGGCTCCTGGCGGGCGCCGGGAGGAGAGCTCGAGCCCCGGCCGCTGGAGGGTGAGTGTGTACTCCACGCCACCCACGTCGACCGAGGTTTTTCTACGCCCCCACACCCTTTCTTCCGCGCATTCTTGATCTTCTTCGGCGCTCAGTTGCATTACTTGACGCCCAACTCCATCGCCTTACTCTCCGCTTTCGTTTCTATGTGCGAGAACTTCCTCGGTTGCCGACCGCACTGGGGCTTGTTCAAGTACATCTTCACATGTCGCTCGCAAACCGTCAAGAGGGTGAACCCGAGTGACGGCAAGACGCACGTCCTCCAGGCGTGCGGCGGGCTAGGGATTCAGCTTAGGAATAGGAGCGCCTTCCCTCCCATGAACCTTCCAGAGTCGATTCGGGGCTGGCAGTCGACCTGGTTTTATTACAAGGATAGTCCGACTCCGGGCCAGTCGACTGGCCTTCCTCCGTTTACTCTAGGTCGAGCCAGCCCACCTCCTTCGATGGTAGTGAGCAAGGCCGAGAGGGCCGAGGTAGACATGCTGATGGAGAGGGTCGTCCAGCTAGTCTGCGAGGGGGTCACGGGGATGGACCTGTTTGAGGTGTACCTCACGCGGAGGATTCAGCCGCTTCAAGCCCGGGACCACCCGATGTGGCTGTACTCCGGCACCGACGACTCGTCGCGAGTCCACCCGGAGGCGGCCCACCCGGAGTACGTGGTGTGGTGCTTGAAGAGCATCACTGGTAAAAGGATCGATATGGTTGACTAGAGGGGGGGTGAATAGGCAACTAACAATTTTTAGCTTTTCTTAACCAATTAAAATAAGGCGATAAAATAAGTTGTCTAGATAAACTACTATGAAGACAACTAATGACAATAAGCCCAACAACTACACAAGCATGCTATAGGAATTAAACAAGTAAAGCATGCAAGAGTAAAGGTAAGAAATAACCACAAGTAGAACCGAAGGAGACGAGGATGTGTTTCCGAAGTTCCTTCCCTTTGAGGGGAAGTACGTCTCCGTTGGAGCGGTGTGGAGGCACAATGCTCCCCAAGAAGCCACTAGGGCCACCGTAATCTCCTCACGCCCTCACACGATGCAAGGTGCCGTGATTCCACTAGTGGTGCCCTTGAAGGCGGCAACCGAACCTTTACAAACAAGGTTGGGGCAATCTCCACAACTTGGAGGCTCCCAACAAACCACGAAGCTTCACCACAATGGAATATGGCTTCGAGGTGACCTCAACCGTCTAGGGTGCTCAAACACCCAAGAGTAACAAGATCCGCAAGGGATTAGTGGGGAGAATCAAATATCTCTTGGTGGAAGTGTAGATCGATGCCTCCTCAAGCAATCCCGAGCAAATCAACAAGTTTGATTGGCTAGGGAGAGAGATCGGGCGGAAATGGAGCTTTTGGAGCAACAATGGAGTAGTGGGGGAAGAGGTGAGTCTCCTTTGAGAAGAAGACCCCCTATATATAGTGGGGGGACAAATCCAACCGTTATTAGAGGTTTCAGCCCGCAGAGAGCGGTAGTACCGCACCTCATGAGCGGTACTACCGCTGGCTGAGCGGTACTACCGCTTGGGAAGCGGTACTACCGCCAAGGCAAAAACTTGAGGCCAGATACAGCCACGGATGAAATAAATTACATCCGTGGCTACATCCGCAGGGGGAAACGGAAGAGGCAAAATGCGACACGGTACTACCGCATCAGCTAAGCGGTACTACCGCTTATGCTAAGCGGTACTACCGCATGGTATGCGGAAGTAAAAAATTACTTCCGCATCCACTTCATATACTTAGACTTCTGCGCCTGGCCCAGATACACGGTACTACCGCATGGGGACGCGGTACTACCGCTGGAGCGGTACTACCGTGTACCTGTGCGGTACTACCGCTTGGCAGAGCGGTACTACCGCATGCTTGGCAGAAGATCAGTAGAGAAGCCACAGAATTGCCTCAACGAAAGAAAAACCGGTTGGACCTCCAGAGAAGCAAGGAAAGGAAGTGTGGGAGAAAGATGTGTACGTGTTGATTCTACCCAAACCTTTCCGACGCGGATCCCCTCTTAATAGTACGGCTTTCCTATTACTCAATGCCACCTACAGGGAGCAAAAAGAAAAGCACCGTCCTTCATGGAATCCGAGGGGCAATCAATCGTCTTGTGCCATAAGGGAGATATACCTGTATAAGCTTACAGCACACGATTAGTCCGCAAGAGTATTGTCATCAATCACCAAAACCTATTAGGGAGAAAAATGCCCTTACAATCTCCCCCTTTTTGGTGAATTGATGACAACACGAGATTTGCACAGAGAAGAAATAATAGAGATAGCAATATAAGCCCTAGAGTATAGGTGAGCTCCCCCTGTATGTGTGCCTACAAATGATTGTGCTTTGGACTGCACTGCACACATACAAGGTATGGCGTTCCCCTATAATCTACTCATGCGATACTCTATAAAACATTTAACTGCATAGGATAAGCATAAGGACATAAAAAGTTTAACGATACGAGGGCATATGTCTTACACCATATGATTGTGTCATATGATTGTCTCACACAAACACACATAATAAAACCAAGTTCAACGAAAAGAAACACACACACACAAGACGACATAAGACAGCAAATGCAAATTACTCTCCCCCTTTGTCATCGAGACACCACAAAGGGAAAGAGGGGTAACGAAGATGGGTGGCAGCCCGGGAGACGCTCAGTCGTCATACTCGTCATCAAATCCCTGCTGCTCCTCGTCCTGATAGTCCTCATCAGATCCCTGCTGCTCTGGCTGAAACCCATCATCAGAGTCGGTCCACTGGTATCCCTGACGAGCCATCCAGGTAGCCTCTGGAGTGATGTTGTCCTCTGATCCATCTGAGACTGCTTCACCATACAAGGACAGAATCTTCTTGTCCCGCTGACGAGTCTTCTTGTCAGTCACATGGGCACGGTATTGCCCCTGAGCCTGCATGCAGAAGAGAGCCTTCATCTTCTGCTGGAGCTTCTTGGCCCAAGACGGCTTCTCGGTAGAGGAAGAAGATGGGGCAAATCTGCCTGAGCGGACATCGGCAGGCTCCTCCATAGGCTCATCCTCGGTGCCCATCTGGGCAGCAGCAGCCTGAGCGCGAGTAGTGGTGTTGGCCCAGCGAGTCTTGACGCGAAGCTTGATAGGATCATGACGGTAGCAGTCGGCCACAAACTCCTCCTCTGGATACAATTTCGCCCAAGTCTTGGAGATGAGCAGATGTAAGAAAGGACCATAGATAGGTACCTTGCGAGTGTAGATAGCAAACCGGAGCTCATTCCACATGATGTGGGAAATGTCCAGAGGAGCAGCCTGAGCGGAGCGAGCCTCTTGACACATCAGAAGCATATCCACCAGATAGGCGTGAACCTTGTCCTTGTCGCCAACACGAGGAAACAGCGTGTTGCGAAAAATCCGATACATAATGTCCAGGAAGGGATTCAGCACATAGGTTGTTTTGCCACTAGCAAGGGTCTTTGCTTCATAGAAAGGAAGAAGTCTGTCCTTGTTGGCTGCTTCAGGATTGGCGTGAGGCCGAAAACCAATAGGTGTGTGGAGACCCTCATCGGGAAGCTGAAGAAGATCCATGAACTCCTTCCAAGTGGCGGTCATCTTGTGACCATGAGTCATCCAAGTCATGGGACGATCTTCCTTGGCCTGAAAGTTGACAGAGGCATAGAACTGTGCAATGAGCTCAGGATCAAAATCGTTCTGGAAAGTCATGATATGTTCCAGACCCAGCTGCTCGATCAAGTCAAGGGCTTCTGCAAAATACGCCCTGTTGGTATCCTTCCTCATGTGCTCCACATCGATCCAGTGAGCATCCACATACAGATTTGCCTTGGTCTTGAGCACCTCATGATAGATGCGATACTGTTGCTTGGTCCAGAAGACATCATCACCAGGGAAGTGCTCACGAGGTTCCCCATATGGGTTGATCTTCCGTCTAGCCATGAACTCACCAGCAGGCATTTCCTCCATAGACATGGATGATTCCTTGCGCTTGTTGGCTGAGGTCTTGTACCGGCGCTGAGGATTGGGGTTGGAGCCCTCTGGCACATCGCTCGGGGTACGCATGCGCTTGGACCCGGTGTCACGAACGGGGTTGGTACGACGACCCGCAAAACCTGAGCCACCACCTAAAAATACAAACACAAAACCACAGCAAAACAAACGCGAGAAGAATCAATGCCAGAGCCTCGAAAGACACAAGAAACCAAAGGAAATAGAAAAGAGAACATGCCACGAAGCTAGTGTGAGCCAAACGGTAGTACTGCTGACCCAACGGAAGTAAAAAAATAGTACCGAAGGGCAAGCGGTAGTACCGCGTGGCACATGCGGTAGTACCGCATGCCTTACGGTAGTAGGATTTTACTTCCGCCCAAAGGGGCGGAACTAAAATATTAGTGCTACATGCGGAGCGGTAGTACCGCGTAAGGACGCGGTAGTACCGCTCGGCATGCAGTACTAAAATTTTACTTCCGCCCGAGGGGGCGGAACTAAAATATTAGTGCTGCATGCGGAGCGGTAGTACCGCGTGAGGACGCGGTAGTACCGCTCGACATGCAGTACTAAAATTTTACTTCCGCCCGAGGGGGCGGAACTAAAATATTAGTGCTGCATGCGGAGCGGTAGTACCGCGTAAGGACGCGGTAGTACCGCTCGGCATGCAGTACTAAAATTTTACTTCCGCCCGAGGGGGCGGAACTAAAATATTAGTGCTGCATGCGGAGCGGTAGTACCGCGTAAGGACGCGGTAGTACCGCTCGGCATGCAGTACTAAAATTTTACTTCCGCTCGAGCGGTAGTACCACTAAGTACAGCGGTAGTACCGCTAAGGTCAGATCGGATCTGGTTTACACCGTGCGGTAGTACCGCGGTTCTCCAGCGGTAGTACCGCACGGAACAGATCTGGGAAGATAAACAATTCGAAACTACCAACACGATCTACACACGGTACTACGGCTGATCAGTAACTTCGTGGCAACAACTCTAAGCATATTTCCGGATCACAAACACTCTCCCACAACCTAAGCATCCATGGATAAGATCACGAAGAACACAACGCACTAAGCAACTCCCCTAACCCTAAAAACTTAGGCAAGGCAAAAAGAAGAAGGGAAACGGGGAAAAACCTGCATCCATGGCAAGAGGACGTGGTGGGGAACGATCCCACCGGTCGGAAAGAGAAACGAGTGGGCGAGGAAGGAGATCCGGCGAGGTCCTCCGGCGGCGTTCTTGAGAGAGAGATACAGGGACGACGTGGGGGTTAGGAGTGAATGGGTATGGGGGAGATGGAACTCCCCCTGCCTGCTTATAACCCCCACGCATTTTGATACGTGCGGTAGTACCGCGGTCATCGCGGTAGTACCGCTCGCCAAGCGGTAGTACCGCTTTACCAGCGGCAGTAAAAAAATTACTGCCGTGCTGATCGAGCGGTAGTACCGTAACCCCATCTGCGGTAGTACCGTAAGCTTGCACGGTAGTACCGCTCCTCCAAGAACAAACACGGCTGATAAGAGGCTTTAAGCAAAGAAAAAGGAGAAACATAAATGCACGCACACGCAAAGTGAACCAACACACTCCTCAGAGGAGGGCGGTGGCCGAGGCCACCTATGTTTGAGTATATAGATATGGCACCGCGAAGAATTATCCTTGGGCCCATGATCCAAAACTCGACTTGAAACATTTAAACCACAAATGTATGGCAAATGATAAAGACTTGGTTAGTTTATGCATAATGGGGGGAGGAACAGTTCATTGAGAGAACAATACTCCCCCTATGTCCATGCCTACATCTAGACAAGATAGCTATATTGAGTGTGAGGGGTGTGTGTGCACAGACTCAAACCACATTGCTCAAATCGATGATATTTAGCTCATGCCTTAACTCGCGAAATCTAGCTTCATCCAATGGCTTCGTGAAGATATCTGCAAGGTTATCATGAGTGTTGACGTAGTGAAGCTCGATCTCTCCTTGCCTTATGTGATCCCGGATGAAATGATACCGAATCTCAATATGCTTCGTCTTGAAGTGAAGCACCGGGTTGAGAGAAATCTTGATGGCACTCTCATTGTCACACCAAAGAGGCACTTTGTCACAAATGACACCGTAATCCTTCAAAGTTTGCCTCATCCATAAGAGTTGAGCACAGCAACTGCAAGCGGCCACATATTCTGCTTCAGTGGACGAGAGAGATACACAACTTTGCTTTTTGGAAGACCAACTAACAAGAGAGCAACCAAGAAATTGGCACCCTCCCGAGGTGGACTTCCTATCCACTTTGTCTCCCGCCCAGTCAGAATCAGAAAAACCAACAAGGTTGAAGTTCGCTCCTCTTGGGTACCATAAGCCAAAGTTTGGGGTATGAGCCAAATATCGAAAGATTCGCTTGACAGCCACAAAGTGACTTTCCTTAGGTGAGGCTTGAAACCGTGCACAAATTCCCACACTCAACATAATATCCGGTCTAGATGCACAAAGGTAAAGCAAGGATCCAATCATAGAGCGATATACCTTTTGATCCACGGCTTTACCATTGGGATCAATGTCAAGTTGGCACTTGGTTGGCATCGGAGTAGTAGCCGGCTTGACATCACTAAGGTTGAACCTTTTGAGCATGTCTTGAGTATACTTGGATTGTTTGATGAAGATGCCTTCTCTTCGTTGTTTGATCTCAAATCCAAGGAAGTACTTCAACTCTCCCATCATGGACATCTCAAAGTGAGTGGTCATGAGTGCGGCGAACTCATCATTGAAAGCTTTGTTAGGAGAACCAAAGATAATATCATCAACATATAGTTGGCATACAAACAACTCCCCTTTGACCTTCTTAGTAAAAAGAGTGGGGTCGATTTTCCCAATTTCAAACCCACGATCTTGTAACAACTCGGTAAGGTGCTCATACCACGCTCGTGGGGCTTGTTTAAGGCCATAGAGTGCCTTATCAAGTTGATAAACATGATTGGGGAACTTAGGATCCTCGAACCCCGGGGGTTGTTTTACATATACCAACTCGTTAATGGGACCATTAAGAAAAGCACTTTTCACATCCATTTGTTGCAATTTAAAGTTATGATGGGAAGCATAGGCAAGCAACAAACGAATAGATTCAAGACGAGCAACAGGGGCAAAGGTTTCACCGTAGTCGATCCCCTCGACTTGGGAGTAGCCTTGAGCCACCAGACGTGCCTTGTTGCGGATGACAATGCCATGGGCATCTTGCTTGTTCTTAAAGATCCATTTGGTTCCAATGACATTATGGTTCTCCGTTGGTCTTGGCACCAGACGCCACACTTTGTTGCGCTCGAAGTTATTAAGTTCTTCATGCATGGCATTGAGCCAGTCGGGGTCTTCGAGAGCCTCATAGACCTTCTTAGGTTCAACAAAAGAGACAAAAGCTTGATGAGCACAATAATTTGCCAATTGTCTACGAGTGCTTACCCCCCTTTTGATACTTCCTAGAATGTTCTCCATGTGAAGTTCTCTGGAAGCAAGCCTGGAGGCAACTTTTGCAGCACGACGCTCCAATTGCTCTTCAAGAGATAACTGAGGAGCACTGAGTTGGTCATCTTGAGCGACGTCAGGAGCTAGATCTTGATCTTGAGCTTCCTCTTGACCTTGATCATGCTCGGAGGAGAGAACTTGGCCTTGTGCATCATTTGGTGGATCACCACCATCTTGTGATTGATCTCGCACTTGGCCTTGTTCGTCCGGTTGAGGGCCTTCATTTTGTTCTTCGGAAGCGTGTGGGTCTTGGGTTGGTGATGGTTCCACTTGAGTGAAACATTGTCCTTCTCCTTCGGCCACAAGGGGTTCCTCAACGGGTAGGATGTATCCAATACCCATTCTTCTTATGGCTTGAGGAGGAATTTCATCACCTGTAACACAAGTACCACTTTGCTCCACTTGGGAGCCGTTATTTTCATAAAACTCTACGTTACTCGTCTCCTCAATGAGTCCGGTGGACTTATTGAGGACACGGTAAGCATGAGAGTTTGTAGCATAACCAACAAATATGCCCTCATGAGCTCTAGATTCAAATTTAGACAACCGAACACCTTTCTTAAGAATGAAACACTTACACCCGAACACCCGGAAGTACTTGAGATTGGGCTTGTTACCGGTAAGAATCTCATATGGAGTTTTGTTCAAGCCTTTGCGAAGATAGAGACGATTTGATGCATGGCAAGCGGTGTTGATGGCTTCGGCCCAGAAGTTGTATGGAGAGTTGAATTCAGCCATCATGGTTCTTGCAGCATCTATCAAAGTTCGGTTCTTTCTCTCCGCAACACCATTTTGCTGAGGGGTATATGGGGCGGCATATTGATGTTTGATCCCCTCATCACCAAGAAACTCATCCAAGGTGTAGTTCTTGAACTCGGTGCCATTGTCACTTCTAATCATCAAAATCTTTGCTTCATGTTGTCGTTGAGCTTCATTTGCAAAGTTGATGACGGTTTGTTGGGTCTCACTCTTCTTCTTGAAGAAGTATACCCAGGTATATCTTGAGTAATCATCCACAATCACCAAGCAATATTTTCTACCCCCAAGACTATCAAAAGTGGGAGGCCCAAAGAGATCCATGTGAAGGAGCTCTAGAGGTCTCTTTGAATAGATGATAGTCGTGGGAGGGTGAGCCTTCTCATGTAATTTTCCTTCAATGCATGCCCTGCAAGCACGATCTTTGGCAAAGCTAACATTTGTTAGTCCTCGGACATGGTCCCCCTTGAGAAGACTTTGCAAAGATCTCATATTGACGTGGGCCAAACGGCGATGCCAAAGCCATCCCACATCAACTTTAGCCATTAGGCATGTCGCAACCTTAGTGGGTTGCTTCGAGAAGTTAACCACATAAAGGCCGTTCTCGACATGCCCAACGTAGGCTACTTTAAGAGTCTTGCTCCACAAGAGGGCCACAGAATCAATATCAAAGAATGTAGCAAAGCCCATGAGTGCAAGCTGGCGGACAGAAAGTAAATTGTATGCAAGGGACTCGACAAGCATGACTTTCTCGATCGTGAGATCATGAGAGACAACCACCTTGCCAAGTCCCAATACCTTAGAAGATGAAGCATCACCCCATTCGACGTTGGTAGCCATAGAAGAACCGAGATGCACGTCCACCACCAAGTCTTTGCTTCCGGTCATATGATTTGTGGCTCCGCTATCGAGCAACCATGATCCCCCACCGGAAGCAAACCCCTACAATAGATCAATGCTTGGATTTAGGTACCCATTTGGTAATGGGTCCTTTGAGGTTAGTGACAAGGGTCTTAGGAACCCAAATGGACCATTCAATGTACTCATAAGAAGAACCAACAAATTTAGCAAACACATGGCCATCACTAGCACGGCATAAAACATATGACGGATTAAAATCGCCGGCCATGTTTGAGGGTGTGGTGGAGTTTTTCTTGACCCCACCACTTTTCTTCTTGGTAGAGGTTCCCTCTCCTTCTTTCACAAAGGATTGTCGGAGAGGGGGTGGTTGCTTTGTCTTGTCATTCTTCTTCTTCTTGGGCTTAGGAGCAAACCCAATTCCTTCCTTTGCCACAACTTCCTTTTGATTGCTCAAAAGGGCGTTGAGGTTCTTCTCACCTTGTATGCAAGTCACAAGGCCTTTCTCAAGTTGCTTCTTCAACTCGGCATTCTCTTCAATAAGATGCACATGCTCACAACATGGGTTAGTAGCATTTGCATTATCAATTAAAACCATGCGAGGAAAGATAGCCTTTTCCTTGGTTAGCGAAACTTGGAGTTGATCATGAGACTCCTTGAGAGAAGCATGCATTCCTTTCAAGGCCTTGTGAGCCTTGTCAAGTATGTCAAACTCCTCCTTGAGTTTAGCATGATCAACCGCAAGTTTTGCCTTCTCTGAGTTAAGGACACGAGAGACAACTAGAGCATGATCAAGATCTTTCTTTAATTTAGCATGATCAACGTTGTGTGACTCCTCAAGAGTCGAACGAAGACCACGCTCCTCCTCTAGAGCGTTAGAGAGATCCGATATCTCATCGGCATAGTCTCGACTATGCCCTTCCATTTTAGTGATGGTTTCCTCGTGAGCCTCAATAATGTCATTTGCCTCACCGAGTTGTTCCAAGAGAGCAACCACATGCTTCTTGGATTTGCCCTTGAGATTCTTTATGAACACATCAAATTCATTTTCTCCCTCCTTACTACCCTCACCCTCATCAATACAATTAGTTAATGAGGGGTTAGAAGAGATAGTAGAGTTGATGATCGGAGTTACCTTGTTGGTGGCCTTGGCCATAAGACACTTGGCGGTGATGTTTTCGTTTGGTGAGTTGAAAAGAGATGAGTGCGGAGTGGTAGCAATTGCAATTGTGGCCATAGTGGTCACCTCATCCTCTTCATCATTGTCATCATCCTCCACATATTCTTCTTGAGCCACCAACACTTTCGGAGGAGTCTTTTTGATGAAGTTGTTCTTGTTGGGATAGGACTTTGACTTGTCCTTCCGAATAAGCTTGCCTCCAAAGTCTTCTCTCTTCTCATATGGGCAATCCGCAACGAAGTGGCTTACATTTCCACAGTTGAAGCATGTCCTTACTCGTTGCTTCCCTTTGTTCCCACTGGAGTTGTTCCTGTTGAAGTTGGACCTTGAATTCTTCTTGCCCCAGAATTGCCTAGAAGCAAGAGCCATGTGCTCGTGATAGGCATATTTGGTGTCCTCGGGGCAGCACTCATCATCATCTTCAACTTCCTCCTCTTCTACACAAGCCTTGGCCTTCAGGGCAAGATTAGGCTTCTTGGATCGTTGAGCTCTTAGGACCGCATTGTCGGCGGTAACGTCAAGGATCCTCATGGCAACAAATTCATCCAACACTTCATTTGAGGATAAAGTGTGGAAGTCTGGTCTCTGACGAATCACAGATGACATGGCCTTGTGATAGGGCATCATGGCCTTCAGGAACTTGCGCTTGATCCAATTGTCATCCGTGTCCTTACTGCCATGGTCTCGAAGAGATACTGCAAGAATAGTTAATCTTCGATAAAGTTCACGAGGATCTTCATCCTCGATCATTGCAAACTCATCAGCTTCATCTTGCACAACTTCATAGTTGGAGCGTTGAATGCTTGTGCTTCCCTTGTACATTGTGCCAACATGTTCCCATGCTTCCTTGGCCACAGTGAATGGACGAAGATGAGCAATGTCTTCAGGAGGGATTGAGTCTTGAAGAATGCAAAGTGCGGACTCGTTGAACTGATGATCGGCAGTTTCTCTTGGATTCATGTTGTCAGGATCATACGGATAAAAACCTTGCTCAATGATTCTCCAGAGGTTAGTGGAACAATGATTAATATGACGTTTGAAACGAAACACCCAAGTAGCAAAATCAGTATTTTTAACAAACTTAGGTGGGGGCCCGACGGAATTTAAATGCGGTGTGGGGACGGGTCCTCCATAGTGAGTAGGCGGAGGAGATTGGGCAAATTTCCCACTACCATGCTTAGTGACCGGGGCTTGCTCACTACTAGCTTCTCCCTTGTCGGGATTAGCCTCTGACACGTTGGTAGCGGGACGACCCACTTCCAACGATGAGGTGGATAATTTAAGCCCCTCAAACATTTCTTTAAACATGCCCTTGACCTCGCTCGCTAGTGATTCTTTCAATGTGGTCAAGGCCACATTGAACTCCTCACGAGTGACGGAGGCTCCCCCATCTACCGTAGGCAAGGACGGATTTCCATCGGAATGGTCCTCCGTCTCGACTACGTTTTCAACCATACTCTTTGGACGGTAAAGTCCTTAAAAAGAGACGAGCCTCTGATACCAATTAAAAGGATCGATATTGTTGACTAGAGGGGGGGGTGAATAGGCAACTAACAATTTTTAGCTTTTCTTAACCAATTAAAATAAGGCGATAAAATAAGTTGTCTAGATAAACTACTATGAAGACAACTAATGACAATAAGCCCAACAACTACACAAGCATGCTATAGGAATTAAACAAGTAAAGCATGCAAGAGTAAAGGTAAGAAATAACCACAAGTAGAACCGAAGGAGACGAGGATGTGTTTCCGAAGTTCCTTCCCTTTGAGGGGAAGTACGTCTCCGTTGGAGCGGTGTGGAGGCACAATGCTCCCCAAGAAGCCACTAGGGCCACCGTAATCTCCTCACGCCCTCACACGATGCAAGGTGCCGTGATTCCACTAGTGGTGCCCTTGAAGGCGGCAGCCGAACCTTTACAAACAAGGTTGGGGCAATCTCCACAACTTGGAGGCTCCCAACAAACCACGAAGCTTCACCACAATGGAATATGGCTTCGAGGTGACCTCAACCGTCTAGGGTGCTCAAACACCCAAGAGTAACAAGATCCGCAAGGGATTAGTGGGGAGAATCAAATATCTCTTGGTGGAAGTGTAGATCGATGCCTCCTCAAGCAATCCCGAGCAAATCAACAAGTTTGATTGGCTAGGGAGAGAGATCGGGCGGAAATGGAGCTTTTGGAGCAACAATGGAGTAGTGGGGGAAGAGGTGAGTCTCCTTGGAGAAGAAGACCCCCTATATATAGTGGGGGGACAAATCCAACCGTTATTTGATGTTTCAGCCCGCAGAGAGCGGTAGTACCGCAACTCATGAGCGGTACTACCGCTGGCTGAGCGGTACTACCGCTTGGGAAGCGGTACTACCGCCAAGGCAAAAACACGAGACCTGATACAGCCATGGATGTAATAAAATACATCTGTGGCTACATCCGCAGGGGAAAACGGAAGAAGCAAAATGCGACACGGTACTACCGCATCAGCTAAGCGGTACTACCGCTTAGGATAAGCGGTACTACCGCACGGTATGCGGAAGTAAAAAATTACTTCCGCATCCACTTCTCATACTTAGACTTCAGCGCCTGGCCCAGATACACGGTACTACCGCATGGGGACACGGTACTACCGCTGGAGCGGTACTACCGTGTCGGCAAGCGGTACTACCGTGCACCTGTGCGGTACTACCGCATGCTAGGCAGAAGAACAGTACAGAAGCCACAGAATTGCCTCAACGAACGAAAAACCGGTTGGACCTCCAGAGAAGCAAGGAAAGGAAGTGTGGGAGAAAGATGTGTACGTGTTGATTCTACCCAAACCTTTCCGACGCGGACCCCCTCTTAATAGTACGGCTTTCCTATTACTCAATGCCACCTACAGGGAGCAAAAAGAAAACACCGTCCTTCATGGAATCCGAGGGGCAATCAATCGTCTTGTGCCATAAGGGAGATATACCTGTATGAGCTTACAGCACACGATTAGTCCGCAAGAGTATTGTCATCAATCACCAAAACCATTAGGGAGAAAAATGCCCTTACAACTGGGAACAAGGACAACCCCAGGGGGTCTGGGAGGATCATCCCGTTCGACGCTGACCACCTGCCAGACAAGGTTGGTCTTCTGCTTCCGAGCGACGTATCCGTCGACTGGTTTGTGGCCCGTATTGATGGTTCCGACTGATATTTGGTTGAACTTCTTTTCTTTGCAGATCTATACCAAGATGTACTCACTGCCCAACGGGGACTTGGGCCAGGAGGGCGAGGAGGGCACGGGCGACGCCGCCGAATGGAAGTCGGAGGAGGAGACCGAGGAGAGCGAGGATTATAGCAGCGGGGAGGAGGTCGAGTCACCTCCCCGCGTCGAGCGCCTATCCAAGGAGAAGAACGACCCGGGGGCCGCTCGCCCTCAGGTGGGTCCCTCGGGGTCTCGGACGCCCAAACGCACTCGAACGACCACCCCCGAGCCAGCCAAGAAGACGCCCAAGCAGCCCAAGGTCACCACCACCAAGCCCCGGAAGGCCTTGCCCAGGATTAAGGTGGATGTGCCCATCGCCTCCACGTAAGTGCCACTTGGAATTGTTTCTTTCTATTTCTTAGAGGTCGACTGCAACTTCGGTTGACTCATCTCTTGACTGAATCTTTCAGAGCCGCCGCTTCCACGACCTCGATGGACGTCGACCGGGGTCGAGACGACGAGGAAACCACGGATGCCGCGACGTCTCGCGCAGGTGCGGGCTCTATGAAACTTGTCTTATCCTTCTTTTCTTTCGCGGGCGGCGGTCGACTGACATAGTTCTCTGCCTGTCCTGAAGCGCCACGCCTCGTCATAGAGCTGTCGGACGACGACGAAGACAAGGAGCAGTTGGGAGGGGACCGCCGGCGCGCAGGGAAGAAGGGCTGGAAGGCACCTTCTGGCTCAGAGGCCCAGCGGCCGGAGGACGTGGCCCGAGCCACGGTCTCTTTTGCCGTCCCTGTGTCGACCGTGCACGCTGCCGACCCATCGCCTGCGACGAACATCGACCCAGCGCTCGGCCCGGTTGTCAGCCCAGTGACAACCCCCGCCGTCGACTCAGCGCCGGTTCGTGCCGTGGATCCAGCGTCTGCGCCTGCGGCCGACCCACCGCCCGCCGCTTCGTCTGTCCTCTTCTCTACCTACCGCCTCCCGGAGGACCCTATGGGGGCGGCTCAAGAAGCCGTTCGCCAGGCGGAGGTGATGATGGGGAGGACGAAGGCGGCGTATGAGGCCAGCATGGCGGCTTACGATGCCAGCTCTGCTCTTCGGGCCAACGCCCAAGTATGTTGTCTTCATTGGAGTAGTCTTTGACTTCGAGAAAATCTGCTTGCTTTGTTTCCTGAGGCACCACACCCACTGGGTGTTCTTCTTTGCATGTTTCTTTTGAGCTCGCGCCGGGCTGTCATCGGCCGAGTGAAACCAGTGGGGGCACGCTCAGTGCACCCACTAGGTGTAGTCCTCGAGACTGTGGTCGAATGCTGGCTGTCGGCCATGGTCTTACTATAGAACTTCCATGTTGTTGGTTGTTTTTTTTTACACGCGCCGGACTGATCTTGGCCGAGTGAAACCAGTGGGGGCACGCTCAGTGCACCCACTGGGTGTAGTCCCCGAGGCTGCGGTTGAGTGTTCTGACTCGACTGTAGTCTTACAATCTTGCTTTGTTGCGTTGATGCAGAAATCTTGCGAGTTCGGGGCCAAGTTTGCAGATCTTGAGCAGAAGCAAATCCAGCTTAATCTTGACTTGCAGTTGGCTCAGGACCATCTGAAGAAGACGCAAGACGATGCGGCTGGTAACTTACTTCTGTCTTCTGTCAACTGACTTTTCGCTAGATGGGCCTTGTGTTCCTTCATGTTCATCTGTCCAGTGGCGGCTTTGGTAGGTCAACTGAGGGCAGCTTTGGAGCAAAAGGATCTTGACCTGGTGGCGGTGCAGCAGGCGGCTCAGGAGAAGTCGGAACTGGCGGCGAAGAAGCTGGCTTCCGTGGGTGCGCTCGAGGCGGAGATTATCCGACTGAGAGGCTCACTCGACGCGGCCAACCAGGAGGTGACTCAGCTGAAGAAGTCCAAGGCTGTCTTGAACGACAAGTACGAGGCTCTCTTTCGGAAGAGGCTTGATCTTGAGGCATATCTGGGCGACATCACCAAAAAATGGTACCTCGTGCTCGAAGGTATGTCTCCTTTGGATTGGTTAAAATTGGACTGGTCGACCCGTATCTTATCTGTTGACTCAACTTGCTGTTCTTGGTGCAGAGTTCTGTCATAACTTCGAAGAGGAGACTGGACGGGTCGAGCCTGGCTTGGACCCCACCAACTCCATCGTGAAGGACGAGGTTTCCATGAACATACTGAGGCTGGAGTCCCGCCTTACTGCAGCCACTGATTACCTGGGACAACTGAAGGCAGTGATGGCCCGAATCGACGTTGCGCTCTGGAGGGGGACCGTGCAGGAGAACGACCTCGAGTCCTTGATGACTCGACTCAACGAAATCCCCGGCCG
The DNA here is from genome assembly GCA_902687465.1 of Secale cereale. NCBI lineage: Eukaryota > Viridiplantae > Streptophyta > Magnoliopsida > Poales > Poaceae > Secale > Secale cereale. The sequence goes on along the minus strand of LR738715.1, from coordinate 314,503,108 downwards.
AGTGCAGGAATGGAAGAAGTCGGCCGCCCGGGGAGGAGCAGACGTGGCACTATCTTTGGTCCGCGTGCACTGCAGGGAGGTGAAGGAGAGGAAGCTCGCTGCGCTGAAGGTCGCAAACACGAAGGAGCTCCAATTTCAGTCGTTTATGGAGACTTTCCTGGAGGCTGCCACTCGTATCGCCGATGGGATTGATCTGGACGAGTTCGTTGCGCCCGCAAGCCCGCCTCTTCCCGAGCCATGACTTTGATACATTGATCTTATTTGCCGCGGAATGCCGCGTGGATTTGTAATCATTAAACTCTGGTGGGTCTGTGGCCCAAGTACTCTTGCCCGATCTTTGCGGGGCTTTTGTTTGATTTTGATCCTTCGGTTCGTCACATTTCTTCTGCGCTCAACCCCCCGAGTGAGAGGGTTGCTCTTCACTCGGAGTGAATGGTTGTAACTTAGGCGAGTCACGGGGTCGCAACTAAGCCCCCGAGTGAGAGGATCGCTCTTTCACTCGGAGTGGCATGTTTGTAACTTAGCCGATTCCAAGCTACGTTGTACTTGTGGCGGAGTTCGGAGGACCGAGCTGCCTTGTACTTGTAGCGTAGCTTGGAGGACCGCAGCTAAGCCCCCGAGTGAGAGGGTTGCTCTTCGTTCGGAGTAGATGGTTGTAGCTTAGGCGAGTCACGGGGTCGCAGCTAAGCCCCCCGAGTGAGAGGATTGCTCTTCACTCGGAGTAGAATGTTTCTAACTTAGGCGATTCCAAGCTACGCTGTACTTGTGGTGGAGTT
>LR738715.1:314485300-314501787 GCA_902687465.1 Secale cereale | reverse complement strand
CTACGTTGTACTTGTGGCGGAGTTTGGAGGACCGAGCCGCTTTGTACTTGTACCGTAGCTTGGAGGACCGCAGCCAAGCCCCTGAGTGAGAGGGTTGCTCTTCACTCGGAGTAGATGGTTGTAACTTAGGCGAGTCACGGGGTCGTAGCTAAGCCCCCGAGTGAGAGGATTGCTCTTCACTCGGAGTAGAATGCTTGTAATTTAGGCGATTCCAAGCTACGTTGCACTTGTGGCGGAGTTCGGAGGACCGAGCCGCTTTGTACTTGTAGCGTAGCTTGGAGGACCGCAGCTAAGCACCCACTGGGGGATTCAGAGGACACCGATTGTTAGGGGATCATTGCTATCTTGTTTTTGAAACAAATTGGGAAATCTTTATTACAACTCGACCGTCGAGTGTTTTAAGTGTAAAAGCAGCGGAGCAGGTCCGCATTCCATGAATGAGGTTCGTCTTTCTTCTGGGCTACATTGTAGAGGTGGTATGCTCCGTTGCACAGCACCTTTGTGATGATGAACGGGCCTTCCCAGGCCGGGGCGAGCTTGTGCGGACGTTTCTGATGCACTCAAAGGACCATGTCTCCTTCCTCGAATGCTCGGCTTCTTACGTTGCGAGCATGGAATCAACGCAGGTCCTGTTGGTAGATGGTCGACCGGATCAGAGCCATATCTCTTTCCTCTTCCAAGAGGTCGACTGCATCTTGACGGGCTTGCTCTGCCTCGGCTTCAGAGAAGAGTTCCACTCTGGGGGCATTGTGTAATAAGTCGATCGGCAACACAGCTTCGGCTCCGTAGACAAAGAAGAAAGGGGTACGGCCGGTCGACCAACTCAGAAGCGTCCTCAGACCCCATAGGACAAAGGGCAGCTCAGTTACCCAAGCCCCGGCGGCATGCTTAAGGTCACGCATGAGCCGTGGGTTTATGCCTTGGAGAATCAAACCATTTGCTCTTTCTACTTGTCCATTTGACTGTGGATGTGCCACGGAGGCGTAGTTGACTCGTGTTCCTCGGGAAGCACAGAAAGCTCTGAATTCATCCGAGTCAAAGTTGGAGCCGTTGTCCGTGATGATGCTGTGGGGGACCCCATATCTGAATATTAGCTCCTTGATGAAGCTGAGGGCGGTGCTTGACTCGAGGTTCTTGATGGGCTTGGCCTCGATCCACTTGGTGAACTTGTCGACTGCTACCAGAAGGTGGGTGAACCCGCTTCTGCCTGTCTTGAAAGGGCCGACCATATCCAAGCCCCAAATAGCGAAGGGCCAGACTAGAGGGATGGTTTTCAGGGCGGATGCTGGCTTGTGTGACATGTTGGAGTAGAACTGGCAACCCGCGCATTTATCCACAATATCCTTGGCCATCTCGTTGGCGCGGGGCCAGTAAAACCCGGCTTGGTATGCTTTGGCCACGATAGTCCGAGAGGAGGCATGGTGGCCACAAGTCCCCGAGTGGATTTCATCCAAGATCAGTCGACCTTCCTCTGGATCGATGCAGCGCTGGGCGACTCCGGTGACGCTTTCTCTGTAGAGCTGGCCTTGGATGACTGTGAACGCTTTGGACCGGTGGACGATCTGGCGCGCTTCTTCTTCGTCTTCTGGGAGTTCTTGTCTGAGTAGATATGATATATATGGCACAGTCCAATCAGGTGTGATCACTAGGACCTCCATGATCAAGTCGACCACGGCAGGCACTTCGACCTCAGTCGGATCCGTCGCGCTGACTGGCTGCGGGGGCTCTTCCGTGAAGTGGTCTTCTTTGACAGAGGGGGTGTGCAGATGCTCCAGGAACACATTCTTGGGTATAGATCTCCGAGTCGGCCCAATTCTTGCGAGATCGTCGGCTAGCTGATTCTTTGCTCTGGGCACATGATGGAGCTCTAAGCCTTCGAACTTCTTTTCAAGCTTTCGCACTGCACTGTAATAACTGGTCATTGCTGGGCTCCTGACGTCCCATTCTTTCATCACTTGGTTCACCACTAGGTCGGAATCGCCGTAGACCATCAGGCGACGGACGCCGAGTGAGATGGCCATGCGCAACCCATACAAAAGTGCTTCGTATTCAGCTTCATTGTTTGATGAATCAAAATGGATCTGAAGGACGTAGCTGAGCTTGCCGCCCCTGGGAGAGATCAGGACTACGCCTGCGCAGGATCCGTTTAGCATCTTGGACCCATCGAAGAACATAGTCCAATGGTCCGACTGGACTTGAGTCGGAAGCTCTTGTTCTATCCACTCAGCCTCAAAATCCGCTATGGCTTGAGACTTAATGGCTTTCTTCGCTTCAAACTTGATATCCAACGGAAGAAGTTCAATCGCCCATTTTGCCACTCGACCGGTTGCATCTCGGTTGTTTAGTATCTCTGATAGTGGGGCGTCGCTGACGACTGAGATTGAGTGATCCGAGAAATAATGGGCAACCTTTTTTGCAGTCAAGTAAATCCCGTACACAAGCTTTTGGTAATGTGGATACCTTCGCTTGGAGGGAGTCAAAACTTCGGATATGTAATAGACCGGGCGTTGGATCTTGTATGCCTTGCCCTCTTATTTCTGCTCGACCGTGAGTACAGTACTGACGACTTGTCCGGTGGCAGCAATGTACAGTAGAAGAGGCTCTCCGCTGACTGGGGCAGCGAGCACCGGCTGGGTGGACAGCAGGGCTTTGAGCTCTTCAAACGCTGCTTCGGCTTCGGGATTCCACTCGAACTTGTCGGATTTCTTCATGAGTCGGTAGAGAGGCAGTGCCTTCTCCCCATGATAAGAGATGATTCGACTCAATGCGGCCAAGCAACCAGTAAGCTTCTGGATGTCGTGAATACGCTCGGAGCGTTTCATTTGGAGGATGGTGCTGACCTTTTCTGGGTTGGCGTCTTCCTTGAATACGCTCGGGCCGTTTCATTCGGCCAAACTTCAGATTCAACTCTCGGTTGCGGACGCCTTCCTTGAAGGCGCACACCGCCTGGTGTTCGGAAACGTTCTCCACCGTGTGATGCAAAGTGGTCCACCGCTGAATGTAGTCCCTCAGAGTTTCACTCGGCTTTTGCGTGCAGTGCTGAAGTTCTGCTAGTCCAGCAGGTCGCTTGCAGGTGCCTTCGAAGGTTCGAACGAAAACTCGAGCGAGCTCTTCCCAGCTGTATATGCTCCTGGGAGCTAACTGGTTGAGCCACGCCCGAGCGGATCCTCCCAGCATCAGGGGGAGGTGCTTTATGGCCACGTCGTCGTTGCCTCCTCCGATCTGCACGGCCACTCGGTAGTCTTCCAGCCAAGTGTCCGGCTTCGACTCACCGGTGAACTTGCTTACTCCCGCTGCCAGCCTAAAGTTCGGGGGGATCTCCGCGGCTCTGATTGCACTGCAGAAACATTCAGGCCCTCAGGTCGGCGCTCGGCTGCCATTGGGTTGGTCTCCGCCTCGCTCGTCCCTGGACGCCCGGTTACGGTCGACTCGACCCTGCACAAGGATGGACCTCGCATCGAAACCCGGCCGCCGGGGATCCGGGGGGATCCTACGCTCGTCATCTCGCAGGCTCCTACTCACGTGCCGCTGGGGCGAGTGTGACCCACTTCCCGGAGGAGGGGTAGGCGCTCGACGGCGGTCGTAGCGTCCGTGTCGACAGTCGAGCGGATCGTCGTTCCGGCCCAGGTGCTGGTCTTGCCGTGGGCCACGTTCCTCACGCCTCGGGGGCGATCTTGGACTATGGGTCGACCATACGGTATCTGCAGCCACCGATCTGCTGTGAATTCTGTTGCGCGACTGAGAAATAGCCGCGTTTTGCTCTTCAGCCGTCCGGAGCAAAGCTTGGATCTGCTGGAGGCCTCTCCCTGCCTCCGACTGGGAGGGTTGAATAGACTCCGCGATACGAGCCGCGGCTTCGAGGTTTTGGACTAGTGTGCGGAACACCTGAGTCTCGCGCTGACGCGATCGCCTCGGCCGTCGACTGGACTCGGGAGCCAGTCCGTGGGCCTGTTCGTCGAGTGAACGTTGGATGTTTTACAGGCGCGCGCGCTCGGCCAAGGTGGCCATGCGCGTGGCTTCGAGAGCCAAAGCTTCCGGGGAATCCCCCACAATGGGGGTGAAGAGTGCATCTCCGTTGTGGCGGCAAAGCTCAGCTCTTTGCTCGGAGGTGAGGGGCTGAGGGATGTAACCGTCGTTGTCGTGCGCCCGATCGTCACCGATGCCGCCGTTCTCCCCACGAGGAAAACCTGGCCGGCTGCGGCGCGAATCGACCATGAGGATTTCCGCCGTGGGATCGCTGCTCCCGCACTCGGAAACGGAATCTTCGAGCCCGGTTGACTGATCGGCCGGCCCGTTAAGGTAACCGTCGGGCTCAATGGCCGCGACTTGTGGGGAGGCTGTTTGACGGGCCACCGCATGTTTCACCCACCGATGGAGCCGTGAACGACCGGATCGCTTACGGCGGCGTCTAGCGGGGATGGGGGACGATGAGTACTGGGTCGACGGCTGCAGCAGGAGGACGCCGCCGGCTCCGGCGCGAAAGTGCGTAGTTCCGCGGGCGGGCAGAGCCTCAACGTCGAGAGGGGCTTCCTGGAGCCACGCGGAGTCGTCGGCGACGAAGACCAACGCGCCGAGCCGGATCTCGTGGCCCGACGCCAAAACGCCGCCTGACACCATGATGAAAGTGGTCGGGGAAGAGATCGCAACTTCGCCAAATGTCGCTAAGACGCCTTGCCCCACGGTGGGCGCCAACTGTCGTGGTTATGAGTCTGACAGTAAGGGTAGGGGTACGAATGGAGAGGCAAGGTTCTAGCTATGGAGAAGTTGTACACGGAGTGTTAGCAAGTTCAGGCCCTTCTCGGAGGAAGTAATAGCCCTACGTCTCGGTGCCCGGAGGCTTGGTCGACTGATGCGTGTATGTGTTTGTTACAGAGGTGTGAACCCTTGTTCTGGACGAGGGGGTGGCTTATATAGTGTGCCAGGACCCCAGCCATGCTCCACGTTACCAAGGGCTTAAAGGTACATAAAGGCAGGCGTTACTGATCACGCCTGCAGTAAAGGATAATTAAGGTGTTTACTACAGGGAGTAAATATAGGACCATTGCTGTTCCAAGAGGCGCTTGACCCTCGGAGGTCGGGTGCCTGGTCCGGTCGAGTGGAGCTGAGTCGTCCTGCGTATATGAGTTAGTCGAGTGAAGTGTCTTCTTGGACCGTCTCAGTCGACTGCCTCCATTGTCATGGGTCTTGTCTTTTGCTCTTCCAGGGTAGTGACCTTGGGTGGGGTACCTTGGTCAGGTCTATGACCCTACCCTGGGTCCGTAACCTCGTCATCATGTTCAAAATATCGGACGAATCCTTCCAAAACCCTTTCTGGATATTTCAAGCTTTTGAAATATTTACAAAGAAAATATTCCCTAAAAATTCCAGGGAAATTCTATCATGTTAGATATGACACACTTGATGATCTTACAAAGCCTCATGCCTTGAAGATCAAGAAAACATCATCTAATCCCCTCAAAACCATTTCTGTCCATTTTGAAGTTTGAGCAACTTTACATTGCCAAACTTGTCCAAATGCTCTCAAACTTGGTGCACATGCTAAAATGGTCCAATTATGCATCTATGCCAAATGGCACAAGTTTTGGAGAAGGATAACTTGATCAAAGTTCCCCAAAACCCTTTCTGACCAGATCCAAATTTGAACAACTCTACATTGCCAACTTTTTACTTGGGGCCTCAAATTTTGTGTACATGCTCACAACCCCAAATGATGACACTACACCAAGTGGTGCATCAAGGAGGGATGATTTGATTAACTTAATCTTGGAAAAATCCATTTCTGTTGATTTCTAGGGTTTACAAAAGTTGCATTGGCAACTTTGCCCAAATGAGCTCACATTTGGTGGAAGGGCCTAAATGTATGTGCTGTTTCATCCTGTTAAGTCTCATGTCATTTGGACTCCATTTGCTTGCCCAAAATATCATCAAACACCTTCTGGAACTTAGCCAAAATCACCTTTTGATCCACTTCCACCACTTCCCCTTGCCTCAAGTTTTTACCACAACTGCTCCTAGTGACCCTCTACCTCCAGGAACTCCTTCTCCTCCACAGCTCAATGATTGAGGGGGGCAAAACCCCATTTTACATCTCTGAACCTCCATTTTCACCCTTGTCTCTCAGCACACTCCCCTTCTAGAAGCTCACCAGGGCATCCAAGGCAACCACCCATTTGTTTACTCCTCATCTGACCCCCTAGACACTATTGTCCATGCCCTGGGCGCCAAAACGATGCCAATGGCAGCAATATGTGTGCTCTGGAGCGCGCTACAGTGCTGTGGCGCACTGTAGCCACCCCCCATCCCGATGCCCCGACAACCTCGGGCCTCCCCAACATGTCCCGTGAGGTCACCTCAACGTCTGGGACACGGCACGTCGCCGGCCCCCACCTGACCCTCTCTCATCTCCCCTCTGCGAGCTCGCCTGAGCGCGCCTTGCACCGTGCCCACGGTGCACCGCGGCCACGCCTATTTAAGCCACCCTCCGAGCTCGCTCTCGCCTCTGCTGAATCCCCCTCTCTCCCGTAAACCTCCTGGACATGCTCTGCCTCTCCCTCTGGCTCTCCTTGCCTCTCCCTAGCCACCTCGGTCGCCGTCGTTCTCCGCCTGGCTCCGGTGAACCAATGCTTCCCCTCCTCTCCTTAGACCACCAGGGGAAGACCCACAGGCCACAAGATCCCCCGCACCCCCCTCTTTCTTCTACTCTGGAGCCCATGGCGTCGCGCTCGTCTCGACCCGAAGCCGCCCGCCGGCGCCGAGGCTGCCACCGCCCCCGTTCCCCTCGGACCGCGTGAGGCCCATGGATGGGCTCGGCTCGATCCCCCGGAGCCCGTCGGTATGCTGGACGCCGCCGGGGACGACTGGAGTCGCCGGGAAGGGCGCTGGCAACTGCTCGGCCGACCTCCCCTGCCCCTCCTCTGTTTTGAGCGGGAGGTAGGAGGAGGGCCTGCCAGCAGGGCCCACCGGTAAGTGGCTAAGGCCCCAGGCCCCGAGTTAAGTGAAGACGGCCTTCGGGGAAGGCGTCTATCCTGACCGAAGGCGTGCTCACGGGAGTGCGCCAATGACGTCACCTGTGCACCCCGGGCGGCTGATGCCACTGGTCCGGCCCACGTCTGCATCCCGCCTGTGCGCATGATATGGTTGACGAAATAAACGGAGTACTTGGAGATGGACCAGAAGATTTGAAGACTCGGAAGGACAAGGCAAGCAGCCCTTTGACCATGTTTGAGAAACCTTTTTTATGCATGTCATGTAGTACCATAATGTTGTTGCTACGGAATCATGATGAGGTGGAACCACTTTGATGTTTTGCCACAGTACTTCCTCGTTGATTCTTGCATTGTGCATGACCCTACCTTCTTATGAGGGTTATGCCGGTGGGAGTAGATAGATGTATGCTATAGTAGTTGGCTACGCAAATGGGTCAGGGTTATGCATTGAGAGAAACAAGTGTGGTATGACATACTTGCAAATGACCCAGTGGGTGCCACTAATGCCCCTGGGAGATAATGAGGAACTAGGGCACTACTTGGTAAGAAGTAGTGTACCGAGGCTTGATGAAAGTGTTGTTTACAGAGATGGATTAGATTTATGTGTGACTACCGTCCCAACCAAACATGTGCAACCACTCTACCCCTTATGGGACGGGGCATTATTGATTACTTAGGCCGATACTAGCATGGTGCCTACATTACTAGCGACGGGGAAGACTTGAGGTCTCTCCCGGGACGGGGTCGTGCTTGGATAGGCGACCATGACTGTTTTCACAGGGCACCGGACACACCGTTGGTCCCTTCGTGTATGTGTGACATTGTAAAGAGGGTAAGTCCCATGATTTACCGTTTGTACACGAGGGCTGTGCACCAGCGAGTGGACCCTATGTTAGTGTCGTCTAGGGAAAGATAATGATCGGGTGCTTCCCCCGAGTACTTGAGGTACTGCGGGATCGTGGGTGACATGAAAGCTTCCCGGATCTTGTGGGTAAAGTGTGCAACCTCTGCAGAGTGTAAAACTATTCGAATAGCCATGTCCACGGTCATGGACAGTTGGGTGGTGCTACTTAAACTATGTCCAGAATTTTACAGCCTCGGTGAAAGTATGTGTGTGTTGAGTTAAGGTGGTGACTTGACTCGTTGAATTGAATCCTATTCATGTTGATATCTGTAACCTGTCTTCGAGGTTACCCAAATTTATTGATGCATGTTACATGATGGTAGAATATTTAATCTAGCTTGTAGCTAGGTTGCTCGTTGTTGTATATTTGCATTGTTACCTTGAACCAAATCATGGGTTGCTTGCGAGTACATTCAAAGTACTCATTGGCTTGCCACTGGTTATTTACTTGGCCAGGCATGGAAGAGCAGGAATATGAAGAAGAATTCTATGGATACGAACATGCGAGCTAGGACGCTTACCATTCAGAATGCCTATAGGGTTAAGGCAGATGGCATGGGTCCAAGTTATTATTGAAGATGTCCGCTGCGATGATATACTCAAGACTTGACCTTAATGGTCCTATTTGTGTAATACGGTATGTATGGATGTAACACTCTTGTTATTCAGCTTCTATGTGTTCAGTGAGCATTGATCTCTGGGATCACTGTACACGTGCATTCGTTAATCACGACTTATGAGTTGGGGTCCCCACATAGGATGTTGTTAAGCCTATTGCAATTGACAGTTGTATCCATTTTTTTAATCTATCCATTTGCTACCATGCTACTCTCCGCAATGAAGATATACTAGAGATGTTGCCCCATTTGCTATTTTTGGTGGATGCTAATCATGTTGTACTTAACATGCTTGTCCATGTATGTACACAAGGTCATAACGGCCGATGCTGTTGTTTGCCGTCGAGGTTAGCTGCATCCCATCTCTTACAATATTTCACATCATTTGTGCAATTGTAGTTTCACCTCTACCATTTACTGGTTGCCTGTAGGTACACATGTCAGTGGCACTTATCCACGCTTCGACACGGAGGAACAGCTCGCCTCCGCTGCCGCTGACTTTGGGCGGGCTCTGGCCAAGATGAAGTTCCCCAGCAACTACCTCTCAGGACTTACCAAGTATGTACCCACCAGTTCAATCTCACCAATACCAGTTGTAATTAATGGCTATGTTTTGTATTGTCAATGTATTAAGCATGTTATAGTAAACATGCCTAACACGTTTGAGATACTTTCCCTACCTTTTTATAGACAACTTGGCCATTATCTGCTCTGGCAGCACCTGCTCTATGATGTTTAACTCTGCCAATTGCATTTTTATCAGTACCAGTTTCAATGGCCATTGAGCATGTTGCAATTAACAACTGTATCCATTTTTAAAGAGTTGTATTTCAATGGCTACGAACTTAAAAAACATGAATTAGGATGTTGTTAAGCCTGTTGCAATTAACAGTTGTATCCATTTTTTAATCCGTCCCTTTGCTACCGTGCTACTCTCTCGAAATGAAGATATCACTGCAGATGCTGCCGTTTTATTACCATTTGCTATTTTTGGTGGATGTTAACCATGTTGTAGTTAACATTGGCTGTCCATGTACACAGGGCTACAATGGGCGATGTTGTTGTTTGCCGTCGAGGTTAGCTGCATCCCATGTCTTATACATCATCTATTCCTAAGTTAAGTATTTTTAGAGATTCCAATATAGACTATATAAGGAGCAAAATGAGTGAATCTAGAATTCTAGATTCTAATCTAAACTATATCTATAATTATATATACATCCGTATGTAGTTTATATTGAAATCTAAAAAATACTTGTACTTAGGAACATAGGTAGTTATATTTTACATCATTTGTGCAATCTCAGCTTAGCTTCTAACATTTATTGGTTGCTTGTAGGTACATATATGAGCGGTATTGATCCATGCTTCGATCCCTTTTGCGTATGGGGCAATGAGATATTCATGAACAAGCGTCAAGAGAAGGAAACTAAGAAAGATTGTTAGGCGAAAGAAACGGGTGATTGGAATTATGCTCTTTATTTACACTTTGTCGAAGACAACAGTGAACTTTAGGATGGTAAGTAATGTGTTGCCTTTTCCCCTGCCCAAAACAAGTTACTCTTTTAGACCTCAATATCTGATATTTTTTATTTTCAGTGGTTTTCGAAGCTATTTACTGATGATTACCTTGCAAACTACATGACCAGAGTGGAGGCAACTATGATGAAAGTATATAATTCATGCTACCATGATAATGCTCTAGAAGTCTTCCTGAAGGCGGTGAAGGATGGGCGGGCGATCGTCACAAGGGGTTGGACAAAAGTGGTTCGTGCCTATGGCATACAGGAAGGCACATTATGGGCATTCTGCTTCTTCAACACCATCGGCAGTCAAATGATTTACACTTGTCTCTTCACCTTTACCGCCTTTAAATACTATGGTTCATCATAGTTAATTGCTATCTAATCCTGTAATTACTGAACATATTGTACTGGCAATTTTATTTATGGATTCGTTGTTGAACCATTATGCTGAGAATTTGAATTGCACATTACATATTTCAAAATTTCCAATTAGAATAATAAATTACAGGCAAAAATAAAAAGAGAACAGACGATCATGGAACTTTGCAAACGGTTCTGGCAGTAAAAGCGCTTGTGATGGATAGCCCAGTGCCACACAGTTTTCTACATCAAATTGTGTGTGATGGAGTTAATGAAAGCAAACAGTTAACCAAGGCAGAGCATGTGTGATAGTTACACCTTTCACACATGAGCGTATACAAAAAGATGTGTGGGATGTACATCCGAATGGAAACGTTTTCCCTGGATTGACTGTGTGGGATGTACATAAGAACGGAAATGTATTCCTTGGATTGACTATGTGTGATATACATACAAACGGAAATGTTTTTCTGGGATTCACCGCGTGGGATGTACATACCTACGGAAATTATTTTCTTGGATTACCGTGTGGGATGTACATACCTACAGAAATGATTGGGTTTCGATGCCTCGCTCGATCGCACACAGCCCCAGCTTGGGTCCCAGGAGGGCCTATCCTCGACAATTTCTGGGTCGTGTGGGAAGGACACCCTATCGCACACACTCACTTGGCGACGGTTCCAAATGTCGTCGCGAAAAGGGGTTAAAAACCATTTGTATAGCACCGACGCGTACTCGTGCATGTTCCTCTGACTAGGAGATTATGCAACTCCCGAATACCGGAGGAACAACTTGCGTGTTATCAAACATCACAACGTAACTGGGTGATTATAAAGATGTTCTACAGGTGTCTCCGAAGGTGTTTGTGGTGTTGGCATAGATCAAGATTAGGATTTGTCACTCCAAGTGTCGGAGAGGTATCTCTGGGCCCTCTCGGTAATGCACATCATAATAAGCCTTGCAAGTAAATGACTAATGAGTTAGTCACGAGATAGTGTATTACGGAACGAGTAAAGAGACTTGCGGGTAACGAGATTGAACTAGGTATGATGATACCGATGATCGAATCTCGGGCAAGTAACATACCGATGACAAAGGGAACAACGTATGTTGATCTGCGGTTTGACCAATAAATGCTCTTCGTAGAATATGTAGGAGCCACTATGAGCATCCAGGTTCCGCTATTGGTTATTGACCGGAGATGTGTCTCGGTCATATCTACATAGTTCTCGAACCCATAGGGTCCGCACGCTTAACGTTCGATGACGATTTTTATTATGTGTTATGTGTTTTTGATGACCGAAGTTAGTTCGGAGTCCTGGATGAGATCACGGACATGACAAGGAGTCTCGAAATGGTCGATACATAAAGGTTAATATGTTGGACGAAGATATTCAGACACCGGAAAGTGTTTTGAGACGTTTCGGATATTTATCGGAGAACCGAGGGGTTACCGGAACCCCCCGGGGAAGTTTTGGGCCTTAATGGGCCATAAGGGAATATGAGAGGGCAGGCCACAAGGTGGCGCCCCCCAAGGTGGTCCGAATTGGACTAGGGGGAAGGGGCGCGGGCCCCTCTTTACTTTCCCTCTCCCTCTCCTTCCCTCCTTCCCCCCTTGGAATAGGAAAGGGAGTCCAACTAGGATTAGGAATCCTAGTTGGACTCCCCACTTGGCGCGCCCCCTAGGACCGGCCGGCCCCCTCCTCCCTCCTTTATATACGTGGGGAGGGGGCACCCTAGAACACACAAGTTGATCTTTTAGCCATGTGTGGTGCCCCCTCCAAAGTTTAACACCTCGGTCATATTGGCATAGTGCTTAAGCGAAGCCCTGCGCAAATCACATCATCAACCCCGTCAACATGCCGTCATGCTGCCGGAACGCTCCCTCGTGCCTTTGCTAGATCAAGAGCTCGTGGGATGTCATCATGCTGAACGTGTGCTGAACACGGAGGTGCCGTACGTTCGGTACTTGGATCGGTTGGATCGTGAAGACGTTCGACTACATCAACCGCGTTACTAAACGTTTCCGCTTTCGGTCTACGAGGGTACGTGGACACACAAAGAGTTGTGGGAGATAATAGTCATACTTCTTACCACCAACGTCTTACTTTGATTCGATGGTATTGTTGCATGAAGCGGCCCGGACCGACAATACATGACCGCATACATGAGACTGGTTCTACCGACGTGCTTTGCACACAGGTGGCTGGCGGGTGTCTGTTTCTCCAACTTTAGTTGAATCGAGTTTGACTATGGCCGGTCCTTATTGAAGGTTAAAATGGCGCACTTGACAAAAAATTGTTATGGTTTTGATGCGTAGGTAAGAACGGTTCTTGCTAGAAGCCCGTAGCAGCCACATAAAACTTGCAACAGCAAAGTAGAGGACGTCTAACTTGTTTTTGCAGGGCATGTTGTGATGTGATATGGTCAAGACGTGATGAGTTATACGTTATTGTGTGAGATGATCATGTTTTGTAAATTATCGGCAACCGACAGGATCCTTATGGTTGTCTCTTTATTGTATGAAGTGCAAGCGCCATGTAATTATTTTACTTTATCGCTATGAGTTAGCAATAGTCATAGAAGCAATAGTTGGTGAGATGATCACAACGCTACGATGAAGATCAAGGTGTCAAGCCGGTGACGATGGAGATCATGACAATGCTTTGGAGATGGAGATCAAAAGCACAAGATGATGATGGCCATATCATGTTAGAAATTTTGATTGTGTGTGATGTTTATCTTTTATGCATCTTATTTTTCTTAGAACGACGGTAGAATTATAAGATGATCCCTTACAAAATTTCAAGGTACAAGTGTTCTCCCTGAGTATGCACCATTGCGACAGTTCCTCGTGCCGAGACACCACGTGATGATCGGGTGTGATAAGCTCTACGTTCACATACAACGGGTGTAAGACAGTTTTGCACGTGCAGAATACTCGGGTTAAACTTGATGAGCCTAGCATGTACAGACATGGCCTCGGAACATTGGAGACCGAAAGGTCGAACGTAAATCATATAGAAGATATGATCAACATAAGATGTTCGCCATTGAAACTACTCCATCTCATGTGATGATCGGACATGGTTTAGTTGATTTGGATCACGTGATCATTTAGATGACTTGAGGGATGTCTATCTAAGTGGGAGTTCTTTAGTAATATGATTAATTGAACTTTAATTTATCATGTACTTAGTCCTGATAGTATTTGCAAATTATGTTGTAGATCAATATCTCGTGTTGTAGCTCCCCTATGTTTTTATATGTTCCTAGAGAAAACTAAGTTGAAAGATGTTAGTAGCAATGGTGCGGACTAGGTCCGTGATCTGAGGATTATCCCCATTGCTGCACAGAAGTATTATGTCCTTAGGTGACAGACCTATTGGAGGAGCAGATGCAAACATTATGAACGTTTGACAAAGCTCAATATGATGTCTACTTAATAGTTTAGTGCACCTTGCTTTATGGCTTAGAACCGGGGCTTCAAAAACATTTTGAACGCCATGGTGCATATGAGATGTTCCAAGAGCTTAAATTGCTATTTTAGAACCATGCCCATGTCGAGAGGTATGGGACCTCTGAAAATTACTTTGCCTACAAGATGGAGGAGAATAGCTCAGCTAATGAGCATGTGCTCAGAAATTCTGGGTACTACAATCACTTGAATCAAGTGGGAGTTAATCTTCCAGATAAGATAGTGATTGACAAAGTTCTCTAGTCACTATCGCCAAGCTACTAGAACTTCATGATGAACTCTAATATGCAAGGGATGACGAAAATGATTCCCGAGATCTTCGTGATGCTGAAATCAGCGAATGTAGAAATCAAGAAAGAGCATCAAGTGTTGATGGTTAAACAAGACCACTAGTTTCAAGAAAAAGGGCAAGGGAAAGAAAGGGAACTTCAAGAAGAACGGCAAGCAAGTTGCCACTCCCGAGAAGAAGCCCAAAGCTAGACCCAAGCCTAAAACTGAGTGCTTCAACTAGAAAGGAAATGGTCACTGGAAGCAGAACTACCCCAAATATTTGGTGGATAAGAAGGATGCCGAAGTGAAGAAAGGTATATTTGATATACATGTTATTGGTGTGTACCTCACTAGTGATCGTAGTAGCCCCTGGGTATTTGATACCTGTTCGGTTGCTAAGATTAGTAACTCAAAACATGAGTTGCAGAATAAACGGAGACTAGTTCAGCGTGAGGTGGCGATGTGTGATGGAAGTAGTTCCAACATTTATATGATCATCATCGCACACTCCCTGTACTTTCGGGATTAGTGTTAAACCTAAATAAATGTTATTTGGTGTTTGCGTTGAGCATGAACAAGATTCGATCGTGTTTATTGCAATACGATTATTCATTTTAAGTCAGAGAATAATTGTTATTCTGTTTACATGAATAAAACCTTCTATGGTCATACACCCAAGGTGAATGGTTTATTGAATCTCGATCGTAGTAATACACATATTCATAATATTGAAGCCAAAAGATGCGGAGTTGATAATGATAGTGCAACATACTTGTGGCACTGCCGTTTAGGTCATATTGGTGTAAAGCGCATGAAGAAACTCCATGCTGATGGACTTTTGGAATCACTTGATTATGAATTATTTGATGCTTGCGAACCATGCCTCATGGGCAAGATAACTAAAACTCCGTTCTCCCGAACAATGGAGCGAGCCAATGACCTATTAGTAATAATACATACAGATGTATGCGATCCGATGAGTGTTGAGGCTCGCGGCGGGTATAGTTATTTTCTGACCTTCACAGATGATTTGAGCAGATATGGGTATATCTACTCGATGAAACACAACTCTGAAATATTTGAAAGGTTCAAAGAATATCAAAGTGAAGTAGAGAATCATCGTAACAAGAAAATAAAGTTTTTACGATCTGACCGCGGAGGCGAATATTTGAGTTACGAGTTTGGTCTTCATTGAAAACTGAAGGAAATATGCCCTAGAGGCAATAATAAAGTTGTTATTGATATTTCCTTATATCATGATAGTGTTTATTATTCATGCTAGAATTGTATTAACCAGAAACTTAGTACATGTGTGAATACATAGACAAAACAAAGTGTCCCTAGCATGCCTCTACTTGACTAGCTCGTTGATCAAAGATGGTTATGTTTCCTAACCATAGACATGTGTTGTCATTTGATGAATGGGATCACATCATTAGAGAATGATGTGATGGACAAGACCCATCTGTTAGCTTAGCATAATGATCGCTTAGTTTTATTGCTATTGCTTTCTTCATGACTTATACATGTTCCTCTAACTATGAGATTATGCAACTCCCAAATACCAGAGGAACACCTTGTGCGCTATCAAATGTCACAACATAACTGGGTGATTATAAAGATGCTCTACAGGTGTTTCCGAAGGTGTTTGTGGGGTTTGGAATAGATCGGGAATATGATTTGTCACTTCGAGTGTCGGAGAGGTATCTCTGGGCCCTCTCGGTAATACACATCATAATAAGCCTTCCAAGCAAATGACTAATGAGTTAGTCACGAGATTATGTATTACAGAACGAGTAAAGAGACTTGCCGGTAACGAGATTGAACTAGGTATGATGATACCGACGATCGAATCTCGGGAAAGTAACAAACCGCTGACAAGGGGAACAATGTATGTTGTTATGCGGTTTGACCGATAAAGATCCTCGAAGAATATGTAGGATCCAATATGAGCATCTAGGTTCCGCTATTGTTTATTGACCGGAGATGTGCCTCGGTCATGTCTACATAGTTCTCGAACCTGTAGGCTCCGCACGCTTAACGTTCGATGACGATTAGTATTATGGGTTATGTTATTTTGATGACTGAAGTTTGTTCGGAGTCCCGGATGAGATCACAAACATGACGAGGAGTCTCTAAATGGTCGAGAGGTATAGATTCATATATTGGAAGGCTATATTCGGACATCAGAAAGGTTCCGAGTTATTTGGGTATTATTCGGAGTATCGGGGAGTTACGGGAATTCACCAGGGGAAGTATTGGGCTTTAGTGGAAAGTAGAGAAGGGCCACAAGGGGAGGCAGCGCCCCCCATGGGCTGGTCCGAATTTTACTAGGAGGGGCATCAC
>LR738715.1:314434986-314485192 GCA_902687465.1 Secale cereale | reverse complement strand
GGGCCCCCCCCCCCCCCCCCCCTCTTTCCTTCTCCCTCTCCTCCTCCTTCCCTCTCTCCATCTCTTGGAAAGGAAGGGGACTCCAACTAGGATTGGGAATCCTAGTTGGACCCCCCCTAGGGCACGCCCAACCTGGACGCCGGCCTCCTCCTCTCCCTCCTTTATATACGTGGCCAGGGGCACCCCAAAGCACAATAGACAATCTCTTAGCCATGTGCGGTGCCCCCTCCATAGTTACACACCTCGGTCATATCGTTGCAGTGCTTAGGCGAAGCCCTGCGTCGGTAACTTCATCATCACCGTCACCACACCATCGTGCCGACGAAACTCTCCCTCGTCCTCAACTGGATCAAGAGCTCGAGGGACGTCATCATGCTGAACGTGTGCCGAACATGGAGGTGCCGTACATTAGGTACTTGGATCGGTTGGATCATGAAGACGTCAGACTACATCAACCGCGTTACTAAACGCTTCTGCTTTCGGTCTACGTGGGTACGTGGACACACTCTCCCTGCTCGTTGCTATGCTTCTCCTAGATAGATCTAGCGTGATCATAGGAAATTATTGAAATACTACGTTCCCCAACAGTGGCATCATGAGCCAGGTCTATGTGTAGATGATATGCACGAGGAGAACACAATGAGTTGTGGGCGATAATAGTCATACTGCTTACCAGCATGTCATACTTTGATTCGGCGGTATTGTTGGATGAAGCGGCCTGATCGACATTACATAACCGCAATCATGAGACTGGTTCTACCGACGTGCTTTGCACATAGGTGGCTGGCGGGTGTCAGTTTCTCCAACTTTAGTTGAATCGATTGTAACTACGCCCGGTCCTTGTTGAAGGTTAAAACATCACACTTGACAAAAAAATCATTGTGGTTTTCATGCATAGGTAAAAACGGTTCTTGCTAAGCCCGTAGCAGCCACGTAAAACTTGCAACAACAAGGTAGAGGATGTCTAGCTTGTTTTTGCAGGGCATGTTGTGATGTGATATCGTCAAGACATGATGAGTTATATGTTATTGTATGAGATGATCATGTTTTGTAAATTATCGGCAACCGGGAGGAGACTTATGGTTGTCTCTTTATTGTATGAATTGCTAAATCCATGTAATTTCTTTACTTTATCACTATGATTTAGCGATAGTAGTAGTAGCAATAGTTGGCGAGACGACCACGATGCTACGATGAAGATCATGGTGTCAAGCCGGTGACGATGGAGATCATGACGATGCTTTGGAGATGGAGATCAAAAGCACAAGATGATGATGGCCATAACATGTCACATATTTTGATTGCATGTGATGTTTATCTTATTATGCTTCTTATTTTTCTTAGTACGGCGGTAGCATTATAAGATGATCACTTACAAAATTTCAAGGTACAAGTGTTCTCCTTGAGTATGCACCGTTGCGACAGTTCGTCGTGCCGAGACACCACGTGATGATCGGGTGTGATAAGCTCTATGTTCAAATACAACGGGTGTAAGACAATTTTGCACATGCAGAATACTCGGGTTAAACTTGACGAGCCTAGCATGTACAGACATGGCCTCGGAACACTGGAGACCAAAAGGTCAAGCGTGAATCACATAGTAGATATGATCAACATAAGATGTTCACCATTGAAAACTACTCCATCTCACGTGATGATTGGACATGGTTTAGTTGATTTGGATCACGTGATCATTTAGATGACTAGAGGGATGTCTATCTAAGTGGGAGTTCTTAAGTAATATGATTAATTGAACTTTAATTTATCATGAACTTACTCATGATAGTATTTGCATATCTATGTTGTAGATCAATAGCTCGCGAATAGCTTCCCCATTTTATTTATGATATGTTCCTAGAGAAAACTAAGTTTAAATATGTTAGTAGCAATGATGCGGACTAGGTCCGTGATCTGAGGATTATCCTCATTGCTGCACAGAAGTATTATGTCCTTGATGCACCGCTAGGTGACATAACTATTGTAGGAGCAGATGCAGACGTTATGAACATTTTGACAAGCTCGGTATGATGACTACTTGATAGTTAAGTGAACCATGCTTTACGGCTTAGAACCGGGACTTCAAAAATATTTTGAACGCCAAAGAGCATACAAGATGTTCCAAGAGTTGATTAGTATTTCATACTCATGCCCATGTAGAGAGGTATGAGACCTCTGATAGTACTTTGCCAACATGATGGAGGAGAATAGCTCAACCAGTGAGCATGTGCTCATATTGTCTGGGTACTACAATTGCTTGAATCAAGTGGGAGTTATTCTTCCAGATAAGATAGTAAATGACCAAGTTCTCTAGTCACTATCATCAAGTTACTAGAACTTCGTGATAAACTATAATATGCAAGGGATGACGAAAGTAATTCCCGAGCTCTTCACGATTCTGAAATCGACGAAGGTAGAAATCAAGAAAGAGCATCAAGTGTTGATGGTTAACAAGACCACTAGTTTCAAGAAAAGGGCAAAGGGATAGAAGGGGAACTTAAAGAAGAATGACAAGCAAGTAGCCACTCCCGTGAAGAAACCCAAAGCTAAACTCAAGCCTGAAACTAAGTGCTTCTACTTCAAAGGAAATGGTCACTGGAAGTGGAACTTTCCTAGATACTTGGCGGATAAGAAGGATGGAAAAGTGAACAATAGTATATTTGATATACATGTTATTGATGTGTACTTTACTAGTGTTTGTAGCAACCCCTCGGTATTTGATACCTAGTTCAGTTGCTAAGAGTAGTAACTTGAAACAGGAGTTGCAAAATAAACATACTAGTTAAGGGCGAGGTGATGATGTGTGTTGAAAATGATTCCAAGGTTGATAAGATCACCATCGCACACTCCCTTAACCTTCGAGATTAGTGTTGAACCTAAAATAAAAGTTATTTGGTGTTTGCGTTGAGCATGAATATGATTGGATCATGTTTATTGCAATACGGTTATTCATTTAAGTCAAAGAATAATTGTTTTTCTCTTTACAACAATAAAACCTTCTATGGTCATACACTCAATATAAATGGTTTATTGAATCTCGATCGTAGTGATACACATATTCATAATATTGAAGCCAAAAGATGCAAACTTAATAATGATAGTGCAACTTATTTGTGGCACAACCGTTTAGGTCATATTGGTGTAAAGCGCATGAAGAAACTCCAGTCTGATGGGCTTTTGGAATCACTTGATTATGAATCACTTGATGCTTGCGAACCATGCCTCATGAGGAAGATGACTAAAACTCCGTTCTCCGGAACAATGGAGCGAGCAACTGACTTGTTGGAAATCATACACACTGATGTATGCGGTCCAATGAGTCTTGATGCTCGCGGCGGGTATCGTTATTTTCTGACCTTCACAGAAGATTTGAGCAGATATGGGTATATCTACTTGATGAAGCACAAGTCTGAAACATTTGAATAGTTCAAAGAATTTTAGAGTGAAGTAGAGAATCATCGTAACAAGAAAATAAAGTTTCTATAATCTGATCGCGGAGGCGAATATTTGAGTTACGAATTTGGTCTTCATTTGAAACAATGTGGAATAGTTTCGCAACTCACGCCACCTGGTACACCAAAGCGTAATGGTGTGTCAGAACGTTGTAACCATACTTTATTGGATATGGTGCGATCTATGATGTCTCCTACCGATTTACCACTATCATTTTGGGGTTATGCTTTAGCGACAGCTGCATTCACGTTAAATAGGGCACCATCTAAATCCGTTGAGATGACGCCTTATGAACTGTGGTTTGGCAAGAAACCGAGGTTGTCGTTTCTTAAAGTTTGGGGCCGCGATGCTTATGTGAAAAAGCTTCAACCTGATAAGCTCGAACCCAAGTCGGAGAAATGTGTCTTCATAGGATACCCAAAGGAAATTGTTGGGAACACCTTCTATCACAGATTCGAAGGCAAGATATTCATTGCTAAGAATGGATCCTTTCTAGAGAAGGAGTTTCTCTTGAAAAAAGTGAGTGGGAGGAAAGTAGAACTTGATGAGGTAATTGTACCTTCTCCTGAATTGGAAAGTAGTTCATCACAGAAATTAGTTCCGGTGATTCCTACACCAACTAGTGAGGAAGCTAATGATGATGATCATGAAACTTCAGGTCAAGTTACTATTGAACCTTGTAGGTTAACCAAAGTACGTTCCGCACCAGAGTGGTACGGTAATCTTGTTCTTGAAGTCATGTTACTAGACCATGACGAACCTACGAACTATGAGGAGGCTATGATGAGCCGAGATTCTGCAAAATGGCTTGAGGCCATGAAATCTGAGATGGGATCCATGTATGAGAACAAAGTGTGGACTTTGGTTGACTTGCCAGATGATCGGCAAGCCATTGAAAATTAATGGATCTTTAAGAGGAAGACTGACGCTGATGGAAATGTTACTGTCTACAAAGCTTGGCTTGTTGCAAAAGGTTTTCGACAAGTTCAAGGAGTTGACTACGGTGAGACTTTCTCACCCGTAGCGATGCTTAAGTCTGTCTGAATCATGTTAGTAATTGCCGCATTTTATGATTATGAAATCTAGCAAATGGATGTCAAAATTGCATTCCTTAATGGATATCTCAAAGAAGAGATGTATATGATGCAACCAGAAGGTGTTGTCGATCCTAAAGGTGCTAACAAAGTGTGCAAACTCCAGCGATCCATCTATGGACTCGTGCAAGCATCTCGGAGTTGGAATATACGCTTTGATGAGGTGATCAAAGCATATGGTTTTACACAGACTTTTAGAGAAGCATGTATTTACAAGAAAGTGAGTGGGAGCTCTGTAGCATTTCTGATATTATATGTGGATGACATATTATTGATTGGAAATGATGCAGAATTTCTAGATAGCATAAAAGGATACTTGAATAAGAATTTTTTGGAAGACCTCGGTGAAGCTGTTTACATATTGGGCACCAAGATCTATAGAGATAGATCATGACGCTTGAGAAGACTTTCGATTAGTACATACCTGGATAAGATTTTGAAGTAGTTCAAAATGGATCAGTCAAAAAGGAGTTCTTGCCTACTTTGTAAGGTGTGAAGTTGAGTAAGACTCAAAGCCCGACCACGACAGAAACATATAAAGAGAACGAAAGTCATTCCTTATGCCTCAGCCATAGGTTCTATAAAGTATGTCATGTTTTGTACCAAACCTGTTGTATATCTTGCCATGAGTTTTGCAAAGAGGTACAATAGTGATCCAGGAGTAGATCACTGGACAACGGTCAAAATTATCCTTAGTAACTGGAGGACTAAGGAAATCTTTCTCGATTATGGAGGTGATAAAGAGTTCATCGTAAAGAGTTACGCCAATGCAAGCTTTGACACTAATCCAGATGAATCTAGTTATCAATTTGGATGTGTATTGAAAGTGGGAGCAATTAGCTATAGTAGCTCCATGCAGATCATTGTAGACATAGAAATTTGTGGAAATACATACATATCTGAATGTAACAGACCCGCTGACTAAACTTATCTCACGAAGCAAAACATGATCACACCTTAGTACTCTTTGGGTGTTAATCACATGGCGATGTGAACTAAATTATTGACTCTAGTAAACCCTTTGGGTGTTGGTCACATGGCGATGTGAACTATGGGTGTTATTCACATAACGATGTGAACTATTGGTATTAAATCACATGGAGGTGTGAACTAGATTATTAACTCTAGTGCAAGTGGGAGACTGAAGGAAATATGCCCTAGAGGCAATAATAAAGTTGTTATTTATATTTCCTTATATCATGATAAATGTTTATAATTCATGCTAGAATTGTATTAACAAGAAACTTAGTACATGTGTGAATACATAGACAAAACAAAGTTTACCTAGTATGCCTCTACTTGACTAGCTCATTGATCAAAGATGGTTATGTTCCCTAACCATAGACATGTGTTGTCATTTGATGAACGGGATCACATCATTAGAGAATGATGTGATGGACAAGACCCATCCGTTAGCTTAGCAAAATATTCGTTTAGTTTTATTGCTATTGCTTTCTTCATGACTTATACATGTTCCTCTGACTATGAGATTATGCAACTTCCTAATACCATAGGAACACCTTGTGTGCTATCAAACGTTACAATATATCTGGGTGATTATAAAGATGCTCTACAGCTGTTTCCGAAGGTGTTTGTGGTGTTGAAATAGATCGAGAATAGGATTTGTCACTCTGAGTGTCGGGGAGGTATCTCTAGGCCCTCTCGGTAATACACATCATAATAAGCCTTGCAAGCGAATGACTAATGAGTTAGTCACGAGATGATGTATTAAGGAATGAGTAAAGAGACTTGACGGTAACGAGATTGAACTAGGTATGATGATACCGACGATCGCATCTCGGGCAAGTAACATACCATTGACAAAGGGAACAACGTATATTGTTATGCAGTTTGACCGATAAAGATCTTCGAAGAATATGTAGGAGCCAGTATGAGTATCCAGGTTCCGCTATTGGTTATTGACCGGAGATGTGTCTCGGTCATTTCTACATAGTTCTCGAACCCGTAGGGTCCGCACGCTTAACGTTCGACGATGATTAGTATTATGGGTTATGTCATTTTGATGACCAAAGTTCGGTCGGAGTCCCGGATGAGATCACGGACATGAAGAGGATTCTCAAATGGTCGAGAGGTAAAGATTCATATATAGGAAGGCTATATTCTGACATCAAAAAGGTTCTGAGTGATTCGCGTATTTTTCGGAGTACCGGGGAGTTACGGGAATTCACCGGGGGAAGTATTGGGTCTTACTAGGCTTTAGTGGAAAGGAGAGAAGGGCCACAAGAGGAGACAACGCCCCCCCCCCATGGGCTGGTCCGAATTGGACTAGGAGGGGGCGGTGCCCCCCTCTTTCCTTCGCCCTCTCCTCCTCCTTCCCTCTCTCCATCTCTTGGAAAGGAAGGGGACTCCAACTAGGATTGGGAATCCTAGTTGGACTCCCCCTAGGGCGCGCCCAACCTGGCCGCCGGCCTCCTCCTCTCCCTCCTTTATATACGTGGCCAGGGGGCACCCCAAAGCACAACAGACAATCTCTTAGCTGTGTGTGGTGCCCCCCTCCATAGTTACACACCTCGGTCATATCATTGTAGTGCTTAGGCGAAGCCCTGCGTCGGTAACTTCATCATCACTGTCACCACATCGTCGTGCTGACGAAACTCTCCTCGTCCTCAACTAGATCAAGAGCTTGAGGGACGTCATCGTGCTGAACGTGTGCTGGACACGGAGATGTCGTACATTCGGTACTTGGATCGGTTGGTCGTGAAGACATTCGACTACATCAACCGCGTTATTAAACGCTTCCGCTTTCTATCTACGAGGGTACGTGGACACACTCTGCCTGCTCGTTGCTATGCCTCTCCTAGATAGATCTTGCATGATCGTAGGAAATTTTTGAAATACTACATTCCCAACAAAAAAAATGTCAATAGTTTCGCAAATCACGCCACCTAGAACACCAAGGCGTAATGGTGTGTCCGAACATCATAACCGTACTTTATTAGATATGGTGCGCTATATGATGTCTCTTACCGATTTACCACTAACGTTTTGGGGCATTGCTTTAGAGGCAGCTGCATTCACATTAAATACGGCACCATCAAAATCCGTTGAGACGACACCTTATGAACTGTGGTTTGGTAAGAAACCCAAGTTGAAATTTCTTAAAGTTTGGGATTGCGATGCTTATGTGAAGAAGCTTCAACCTGATAAGCTCAAACCGAAATCGGAGAAATGTGTCTTCATAGGATACCCAAAAGAAACTGTTGGGTACACCTTCTATCACAGATCCGTAGGCAAGATATTTGTTGCTAAGAATGGATCCTTCCTAGAGAAGGAGTTTCTCTCTAAAGAAGTGAGTGGGCGGAAAGTAGAACTTGATGAGGTAGTTGTACCTTCTCCCGAATCGGGAAGTAGTTCACCACAGAAATCAGTTCGAGTGATTCCTACACCAATCATTGAGGAAGCTAATGATGATGATCATGAAACTATAGATCAAGTTACTACTGAACCATGTAGGTCAACCAGAGTGCGTTCCGCACCAGAGTGGTATGGTAATCCTATTCTGCAAGTCATGCTACTAGACCATGACCAACCTACGAACTATGAGGAAGCGATGATGAGCCCAGATTCAGTGAAATGCTTGAGGCCATGAAATCTGAAATGGGATCCATGTATGAGAATAAAGTGTGGACTTTGGCTGACTTGCCCGATGATCGGCAAGCCATTGAGAATAAATGGATCTTCAAGAGGAAGACAAATGCTGATGGTAATGTCACTGTCTACAATGATCGACTTGTCGCAAAAGGTTTTTGACAAGTTCAAGAAGTTGACTACGATGAGACTTTCTCACCCGTAGCGATGCTTAAGCCTATTCGAATCATGTTAGCAATTGTCGCATTTTATGAAATCTGGCAAATGGATGTCAAAACTACATTCCTAAATGGATTTCTGAAAGAAGAGTTGTATATGATGCAACCAAAAGGTTTTGTCAATCCTAAAGGTGCTAACAAAAGTGTGCAAGCTCCAACGATCCATCTATGGACTGGTGCAAGCATCTCGGAGTTGGAATATGCGCTTTGATGGGTTTTTTCAAAGCATATGGTTTTATACAAACTTACGGTGAAGCTTGTATTTACAAGAAAGTGTGTGGGAGCTCTGTAGCATTTCTTATATTATATGTGGATGACATATCACTGATTGGAAATCATATAGAATTTCTGGGTAGCATAAAAGGATACTTGAATAAGAATTTTTCAATGAAAGACCTCGGTGAAGCTGCTTACATATTTGGCATCAAGATCTATAGAGATAGATCAAGACGCTTGATAAGATTTTTCAATAAGTACATACCTGTCGGGGGAAACGACACCTATGGGATCCCGGGGACCCCTACTACGGTTTGTGGGGCGTAGAGCTGTGCAAAGAGCGGGTCTAGACGATCAACACGTGGGCATTTTTACCCAGGTTCGGGCCGCAAGATGATGCGTAAAACCCTAGTCATGCTTGTCCGTGTATATTTGGTGTTCTTGAGCTCTTGAACTAGCTACTATCATGCATGTCCAAAAAGTCTGAATCCTCTCTCATTATGCCTAGGGCCTCCTTTTATATGACAAAGGGGTTGCCACAGCGACACATAGGAGGTGTAAAGTAACTACAGTGTACAAGGTTATCTCCTGATATCTTAGGACAAACGCATTTAATGCTCCGCCTATGTGTCCTCTAGCTTTATCAGGGATGGCAGGGAAGCTTGTCCTGCCCGCTGCCGCCTCACCTCGCTCCGACACGCGTCCAGGCTGATGAGGCATGCGGCTCCATGCTGGCTACTAGCTGATGTGGTGGCAGGGTCTTCACGAAGATCTGCATGCCACCACGCAGGTGCTTGTAGTTGGCATAGGAGATGCATGTTGCCACGCAGGTGCTTGTCCAGTCGGCAAATCGGTCGTCGTGTAGGAGTGGCTGCGGGGCGGCGAAACCTTGGCGGGCGCGGGCCTGGCTGTGGCCCCACAGATGCTCCCGGCAAGGGGTCTTGCCGGGTTCTTGTGGATGTCCCCGGCAAGGATCTTGTCGGGGGTCTTCGGTCGTCCCCAACAAGGCTCTTGCCGGGGGTCTTCGTCTTCCGGTCCCTTGTCTAGGTCTGCAGGGCCCTTGGTCCCACAGAGATCTGCATGCCACTGCGCAGGCGCCCCATGAATCTTGGTCTTGACGTTGCCGATGGTGTCAGAGCTCTCAGACCCAAGGGTGGTAACCTTGCTGGTGTTTGGGCAAGTTGCCCCCGGCAAGACTCTTGTCGGGGTCACGTAGGTCGCCCCGGCAAGACTCTTGCCGGGGTCACGTAGGTCGCCCCAGCAAGGGTGTTGCCTGGGGAGGATTCCACCTTGCCCCTCTGTCCTTCATATCTCTGGCTTGAGTGTTGTCTTGGCTGTCTCGTGCCCCTCCTTCTTCTGCTCCGCCAAGCGTGGTCGTAGGCGTGGCTACAACTGCTCGTGCACAAGTAAAGGGGTGCAGAAGGACCCCTACTTTTGTACTTCAATAGGAGCCCCGGGGCCTGAGCCACACATAAGCGCGGAGCGTTGTTGGGCCAGGCTCAGAACGGTTCGCGAGCACGCATGGCAGGGTTTTAACTGCGGTGGTTCCTTAGCCGGTTGCACTTCCCCACGACTCGCATTGGGCGCATGACAGGTGGTCGTGTGCAGAGCGGTAGCAGCGTGCTTGCGTAACGTCACTGTGAATAGTAAAGAGGCGGCCCGCGCCTTCCCCATAAAAGAGGAAACCACAGGGGGCGCTGCTCATTTACCCTCCGCGTCTTTTCCAATCTCGGAACCGTCGTTCCCCTCTTTTTCTCCAAGCGCAAAACGGAGTTCTTGCCCCTGCTTGCCGCCGCCGCGCCTTCATTGCCCATGATCCCCTGCCCTTTCTCGGCCGTCTTGGCGCCCAAGATAGGCAAGGGCAAGGGGACGGCGAAGGAAGCCGGGGGGAAAGAGTCGCCGGAGAGCGCGTTGGTGGAGCTACGAATGCAGTTCCCACTCTTCGAGCCGACGGTCGATGCGCTCAACTTCGGGGACAAGTTGAGGTGCATGTGGGGGAGGAAGACGACGAGGCATCCCACCATGCGAGTCGTCCCTGCCTCCTGGTTTGCCAATGGCGGTCCAAATCGGTACCCTTTCTTCGTCGATTACTTCTCCTGCGGGCTCTACCCCCCTTTCTCGGGTTTCTTCAATGACGTCATGTACACCTACGGCTTCCGCCTTCTGTACCTCACGCCAAATTCCGTGGCATACATGGCCAACCTCGCCCATCTCTATGAGGGCTTTGTCGGAGTGCTCCCCAGCACGGCGCTCTTCCGCCACTACTTCGCTCCTCGCATCTAGCCGGGGGGCGCCATCTCGGGCTGCATTGCTTGGATTTCAAGGCAGAAGATCAAAGGTGCGTACCCAAAGGGCGCCATGAAGGAGAGGTGGGAGGAGTGGCGAAGCCGGTGGTGCTGGATCAAGGAGACGGATCCGTCGGAGTTTTGCCGGATCCGTTCGAAGCCGCCGGTCCGTAGCAAGGACTGGAGCGATCTTGATGCCAACGACCAGAACCTCACGATCGCCACCACCAGGACCCATCGCCTTGCTGTGGTCGGGCTCACCCTTGAAATTATTGGGGCCGATTTTATCCACCGCCGGATTGCCCCACTGCCCAACAAGGGGAGGCCGACTTGGGATTTCAGGAACGCGGTCGATATCATGAGGCTCCACCCTGGTTTAAACCACAACTTCACGGTGTTGCAGCACACCCATCTTTGCCAGAGGCTCTTCCAGCTTAGGGTCGACGAGGTCGGCCGGGTCGAGAGGACTGGCAAGGCCGAGAAGGTCGACAAGGCTGAGAAGGCCGGCAAGGACGAGAAGGCCGGCAAGGCTGAGAAAGTCGGCAATGCCACCGGGGCCGCCAAGCCCGACAACCTATTGGGGTTGCCAGTGGGGGTGGTCCTGCTGAGCAACAACTCTCGCCAGAGCGCCATCACCGCCATGATGCCGGTCTTTGACGTGCATGGCCTCGATCCGACCTGGGTTGAGCCAAAGGCGGAAGTGGTACAGGCATTCTTCGACAACTTGTCGGAGAGGTACGTCCGCAACGAGCCGCAGCTTATCCACGACACCATCGTAGAGGAGCTCGCTTACACCACCGCCAGGGCGGAGGAGGCAGCTCTCGCCGAGGAGGTCGGCAGCTTCGGCACCGTGCAGGACGAGGACGACGTGGCCGTGGAGGAGAAAGAGTTCGCCGAGTGGGCGGGGGCCGCCGTGGAGGCCAGTAGCGCCGGCGTGGAGCTTCCTCTCTTGAAGAAGCGGTCGAGGAGTTGGCCGAGGAGGAGACCGATGCGGATGACCCCTCCGGTCCCGGGGAAGAGGCGCGTCTTGCAGCGGGCAGGATCCGGCGAGCCAGTCCGGCCCGTCAAGTCCACGCAGCGGCAGCTGGCCCAAGCGCCACGCGTATGCCAGACGAGGGCTGTGAGAAGGCCGCGGTCGCCGCTTCATCTTTGTCCAGGCATCCCCGAACGCCATCCCCTTCTCCTCCACTTGTCGACGCCGCCCCTGAGGCTGATTTCAATCTCGGGTCCTTTAGCCTGAAGAGGAAGAGTAGGCCAGAGGAGGAGCAGGACGGCGACTAAGCATTTTGTCCTCCACCATCTCTTAACCCTCTGTCCGCACTATCCTTCCTTAACTTGGTTTAATTTTTGCAGCGACATGGAGACGTTGGCCCAGAGGGCGGCGAAGAGGGCCAAAGCCTCAACGGGTGATGAGCCCCCGGCGAGCGCTCTACGCACGTTGGCATTGGTGGTGATCAGCCCGGAGAACGGCCCTTAGTGCAACCCCCACTCCAGCCCCCAGCGTGAGTCCATTCTCCACTCCCCGCTGGCAGGCGTTGGGGCGTGTTCTCTTGATGTTGACCTTGCCGAGTTTGCAGGAGGAGAGCGGCAACCAGAGGAGCCGCTAAGGGCCTCCCCCAACACGCCGTCCCCGGCAACTACGCCACCCAGAGGGGCATCGCCGGCAAGGGCATCCATTGCCGAGCCCATGCGCACGAAGGAAGAGGGGGCGAGCACAGGCACCGGTGGCTCTTCCCCTGCAACGGATCTTGGCGGGGAAGGAACCACCTCTCCTTGACCCGGCGTGGGTAAGTCACTTGCTTCCCGTCCTCTGTCATCTCCACCATGTGATGCTCTTTCTTTTCTCTGTTCTGAACCCTTTGTCTCGGCCTCGCCTCATCTTCTCTACTGGTTTCTAGGCTCTCCCTTGGCCGACCGAGTGGACGTCGATGCCCTCATCGAGGAGGTGGCCAAGGACGCTGAAGCTGAGGCCATCGAGATCGCGGTTGGGGACACCACCGCGTCCGCCACCGAGGAGGCCGTGGAGGGGCTTGCCGGGGAGGCCGGCAAGGCTGCTGCCAAGGAGGCTGCCAAGGGTCCTGCCGGGGACCCCGGCAAAGTCGCTACCGAGGAGGCCGCCAAGGGGCCCTCAGGGGAGGAGGTGGCCAACGACCAACCCTCCTCCTCCGCAGCTCCCGCCCCAAGCAAATATTTGAATGTGGGCGACGATCTGTTCATCCTCCTCCCAGGGACGGTAAGCATCAGAGCGCCGGCTGAGGGGGAGATCTTTGACGATGAGGTCCTCGCCACCGCTGGGCTTCAGGTTGTCAACGAACCGAGCACCAGTGGCGGCGGTTCTCAAGAGGAGCAGCTCCTTCGGGCCATGAGGGACAATTTTCAAAAGCTTCAGGCGCTCTACCGTGCTCGCCGGGACAAGGTGAACTCCAGGATGCCGGCCATGGACAAAGTGGAAGCGGATTTCGAGGATTGCATCGCTCAGACGCAAGTCTGGTTCAACGAGGCCCGGGATGAACTGAGCGCCATCCAGGACCAGCTGGACCAGCGCAAGAGAGAGCTCGCCCTGCAACTGGCTGACGTTGAGAAGACCCAGGAGCTGGCGAAGCAGCAGGCCACCAAGGACGAGGCTGCCCGGGCATAGCAGAAGGCTCTTTTTGACACCCAAGAGGAGAACCTCGAGGCTTGTGAATGGGCGCTTGCTGCCGCGCTGCGCGACAATGACGAGGAGATCGAGAAGCTCGTCGCGTAGCGGACTCAGGCGCTGGATCAGAAGCACAAAGATGCTCTTGATGCTCTGGCCCTGGCCCAGGCAGGCAAGGTGGAGGAGCTGGAGCAGGCGTGGGAGGGGCTGAAGGAGAAGCTCTTGAAGCTGGCGAGGAGAGGGACACGAGCAATCGCGCACTGGCGGATCTGCAGGTCGCCATCTCCGACAAGACGAAACTGCTCTCCAATGTCGACGTCTCCATCAACGATCTGAAGCTGAAGATGGACGCCTCGGAAGAGACACTTTCGGAGGTCAGGGCCTGCGAGGAGACCCTGACCAAGGCCCTTGAGAGCGAGAAGCAGCTGCGGCAGGATGAGGCCACCGCCCACGATGGCTATGTGGGCAGGGTACAACTCTGGACCGACGGCCTCGTTGACATCGCGAAGAGGCTCGGCAGGCAGCTATTCGTCATGGGTATGCCAGACTTCAAGTACTCTCTAGAGGCGAGCATAACCCCTAGGTCCAGGCTGACTTTGTTCTTCGGGCGCATCCTCGAGGACATGGAGGAGCTCCGCTCCAATCGATCAACTTATCTGGCCAGCGAGGCTCGGAAGCCCTGCTGGGGCGCCCTAACCAAGGTGCTCACCAAGGTGGCATTCCGGAACCCCGACGTCAACTTCACCAATGCGCTTGAGAGCTTGCCGGAGGATGCAGACCTCACGGCACTCGAGGAGCACATCCAGCCCATCATTAGTTGCGTCGACGGAGTCAAGAGGGTGGAAGGCTAGTGCCGAGACTAGCCCCCCTCCGCTTCTCATTGCTATTGCGAGTTCATGCCCAAGACAAATTTATCTTAAGTTAGAACCGCGGCAACCACTTGATGTAATATAACTTCGCAGTATTTTGAAACAGTGCATGTTATCTCCCTGTTTTATCTTTATTTGTATGTACGCCCCTTACGCTTAGTTGGATAGGCTTACCCACGCGTAAACCCGTTCCGCGGTGCTTTGAGTACGGATCCTTAGTAGCCTGCCAGGGGCGCTTGCTGACAGGCAAGCCGCCTTGTCGTTCTTGGCGCAGCCGCTCAAACTTTTGAGCGGACTCGAAACAGAACAAGGGAGTTGCCAATAGCAGAAAGTCTCCTGTACATGCAGGTTCTCCATACAAGGAGCGGGATCTTTTGAGGAAAATAACCCTATAGAAAGGAAATTGCTGAAATTTTGCGTGACTTAGCTTTTCCGTCGCCATGTAGATGGTGGTTCCGGCTGCAGACGACACCGCCCGCTTGGCCGACGGCACCAAAACAATGGGAATGATGCTGACCTCCCCCGCCGCCTTCTTCTTTGCGGCCATCCCGATGAAGGAGAAGATGCACTAACTCCTAGACTAGATTTTCACAACCTAGCGCACCCCTACCTGGCACGCCAAAGATGTCGGGGGAAACGACACCTATGGGATCCCGGGGACCCCTACTACGGTTTGCGGGGCATAGAGCTATGCAAAGAGCGGGTCTAGACGATCAACGCATGGGCATTTTTACCCAGGTTCAGGCCGCAAGATGATACGTAAAACCCTAGTCCTGCTTGTTTGTGTATATTTGGTGTTCTCGAGCTCTTGAACTGGCTACTATGCATGCCTGTCCAAAAAGTCCAAATCCTCTCTTAGTATGCCTCGGGCCTCCTTTTATATGACAAAGGGGTTGCCACACCGACACACAGGAGGTGTAAAGTAACTACAGTGTACAAGGTTATCTCCTGACACCTTAGGATGAACGCATTTAATGCGCCGCCTATGTGTCCTCTAGCTTTATCGGGGACGGCAGGGAAGCTTGTCCCGCCCGCTGCTGCCTTGCCTCACTCCGACACGCGTCCAGGCGGATGAGGCATGCAGCGCCACACTGGCTGCTGGCTGCTGTGGTGGCAGGGTCTTCACAAAGATCTGCATGCCACCGCGCAGGTGCTTGTAGTTGGCTTAGGAGGTACATTTTGCCACGCAGGTGCTTGTCCAGTCGGCGAGTCGATCGTCGGGTAGGAGTGGCCGCGAGGCGGAGAAACCTTGGCGGGCACGGGCCTGGCTGTGGCCCTGCAGACGATCCCGGCAAGGGGTCTTGCCGGGGTCTTGTGGCTGTCCCCGGCAAGGATATTGCCGGTGGTTTTCGGTCGTCCCCGGCAAGGCTCTTGCCGGGGGTCTTCGTCTTCTGGTCCCTTGTCTTGGTCTGCATGGCCCTTGGTCCCATAGAAATCTGCATGCCACTACGCAGGCGCCCCTTGAATCTTGGTCTTGACGTTGTCGATGGTGTCAGAGCTCTTAGACCCAGGGGTGATGGCCTTGCTGGTGTTTGGGCAAGTTGCCCCGGCAAGACTCTTGTCGGGGTCACGTAGGTCGCCCCGGCAAGCGCATTGCCGGGGAGGAGTCCACCTTGCCCCTCTATCTTTTATGTCTTTGGCTTCAATGTTGCCTTGGCAGTCTCGTGCCCCTCCTTCTTCTGCTCCGCCAAGCGTGGTCGTAGGCGTGGCTACAACTGCCCGTGCACAAGTAAAGGGGTGCAAAAGGACCACTAGTTTTGTACACCGACAGTACCTTGATAAGATTTTGAAGAAGTTCAAAAAGGATCAGTCAAAGAAGGATTTCTTGCCTGAGTTGTAAGGTATGAAGTTGAGTAAGACTCAAAACCTGACCACAACAGAATATAGAGTGAGAATGAAAGTCATTCCCTATGCCTCAGCCATAGATTCTATAAAGTATGCCATGCTATGTACCATACCTATTGTGTACCTTGCCATGAGCTTGGCAAGGGGGTACGATAGTGATCCAGGAATGGATCACTAGACAGCGGTCAAAATTATCCTTAGTAACTGGAGGACTAAGGAAATGTTTCTCGATTATGGAGGTGATAAAGAGTTCGTCGTAAAGAGTTACACCGACACTAACCCAGATGACTCAAAGTATCAATCTGGATGCTGATACGTCTCAAACGTATCTACTTTTCCAAACACTTTTGATATTGTTTTGGCCTCATTCTTGCATGATTTGGACTAAACTAACCCGGACTGACGCTGTTTTCAGCAGAGCTGCCTGTATGGTTTATTTGTGTGCAGGAAAACAGATTTTTAGGTATCTCAGAAAAATCCATGAAAAATCATAGAAAATCCACGCACCCGAAGGAACCAGGAGCCAGAAGTGGGTCCAGAGGGGGGCAGGGGGTGCCCAGGCGCCCTGTGGGCGCCCCCCCCTGGGTCGCGCCGGGGGGCCGCCTGGGTGGGTCCCACACCCCTTGGTGCCCTACTTTATCCCGTATTTTTACTCCCGACGCAGAAACCCCAGATCAGAAGTTCTTTCGCAGTTTTCCGTCGCGGAGCCGTCGCCACCCTCTGTTCTTCTTCGGGAGGGCTAATCTGGAGGCTGAATTGGCCTCTGGAGAGGGGAGATCGTCGCCATCGTCATCATCATCACCACTCCATCATCCCTCCATGACTTCTCCCTCCATGTGTGAGTAATTCCCCCGCTGTAGGCGAAGGGGATGGTAGGGATTGGATGAGTTAGATCATGTAATAGTTTATCAGATTGTTGGGGGCATGTTGCCTATCATCTACTATGGTGTTTATCATCTTTGCTTCAACTTGTTATTCTTAATGCTTGACACTTAGGGCCCGAGTGCCATGATTTCAGATCTGAACCATATGTGTTTGCATGAATATATTTGTGTTCGTGATCCTATCTATGAGTTGTTTGCACCTGTTACGGTTCGGAACCGGCGATCCCAAAAGTGACAGCTTGGGACACCAAAGGGGATGATCCGTAGTTTGAGGATTACATGTATCCATTGAGTTCATTGCTTTGTTCCGGTGCTCTTTGACAGGAGCACCTTAATATCCATAAGTTCCTTTTGGCCCCGTTCGTAGCGGGATGGTAGGACAAAAGATGTTGTCCAAGTTCTTATTGCAAGCACGTACAACTACCTACGGGATACATGCCTAATGTTTGATATTTACCTAGATGATCATTACATTTCCGTGTGCCGTGCCCCAAGTTAGAATCTATCTCATCCATGCAGCGCCCAACCATCCATCTCCCTAGCCTACAGTGTTTTAAATCCTGCTTGTCACTAGTTGCTACTTTTGCCGTTTACTACAGCTATTTACTTTTGCTGTTTACTTTTACTATTACTATCATCACTATCATATCACTGTTACCACTTATCTTTTGTTGCAAGTAAGTATATTTCAGGTGCGGTTGAATTGACAACTCAACTGTCAAAGCTTATAAATACTCTTTGGCTCCCCGTGTGTCGAATCAATAAATTGGGTTATTCTTACCCGTGAAGACTATCTCGATCCCTTACGGTTGAGGGTTATCAAGTACCGTTTTCTGGCGCCGTTGCCGGGGAGCATAGCAATATTTACAAGTCTACTTGCGGTATCCTACCTGCTGCACTTCATTCACTATGGGTAAGAAAGGAGACCCCAAGGTTCCGATCTTACTATCTACTACAAGAAGAGGTACTGCTCTAAGCACTAGTGCTACACTTGATTCACCTTCCATTATGAGTAAGTTTGCCTCACCACCACCACATGATGCTCCTACTGAATCTGTTACTATGTCTGATACTCTTGATGATGCTTCTACTACTTTTGATGATGATATTAGTTTGCATGGTTATGCTCTTGAGAAACAAAATGCTGCTGCTGCTAAAAAGTATGGAATTGAACTTCCTGTTACTCGCTACCCTATTGGTGAAACTTATGATTATCCTGATTTGAGTAAACTTAAAGAGAGGCTCCTTGATGATGATTACTATATATTAGATGAAGATTTATGCAGGGAACTGACAGATTTTTCCGGCTCTGACCCTGAAGCTATTAAGAAACTGTTTGAAAAACACTCTCTGAAGAACAAAACCGTTCCTAATCCTGAATTTGCTACATCCCCTATATGCATTGATGATCCTGATTATGATTTCTCTGTTGATCTTTCACTTATACCTATGGTTGAAGCTGACCCCTTTTATGGCAGAGAAAATGATGATGCTATTGCACACCTGACTAAACTCGGTGAGTTGGGTAGCCTGTTTACCACAGATGAGAAGATACGATACTTTTATGTGACCAAGCTTCTTCCTTTCTCCTTGAAGGAGGGTGCTAAAGCATGGTATGATTCACTCCCATGCGGTTCCATTAAGAGTCCTCAGGACTTAGCTCACTCTTTTGTTGATAAGTACTTTCCTGCTCACATGCAACATGCTGCTTTACAAAGAATTTATAACTTTAAACAGTTGCAGGATGAGTCCCTCCCTAAAGCTTGGGGGAGGTACTGCGGTCTGATTCGGGTTAGACCAGGACATGAAATCCCTAAGAATGAATTAATCGATATATTCTATGCTGGTCTAACTGATGAATCCAGGTCCTATTTGGACAGTTGTGCTGGTTGTGTTTTCAGGAAAAGAACACCGGACGATGCGGAAGATTTAATGGGCAGGATTGCCAAAAACCATGAAGATTGGTCCGTCCCTGAACCACCTCCACCAACAAAGAAGAGGGGCATGTTTGTTCTGAGCCCCGAGGATATGCGAGAAGCAAAGAAGTCTATTAAAGAGAAAGGTATTAAAGCTGAAGACGTGAAGAATCTACCCCCTATTGAGAAGCTATGTGAGCCTACTACTCACCCTCCTATGGTAGAGGTACACTCTCTTTTAGATTTCAACGCAAGTGACATCCCTCATGGTAAGCCTCCTGATCAATGTTTAGATGAGTTTGATAATTTTATTATGAAACAAAATCATTTTAATGAGAGGATAGAAAGTCAATTGCATGATAATTCCCTTGCTATCAAAAGACTGCTTGATGTTTTAGATAGAACAGTTAATGATGTTCAATGTCTTGTGAAGCATTTTCATATGGTTCAAACTCAGCTTGATCAAATTTCTAATGTGCAAAGAGATTTGCTTGCTAACAATGCCAAACAAGATAATTTGCAGGCTTTCGGGATTAAGACCCGAGGAGGAACTAGCACTCAAGATCCTCTTTATCCAGAGGGGCATCCGAAGAGAATCGAGCAGGATTCTCAAATGCAGGAAGAAGAAATTGTTGGCTCTCCAAAGAAAAAGAAGAAACATAAGGAGACTGACAATTCTAATGATCTTATTGCAGATGAAGAACCAGCTATTGATCCCAACAGTGTATCTATCTCCGATGCTGAGGCTGAAGACGGTGCTGAACCTGAAGATAATAATAATGAGAAGAATGATCTGCCTGAAGTTTGAGAAGAAGAAGCACCTGACAAACGTAAGAGGTACACTAAAGAAGACTTCATCGCAAGAAAACATGGGAAGGAAAGAGAACCATGGATACAGAAACCCATGCCCTTTCCAGGTAAGTCCATCAAATCTAAAGAAGAAGAGCATTATAATAAGTTTTGTGAGTGGATTAAACCTCTTTTTCTTCAAATTCCTTTGACTGATGCTATTAAGTTACTTCCTTATTCAAAATATATGAAAGATATTGTCACTAACAAAAGAAAAGTTCCTAACGATGCAATATCTACTATGCTTGCTAACTACTCTTTCAGTGGCAAGATTCCTGAGAAGCTCGGTGATCCAGGTATACCCACCATTCCTTGCTCCATAAAAAATAATTATGTCAAAACTGCTTTATGTGATCTTGGAGCAGGAGTGAGTGTTATGCCTCTCTCTCTTTACGAGAGGCTTTGTTTAGAGAAACTAATTCCTACAGATATCTCCCTTCAGATGGCTGACAAGTCAACCGCTGTTCCGATAGGTATTTGTGAGGATGTTCCCGTAGAAGTTGCTAATTGTTTAATTCTTACTGATTTTGTTGTGCTTGACATGCCCGAGGATGGGAGCATGTCCATTATTCTTGGCAGACCTTTCCTTAACACCGCAGGTGCTATTATTGATTGCAATAAAGGGAAGGTCACCTTCCATGTGAATGATAAAGAACACACGGTATATTTTCCGAAGAAGATCGACAGGAGGCATGGCCTCAACTCTATAGAAAATATCGAGACCGTGAAGATTGGAGAATGGGATTGTCCACTACATGTGCCTCACAAATACAAAACTATCATGGTAGGGACAATGTCCATCAAGGTAAAGGTTCAGTGATTACTTCGTGAGAGGTGAGACTTTTTGCTCTATATATCGCCTGTTTGTTGGTAAGACTTGATCAACCTTATTAACAAATATGTTTTATATGGATAAAAAGTTGAGCTTGTTATGTTTTCACTTGTTTTTAGTTTTGTCCTACTTGCTGTACCAAGTATTTATGTTTTTGAAGCGTCACAATACTACTAACTGCTTCAAGTTTTCAGAGAGTTTCGCAGCTTTCTGAACTTCGAAAAATTTTCAACAGTGAAGTTTTCAAAAAAATTCCAGAAAAATTATAATAAAAATTTCCACGACGGGAGAGACCCAGAAAGTCCTAGGGCCAGCCAGGGGGGCCACCAGTGGCCCAGCCCCTGGCCGCGCCCATAGGGCGCCTGGGGCCCACGGGACCCCCCTCCAGGTATGTCTTCTTCCTCCCTCTCTCTCTTTCTCCAAAAACACGAGTTCTGCTTTTGTTCTTGTGTTCTTGCTGTTCTTGGAGGCGATTCTTCGATCTCTCTCTATAGCCCATCATTTGAGCTGAAATTTTGAGCAAATACTCCCTGGTATGTGACTCCTCCACCCCTCCAATTAGATTTTTGATTGGTGGCCTCATTTGTGAGTATTTAGTAGTTCTTGGTGCTGTAGAGATGAGCTTGCATGCATGTGTAGAAAGTTATTTTCCAAGTTTTGATGCAAGTTTATGCCTTGGGCAAGTGAGTTGAGTAGTTTCCCTTAGCTCACTTTGTTTTAATCCTCGTTTTTTGTAAATTGTAAAAAAATTCAGAAATGAGTTTGTTAGGAAGGGCAAAAGGGTGGCTTGAGAAGAGGAGGCCCGCACACTCCGATCGAGTAACTAGAGCCGCAGCTTCACCATCAACTGCTAGGGTGAGCTATAATGAAGATCATGTGCCCCTGGAGTTGTTGGAAGACACAAGTCCAGCACGTGCGATGACGTTTCCATGTGATGAATTCATGGAAGCTGCGGGAATCAAGGATGAGTTTTATAATCTTTGTGCTAATGCAGGTTTGACACGACTCGTCACGAGCCGTGTTACCCAGTATCAAAAACTCACCTCCAGTTTCATTAATAGTTTTAGATATAATCCTGATTCAGGTGCTATTGAGTTTAAAATTTACAATGATCTTATCACCATGACTTTGGGAAAATTTTGTGAAATAATAGGTGTGCCGAACGTTGGGAGGACGGCTAGGATGGCCACTCAGCCCTCCGAGCTGAAAATTGTCATCAACTCTCTCTGCAGCATGGGTACGAGGGATATTCATCGGTCGAAGATCTCCAGCATCTTATTTCCTCACCTCAGGTATTTTGCATATTATATTGCTAGAGGGGTGTTAGCTCGTGACAACACGAGCAGCATTTCTGCTCCGGATATTGCTATCCTGGCAGCAGCCCTCTCAGGGAGGTCTGATTATAATCTGGGTACCTTAATTGCTCGACGCCTTGCTATGAACGGTAACAAGGGGGACTTATATGGTGGCGTTTACTCCACACTTATCTTAGAGCATCTTGGAGGCACCCCACACCCTGATGATACTCCTTTTACTTATTTAAGCTTTGATCTTGCTGCTATGAAAAGGCATAAGTTTGTTACCATTGGTTCTGAACTTGATAATCTTATCTATATCTTGCGTTTCGGAACTGCCGCGGAACGCGAGATCCGTCTACCTGCACCTCTTTTGTTTGATTTTTCTCGCAGGAACGGATGATCCTTTGATGTTGTTCAGTTCGATGAGTTCATGGTCCAGCATCAGTTTCGTAACCCCATGGAGGGGGTTGTGCCCGACGAGGAGAGGCACGGTGAGATACCACATTTTCAGGAAGAGACCGCCACCGAGTTTGGTGAAGGGTCTTCCTATGTTTGGCGTTCGGAGCCTTCCTCGTGGGAGACTCCGAGGAGTTCGGTGTACGCGCCAGCATCCTTCTACGACCCTTGGACTCACCACCATACCTCTGGAGCAGGAGGCTCCTGGGGGCAGTAGCTGCTACCAACTTAGGCCAAAAGCCTAAGCTTGGGGGAGTACGTGCCCTTCTCACTTTTCCATTGTATTATCCGTTTTATTCGCTTTGATCTTTTCGAAGTTTTTGCCCGTTCTTCTTTGTTTCTCTCTTTGCAAAAACAACAAAAAGATTTTTTTCTTTCTTTTGATTTTATTCACCTTTGAAAAAACCCAAAAAGATTTCCTTTCTCTCTTTAGTTTGCTTTGTTTTCAGAGATCAGCTAGAGTCCGTGATGTCATTTGATTATATTTCCTACGTTCGATCGTGCAAGTGGCAAGCAGTGATGACGAAGATCGACTGAAGGGAAGCAACAGGAAAGACCGGTATGAACTCTTATTGTTTCTACTTTTGTACATATGCATGTACTTATGATCTAGAGACCAGCTTGTAGCGACATAGTGCTATGTTTACAATGCTCTTCTAGTGGTTCATGCTTTCCTTGTGGCTAGTCCCGAATAACTAGAGTATATAATGTGTTATTGAAATGATCTACATGCATTGCACTGTTCATAGTCTGGTATACTAAGGTGGTATTTTC
Source organism: Secale cereale (assembly GCA_902687465.1). Taxonomy (NCBI): domain Eukaryota; kingdom Viridiplantae; phylum Streptophyta; class Magnoliopsida; order Poales; family Poaceae; genus Secale; species Secale cereale. Next base: position 314,461,959 of record LR738715.1, on the reverse strand, counting down.
CTTTAGAGAATTTTTGGATTGACTTGGCACATGCTTACACATGTTTAAGACTAAAAAGTCTACTTTGCCTTGATGATCTTTGAGTTTTAGAATAGTTATATCACTTTCATGCCCGATTCAATGTTGCTTTGTCGCTCTGCATGATTATGACCGTTATTGCTCTCTAGTTGGTCGCTTCCCAGTCTTTTGCTAAACCTCCACCTGTACTAAGCGGACTAACTGCTTGTGCATCCAAATCCTTAAACCCAGTTATGCCATATGAGTCCATTATACCTTCCTATACATGGTATTTACCTGCCATTCCTAACGAAGACTTTCATGTACCATCTCGAAACTAATCAAAAGCATTTCTCTTTTGTGCCTATGTTTTAGCTCATGAGGAAGTAGTAGTTAATTCATGATCTTTTTAAGTTGGACAAGTTTCACCCCTGGATTGTATGTCTAATGTGCAAACCCCTAATACGAAAAGGAACTGGCATTGAGTGCGCTCGGCTCAAAAAGATAATATAACAAACAAACCCTCCTTCACGCTTTGTTCATGAGAAATCAGAAAACTTTGGCAGTGATAAACAAAGGGGATTAAGAGGATGTGATCGTCCTCATGCGGGAGCCGTTCCTCGAAACTTGTCCACTCAAAAAGTGATTGAGTTATCTGCTAGCATTCGTTGACGAAATATGCACTTCTCAAAACATGTTTACTTCTGTTTTTAAAACCAAGAGCTCTGGTACATGTTTAGTTTTTGTTTCCGACCACGGGTTTTCAACCTTGCCAATAAAAGCCACGGTTCGAGAGTCTCACCTTCTTTCTTCAAAGCACCAACTAGGAGAGCATAATTGTCATTCTGAGTGTAATGTGCATTATCCCAAAGTATTACATTGTCTTCTGCATACTTGTGATATGATTTATTCTGAAATTCTTAGTTCTAGTCTCCTTTAAAACTCTGGAGGAGTCTCTGCATTTATGTTTTGCTTCACTCATGGAGGCTAGCGAGATACCACCCTAATATGCTCAAGCTATGTGCAATGTAATCTTGTCTTGATTTTCAGTAATATATTATTTACTTTTAAGTATTTGTGACTGGTCACTTGAAAGAAGGATTGCTCCTTGCATTGTCCTCATAAGTACTGTTTCAACACTTGCTAAACTCTTTTCGTAGTACATGCTTATATACATCTAATGAAGCAAAAGAGTTTGTCAAAGTTTTCTTTGTCGCGTCCAGTTCGTTGAACTGAATTGCTTGAGGACAAGCAATATGCTAAGCTTGGGGGAGTTGATACGTCTCAAACGTATCTACTTTTCCAAACACTTTTGATATTGTTTTGGCCTCATTCTTGCATGATTTGGACTAAACTAACCCGGACTGACGCTGTTTTCAGCAGAGCTGCCTGTATGGTTTATTTGTGTGCAGGAAAACGGATTTTTAGGTATCCCAGAAAAATCCACGAAAAATCACAGAAAATCCACGCACCCGAAGGAACCAGGAGCCAGAAGTGGGGCCAGAGGGGGGCCAGGGGGTGCCCAGGTGCCCTGTGGGCACCCCCCTCCCCTGGGCCGTGCCGGGGGGGCGCCTGGGTGGGTCCCACACCCCCTGGTGCCCTACTTTATCCCGTATTTTTACTCCTGACGCAGAAACCCCAGATCAGAAGTTCTTTCGCAGTTTTCCGTCGCGGAGCCGCCGCCACCCTCTGTTCTTCTTCGGGAGGGCTAATCTGGAGGCTGAATTGGCCTCCGGAGAGGGGAGATCGTCGCCATCGTCATCATCATCACCACTCCATCATCCCTCCATGACTTCTCCCTCCATGTGTGAGTAATTCCCTCGCTGTAGGCGAAGGGGATGGTAGGGATTGGATGAGTTAGATCATGTAATAGTTTATCACATTGTTGGGGGCATGTTGCATATCATCTACTATGGTGTTTATCATCTTCGCTTCAACTTGTTATTCTTAATGCTTGACACTTAGGGCCCGAGTGCCATGATTTCAGATCTGAACCATATGTGTTTGCATGAATATATTTGTGTTCGTGATCCTATCTATGAGTTGTTTGCACCTGTTACAGTTCGGAACCGGCGATCCCAAAAGTGACAGCTTGGGACACCAAAGGGGATGATCCGTAGTTTGAGGATTACATGTATTCATTGAGTTCATTGCTTTGTTCCGGTGCTCTTTGACAGGAGCACCTTAATATCCATAAGTTCCTTTTGGCCCCGTTCGTAGCGGGATGGTAGGACAAAAGATGTTGTGCAAGTTCTTATTGCAAGCACGTACAACTACCTACGGGATACATGCCTAATGTTTGATATTTGCCTAGATGATCATTACTTTTCCGTGTGCCGTGCCCCAAGTTAGAATCTATCTCATCCATGCAGCGCCCAACCATCCATCTCCCTAGCCTACAGTGTTTTAAATCCTGCTTGTCACTAGTTGCTACTTTTGCCGTTTACTACTGCTATTTACTTTTGCTGTTTACTTTTACTATTACTATCATCACTATCATATCACTGTTACCACTTATCTTTTGTTGCAAGTAAGTATATTTCAGGTGCGGTTGAATTGACAACTCAACTGTCAAAGCTTATAAATACTCTTTGGCTCCCCGTGTGTCGAATCAATATATTGGGTTATTCTTACCCGCGAAGACTATCTCGATCCCTTACGGTTGAGGGTTATCAGATGCGTATTGAAAGTGGGAGCAAGTGACTAGAGTAGCTCCATGCAGAGCATGGTAGACATAGAAATTTGTGAAATACATACGGATCTGAATGTGACAGACCCGTTGACTAAACTTCTCTCACAAAGAAAAACATAATCACACCTTAGTACTCTTTGGGTGTTAATCACATGGCGATGTGAACTAGATTATTGACTCTAGTAAACCCTTTGGATGTTGGTCACATGGCGATGTGAACTATGGGTGCTAATCACATGACGATGTAAACTATCGGTGTTAATCATGATAACCCACAAGTATAAGGGATCACAACAGTTTTCGAGGGTATAGTATTCAACCCAAATTTATAGATTCGACACAAGGGGAGCCAAGGAATATTTATAAGTATTAGAAGCTGAGTTGTTAATTCAACCACACTTGGAGATTAATTATCTGCAGCAAAGTGATCAGTAGCACAGTAAAATGATAGTTTTGATAGTAGTGGCAGCAACAATAGTAACAGTAACAGCGATAGCAATAGTTTTGTAGCAAGTGTTGTAGTAACGATAGTAGTATTAACTTAGCAAGACCAATATAGGATAAATTCGTAGGCATTGGATCACTGATTTGTTGGATGATATTCATCATGTGACAGTTATAACCTAGGGCGATACGACACTAGCTCCAGTTCATAAATATAATGTAGGCATGTATTCCGTAAATAGTCATACGTGCTTATGGAAAGAACTTGCATGACATCTTTTGTCCTACCCTCCCATGGGAGCGGGATCCATATTGCAAACTAAGGGATATTAAGGCCTCCTTTTAATAGAGAACTGGAACAAAGCATTAACACACAGTGAATACATGAACTCCTCAAACTATGGTCATCACCGGGAGTGGTTCCGGTTTCTGCCACTCCAGGGTTGCCGGATCATAACACGTAGTAGGTGATACGTCCAAAACGTATCTATAATTTCTGCTTGCTCCATGCCCTTTTTGTGTGATATTGCTATGATATTTATGCACTTCCATACACTTTTGATAATATTTGGACTAACCTACTAATGGTTGCAAAAGTGCACAATGTTCTTGTTTTACACTTTATTGTGTAGGAATTACTTGGAAATTGACAAAAACGCAAAAGGAGTCGTATTGGAGTAGGACTCTGACTTTCCTGAAATCTGTCTGAGAACGTTTTTTAAAGATGGTCACGTTCCGGCCTGTAGACGACGTCAAACGGAAAAAGTTTAGTTGCGAAAGGTGTGGGGAATTTTGAGGCGATGCTTCTGGATATAAAATTCGTCCAAATCGGAGTCCGGACGGCCGAGTAAAGCCCGTTTTACTGAGGCTCAAAATGTGATGACGGGAATCCGAGAGTCTATATAAAGAGAGAAAACTTAGGTCACCAAGGGCCACGAATTTTCCTCCTCCCGAGCCGCCGTCTTGGAGGGGAGGACCAGCACCATTGCAGCACCATCCACAAGGAAGAAGGGGGGCCAAGGAGCCGCTGCCCCCTAGGGCCGCCGCCGTCCCGAGAGCCGTCGCCGCCGCCGCGCCCCCAAGGGCCGCCGCCGCCGCCTCCGTGGCTGCCGCCGGCCGTCTCCTCCTCGCGGGGCTGCACCTCTCCATCAACACCATCATAAACCTCCTCCTCACCATGTCCATGCGTGAGTAGTTTCCTCCGGGGCTGAGGGCTCGTACGTGTAGCTATGTGGTTATCTCTCTCTCCCATGATGTGATCTTCGTTGTGATCATAGGCTATGTTAATCTAGGGTGATCCCATGATATTTCCCCTTCCTTTATGTATTGGATTGATGTACTCACGTGTCTTTATCTAGTATAATCCCCGAGACCAAGGTGACAGCGGTCTATTGGACATGGATTAGAAAATTATTTTCATGAGTGATTTCCTCTCTTGTGTGTTAATTGAAGATTGAGAGTGTCTTGGTGCTTGTCTTTGACTATCCTTTAGATATGTTGTGGTGATTGTGGGACTCTCTTTGGATGGCCGCGGTGACATTGGGAAATCCTTAGATTGAGAACTACGAATTTTGAGGTGTGCTTTTGTAGCCTTACATAATTATCGTCCTCTCTTGACCATGAAGGAATGACCTCCGGGTGCGTCTCCATTGCATGTTTTATGGGAAATATCATGTGATTCGATTATGTTAATGTTGTTGGGAGTTGCCACTAGTGAAAGTATGATCCCTAGGCCTTGTTTCCACCATTGCAATACCATTTGTGCTCACGTTTACCACTTGTTTGCTTGCTGCACTTTTTATTACAGATTTATATTACTTTGTTTTGCCATCCATATCATTTGCCATTTAACATCTCTTCGCCGAACTAGTGCACCTATACATCTAACAAGTGTATTAGGTGTGTTGGGGGCACAAGAGACTTCTTGTATCTTAGTTGAAGGGTTGCTTGAGAGAGACCATCTTCAACCTCTACTTCCCTGAGTTCGATAAACCTTAGGTCATCCACTTGAGGGAAATTGCTGCTGTCCTAAAAACCTCTGCGCTTGGAGGCCCAACATAGTCTACAAGAGTAGAAGCGTGTGTAGACATCAAGCTATTTCTGGCACCGTTGCCGGGGAAGTGAGTGCTTGAAGGTATATCTTTAGATCTTGCAATTAAATCTTTTTGTTTCTTATTTTTATTTCACTAGTTTTGCTTAATGGAAAACAACAAAAATATGAGAGAGCTTTATAAGCTCTACCTTGAACTTGGACATGATGTGTTCGAAGAGAAAATTAAAAAACCTTTGGAACTTTATTATTTGCATAACAATCATGATGGTGGTGATGTTATTAGTATGTTTTTTAATATCAATATTGCTAATGACATGGAAAGCTCTAAGATTGGGGATGACACGTTTGATGAACATGATATTTTTAGTCCCCCAACTTTTGAAGATAAAATTTACTTTGATGATACTTTGCTTCCTATATATGATGATTACAATGATAAATGTGAGCTTTTTAGTCCACCTACTATTGAGGATAAAATTTATTATGATTATGATATGCCTCCTAAATATGATGATTACCATGATGGTTATGATTGCTTTACTCTCACTATTCCTAATAAGAAAGATTTTGCTTATATGAAGAGTAATGACACTTTTATGCTTTTGGATCATGGAAATAATGCCTTATGTGATAGTTATATTGTTGAGTTCATCCATGATCCCACTGAAAATTATTATGAGAAGGGAACATATGCTTATAGATATTTCAATAATATTAAGTTCCCTCTCTTTATGTTGAAGGTTTTGAAGCTGCACTTGTTTTGTCTTCCTATGCTTATTGCTTTGTGCTTCAATGAATTATTCCATTGCAATATTCCTATGCATAGGAAGTATGTTAGGCTTAAATGTATTTGGTATTTGCTTCTTGACGCTCTCTTTTGTTCTTCAACTCTTATTCCTACGAGAGCATCATTAAAGTCTTAAGCATATCTTTATGGCTATAAAGAAAGAGCTCTAGGGAGACAACCCTTGTTATCTCTGCTTTCAGTTTGTTCTTTCAGTTTTTAGTGGTCTTGATGTTTGTTACTACTGTAGCAACATCATTGTATCTTTATTTTTCAGCTTTGTGCCAAGTTTAGCCTCTGATTGCAAGAAAGTTCAAAAGTTGTGACGTGCAGTCCAGAAAACAGATTCTGTTCTTGGACAGAAAAAATCGTATAAAATCACCAGATCATCTTTTTGATCTGAATTATTTTGACAGCGTGCTCTATACAATTGGCTTTCGAGCGTCTGTTCTGAGTTTTTTTATTTGAGTTGCAGAAGTGCCCCGAAAAAATCATTTACTACCTGCTGGTCTGTTTTTCACAGATTCTGTCCTGTTTTGCCTTTCCTTCGTTTTGCAAACCTTGAGCTTGCTTTTTCTTTGCAAAAACCTTTTGGCAATCTTGATAAATAGTAGACCTTCAAGAATATCCTTATTTCCAGCAAGGAAAAATTATTTTATTAAGGGTACTAACCTCGCTAATCAGATTATGATGAGTTATGTATGAAGGGAGTTTTCAAATGTGCGAGGGAAGATGATAAAAAGATTCAGGAGTGTCAAACGCTCAAGCTTGGGGATGCCCCCATGCACCCCCGAGAAATATTCAAGAAGACTCAAGCGTCTAAGCTTGGGGATGCCCCCGTGCATCCCCTTCTCCATCAACATTATCAGTTCGTCTTTCGTTCCACTATATTTTTATCACTTCATGTGTTATGTGCTATGCTTGGAGCGTCTTGCTTTTAGTTTCCTCTTTAGTTTTCTTTAGATTTGCTTGCTGTTCATAACGAGTTGGAACTCAGCTTTCTTTGTGTGGGAGAGAAACACGGTCCACTTCAACCTAGAACATAACATAGAATTTTCATGTCTATCTTTGTTGTGTGTGTTCTTGGTCTTTCAATAGCTACTATCATGTTCAGCTCTTAGTTTTCATGCTTATCTTTTTAAAGAGCTTTTGTTTAGTTGGTCGCTGGAACTCTCTTTATTTATCATGCTTATCTTGTTAAGAGAGTTGGCTTCTGTTGCATTGGTTGATATGTCTATTATAAAATGCTATGTGCATAATGATGCTTAGTAGTTCATGTTTTCTTATGGTTAGTCTCAAATAGCTGGGGGTTCTCAATGTGTTAATGGAGTACCAACATGATTTGTTTGCCTATGATGTGGTATGGTTTAGTGATATCTTCCTTCGAGAATTTATTTTGATTGACTTGGCGTATGCTCACGCATATTTAAGACTGTAAAGAAAGTCTGTCAAGCCTTGATGATCTTTAATTTCTGAGTAGCGATATAACTTCAATGTCTGATTCAATGTTGCTTTGTCGCTCTGCATGATTATGACCGTCATTGCTCTTTTAGTTGGTCGCTCCCAGTCTTTTGCTAACCTTCGCCTGTACTAAGCGGACTGACTGCTTGTGCATCCAAAATCCTTTAAACCAGTTATGCCATATGAGTCCACCATACCTTCCTATACATGGTATTTACCTGCCATTCCTAACGAAGACTTTCATGTACCATTTCGAAATTATTCAAAAAAGCATTTCTCTTTTGTGCCTCTGTTTTAGCTCATGAGGAAGTAGTAGTTAATTCATGATCTTTTTAAGTTGGACAAGCTTCACCCCGGGATTGCATGTCTAATTTGCAAACCCATAATACGAGAAGGAACTGGCAAAGAGTGCGCCCGGCTCATTAAAAAATATACAACAAACAAACCCTTCTTCACGCTTTGTTCATGAGAAATCAGAAAACTTTGGCAGTGATAAACAAAGGAGATTAAGAGGATGTGATCGTCCTCATGCGGGAGCCGTTCCTCGAAACTTGTCCAGCTCAAGAAGTGATTGAGTTATCTACTAGCATTCGTTGACGAAATATGCATATTCTAAAAAAAATAATTTACCTCTGTTTTTAAAACCAAGAGCTCTGGTACATGTTTAGTTTTTGTTTCCGACCACGGGTTTTCAACCTTGCCATCAAAAGCCACAGTTCGAGAGTCTCCACCTTCTTTAAAGCACCAATTATTGAGAGCATGATTGTCATTCTGAGTGTAATGTGCATTGTCCCAAAGTACCATTGTCTTTTGCATGATTATGATATCGTTTATTCTGAAATCATTGTATCTAGTCGTCACTTAAACCTTGGAGGTGCCCTTGCATTTATGTTTTGCTTCACTAAAGGGGGCAAGCGAGGTACCACTTTATCATATTTGCACACCATGCTCACTACAAATCTATTTGATGTTTCAGTATCATATTGTAAAACTTTCAGTTCTTTGTGATTTTCTCATGAGGCAACTTAATTACTACAGATTCATTGTCTCAGTAAGCTTTTGTCATGTGACTGTGAAAAGTCCTTATATGGTTAATAACATGTCACCACAGAAATTATGCTTGTTATCATTTACCTACTCGAGGACGAGCAGGAATTAAGCTTGGGGATGTTGATACGTCCAAAACGTATCTATAATTTCTGCTTGCTCCATGCCCTTTTTGTGTGATATTGCTATGATATTTATGCACTTCCATACACTTTTGATCATATTTGAACTAACCTACTAATGGTTGCAAAAGTGCACAATGTTCTTGTTTTACACTTTATTGTGTAGGAATTACTTGGAAATTGACAAAAACGCAAAAGGAGTCGTATTGGAGTAGGACTCTGACTTTCCTGAAATCTGTCTGAGAACGTTTTTTAAAGATGGTCACGTTCCGGGCCGTGGACGACGTCAAACGGAAAAAGTCTAGTTGCAAAAGGTGTGGGGAATTTTGAGGCGATGCTTCTGGATATAAAATTCGTCCAAATCGGAGTCCGGACGGCCGAGTAAAGCCCGTTTTACTGAGGCCCAAAATCTGATGACGGGAATCCGAGAGTCTATATAAAGAGAGAAAACCTAGGTCACCAAGGGCCACGAATTTTCCTCCTCCCGAGCCGCCGTCTTGGAGGGGAGGACCAGCACCATTGCAGCACCATCCACAAGGAAGAAGGGGGGCCAAGGAGCCGCTGCCCCCTAGGGCCGCCGCCGCCCCGAGGGCCGCCACAGCCGCCGCGCCCCCAAGGGCCGCCGCCGCCGCCTCCGTGGCTGCCGCCGGCCGTCTCCTCCTCGCGGGGCTGCACCTCTCCATCAACACCATCATCAACCTCCTCCTCACCATGTCCATGCGTGAGTAGTTTCCTCCGGGGCTGAGGGCTCGTACGTGTAGCTATGTGGTTATCTCTGTCTCCCATGATGTGATCTTCGTTGTGATCATAGGCTATGTTAATCTAGGGTGATCCCATGATATTTCCACTTCCTCTATGTATTGGATTGATGTACTCACTTGTCTTTATCTAGTATAATCCCCGAGACCAAGGTGACAGCGGTCTATTGGACATGGATTAGAAAAATATTTTCATGAGTGATTTCCTCTCTTGTGTGTTGATTGAAGATTGAGAGTCTCTTGGTGCTTGTCTTTGACTATCCTTTAGATATGTTGTGGTGATTGTGGGACTCTCTTTGGATGGCCGTGGTGACATTGGGAAATCCTTAGATTGATAACTACGAACTTTGAGGTGTGCTTTTGTAGCCCTACATAATTCTCGTCCTCTCTTGACCACGAAGGAATGACCTCCGGGTGCGTCTCCATTACATATTTTATGGGAAATATCATGTGATTCGATTATGTTAATGTTGTTGGGAGTTGCCACTAGTGAAAGTATGATACCTAGGCCTTGGTTCCACCATTGCAATACCATTTGTGCTCACGTTTACCACTTGTTTGCTTGCTGCACTTTTTATTACAGATTTATATTACTTTGTTTTGCCATCCATATCATTTGCCATTTAACATCTCTTCGCCGAACTAGTGCACCTATACATCTAACAAGTGTATTAGGTGTTTTGGGGGCACAAGACACTTCTTGTATCTTAGTTGCAGGGTTGCTTGAGAGAGACCATCTTAAACCTCTACTTCCCTGAGTTCGATAAACCTTAGGTCATCCACTTGAGGGAAATTGCTGCTGTCCTACAAACCTCTGCGCTTGGAGGCCCAACATAGTCTACAAGAGTAGAAGCGTGTGTAGACATCAGTAGGTGACAATAACTTGCAAGATCGGATCTAAAACATGAATATAATGGTAATATCATAAATGGTTCAGATCTGAAATCATGGCACCCGGGCCGAAAGTGACAAGCATTAAGCATGGCAAAGCCATAGCAACATCAATCACAGAACATAATGGATACTAGGGATCGGCCCGAACAAAACTAACTAGATTACATGATGAATCTCATCCAACTCCTCACCGACCAGCGAGTCTACGAAGGAATTACTCACTCCCGGTGGGGAGCATCATGGAATTGGTGATGGAGAAGGGTTGGTGATGACGAAGGACGAAGACCACCCCCCCCCTCTCCGAAGCCTCAAACGGACTCCAGATCTGGCCTCCCGAGGAAGAACAGGAGGTGGCGGCGGCTCCATCTCGTAGATCACGATAATTCTTCCTCCTTCATTTTTTTCTGGACAAATGTGAACTTATAGTATTAGGGTTGGTGTCTGTGGGGCCACCAGGTGGCGACAACCCACCTGGGCGCGCCAGGAGGGGGTCGCGCCCTGGTGGGTTGTGCCCACCCAGGTGCCCCCTCCGGTGGTTCTTGGCTCCGGTATTTTTCTTTTATTATATAAAAAATCCTCGCAAAGTTTCGTTCCATTCCGAGAACTTCTATTTCTGCACAAAAACAACACCATGGTAGTTCTGCTGAAAACAGCGTCAGTCCAGGGTTAGTTTCATTCAAATCATGCAAATTAGAGTCCAAAACAAGAGGAAAAGCATTAGGAAAAGTAGATACATTGGAGATGTATCAACTCCCCCAATCTTAAACCTTTGCTTGTCCTCAAGTAATTCAGTTGATAAACTAAAAGTGAGAAAGAAAAACTTTTATGAACTCTTTTACTCTTGTTTGCATAAATAAGTTTAAACAACACCCAGGTTTTCAGCCAGCATTATATCTAGCCGTGTCGACAATAACTATTAAAGATTATAATGACTCATATCAATGGCATAATCAGCTAGCTAGCAATAATAAGATATCTCAAACAGCAACACGTTATCAAAACAATCATGATATAATATAACAATAGTGGTATCTCGCTAGCCTTTTCCGAGACCACAAAACATAAATGCAGAGCACCTCCAAAGTCCGAGCAGCGACTAAACATTGTAAATCATGGTAGAAAAGATCCAATCATGATAACACCCAACATTCACTACACACAATGCATAGGCATGACAACAGTGCTCTCAGATCTGGCGCTTATTAGAGAAGGTGATGACACAACATAAACGTAAATAGATAGTCCCTTCGTAGAGGGAAGCAGTGATTAGCAGAGGTGCCAGAGCTCAAGTTTTTAAAGCAGAGGTAAATGAAATTTTGAGAGGTGCACCCTTCTCATTCACTTCATGACTATCAGCTATCGATATCTCCCATGCTAAACGAGCTAGTGGCAGTTTCCAAGCAGAAAACTAAATGTTTGAACTCCATTGGGAGCTTTTGTTTGTTTATTTGTAAGCTTTTTTGTTTTTGCAATTTGGGACTGTGAATCCCTATTACCGCCCTTTTCTCGTGCAATGGCGAGTGAATAAACACTCAACCTGATAAATAACCTACTTAGCATGGAAAATACGAACCACCTCTTATCGTTCCATGAACGATCCAGACACACAAAAAGGATATTTATTTGAAGTTTTTAGAGGTGAAACATGCAAATTTACTTAGGACGGCAGGGTAATACCGCATATAGGTAGGTATGATGGAATCATCTGGAATAACTTTGAGTTTTAGAATTTGATGCACAAGCAGTATTCCTGCTTAGTATGAGTGAAGGCTAGCAAATAGGTTGGTGTAGGATCGAAAGTAAGTCTAGAGGGGGGGTGATTAGACTACTTGACAAAATAAAAATCTGCCTTTAGATCATGCAATGTTTTTGGCAGTTTCACAATTAAGATCAATTCAAGTAACACCCTACACATGCAATTCTAGAGTATATGCAGCGGAAAGTAAATTGCACATGTAAAAGAGAGGTGGAGAAGATCAAACGCAGTTTGGTGACACGGAGATTTTTGTCGTGGTTCCGATAGGTGGTGCTATCGTACATCCACGTTGATGGAGACTTCAACCCACGGAGGGTAACGGCTGCGCGAGTCCACGGAGGGCTCCACCCACGAAGGGTCCACGAAGAAGCAACCTTGTCTATTCCATCACGGCCTACGCCCACGGAGGACTAGCCTTACTCGGGGTAGATCTTCACGAAGTAGGCGATCTCCTTGCCCTTACAAACTTCTTGGTTCAACTCCACATCATCAAGACGGAGGCTCCCAAGCGACACCTAACCAATCTAGGAGGCACCACCCCCCAAAAGGTAATAGACAGTGTTGATGATGATGAACTCCTTGCTCTTGTGCTTCAGATGATAAACTCCCCAACACTCAACTCTCCTCACTGATATGGCTGTGGTGGAAGAAAGATTTGAGTGGAAAGCAACTTGGGAAGGCTAGAGATCAAGTTTCATATGGTAGGAATGGAATGGCTTGATCTCAACACAAGGGTAGGTGGTTCACTTCTCAGAAAGTGTATGGTAGAAGTGGTGGTACTTTCTGATGGCTCTCCTGACGAATGAGGAGGAGGTGGAGGGGTATATATAGCCTCCACACAAAATCCAACCGTTACACACACATTTGACCAATCTCGGTCAGACCGAAGTGAAAACTCGGTTAGACCGAAAGTTCAAATATAGTGAACGTTGGGATTTTCGGTGGGACCGAAAATACCATCTCATGAGACCGAAGTGAGTCAAAGGTTAGGGTTTGCCATCTCGGTGAGACCGAAAATATAAACTCGGATATTCCGAATTGATGTCAACTGATCACAGAAGGTTGGCAACCCTTTTTCGGTGGGACCGAAACTCAGAATCGGTTTGACCGAGAAGCTAGGGTTTGGAGAAACAACTGAAGTGGTTCATCTCGGTGGGACTGAGTTGGAGAAATCGGTGTGACCGAGATGTTAGGGTTTGTAGAAATAACTTCATCTCGGTGGGACTGAGTTGGTTTGACCGAGATTACTTATGGGTGTGTGTTAAGTAGTGAATAGTGCTGATAGTTGAGGGAGTTAGATCACCAAGCACTTGAGCAACAAGAACATTAACACAACCTCATCCCCTTTTAATAGTATTGGCTTTTCCTATGGACTCAATGTGATCTTTGATCACTAAACCACAAATATAGTCTTGAGCTTTTGCCAATGCTTGTCTTAGCATTTTGAGGGGTCCACTTCTTCAGACATTTCCATACCCACATCATCGAACTTTTCTGAAATGATTCTCAAGAGAATATTAGTTCAATGATATATATGTTGTTATTAATTACCAAAACCACCCGGGGATTAGTTGCACTTTCAATCTCCCCCTTTTTGGTAATTGATGACAACATATAGATCAAAGCTTCGACAAAAGATATAATCAATGAATAATATCGTCGCTTTGAGAAGTATGTCATAAACAAGAGCTCCCCCTAAATTTGTGCATTATTTAAAATTTGCGTTTGAATGCAAATGCACAATCGATTAGGATTATGGGTCACTCTTCCATGTCACATACATCTTGGTGGAGCGCACAAAATGATAAGAATGAATAACATGCACTTAAACACCAAGACAAAAGTAAATAGCCATACAATAAGGAATAGCACATGATAAGCAATAAGCACACATTAAAGCATAGTATGACTAAGCACTCATTAAGGTAGCATCAAACGTAGTAGCAAGCACACTTAAAGTATCTGGAACCAAAAGAAACCAAAGTATCTCAAGGAAAACCGGCAAAAGAACGAAAAGACGAAAGAGCACTCTCTCTCTCTCGAAGCCCTATGATCTATAACAATTTCTCCCCCTTTGGCAACAAGTTACCAAAAAGTTCGAAAAGGTATAGAGCTAAACGTCACTGCGGGCTCGGCTGGCGGCTCCCGTCTGGGTCGATGTCGGTGTAGAGATGGCTGCATCGGCGAAGACTTCTGCTGATGTCTGCGCTGGAGGAGTGGATGCTGGAGCTGAAGGAACTGCTGGAGCTGGCTCTTCCAAGTTGAGCTTCTTAGCAACTGCAGACTGCTTCACTTTGCTTGTGCCTTTCTTTGGCTGCTGCCCTTGGAGCTCTTTGGCAACCACTTGCCTCTTTGGCTTGGAGGTAACTTCCTCAGCAACAAAGTCGGAATCCTCATCATCAGACGTTCTCTTCTTCCTGGTTCTCGTAGCAGCAGGAGGCAGACCACTAGGGGTACTCCTCTCACCATCATCACTAGAGCTGCTAGCCTCAGGACTTGTACCTGCCTCTGGAATCTCAGCAAACGGTGATTCGGACCTGTTCTGGCTGTCACTGACATCTGACATGGCTGAAAGACCTGTGAATAGATAAGGTGTAGGCAGAGTAGAAGAGTTATCACAACTACAGAAGTTTTTGCAAAAAAAAAATGAGTTCAAAAACTTAGTTTTGAGTTTTCACAGAATGTATTTCGGTCAAACCGATTTCAAGTTTCGGTGTAACCGAAGTGTTCAACAGAACCTACACACCACTTTCGGTCAGACCGAAATGGGTTTCGGTCCTACCGAAAACTTAGGGTTTCACAGAAACTTTAATTCGGACATTCCGATTTTCACAACTCGGTCAGACCGAACTATGTAGTGCAATGGTCAGAGACCAAATCGGTCAGTCCGAGTTTCAGGAATCGGCTTCACCGAGATGCATTCCGTGGAAACCTAAACCTAAGAATTTTCCTCGAAACTAAACGATCTGAACAATGTATTGGGATCATATCAAACGTGGATTGAATCAGGGCAGTCCTATCATGCAAGAATCAGAAGTGGAGCATGAAAGGGATCGGGACACACCCTAACTTGGTGGTGTCCCTCTACGGCAGCAACGGCGGAGAAGATTACCATTGACGGCGGCGGAGACCTGCGGCGAGGGCGCACAGGCGACGAAGGCGACGATCCTTAGATCAGGGCGACGGCAGCAGGGGTCTTGGAGGGCGAACGGTTTGAAAGGAATAGATCGCGCGCAGCCCTCAGTATATATAACCCCGTGCTGTCGGTGGGACCGAGTTGAAAAACTCGGTGTCACCGAGATGCATAATTGCAGTGCAGTTACGCATATCGGTCAGACCGAGATTTTGAACTCGGTTTCACCGAGATGAAACCTAGATCAATCTAAGTGTTTCGGTTGGACCGAGATTGAGAAACCGGTCAGACCGAAATGGACTTAGAAGGTTTTGGAAGTCAGCCTTAGACGAATCGGTGGTTCCGAGTGCTCCTCACTCGGACTGTCCGAAAAAGACTTGTTCAAAGTTGTGATATGAGCATGAAAAGAATTTTTGAGACAAGAAAGCATAGATAGCTAGGGAAGGTGCTTAGGCATTCTTGTCCATCCATTTGGCCAGAAGAAGAAACCAAAACAACCAAAACCACAAATGGATGTCCTTGAATGGATAAAATCATGCATTCAACATGCTCACACAATAAGATAGCAAATGAAATATGTGTCAAACATGCACAACCAATCACTCTAGCTACTAGCACACAATTTGTCGATGACTAGGTCATCTATATATGAGTATGTTGACTTAGGAGTCAAATGAGAACATTTGATCATAGGTCATACTCATCGTTTAAGCACAAGTGGGGTTACCACTTTTACATAAAGCATTTATGTGTTCACATCATTAGAAGATGCTTTAGCTCATTTTTTAGAGCAAAGCTCCCCCTAGATGTGAGAACCCCTTTTAAAGGGTCAAACTAACCTTGGGTTGTCGTAGAAGACTTCATGTAGATGTTGAAGACGTGGATGCTCAATGTTGATGTAGATCATCATGAGTTAGGAGCAATCCTTTGAATTAGGGCACTTTCAATACCTACATGGGTTAGTCCCACAAGGAACAAACAAGAATATCCATAGACATAGAGTGAAGTACACAAAAGATGATGTCCATGAAAGCAATGATTACCTTGTCCCTTGACTTACCAACAAGAGGGTTTGTGACTCCATGAATAAGTGCATGATGTAGAAGTTGATTGCACAAGTTCTTGCCAAAATGAATATGAGTGAAGTTTGTTGGCGGAGTCACCCTCAAGAACCTACTAGTTCTTCTTCTTTGGGATCCACATCATCTTGATGGGAATCCTTGGTGTTGTAGTTGAGCTTGACGAAGTAGAACTTGATGTGTCCTTGGGAACCCACTTGACCATGGCTTGAGGTGCTTCAATGAATGCATCAATCTCCTCTTGAAGCTTGTCCTTGGCCTTTAGCTTGTGGTCTTGTGGTGGAAGGTCATCTTGAGCTTGTTCCACATTGGAAGAAGTAGGATCATACTTCTCCTTTTGTGAAACAAACTGTGGAGTAGGGTATTGACCTTCTTCCCACTCAACACCTTTGGCGTTGAACTTTCGCTCAAAACCAATCCCTTGATTCTTCCGGTGTCTTCCTTGTTTGCGAACAATCTCCTCAAAGTTCTTGCTTCCGGCAAGACTCTTGTAGACACCTTTCTCTATGATTTCCTTCAATAAGCTATTTTCTTGCTCAAGTGTAACTTGGCTTGAAACATTGTTAGTGGAATCAAGAGAACTACTAGAAGCAACAATATTGGATTTAACATTGTTATTGTTACTACTAGAGGAAGAATTTTTCTTATGTTTGTCATGCTTAGTCTTAATAGGTGGCAAGAAATTAGACAAGAGAAGTCGTTTGGCAAGATATGAAGAACTCTTCTTTCGAAGATCGTCATTGATCGCTTTTAGAAACTCATGTTCTTGCTCTTGAGTGAGCTTCTCGAAGCGTAGCTTCTCATGAGATCTTAGGAGCTCTCTATGATCTTCTTGAGTTGTTTCATGAGCTAACTTAAGAGTGTTTAGTTCTTTAGTTAGACGCTCAATCTCCTTCATAGCATTGTCATTCGACTCTTCTCGACTATAAAGACTACTAGCATTTTCATCATTACTAAGCTCACTAGATTTATCATGCAAGAGCTCATCTTCACCAAGCAAGTCATCCTCATCACTATCAAAGTCAATGAATTCAGGGTGTGTTACCTTGGGGCCTTTAGCCATGAAGCATCTTCCAATTCCCTCATTTGGTGAATCAAATAAGTCGTAGGAGTTGGAGTTGGAGGATACGAGTGCAAGTCCGGCAACACCTTCATCTTGACTATAGTCGGAGTCGGAGTGATAGCTTCCATCGGATTGATTGTCGGAGTCGGAGCCTGAGACCCATTCACCTACATGAGCTTGATGTCTTCTTCTTGTGTAGCTTCTTGATGACTTGTCTTTCCTCTCCGAATCCTTGCTTCTCCGAGAGGGTCTTCGTTCATAACGATCATCTCTACTCCTTCTCTCTCTCCGAGGTGACTCATCTCTTGCTCTTCTTCTTGGAGATTCTTCTCTTCTCTTGTGGGGAGCCGTACACTCATTTGAGAAGTGTCCGGGTCTTCCACAATTGTAGCAGTTTCGATCACGACTAGACTTTGAGCTTCTTTCTTTGCCTCTATTCTTGTAGAACTTGTTGAAGTTCTTGACCATTAGGCTTATCTCTTCATTGGAAATTAACTTGTCACTTGAGGTAGTAGGAGCATCACTTGTAGCTTTGTAAGCACCACTTGACTTGTTGTGAAGCTCTTCCTTATCCTTAAGTGTCATCTCATGAGCAACAATTCTTCCAATGACTTCAGTTGGCTTGAGGGTCTTGTAGTTTGGCATCATTTGGATCAAAGTGCACACGGTGTCATACTTTCCATTCAAAGCTCTGAGAATCTTCTTAATGATGAATCGGTCGGTCATTTCTTCGCTTCCTAAGCCGGCAATCTCATTTGTGATGAGAGCAAGCCTAGAGTACATTTCAGCGACTCCTTCACCATCCTTCATCTTGAACTTGTCAAGTTGACCTTGAAGAATATCTAGCTTTGATTCCTTCACAGATTCAGTACCTTCGTGCATTTCAACCAAAGTATCCCAAATCTCTTTAGCATTCTCAAGACGGCTGATTTTGTTGAACTCTTCGGGACACAAAGCATTGAAGAGAATGTCACAAGCTTGAGCATTGTTTTGCAACATCCGCAACTCTTCCGGTGTAGCTTCGCGATCCGGAACTTTTCCTTCTTCAAAGAAATCACCTTGCATACCAACACAAATAATGCCCCATGCGGCTGGGTTATGACCAAGAATATGCATTTTCATTTTATGCTTCCAACTAGCAAAATTTGTACCATCAAAGTAAGGACCTCTACGATAATTACCCTCACTAGACGCCATACTCTCCTAGGTTGTGAAACCAAGCTTATGGAGTCCAATGCAATGGAAACCAAAACAATGGAGACCAAAGCTCTGATACCACTTGTAGGATCGAAAGTATGTCTAGAGGGGGGCTGATTAGACTACTTGACAATATAAAAAATCTGCCTTTTGATCATGCAATGTTTTTGGCAGTTTCACAATTAAGATCAATTCAAGTATCACCCTACACATGCAATTCTAGAGTAATAGCAGCGGAAAGTAAATTGCACATGTAAAAGAGAGGTGGAGAAGATCAAACGCAGTTTGGTGACACGAAGATTTTTGTCGTGGTTCCGATAGGTGGTGCTATCGTACATCCACGTTGATGGAGACTTCAACCCACGGAGGGTAACGGCTGCGCGAGTCCACGGAGGGCTCCACCCACGAAGGGTCCACGAAGAAGCAACCTTGTCTATTCCATCATGGCCTACGCCCACGGAGGACTAGCCTTACTCGGGGTAGATCTTCACGAAGTAGGCGATCTCCTTGCCCTTACAAACTTCTTGGTTCAACTCCACATCTCAAAGATGGAGGCTCCCAAGCGACACCTAACCAATCTAGGAGGCACCACCCTCCAAAAGGTAATAGATGGTGTTGATGATGATGAACTCCTTGCTCTTGTGCTTCAAATGATAATCTCCCCAACACTCAACTCTCCTCACTGATATGGCTGTGGTGGAAGAAAGGTTTGAGTGGAAAGCAACTTGGGAAGGCTAGAAATCAAGTTTCATATGGTAGGAATGGAATGGCTTGATCTCAACACAAGGGTAGGTGGTTCACTTCTCAGAAAGTGTATGGTAGAAGTGGTGGTACTTTCTGATGGCTCTCCTTACGAATGAGGAGGGGGTGGAGGGGTATATATAGCCTCCACACAAAATCCAACCGTTACACACACATTTGACCAATCTCGGTCAGACCGAAGTGAAAACTCGGTTAGACCGAAAGTTCAAATATAGTGAACGTTGGGATTTTCGGTGGGACCGAAAATACCATCTCGGTGAGACCGAAGTGAGTCAAAGGTTAGGGTTTGCCATCTCGGTGAGACCGAAAATATAAACTCGGATATTCCGAATTTATGTCAACTGACCACAGAAGGTTGGCAGCCCTTTTTCGGTGGGACCAAAACTCAGAATCGGTTTGACCGAGAAGCTAGGGTTTGGAGAAACAACTGAAGTGGTTCATCTCGGTGGGACTGAGTTGGAGAAATCGGTGTGACCGAGATGTTAGGGTTTGTAGAAATAACTTCATCTCGGTGGGACTGAGTTGGTTTGACCGAGATTACTTATGGGTGTGTGTTAAGTAGTGAATAGTGCTGATAGTTGAGGGAGTTAGATCACCAAGCACTTGAGCAACAAGAACATTAACACAACCTCATCCCCTTTTAATAGTATTGGCTTTTCCTATGGACTCAATGTGATCTTTGATCACTAAACCACAAATATAGTCTTGAGCTTTTGCCAATGCTTGTCTTAGCATTTTGAGGGGTCCACTTCTTCAGACATTTCCATACCCACATCATCGAACTTTTCTGAAATGATTCTCAAGAGAATATTAGTTCAATGATATATATGTTGTTATTAATTACCAAAACCACCCGGGGATTAGTTGCACTTTCAGTTGGGAAGCGGCCAGCTAGAGAGCAACAATGGTCATGAACATGCATCATGCATAATAAACATTGGGCACCTGCATGAGTAGGATATGGACACCATGAACATAAATATCATAGAGGCTATGTTGGTTTTGATTCAACTACATGCATAAACATATGCCAAGTTAAACCACTCGAACATTCGGAGGAGGATACCATATCATCATACTACATCACAATCATTTTAACGCAATGTTGATATCCAAGATAAATCATTATTAACTCTTAGCTACTTATGCATGGCATGTGAAACTATAATCTCTAATTGTCATTGCAAACATGTTTAATCATAATGGGATGAATCATGGATACTAGGTTAAACCTATTTACAAAAAACAGAGCAAGTCGAGTTCATACCAGTTTCTCTCTGCCATGGCCAATTCATCGAATATCATCATTATTGCCTTTCACTTGCATGACCGAAAGATGTGAAATAATAATAATGGTGCAAGAGTGTGGTGGACTAAGCTGGAATATGCAAACTTTTTATTCAACAGGAAAAGACAAGGTAAAATGGGCTCTTGTTAGACTAACAACTATGCATATGAGAGCCACTCAACATTTTCATCATGGTCTTCTCCTTGGTTCAACTCAATAAACAGAAAAGAAATTCAGAGAAACACACTGAAATATTTATGGAGTTTTTGGTTTTCTGGTATAAGCAAACAAAGAGGGAAAGCGAAAACAAGAAAAACTATTTACACGGGAAAGCTCCCAACAAGCTTAAGAAGGATAGAAAAATCTTTTTGGGTTTTCTTTTTAGTGCTTCTACAAACTATTCTAGAAATAAAAGCAAAAAGAAGAAGAAAATATTTTTGCATTTTCTCAAGTTTTTTTCAAACACACAAGAAGAAAGTGAGAAAATAAAATTAAGCATGGATAATACAATGAAAAAGTGTGAACACCAATGACTGAAATGTGTGAACATCAATGTAAAGTCAGTGAGAAACACGTACTCCCCCAAGCTTAGGCTTTTGGCCTAACTTGGTATGTAGTCAGTAGCCTGGATAGTATTCGGTGTGGTAGCTCACGGAGGCTCTAGGTGCGGAAGCTCCAGCCTGTCGTGTTGCCTCGACCGCAGCGTTATGGGCTCGAGCCTCACTCTCAAGAACGAAGTATCTTCCTTTGCTGTGATAATCAAAAAGAGCAGGCGCAGGCAAATATGTGTGCACAACAGACGACTGGTTAAATAACAAGTTATAAGTAAAATTATGAATGTCTCCTTTAAGGATCTTGTAGCTTTTCACAACATCAAAGTCTAGGTACTGAGTAAGTAAGATAGTGTCAAAGGGCATAGGTGAAACACCCAACTCTCTTTCTAAATGTGTGGCATAAATTCCACCATAGAAATAGCCACTGTTAGCGTTATGTTGTAACATGCGTGCAATAATTGCCCCAAGATTATAACTTCTATCCCTAGTGAGAGCAGTGCGAATAAGGCTCAAGTTTGGAGCACAAAGTGTACTACAATCTTGTTTGCCTAAAATACATTTCCCATTGAATAAAGCAAAGTACTGAATTGCTGGAAAATGATTGCTCTTTATCCTACCTTGCGTCACTCCCCTCGTTTCACCACAACAAAGACTATTCAAAAACGATTGAACCTCAGCCTTAGGTGGTTCCTCAAGTGAACCCCAAAATGGAATTTTACAGTGATTGGCAAAACTCTCTAGTGATATGGTAAAAGGATTTTCATAAAGTTTAAATGACACCCTAGACTCACGGGGATGGAATTTAAATCCTTTGACAAATGATTCAGTGAGAATGTGGTGTTGTTCACACGTATCTGAAATATAGTAACCGAGACCGGCATTGTGAACCAATTTCTCAAATTCCTCCTTAATGCTCACACGCATCATAAAATCATCACAAGGCCATAAGCATGTTTTGGTGGTGGCATCTTGAATTGAACTTTCACTTGGTTCAACATAAGACCGGCGAGCAGAACTGTCACTAGAGGATGCTTCCAAGGATCTCCTCCTCGAAGAACTCCTTCCGAAGAAGCTCATCATGTGTGCGTACAATTTGTGAAATTTTTGGTCCACGAGAGTTTGTCAACAAAACTTTATAAAATTGATAGCAACTACTCATAGGGATACATAGAGGCCATACCAAGAATTCAAACTACTTAGAACTCTAAGAATTCAACATGCAAGCTTATCTACAGCAGCACCAAGAGTAGATAATTTTTCAAAATATAAACCACTAAAACAAAACTAATTGAACAAGTGGTGGAGTCACATACCAAGCAACAATCCCTCAAAACAGTTTCGGAAATGGAGCTTGGAGCAAATAGATCAAAATCCGTAGCGTTTGAGATCAAGAACACGAGAGAGAGAGAGAGAGAGAGAGAGAGAGAGAGAGAGAGAGAGAGAGAGAGAGCAATGGTGATTTTTTTCTGGAGGTAGGTGATTAGGTGGTGTAAAGAGATAAGGGAGAGGGCCCACGTGGGGACCACAACCCACCAGGGCGCACCTGGGGTTCCTGGCACGCCCAGGTGGGCCGTGCCCACCTGGTGCACCCCCCCCCCCTCTGGTATTATTTGCACCAAAAATTCTTAAATATTCGAAAAAAAATGTGTTAAATTTTTGGGGCATTCTGAGGACTTTTATTTTTGGGTCATTTTTATTGTACGAGAAATTCAGAAAACAGGCAAAAATGACATTTTATTTTATTTAACCAATAAAGACATAAAACAAAAGGTAAGGTAGGGAGGTAGTGCTTACAAAATTCATCAACTTCATACCGCTCAAAAATGATTCATTAATAAGGTTGATCAAGTCTTATTAACAACCACTTTCGGTTGGCATGAAACCAAACAACTTTCGAAGATTGATACGTCTCCAACGTATCTATAATTTTTTATTGTTCCATGCTATTATTTATGATGTTTTGGATGTTTAATGGGCTTTGTTATACACTTTTATATTATTTTTGGGACTAACCTACTAACCCACAGGCCCAGTCCAGATTGTTGTTTTTTTGCCTATTTCAGGGTTTTACAGAAAAGGAATATCAAACGGAGTCCAATCGGAATGAAACCTTTGGGATAGATATTTTTGGAGAAAAATATGCATGGGAGACTTGAGAACCATGGAGTAGGGCACACGTGGCGCCGACGAGGGTGGAGGGCGCCCCCTCGCCCCCCCATAGGGCGCGCCCCCTGCCTCGTGGGCCCCACGTCTGGGCCCCGGTGCCCTCCTTCCTCCTATATATACCTACGTACCCCGAAAATATCCGAACAACAGAGAAAACCTTAGTTCCACCGCCACAACCTTCCGTTCCCGTGAGATCCCATCTTGGGGCCTGTTCCGGAGCTCCGCCGGAGGGGGAATCTTCCACGGAGTGCTTCTACATCATCATCATCCCCTCACCATGAGTTGTGAGTAGTTTACCACACACCTTCGGGTCCATAGCTTGTATCTATATGGCTTCTTCTCTCTCTTTGGATCTCAATACAAAGTTCTCCTCGGTCTTCGAGGAGATTTATTCGATGTAATCTCTTTTTGCGGTGTGTTTGTCGAGATCCGGTGAATTGTGGGTTTATGATCAAGATTATCTATGAGAAATATTGGGTTCTTCTCTGAACTCTTTATGTATGATTATAATATCCTTGCAAGTCTCTTTGAATTATTGGTTTGGTTTGGCCTACTAGATCTATAGTTCTTGCAATGGGAGAAGTGCTTGGCTTTGGGTTCAATCTTGTGGTGTCCTTTCCCAGTGATAGTAGGGGTAGCAAGGCACGTATAGTATTGTTGCCATCGAGGATAAAAAGATGGGGTTTATATCACTAAGTTTGAGTTTATCCCTCTACATCATGTCACCTTGCTTAAGGCGTTACTCCGTTCTTATGAGCTTAATACACTAGATGCATGCTGGATAGCGGTCGATGTGTGGAGTAATAGTAGTAGATGCAGAATCATTTCGGTCTACTTGTCTCGGACGTGATGCCTATATATAATGATCATGCCTAGATAGTCTCATAATTATTCGCTTTTCTATCAATTGCTCGACAATAATTTGTTTACCCGCCGTAGAATATCGCTATCATGAGAGAAGCCACTAGAGAACACTATGGCCCCCGGGTCTATTATCAACTTATCAATCTACAATCTACTTTACTTTTCCGCTTTTACTTTCTGTTCTTATAACCAAAAATATCAAACTATCATCTCTATCAGATCTCACTTTCGTAAGTGACCGTAAAGGGATTGACAACCCCTTATCGCGTTAGCTGCGAAGTTCTTATTTGTTTGTGCAGTTGCGAGGGACTCGCGCGTGGTCTCCTACTGGATTGATACCTTGGTGCTCAAAAAACTAAGGGAAATAATTACGCTACTGCGCTGCATCTCCCTTTCCTCTTTGAGGGAATACAACGCAAGCTCCAGAAGTAGCATAGATCACTAAGTTACCTCAACGGGGATATGAAAATCCCCAACAATAAGCATCTCATATTTATTTTCAATAGTAGGGAGGTATTTCAAAACTTCCAATAGTGATTGTCAAAGATTTTTCAATAACATGAATACCATTCACTTGGAATTGTTTCTTCAGAAAATGCACCGTATGCTCATTACCATTGATATGAAAAGTGACCTCGCTTTTATTACAATCAATAACAGCCCCTACAGTATTCAAGAAGGGTCTACCAAGAATAATAGACATATTGTCGTCCTCGGGCATCTCAAGTATAACAAAGTCAGTCAAAATAGTAACATTAGCAACAACAACGGGCACATCCTCACAAATACCGATAGGTATGGCAGTTGATTTGTCAGCCATTTGCAAAGATATTTTGGTAGGTGTAAGTTTATTCAAATCAAGTCTTTTATATAAAGAGAAAGGTGTAACACTAAGACCTGCTCCTAAATCACATAAATCTGTTTTCACATAATTCTTTTTAATGGAGCAAGGTATAGTTGGTATTCCTGGGTCTCCTAATTTTTTAGGTACTCCTCCCTTAAAAGTATAATTAGCAAGCATGGTGGAGATTTTAGCTTCTGGTATTTTTCTCTTATTAGTGATGATGTCCTACATATACTTTGTATAGGGGGCATTTTTAAGATATCAGTTAAACAAGTACGCAAAAAGACTGGCCTCAGCATTTCAGCAAAGCGTTCAAATTCTTCATCATCTTTCTTTCTAGTTGACTTGGGTGGAAAAGGCATATGTTTTATAACCCATGGTTCTCTTTCTTTACCATGTTTCCTAGCCACAAAGTCTCTTTTATCATACATTTTATTCTTAGGTTGTGGGTTATCAAGATCAACAGGTGGTTCTATCTCAACATCATTGTCTGATTCTTTATCAATTCTTGGTTGAGAGTCTTCATGAACCTCATCATTATCTTTTTCATTATCACTAGGTGAGTGTTCATTACCAGATTGAGTTTTAGCATCAGAGATAGAAGTTTCATTATCATTATCAGGAGGTTTTTCTATTTCAGGTTCACTAAAAGTATGCAAAGTCCTATCATTTTTATTTTTTATTTTTTTATTTTTAGAAGGACTAGGTGCAGTGGTGTTATTTCTTTGTGAATCATGTTCAATTCTTTTTGGGTGTCCCTCTGGATAAAGGGGTTCCTGGGTCATTTTACCTCCTCTAGTTGCAACTCTAACAGCAAAGTCATGCATATTGCTATTCATTTCATCAAGTAATTCTCTTTGAGATTTAGCAACTTGTTCTAACTGAGTTTGAACCATAGAAGTGAAGGAAATATGCCCTAGAGGCAATAATAAAGTTTTTATTTGTATTTCCTTATATCATGATAAATGTTTATTATTCATGCTAGAATTGTATTAACCGGAAACTTAGTACATGTGTGAATACATAGACAAAACAAAGTGTCCCTAGTATGCCTCTACTAGACTAGCTCATTGATCAAAGATGGCTATGTTTCCTAGCCATATACATGAGTTGTCATTTGATCAACGGGATCACATCATTAGGAGAATGATGTGATGGACAAGACCCATCCGTTAGCTACGCAACTTGATCGTTTAGTTTTACTGCTATTGCTTTCTTCATGACTTATACATGTTCCAATGATTATGAGATTATGCAACTCCCGAATACCGGAGGAACACCTTGTGTGCTATCAAACATCACAACATAACTGGGTGATTATAAAGATGCTCTACAGGTGTCTCCGAAAGTGTTTGTGGTGTTGGCATAGATCGAGAATAGGATTTGTCACTCCGAGTGTTGGAGAGGTATCTCTGGGCCCTCTTGGTAATACACATCATAATAAGCATTGCAAGCAAATGACTAATGAGTTAGTAACAAGATGATGTATTATGTAACGAGTAAAGAGACTTGCCGATAACGATATTGAATTAGGTATGATGATACCAACAATCGAATCTCGGGCAAGTAACATACCGATGGCAAAGGGAACAACGTATGTTGTTATGCGGTTTGACCGATAAAGATATTCGTAGAATATGTAGGAACCAATATGAGCATCCAGGTTCTGTTATTGGTTATTGACCAGAGATGAGTCTCGTTCATGTCTACATAGTTCTCGAACCCGTAGGGTAAGCACGCTTAACGTTCGATGATGATCGGTATTATGAGTTTGTGAGTTTTATGTACCGAAGGTAGTTCAGAGTCCCGGATGAGACCACGAACATGACGAGGAGTCTCGAAATGTTCGAGACATAAATATTAACATATTGGACGGCTATATTCGTACATCGGAAGTGTTCCGGGTGATTTCGGAGAAAAACGGAGTGCCGGAGAGGTTACCGGAACCCTCCGGGGGAGTATTGGGCCATAGTGGGCCATGAAGGAAAGTGAGAGGCAGTCCACTAGGGCTGGCC
>LR738715.1:314409790-314434900 GCA_902687465.1 Secale cereale | reverse complement strand
CAAGGGAATCCTAGTTGGACTAGGAGTGGGGGGAGGCGCCCCTCTCCTTCCTTCTCCCCTTCTTCTTCCTTTCCTACTCCTAGTAGGAATGGGAAAGGGGATTCCTACTCCTACTAGGAGTAGGAAAACTCCCTCTATGGCGCACCCCTAGGGCCGGCTGGCCCTCCCCCTTGCTCCTTTATATACAGGGGCAGGGGCACCATAGAACACACAAGCAACATTGTTTTAGCCATGTGTGGTGCCCCCCTCCACAGAAACACACCTCGGTTATATCGTTGAAGTGCTTAGGCGAAGCCCTGCGTCGGTAGCTTCATCATCTGTGTCACCACGTTGTCGTGATGACGAAACTCTCCCATGAAGCTCAACTGGATCAAGAGCTCGTGGGACGTCATTGAGCTGAACGTGTGCTAAACGCGGAGGTGCCGTACGTTCGGTCCTTGGATCGGTTGGATCACGAAGACGTTCGACTACATCAACCGCATCAACTAGACGCTTCCACTTTCGGTCTACGAGGGTACGTAGACACACTCTCCCCTCTCGTTGCTATGCTTCTATTAGATAGATCTTGCGTGATCGTAGGAAATTTTGAAATGCTATCTTCCCCATCAGTGGCATCATGAGCCAAGTCTATGCATAGATGATATGCACGAGTAGAACACAATGAGTTGTGGGCTATAATAGTCATACTGCTTACCAGCATGTCATGCTTTGATTCGGTGGTATTGTGAGATGAAGCGGCCCG
This sequence comes from Secale cereale, assembly GCA_902687465.1. Classification (NCBI taxonomy): domain Eukaryota; kingdom Viridiplantae; phylum Streptophyta; class Magnoliopsida; order Poales; family Poaceae; genus Secale; species Secale cereale. Next base: position 314,434,158 of record LR738715.1, on the reverse strand, counting down.
GGCCGACATTACGCGTACGCTTACGCGAGACTGGTTTCACCGTTACGAGCACTCGTTTCTTAAAGGTGACCGGCGGGTGTCTGTCTCTCTCACTTTAGTTGAATCGAGTATGGCTACGCCCGGCCCTTGTGAAGGTTAAAACATCATCCTTGATGCAAAAATCATTGTGGTTTTTGTATGCGTAGGTGGTAACCCACAAGTGTAGGGGATCTCAACAATTTTCGAGGGTAAAGTATTCAACCCAAGTTTATTGATTCGACACAAGGGGAGCCAAAGAATACTCTTAAGTATTAGCAGCTGAGTTGTCAATTCAACCACGCCTGCAAACTTAGTATTTGCAGCAAGATAGTTTAGTAGCAAAGTAATATGATAGTGGTGGTAGCAACAATAAAAGTAACGGTAGTGTTTTTGTAGTTTTTGTGATAATAGCAACAGAAAAGTAAATAGGAAACTAGCAATATAGGTAAAGCTCGTAGGCATTGGATCGGTGATGGGAAATTACGTCGGATGCAATTCATCATGTAGAAGCTATAACCTAGGGTGACACAGAACTAGCTCCAGTTCATCAATGCAATGTAGGCATGTATTCCGAATATAGTCATACGTGCTTATGGAAAAGAACTTGCATGACATCTTTTGTCCTACCCTCCTGTGGCAGCGGGGTCCTATTGGAAACTAAGGGATATTAAGGCCTCCTTTTAATAGAGTACCGGACCAAAGCATTAACACATAGTGAATACATGGACTCCTCAAACTATGGTCATCACCGGGAGTGGTCCCGATTATTGTCACTTCGGGGTTGCCGGATCATAACACATAGTAGGTGACTATAGACTTGCAAGATAAGATCAAGAACACACATATATTCATGAAAACATAATAGGTTCAGATCTGAAATCATGGCACTCGGGCCCTAGTGACAAGCATTAAGCATAGCAAAGTCATATCAACATCAATCTCAGAACATAGTGGACACTAGGGATCAAACCCTAAAAAAACTAACTCGATTACATGATAGATCCCATCCAAGCCATCACCATCCAGCAAGCCTACAATGGAATTACTCACACACGGCGGTGAGCATCATGGAATTGGTGATGGAGGAAGGTTGATGATGACGATGGCGATGATCTCCACTCTCCGGAGCCCCGAACGGACTCCAGATCAGCCCTCTCGAGAGAGATTAGGGCTTGGAGGCGGCTCCATCTCGTAAAACACGATAATTATTTCTCTCTGATTTTTTTCTCCCCGAAACGGAAGATATATGATCTGGGGATACGTCGGTGGAGCATCGGGGGGCCCTCAAGGCAAGGGGCACGCCCCCCACCCTCGAGGACAAGGTGTGGGCCCCCCGGTGAGGATCTTCTTGCAGATATTTTTTATATTTTCTGAAATAATTCTCCGTTGATTTTCACGCGATTCCGAGAGCTTTTTATTCTGCACAAAAACAACACCATGGCAGTTCTGCTGAAAACAGCGTCAGTTCGGGTTAGTTCCATTCAAATCATGCAAGTTAGAGTCCAAAACAAAGGCAAAAGGGTTTGGAAAAGTAGATACGTTGGAGACGTATCAACTCCCCCAAGCTTAAACCTTTGCTTGTCCTCAAGCAATTCAGTTGATAAACTGAAAGTGATAAAGAAAAACTTTGACAAACTCTGTTTGCTCTTGTTGTTGTAAATATGTAAGCTAGCATTCAGGTTTTCAACAAGATCATGAACTAACCACATTCACAATAACTTTCAGGTCTCAAGACTACTCACATCAATGGCATAATCAACTAGCGAGCAATAATAATAAGCCTCAGATGACAACACTTTCTCAAAACAATCATGATATGATATGACTGGGTGGTATCTCGCTAGCCCTTTCTGAGACCGCAAAACATAAATGCAGAGCACCTTTAAAGATCAAGGACTAACTAGACATTGTAATTCATGGTAAAAGAGATCCAGTCATGATCATACTCAATGCAAATTAATAGTAATACGTGCAACGACAGAGGTGCTCTCCTACTGGTGCTCTTTGATAAGAGGATGATGACTCTGCATAAAAGTAAATAGATAGGCCCTTCACATAGGGAAGGAGGGATTTGTAGAGGTGCGAGAGCTCGATTTTTAAATAGAGATTGAATAACATTTTGAGTGGTATGCTTTCATTGTCAACATAACAACCAGGAATCTCGATATCTTCCATGCTACGCACATTATAGGCGGTTCCCAAACATAATGGTAAAGTTTATACTCCCCCAACCACCAACAAGCACACTCCACGGCTAACCCGAAACAACGGGTACCGTCCAAACCAGCAACAGCCCTGGGGGAGTTTTGTTTAATTATTTATGATTTTGAGCATGGGACTGGGCATCCCGATTACCAGCCACTTTCTCATGAATGATGAGCGGAGTCCACTCATCGTGAGAATAACCCACCTAGCATGGAAGATATAGACGACCCTAGTTGATACATGAGTTGTTCGAGCATACAAAACAGAATTTTATTTGAAGGTTTAGAGTTTGGCACATACAAATTTACTTGGAACGGCAGGTAAATACCGCATATAGGAAGGTATGGTGGACTCATGTGGAATAACTTTTGGGGTTTATGGAAGTGGATGCACAAGCAGTATTCCCGCTTAGTACAGGTGAAGGCTAGAAAGAGACTGGGAAGCGGCCAGCTAGAGAGAAATAACGGTCATGAACATGCATTAAAATTAATCAACAATGAATGCAAGCATGAGTAGGATATAAATCACCATGAACATAAATATCGTGAAGGCTATGTTGATTTATTTCAACTACATGCGTGAACATGTGCCAAGTCAAGTCACTTAAATCGTTCAAAGGAGGATATCACCCATCATACCACATCACAACCATTTTAATATCATGTTGGCACGCAAGATAGACCATTATAAACTCTCAGCTAATTAAGCATGGCATAAGCAACTATGATCTCTAATTGTCATTGCAAACATGTTTCATTCAAAACAAGCTGGATCAAGAACGACGAGCAATCATATTTACAAAAACAAAAGAGGTCGAGTTCATACCAGCTTTTCTCATCTCAATTAGTTCATCATATATCATCCTTATTGCCTTTCACTCGCACGACCGAACGGTGTGAATAAAAATAATAGTGCATGTGCATTGGACTAAGCTGGAATCTGCAAACATTTAATGCAATAGAGAAGACAAGGTAATATGGCTCAAGGTTAAATCAAGAATAGAGCATATGAGAGCCACTAAGCATTTTAATCATGATCTTCTACTCTTAACCCCTAAAGAAAAGAAAAGAAACTATTTACACGGGAAAGCTCCCAACAAGCAAAAGAAGAACGGGAAATCTTTCTGGGTTTTCATTTTTAGTTACTACTAGAGGCAAAGAAAGTAAACTAGCTAGAAGCTACAACTATTTTTTTTTGTTTTTCTGTATTTTTCTAGCACACAAGAAAAAGTCTAAGAAAAATAAATTTGAAGTAAGCATGGATGGTACAGTGAAACAGTGTGAGCACCGACAACTAGAATAAGTGTGAACATGAATGTAAGTCAGTGAGAAACACGTACTCCCCGAAGCTTAGGCTTTTAGCCTAAGTTGGTTTATGGCCACAGATCGAAGCCACTCCCTCCAGTGTACTCAGATGTGTCCTCTGGGTGCCACTGGTTGGCGAGCTCGTCCAGCTCCCACCCATAAACAGATTGACGGGAAGGATCAAGTGGTGGTTCTGGCTCAGGCTCTGAAGCTTGTGCCTGGCCTTGGTACTTGTAGAAGGCATCTGAGGTGATAAGGAATACGCATGTAGATAGATCAAACAAAGAAGGTGCAGGCAAGGTAACAATTTCACAGTATATTTCATCAAACCTCAATTTATAATTGAGCTGCATATTCTTGTCTTTAACAATAAAGTCATGAGCTACCATGCTCTTGTAGTCTAGATAAACAGGGGCAAGCAATTTTTCTTCCTTCTCATGATGCCTAATAGGTATATTAAAATATTCAGCAAGGCGAGAAGCAAAGATGCCTCCAAAGACGGGCCCCTTTGAGCGGTTCAGACTCAATCGTTTGGCAACGACGGCGCCCAAGCTAAAAGTTGTGTCTCGAAACAAAGCATGGCGTAAAATGATAATATCATGGGCACTTAGATTCCCACTATTCCCTCGACCAATTAAACACCTACTAGCAAATAAAGCAAAGTAGCGCAGAACAGGGAAGTGTATACTAGTGATTCTTGCCCCTGAAATTGTTCTAGTTTCACCTACGGCTATCATGTCAATGAACCCTTTGATGTCTTCATGACGTGGTTCATCAAGTCTACCTCCAAAGGGTAGCTTGCAAATTTCACAAAAATCTAGAAGTGATATCTCCTTAACCACATCATATAAGCGAAACTCCACCGTAGGTGGTGCTTTCCTAGAGTGAAAATGAAAGCTTTGCGTGAAAATATTGGTGAGTAAGAGATACTGTTCTTTCTGGTCATTGAGGAAGTCGGTGAGGCCTGCATTATTCGCCAACCAATAAAAGTCTTCGTAAATACCGGCGGACATCATGAAATTATTACAAGGCCATTCGCACGGTCAAACTTCCGCCATACGAGGAAGATTATACTTGGGTTTCTTATTTTCTTCTTTCTTCTTCTCCTCTAAGCTCTTGCTGGAGGAGCCCCTCAATAATCTTTTCAACATTTTCCTTTTCTGAAAATTTCTGAAATTTTTAGTAACTTCAATAAAAGTTAGCCAAACTCAACAAGATTGATAGCAACAACTCCTATAAGTGCCTAGAGACTATATCATGCATTGGAACTACTTGGGACCAAGAAAATTTGACATGCAAGCTCAAGAACAAGGTCACCACAGCAGCATAAATTTGCAACAAATAAAGCACTAGAACAAAAACTAATTGGACCAATGGAGGAGTCACATACCAAGGAACAATCTCCCCAAATAGTTTCGTGAATGGTGCTTTGACCAAGGAGATCAAAAATGGCAGCAAGATGAGCTAGAACTCGGGTTTGAGCTGGTTGGTGAATTTTTGGGGAGGAACAAGAGGAGCATGGGCGCAGGAATAAGTGGAGGGGAGCCACGTGGAGCCCACGAGGCAGGGGGCGCGCTCTGGACCCTCGTGGCCAGGTGCTGGCTCCCCTTGCTGTGTGTTCGGGGCCAGGTGAGCATCATGGAATTGGTGATGGAGGAAGGTTGATGATGACGATGGAGACGATCTCCACTCTCCGAAGCCCCAAACGGACTCCAGATCAGCCCTCCCGAGGGAGATTAGGGCTTGGCGGCGGCTCCGTCTCGTAAAACGCGATAATTCTTTCTCTCTGATTTTTTTTCTCCCTGAAACGGAAGATATAGGATCTGGGATACGTCGGTGGAGCATTGGGGGGCCCTCGAGGCAGGGGGCGCACCCTGGGCAGGGGGCGCGCCCCCCACCCTCGAGGACAGGGTGTGGGCCCCCCGGTGAGGATCTTCTTGCAGATATTTTTTATATTTTCTGAAATAATTCTCCGTTGATTTTCACGCGATTCCGAGAACTTTTTATTCTGCACAAAAACAGCACCATGGCAATTCTGATGAAAACAGCGTCAGTCCGGGTTAGTTCCATTCAAAGCAAGCAAGTTAGAGTCCAAAACAAGGGCAAAAGGGTTTGGAAAAATAGATATGTTGGAGATGTATCAGTAGGTAAGAAAGGTTCTTGCTAAGCCCGTAGCAGCCATGTAAAACTTGCAACAACAAAGTAGAGGACGCCTAACTTGTTTTTGCAGGGCATGTTATGATGTGGTATGGTCAAGACGTGATGAGTTATACGTTATTGTATGAGATAATCATGTTTTGTAAAGTTATCGGCAACCGGCAGGAGCCTTATGGTTGTCTCTTTATTGCATGAATTGTGAAGGCCGTGTAATTGCTTCATTTTATCACTATGAGTTAGCGATAGTAGTAGTAGCAATAGTTGGCAAGACGACCACGATGCTACGATGAAGATCGTGGTGTCTAGCCGGTGACGATGGAGATCATGACAATGCTTTGGAGATGGGGATCAAAAGGACAAGATGATGATGGCCATATCATGTCACATATTTTGATTACATGTGATGTTTATCTTATCTTGCTTAGAATGACGGTAGCATTATAAGATGATCCCTTACAAAATTTCAAGGTACAAGTGTTCTCCCTGAGTATGCACCGTTGGGAAAGTTCGTCGTGCCGAAACACCACGTGATGATCGGGTGTGATAAGCACTACGTTCAAATACAATGGGTGTAAGACAGTTTTGCACATGCAGAATACTCAGGTTAAACTTGACGAGGCTAGCATGTACAGACATGGCCTCGGAACACTGGAGACCAAAAGGTCGAGCTTGAATCATATAGTAGATATGATCAACATAAGATGTTCACCATTGAAAACTACTCCATCTCACGTGATAATCGGACATGGTTTAGTTGATTTGGATCACGTGATCATTTAGATGGCTAGAGGGATGTCTATCTAAGTGCGAGTTCTTTAGTAATATGATTGAACTTTAATTTATCATGAACTTAGTCCTGATAGTTTTTGCATATCTATGTTGTTGTAGATCAATGGCCCGTGCTACCGTTCCCTTGAATTTTAATGCGTTCCTAGAGAAAGCTAAGTTGAAAGATGATGGTAGCAACTACACGGACTGGGTCCGTAACTTGAGGATTATCCTCATTGCTGCACAAAAGAATTATGTCCTTGAAGCACCGCTAGGTGACAAGCCCCCTCCCACTAATGTAGACGCTTTGAACGTCTGGCAGATGCGGTCTGATGACTACTCGATAGTTCAGTGTGCCATGCTTTATGGCTTAGAAATGGGACTTCAACGACGTTTTAAACGTCATGGAGCATATGAGATGTTCCAAGAGTTGAAGTTAATATTTCAAGCAAATGCCCGAATTGAGAGATATGAAGTCTCCAATAAGTTCTATAGCTGCAAGATGGAGGAGAACAGTTCTATCAGTGAACACTTGCTCAGAATGTCTGGGTACTATAATCATATGATTCAACTTGGTTGCAAACTTGACGAAGATAGTGTTATTGACAGAGTTCTTCAATCACTGCCACCAAGCTGTAAAGGCTTCGTGATGAACTATAACATGCAAGGGATGCAGAAGACAATTCCCGAGCTCTACGCTATGCTCAAAGTTGCGGAGGTAGAAATCAAAAAGGAGCATCAAGTGTTGATGGTTAACAAGACCACTAGTTTCAAGAAAAAGGGCAAGGGAAAGAAGGGAAACTTCAAGAAGAATAGCAAGACAGTTGCTACTCCCGCGAAGAAACCCAAGTCTGGAGCCAAGCCTGAAACTGAGTGCTTCTACTGCAAAGGGACTAGACACTGGAAGCAGAACTACCCCAAGTATTAGGCGGATAAGAAGGATAGCAAAGTGAACAAAGGTATATTTGATATACATGTTATTGATGTGTACCTTACTAATGTTCATAGTAGCACCTAGGTATTTGATTCTGGTTCGGTTGCTAATATTTGTAACTCAAAATAGGGGCTATGGATTAAACGAAGATTAGCTAAGGACGAGGTGACAATGCGTCTGGGAAATGGTTCCAAAGTCGATGTGATCGTCGTCGGCACGCTACCTCTACATCTACCATCGGGATTAGTTTTAGACCTAAATATTTCTTATTTGGTGCCAGCGTTGAGCATGAACATTATATCTGGATCTTGTTTGTTGCGAGATGGTTATTCATTTAAATCAGAGAATAATGGTTGTTTTATTTACATGAGTAATATCTTTTATGGTCTTGAACCCTTGAAGAGTGGTCTATTCTTGTTAGATCTCGATCGTAGTGATACACATATCCTTAATATTGAAGCCAAAATATGCAAGGTTGATAATGATAGTGCAACTTATTTGTGGCACTGCCATTTAAGTCATATTGGTGTAAAGCGCATGAAGAAACTCCATACTGATGGACTTTTGGAATCACTTGATTATGAATCACTTGGTGCTTGCGAACCATGCCTCATGGGCAAGATGACTAAAATTCCATTCTCCGGAACAATGGAGCGAGCAACTGATTTGTTGGAAATCATACATACTGATGCATGTGGACCGATGAGTGTTGAGGCTCGCGGCAGGTATCGTTATTTTCTGACCTTCACCGATGATTTGAGCAAATATGGGTATATCTACTTGAGAAACACAAGTTTGAAACATTTGAAAAGTTCAAAGAGTTTCAGAGTGAGTAGAGAATCATCGTAACAAGAAAATAAAGTTTCTACGATCTGATCGTGGAGGCGAATATTTGAGTTACGAGTTTGGTCTTCATTTGAAACAATGTGGAATAGTTTCACAGCTCACGCCACCCGGAACACCACAGCGTAATGGTGTGTCCGAACGTCGTAACCGTACTTTATTAGATATGGTGCGATCTATGATGTCTCTTACCGATTTACCACTATCATTTTGGGGTTATGCTTTAGAGACAGCTGCATTCACGTTAAATAGGGCACCATCTAAATCCGTTGAGACGACGCCTTATGAACTGTGGTTTGGCAAGAAACCAAAGTTGTCGTTTATTAAAGTTTGGGGCTGCGATGAATTTGTTAAAAAGCTTCAACCTGATAAGATCGAACCCAAGTTGGAGAAATGTGTCTTCATAGGATACGCAAAGGAAATTGTTGGGTACAGCTTCTATCACAGATCTGAAGGCAAGATATTTGTTGCTAAGAATGGATCCTTTCTAGAGAAGGAGTTTCTCTCGAAAGAAGTGACTGGGAGGAAAGTAGAACTTGGTGAGGTAATTGTACCTTCTCCCGAATTGGAAAGTAGCACATCATAGAAACTAGTTCCAGTGATTCCTACACCAGTTAGCGAGGAAGCTAATGATGATGATCATGAAACTTTGGATCAAGTTACTACTGAACCTCGTAGGTCAACCAGAGTACGTTCTGCACCAGAGTGGTACGGCAACCCAGTTCCGGAAGTCATGTTACTAGACCATGATGAACCTACGAACTATGAGGAAGCGATGATGAGCCCATATTCCGCGAAATGGCTTGAAGCCATGAAATCTGATATGGGATCCATGTATGAGAACAAAGTGTGGACTTTGGTTGACTTGCCCGATGATCGGCAAGCCATCGAAAATAAATGGATCTTCAAGAGGAAGACTAACGCCGACGGTAATGTTACTGTCTACAAAGCTCGACTTGTTGCGGAAGGTTTTCGACAAGTTCAAGGAGTTGACTATGATGAGACTTTCTCACCCGTATCGATGCTTAAGTCTGTCCGAATCATGTTAGCAATTGCCGCATTTTATGATTATGAAATCTGGCAAATGGATGTCAAAACTGCATTCCTTAATGGATAGCTCAAAGAGGAGTTGTATATGATGCAACGAGAAGGTTTTGTTGATCCTAAAGGTGCTAACAAAGTATGCAAGCTCCAGCGATCCATATATGGACTGGTGCAAGCATCTCGGGGTTGGAATATACGCTTTGATGAGGTGATCAAAGCATATGGTTTTATACAGACTTTTGGAGAAGCATGTATTTACAAGAAAGTGAGTGGGAGCTCTGTAGCATTTCTGATATTATATGTATATGACATATTGTTGATTGGAAATGATATAGAATTTCTGGATGGCATAAAAGGATACTTGAATAAGAATTTTTCAATGAAAGACCTCGGTGAAGCTGCTTATATATTAGCCATCAAGATCTATAGAGATAGATCAAGACACTTAAGTGGACTTTCACAACGCACATACCTTGATAAAGTTTTGAAGAAGTTCAAAATGGATCAGTCAAAGAAAGGGTTCTTGCATGTGTTACAAGTTGTGAAGTTGAGTAAGACTCATTGTCCGACCAGTGCAGAAGATAGAGAGAAAATGAAAGTCATTCCCTATGCCTCAACCATAGGATATATCATGTATGCAATGTTGTGTACCAGACCTGATGTGTGCCTTGCTATAAGTTTAGCAGGGAGGTACCAAAGTAATCCAGGAGTGGATCACTGGACAGCGGTCAAGAACATCCTGAAGTACCTGAAAAGGACAAAGGATATGTTTCTCGTTTATGGAGGTGAAAAAGAGCTCGTCATAAACGGTTACGTCGATTCAAGCCTTGACACTGATCCGGATGACTCTAAGTCACAAACCGGATATGTATTTTTATTGAACGGTGGAGCTGCCAGTTGGTGCAGTTCCAAGCAGAGCGTCATGGCGGGATCTACGTGTGAAGCCGAGTACGTAGCTGCTTCAGAAGCAGCAAATGAAGGAGTCTGGATGAAGGATTTCATATCCAATCTAGGTGTAATACCAAGTGCATCGAGTCCAATGAAAATCTTTTGTCACAACACTGGAGCAATAGCCTTGGCGAAGGAATCCAGGTTTCACAGGAGAACCAAGAACATCAAGAGACGCTTCAATTCCATCCTCCATCAAGTCAAGGAGGGAGACGTAGAAATTTGCAAGATACATATGGATCTGAATGTCGAGGACCCGTTGACTAAGCCTCTTCCACGAGCAAAACATGATCGGCACCAAGACTCCATGGGTGTTAGAATCATTACTATGTAATCTAGATTATAGTCTATTGTTCAAGTGGGAGACTAAAGGAAATATGCCCTAGAGGCAATAATAAAATTGTTATTTGTATTTCCTTATATCATGATAAATGTTTATTATTCATGCTAGAATTGTATTAACCGGAAACTTAGTACATGTGTGAATACATAGACAAAACAGAGTGTCCCTAGTATGCCTCTACGAGACTAGCTCATTGATCATTATGTTTCCTAGCCATAGACATGAGTTGTCATTTGATCAACGGGACCACATCATTAGGAGAATGATCTGATGGACAAGACCCATCCGTTAGCTTAGCAACTTGATCGTTCAGTTTTACTACTATTGATTTCTTCATGACTTATACATGTTCCTATGACTGTGAGATTATGCAACTCCCAAATACCGGAGCAACACCTTGTGTGCTATCAAACGTCACAATGTAACTGGGTGATTATAAAGATGCTCTACAGGTGTCTCTGAAAGTGTTTGTGGTGGTGGCATAGATCGAGAATAGGATTTGTCACTCCGAGTGTCGGAGAGGTATCTCTGGGCCCTCTCGGTAATACACATCATAATAAGCCTTGCAAGCAAACGACTAATGAGTTAGTCACGAGATGATGTATTACGGAACGATTAAAGAGACTTGCCGGTAACGAGATTGAATTAGGTATGATGATACCGACGATCGAATCTCGGGCAAGTAACATACCGATGACAAAGGGAACAACGTATGTTGTTATGCGGTTTGACCGATAAAGATCTTCGTAGAATATGTCGGAACCAATATGAACATCCAGGTTCCATTATTACTTATTGACCGGAGATGAGTCTCGGTCATGTCTACATAGTTCTCGAACCCGTAGGGTCCGCACTCTTAATGTTCGATGACGATCGGTATTATGAGTTTGTGAGTTTGATGTACCAAGGTAGTTCAGAGTCCCGGATGAGATCGCGGACATGACGAGGAGCCTCGGAATGTCCGAGACATAAAGATTAATATATTGTACGGCTATATTCGTACACAAGAAGTGTTCCGGGTGATTTCGGAGAAAACCGGAGTGCCGAGGGGTTACTGGAACCCCCCGGGGGAGTATTGGGCCATAGTGGGCCATGAGGGAAAGTGAGAGGTAGCCCACTAGTGCTGCCCCCCCCCGGGGAACCCTAGTTGGACTAGGAGTGGGGGGAGGCGCCCCTCTCCTTCCTTCTCCCCTTCTTTTTTCCTTTCCTACTCCTAGTAGGAATAGGAAAGGGGATTCCTACTCCTACTAGGAGTAGGAAAACCCCCTCTATGGCGCGCCCCTAGGGCCGGCTGGCCCTCCCCCTTCCTCCTTTATATACAGGGGCAGGGGGCACCCTAGAACACACAAGCAACATTGTTTTAGCCGTGTGGGGTGCCCCCCTCCATAGAAAGACACCTCGGTCATATCGTTGCGGTGCTTAGGCGAAGCCCTGCGTCAGTAGCTTCATCATCTCCGTCACCACGCTGTCATGCTAACAAAACTCTCCCGTGAAGCTCAACTGGATCAAGAGCTCGTGGGACGTCATTGAGTTGAACGTGTGATGAACTCGGAGGTGCCGTACGTTCGGTGCTTGGATCGGTTGGATCACGAAGACGTTCGACTACATCAACCGCGTCACTAGACGCTTCCGCTTTCGGTCTATGAGGGTACGTAGACACACTCTCCCCTCTCGTTGCTATGCTTCTAGTAGATCGATCTTGCGTGATCGTAGTAAATTTTGAAATACTACGTTCCCCAACAAGAAGCATGTGTCCCTACACATCTAACATCATTTGAAATTCTAAATAACAAGTCACTCAAGCAAGAAATCATATCAGAATTGTATTTCAATTATTTCATAACATTAGCATTGAAGTGATCTTGTTTCTGAACGTGATTTTCAAACTCATGAAGGCATTGGCTAGGGTGCATATTGTGAGGATTATCATTGTCATTGAATTTCATTAAAGAATTTACCTCCACCACCTTAGGCAGTGGTGGTGCATCAAGCCCTTGTATTTTTTCAATAGGAGGTAAATTTTTAACATCCTCAACTTTAATACCTTTTTCCTTCATGGATTTCTTTGCCTCTTGCATATCTTCGGGACTGAGATATAATATACCTCTCTTCTTCGGAGTAGGCTTAGGTGGTGGTTCAGGAAGAGTCCAATCATCATAATTTTTCAATATGTTATTCAATAATTTGTGACGCCACCAATTTGACCATACACTAATCATGCACGCAAATTTGTACGACCAAGATCAGGGACTCACGGGAAGATATCACAACACAACTCTAGACACAAATAAAAGAATACAAGCTTTATATTACAAGCCAGGGGCCTCGAGGGCTCGAATACATAAGCTCGAATGCACAAGAGTTAGCGGAAGCAACAATATCTGAGTACACACATAAGTTAAACAAGTTTGCCTTAAGAAGGCTAGCACAAAACATCAACGACTGAAAAGGCTAGGCCTCCTGCCTGGGATCCTCCTAACGACTCCTGGTCGTCGTCGGCCGTCACGTAGTAGTAGGCACCCTCAGGGTAGTAGTAGTCGTCAAATGTGGCATCTGGCTCCTGGACTCCACCACCTGGTTGCAACAACCAGATAGAAGAAAGAAGGGGGAAAAGAGGGAGCAAAGCAACCATGAGTACTCATCCAAAGTACTCGCAAGCAAGGATCTGCACTACACATGCATCGGTATCAATGAAAAGGGGTAGTATATGTGGACTAAGCTATAGAATGCCAGAATAAGAGGGGGAGAAGCTAGTCCTATCGAAGACTAGCATCTTTTGGAAACCACCGTCTTGCAGCAACAAAGGGGGAGCAGAGTAGTATAACATAAGTCATATTTATTTGTTGTCAACGCCCCGAGATCATTTCTTGACTCTCGGAGCCACATATCCAATTCATGCATCAGCATCCAGTTCTAGTTGTATCGATCGGGATACAACTTCAAGAGTCTGTTACCGTAGGATAGGATATCGATAGATGTTTTCTTCCCTGCAGGGGTGCACCAACTTACCCACCATGCTCGCTTAACTCCGGTCGGACACACCATCAGGTCATGCCCGGCCTCAGCCAAACAATACGCCACAACCCGACCTAGGCTTAATAGAGAGGTCAGCACGCCGGACTAAACCTATGCCCCCAGGGGTCATGGGCCATCGCCCCAAGAACTCCTGCACGTTGCGTACGCGGCCGGTGAGAAGACCTAGCTACCTCCTTTAAAAAGGCAGGTGCTTACCAGTCCAACCCGGCGCACGCCGCTCAGTCACTGACGTCCAATAAGCTTCGGCTGATGCATACGACGCAGAACGCCCATACTATGCCCACGTGATGGTTAGTTCTATCAGGCCAGAGGCCCCTCGGATCAAATATCCAAACCGTTTAGTGTATTGGGAACGCGGGGTAACAAGCAGAGACTCATGATCATGTGACCCCATTGCCCCATCTCGAGGACTTGCGGCAAGGGCTAAGAATGCCCGGCCACGCCTCATAATTATCTCGCGGGCACCTTCGAGGTCAACCCAACTACACATCACTAGCAATTAAGCTCGCGCGGGTACCCCTTAGGGCCAACACGTCTTTAGTAACATGGTTTAGTGTAAAGTCATAGTAACCATAGTAAATGTGTGTCTAACACCAAAGGGAACCCTGAGGAATCACCATCGATGGAATTGCACATGATGTTACCGTCAAGGTGAACGAAGGAGGAATCACCCTCGATGGATCACACTTGAGGGGTTGCACGACGTAGTCGTTATCAGGAGTGGCGAAGGAGGAATCACCCTCGATGACCACGACCGATTAACTAACCTACAAGGTTCACATCAGAAGTGCTGATGAGGTATCACCCTCGGCACTCGATAGAAACCCAGTAGTGTCGAGCAACTAAGGAGAAGTGATGTGCGGTGTCGGGCCTGGTCTTCGATCTCGTTGATCGGGTCTTCTGATAATCCAGCGGGGGCAACAGTGACAATGTGGGGTCACTGGTGGGTCTCAACCAACCTATGCTAAGCAGTTACAATAAGCAAGTAAGGTGTGAAAGCAGGTAACAACAGGCTATGCATCAAAATAGGATCATACAAAACAATAGCAGTTCTAATGCAAGCATAAGAGAGAAGGGAATGGGCGATACCAGAATGATCAAAGGGGGTTGGCTTGCCTGGAAGCTCGGTTGAGAAGGAAGGGTCATCGTCGACATACTTGAACACAGTGGCATCGGCATCGTCTCAGAGTCTACCGGAAAGGAAGTAATGGAGGGGGAACACAATAAATAATAGAGCAATCAAAAGCATCACAAAGCATAACAAAACAATACACGGTGCTAGGGTTGGCCTAAGCGGTGCTACACGATATTAGCGAAGGGGGATAACATCCAGCAACGTTTTCCCGGAGTTAGGCATTTTCGGACAAGCAAACCGGAGGGGGAATGTTGCATGTTCGCTATGATGGGGATGTGTGGCGGGCGAGCGGACCGCGTATTCGAATTCGTCTTGTCGTTCTGAGCAACTTTCATATATAAAACTTTTTCATCCGAGTTACAGTTAAATTTCTATGAATTTCTAAATTTTATAACATTTCTGAAATTATTTATATTAACAGAATTAGAATATGACGTCAGCATGACGTGTTGATGATGTCAGCAGTCAACACAGCCGCTGACCAGGTCAATCCTGACCAGTGGAGCCCACATGTCAGCGACTGTGGCACTAACAATGGATTAATTTGACTAACAGTACTAATTAGTGGACTGGGCCCCATTAGTCAGAGACTAATTAGTGATTAAAACTAATTAAAAAATTAGTTAGCATTTTATTTATTTATAAAATATGTTTAATTAGTGCGGGGCCCACATGTCAGTGGCAGTAGGCTACCAGTCAGCATGTTGACTGGGTCAACCCAATCAACGGGGCCCGCTGGCAGTGACCCAGGGGTGGCCCCAGGTGTCCCACATCGGCGGTGGCCGGCGGCTCGCCGGCGACGATGCCAAATCGCGGGGTGACGCACTGGCGCAAGGGCGCAAGGGCGCGTTCGAACAAGGCGACGGAGCCACGTCGTTTGGTGGCGGTGGCGTAGGCTGGGGTGGTTGGGTTCAACGGCGGCGAGCTTGCGAGCGGGCGCCGGAGTACGGGCATGGTCGATACCGCGATGCAGGGCTCGACGGGGTGAGCGAGCGGTGGCTTTGGGCTCCTAAGACTACACTGAGGACGGCTGCATTCTCAGGCAAGCTCGTCGGCGAGCATGGTCATGGCTACGGGCACGACGGCGGCGAAGGGTACAACCACGTCGAGAATGGCGGCTACTGGCGCGGAGAAAAGCGGGGCAGTGAGGGGAGAGGGAGAGGAGCTCTGCAGGAGGCTCAAGAAAGGCCGGTAGGGGAACGAGAGCGCCGAGCCGAGGCGGAATCGACGGTGATCGACGACGGCCGAGGCGAAAGGGGGACGCGTTGATGGCGACGGAGGAGGGCCTCCCGGCTCGTTCCATCGGGTGAAGACGAATCAATCGATTACGAGGAGGCCGGTGGACACGTCGGAGGGGAGCGGGGGCGATGCTCGCCGCGGTGGTGCGAGGTGGAGGGTGGTGATGGCGCTTGGGCAAGGGAAGATCCATGGGGAGGGAGAGAGAAGAGTGAGCGAGTGAGGGGGTCTGGGGCTAGGGTTTGCAGGGAGGGGTGCGGGGATGCCGTGTAGACGCAGGGGACGACGGGGAGGCCGCAGGATGGCCGACCCGTGGCTGATCTGGCCATGGACGACGCTCCCTGCGTCCACCGGGGGGGCGTGAACAGGAGGAAGACGGTAGGGCGCTGGTGGGCTGGGCGTGGTGCTGTGCACTTGGGCCTCAAGTGCACTTGGGCCTCAAGTGCACAGTGCCAGGCTTAGCCCTTTTTCCCTTTTCTTTTATTTTGCCTAAACTGTTGTTTTTATTTTTATCTTTTATTTCTTTTATGTTAAGCAAAATTGCTAGGCCACAAAAGACTTTTGTAAAATATAGAATTGTGCCACATAAATACTTTGCAATATTTAGCATTGCCATAAAAGGTTTTGAGGCAAGATAATTTCATCTGAATTTTCTTTGAAATGGAATGATTTAAATTGGGGCATGTTTTGCTACTGTTGTGGATGTCAGGGGCATTTTAGAAATTTGGGTGATGTTGTTTTCCTCAACATAATTACCTAGGAGTTATTTCCAACATGATGAACATTTTTGTGATCATGTTTGAGAAATTCTTTATTTCACTTTTAATTTAAAAATGAATTTGACTTAGATTTTTCATCAATTGATCATTAGCTCAGTAAGCATGGTGACCTGGCATCATTAGGGTGAGGTTACTGTAGCTTGACACTCAGGGTGTTACAAATCTCCTCTACTACAAAAAATCTCATCCCGAGATTTAAGAGGTGGAGTAAGGGGAAAGAGTTGGTTACGAAATTCTAGCGAATCTTCTCGGTCCTTGATTCTCTTCTCAAAGAGGTTGATCCCTCTTTGTTGATGTTTTCATTCCTCTGTTCCAGGCCATCATGATGAAGTTGGCTTCCTTTCTTCGAGAGTTCCATCGTACTTACGAAAAGGATAAGGGGTCCTATCGGAAGAACTGACCTCTACAAGGTCACGTATCTGGTAGATAACACCAGGGAAGGTGGCGGAAAGTAACTCTCGAATTGAAACAGAAAATTTTGAGATCAAAGTAAGAAGGTATCATGAGAAGTTTCGAGCGGTTAGGCAATCATTCGTTGCCTAAAACGGAGTGTGAAAGGGGTTCAGAGCAATGGGAATAAGTATTGTGTATAATACCAGAATTGATGATCTCTTGAAAGGTGGCTCGTGAATAACAAGAGAAGCCAAGCGTGAAGAATAATTTTGGAAATCAGGGATGTTCAGGAGAGTCAGATTTCATTCCTGGGGAACTATGGGTTATGGGCCCACCATGTGGGTTAAAAGTAGGAAGGGTGACGATAGTAAGGTATGTCAGAGCATAGAATGTCAGTTATGTTGGCAACAACGTCGGTACCAAGAGCGAGGGACGAAGAGAACCATTTTCCTGCTCGTTAAAACGAGGCGGACCAATAGGCAAAGTTCTCGTCCATCGGTGGTTACCGGAATGTTATCAATAATAGTAACAGGGTCTTACTGATAGAGTTGTACACCAAGGTGTTTACATAAGCAGAAAATTATTACTGCTTAGATTATATGTAGATCAAAGAAAGGTTAAACAAACAAATGGAAAGGAAATTTTTTTCAAACTCAATGAATATGAGTAAATCATCCCCAAGATTAAGCAGGGCATGATATACGTGTCAGGAGATCAAAGTCATGACCATATAGATAAACGGGGTAAGAAGAATTATGATATGTACCCACACAACGATGTTGGATAGTTGGTCAAGAACATTTAGCATTGTGCTTACAATGTTCTTGTGGATCTTCGGACTACCACAGACATGCTTCGAGATAGCCCCGACATGGTCTTCAAGCAAAGGTCAGACTTTGGATACACCAGGATCCATCGGAAACAACTTATAAAATAAGTCATACAATTTCAGCAAGGGAAGATGAGGGTGAGGCCGACGGGCTCGGAAACAATTCCACGAGATTTCCCTAGACATGAATTTTCACAATTAAGTGAACAAGGTGATAGCATTGGACACACCAGGGTATATAATGAAGTGTGTTCGTGGAGAACATCCACAATTAAGTACTGAACGAGATGCATCTAGAAATACGTACCAAGTAGTAAGATCAATGTTAGCATGGAGGTTTAATAACCAAAAGGGTTGGAATGAAACTATCGACCATTCACTTCAAAGCATTCGGTTTGCTAGAAGTTTTGAATTCGCATGTCATACTTCAATTGTTGGGTTTCCGGTTAGAAACAACACGGGGACCGGGGAATGAACGAAGATGGCGGGAAGTATTACTTGTATCAAGAATTCATAAGGGGTGGTGAAATTCGCACAACATTCTTGACAAGAAAGATGGTAGTACTCTAAGTTAGAGCATATCATAAGTCGGATAACAAGGAACTCATGGTATAACACAAAACAAGAACAAGTTTGTGTTGGAGGGAATGCAAGAATGTTGTCGATGTTAATACAAATCATCAAGGAAAAAGAATGGTATTTCCCATCATGAATTCGATTCACAACTTGGAAGAAGGCAAATCATTGTTGATGATGATCACGACACATTTGTCGAGAAATTTCATTAAGATGTATTCAATCGGCGATGACATCAAGTCAAATCAATGCTGGAGTGAAATGTTATTGAAACCACTAGTACAATACAAACTTGGAATCAAGCTAGTTGTTCAAGGCGAGATGATATGCCGAGGAAGATCGGCGTAAGCTTAGCTCATTGTCAAAATTGTGCTCCAGGAAGAAGGACCAGGTATCACAGTTAAAAAGATGCCCGATAATGATATAGCCGGTCAGGCTAGATATGACTTGAAGAATTAATAAACTCATAAGCATGGATATTACTTAGAGTTATTGAATCGGAGTGCAGAATTGATTCCCTTATCGGTGTCCTTGAGTGTCTAACAACTCAGAACCCGGGGAAAATTGGAATCTGAGAAGTAATACTTGAAGAAGAACTCATAAGAAGTAATATGGTTCTGTGACATTATCGAGATACCATGGGTTAATACTCAAAGGTAGATCATAATAGAGGTTGGACAGGTGCATTAACCTGTAGAGGACAAGTGGCTTAACTTGTCCGGGAAATGGTATTTAAAGGAGAGCATGGTCGGAACCACGATTGCAAAAGGCCAGATCCCAGATATAAGATGAACTTATATCAAGGGGATAATTAATTTTAAGAGAAGCCTTAATGATAAGATCTACACCGTGTCCATGGGCATGGACAGAAAGTTCAAGGTTGACTCCCACTTCTTCAATGTATGACATTTCATTCACTTATTGTTTCAAAAATGGCATTAGTGTTGGAAGTTCTACCTGGTGAAATAACAGATGAGTAAGACATGTGAAATCTTTCGGGTTCACTCGGATTTATGGGGTATAGGTTCAACCCATCAGGGCATCTTAGGAACATATACCACAAACTTTTAGGAGTACTTATCACAAGCTAGATAGTAGAGTATGGTTGTCAAAGCAGAGGATACAATTTACCAAAGGCATTATGTATCCGAGGAAAGACGCACAAAGTTATGGAATATGAAGGATAATGTCAGATAATAATTCAGCAAAGGATCGAACAATCCATAATGGAGCTGATGTGAGCATCAACACACAACCAGAGGAAGAAACAATGCAAAGGAATTGGAGCATAGAAACAACTGACTAATTCAGAGCTCCAATGTGAAGGAATTATGATGTTTAATTCAAGGGATCAGGAACAACACTCTGATTACGGATTGACAAGTTGAGTAGGCTTATTGGTGCAATCGACGACAATTTGATTGATCGAGAACCAGCTCATATTCAGAATGACGCCTGAGCTGGAAGAACGAATTCAGATTGACTGATGATCACGAGTATTTGCAACCTAATGAATCAATAAGATCAGAAAGTCAATCACAAAGGATTTTAACTAATATTGATGTACATATGGAATTAACCATAATGCAAGCAGGTAAAACTTTCCAGAGCAAGGTTGCTGAGGATTATGGAAGATTGAATAGTGTTTCAAAGACATTTGTGAAACACATGAACAACTGCGAATGAGCGGATACTCGATGAGTGCAAGGAATTATCTGTAGGGGTATTCATGTGGCAAGGTACTACAAGGCAGTAGGCATAAGTCATTCTCAGAATATTCGAAGTATTTCAGGGTATCTTGTAATAACAAGAACAATTGAAATGAAGGTATGGACGACAAGTGTATGCAGCTATCCTTAGGGATTTATCTGTGATATGGAATTGCAACGACGAAGGGCACAAGGGTCTCGGGGAAACATCAAAGAGTATCCTTGAAATCTTCTGGTGCAGCAAGCGATCACCTGGACTGAAGGGGCTCTCCAGGAGAAAGTATTTTGAGAACCTAAAGTTAGATTTTAGCAAAATCATTTAACCCGAGTAGAAGAGATATCAGAGTCCCAGACTAAAGATCAAGGAGTAAAAGATACAAATACCACCCATTGGAGACGTGGGCCCGTAAGACACATAACCATGTTAGTAAAAGTTTTGTAGTGGCTAGACTCAACTTCGGCCAAAGAATTGGAAGGGGGATTCCAACAGGCAGTCGGCTCTGATACCAACTTGTGATGCCCCAATTTGACCATACACTAATCATGCACGCAAATGTGTACGACCAAGATCAGAGACTCACGGGAAGATATCACAACATATCTCTAGACACAAATAAAAGAATATAAGCTATATATTACAAGACAGGGGCCTCGAGGGCTCAAATACATAAGTTCGAATACACAAGAGTCAGCGGAAGCAACAATATCTGAGTACAAACATAAGTTAAACAAGTTTGCCTTAAGAAGGCTAGCACAAAACATCAATGATCGAAAAGGCAAGGCCTCCTGCCTGGGATCCACCTAACTACTCCTGGTCGTCGGCGGCTGTCACGTAGTAGTAGGCACCCTCGGGGTAGTAGTAGCTGTCAAAGGTGGCACCTGGCTCCTAGACTCCACCATCTGGTTGCAACAACCAGAAAGAAGAAAGAAGGGGGAAAAGAGGGAGCAAAGCAACCGTGAGTACTCATCCAAAGTACTCGCAAGCAAGGATCTACACTACATTGCATCGGTATCAATGAAAAGGGGTAGTATCCATGGACTAAGCTACAGAATGCCAGAATAAGAGGGGAGAAGCTAGTCCTATCGAAGACTAGCATATTCTGAAAACCACCGTCTTGCAGCAACAAAGGGGGAGTAGAGTAGTATAACATAAGTCATATTTATTTGTTGTCAACGCCCTAGATCCTTTCTCGACTCCCGGAGCCACATATCCAATTCATGCCTCAACATCCAGTTCTAGTTGTAACGATCGGGATACAACTCCAGGTGTTCGTTACCGTAGGATAGGCTATCGATAGATGTTTTCTTCCCAGCAGGGATGCACCAACTTACCCACCACACTCGCTTAACTTTGGCCGGACACACCATCAGGTCATGCCCGGCCTCGGCCAAACAATACGCCGCAACCCGACCTCGGCTTAATGGAGAGGTCAGCACGCTGGATTAAACCTATGCCCCCAGGGGTCATGGGCCACTGCCCCGGGAACTCCTCCACGTTGCGTACACAGCGAGTGAGCAGACCTAGATACCTCCTTTAAAAAGGCAGGTGCTTACCAGTCCAACCCGGCGCGCGCCGCTCAGTCGCTGACGTCCAATAAGCTTCGGCTGATGCACACGACGCAGAACGCTCATACTATGCCCACATGATGGTTAGTGCTATCAGGCCAGATGCCCCTCGAATCAAATATCCAAACTATTTAGGATCTTGGGAACGCGCGGTAACGAGCAGAGACTCACGATCATGTGACCCCATCGCCCCGTCTCGAGGACTTGCGGCAAGGGATAAGAATGCCCGGTCACGCCTCGTAATTATCTCGCGGGCACCTTCCAGGTCAACCCGACTACACATCACTCGGAATTAAGCTCGCGCGGGTACCCCTCAGGGCCGACCCATCTTTAGTAACATTGTTCGGTGTAAAGTCATAGTAACCATAGTAACTGTGTGTCTAACACCAAATGGAACCCTGAGGAATCACCCTTGATGGAATTCCACAGGATGTTATCGTCAAGGTGAATGAAGGAGGAATCATCCTCGATGGTTCACACTAGAGGGGTTGTACGATAGAGTCGTTATTGGGAGTGGTGAAGGAGGAATCACCATCAATGACCACGACCGATTAATTAACCTACAAGGTTCACATCAGGAGAGCTGATGAGGTATCACCCTCGGCACTCGATAGAAACCCAGTAGTGTCGAGCAACTAAGGGGAAGTGATGTGCGGTGTTGGGGCCTGGTCTTCGATCCCGTTGATCAGGTCTTCTGATAATCTAGCGGGGGCAACAGTGACAATGTGGGGGTCACTGGTGGGTCTCAACCAACCTATACTAAGCAGTTACAATAAGCAGGTAAAGTATGAAAGCAGGTAACAACAAGCTATGCATCAGAATAGGATCATACAAAACAGTAGTAGTTCTAATGCAAGCATAAGAGAGAAGGGAATGGGCGATATTGGAATGATCAAAGGGGGTTGGCTTACCTGGAAGCTTTGTTGAGAAGGAAGGGTCATCATCGACATACTCGAACACAGTGGCATCGGCATCGTCTCAGAGTCTACCGAAAAGGAAGTAATGGAGGGGGAACACAATAAATAACATAGCAATCAAAAGCATCACAAAGCATAACACAACAATACACGGTGCTAGGGGTGGCCTAAGCGGTGCTACACGATATCGGCGAAGGGGGATAATATTTGGGAACGTTTTCCCGGAGTTAGGCATTTTTAGACAAGCGAACCGGAGGGGAATGTTGCATGTTCGCTATGATAGGGATGTGTGGTGGATGAACGGACTACGTATTCAAATTCGTCTCGTTGTTCTGAGCAACCTTCATCTATAAAACTTTTTCATCCAAGTTACAGTTAAATTTCTATGAATTTCTAAAGTTTATAACATTTCTGAAATTATTTATATTAACAAAATTAGAATATAATGTCAGCATGACGTGTTGATGACATCAGCAGTCAACACAACCGCTGACCAGGTCAAGCCTGACCAGTGGGTCCAGTGGGTCCCACATGTTAGCGACTGTGGCACTAACAGTGGATTAATTTGGCTAATAGTACTAATTAGTGGAGTGGGCCCCATTAGTCATTGACTAAATAATGATTAAAACTAATTAACAAATTAGTTAACATTTTATTGATTTATAAAATCTGTTTAATTAGTTCGGGGCCCACATGTCAATGGCACTGGGCTGCCCAGTCAGCATGTTGACTAGGTCAACCCAGTCAACGGGGCCCACGGGGCCCGCTGGCATTAACCCAGGGGTGGCCCCAGGTGTGCCACGTCGGCGGTGGTCGGCGACGATGCCAAATCGCGGCGGTGACGCACTGGCTGCGTCGGAAACCGGCTAGGGGCACCATTTGACGCGCGCAAGGGCGCGTTCGAACGAGGCGACGGAGCTGCGTCGTTTAGTAGCGGTGGCGTAGGCTGGGGTGGTCAGGTTCGACGGCGGCGAGCTCGCGAGTAGGCGCCGGAGTACGGGTGTGGTTGATACCGCGATGTAGGGCTCGGCGGGGCGAGCGAGTGGTGGCTTTGGGCTCCTAAGACTGAGCTGAGCATGACTGCATTCTCAGACAAGCTCGCCGGCGAGCATGGTCACGGCTACGGGCACGACGGCGGCGACGGGTACGGCCACGGCGGGAACGACGGCTACTAGCATGGAGAGAAGCCGGGCAGTGAGGAAGAGGGAGAGGAGCTCATCGGGAGGCTCAAGAAAGTCCGGTGGGGGAACGGGAGCGCCGAGGCGAGGCGGAATCGACTGTGATCGACGGCGGCCGAGGTGAAAGGGGAACACGTCAATGGCGACGGAGAAGGGCCTCCTGGCTCGTTCCAGCAGGTGAAGACGAAGTAGTCGACGTCGGGGAGGCCGGTGGACACGTCGGAGGGGAGCGGGGGCGATGCTCTCTGCGGTGGTGCGAGGTGGAGGACGGCACTCAGGCGAGGGAAGATCTGTGGGGAGGGAGAGAGAGGAGTGAGCGAGCAAGGGGGATCTGGGGCTAGGGTTTCCAAGGAGGGGGTGCGGACGACGTCGTGTAGATGCACGGGACGACGGGGAGGTCGCGGGATGGCCAACCCATGGCAGCCGGCCATGGACGACGCTCGCTGCGTC
>LR738715.1:314308224-314409727 GCA_902687465.1 Secale cereale | reverse complement strand
GGGGGGGTGAACAGGAGGAAGACGCCATGGCGCTGGTGGGCTGGGCCTGGTGCTGTGCACTTAGGCCACAAGTGCACAATGCCAGGCTTAGCCCTTTTCCCTTTTCTTTTCGTTGGCCTAAACTGTTGTTTTTCTTTTAAAATTTTATTTCTTTTATGTTAAGCAAAATTGCTAGGCCACAAAAGACTTTTGTAAAATATAGAATTGTGCCACATAAATATTTTGCAATATTTACCACTGCCATAAAAGGTTTTGAGGCAAGATAAGTTCATCTAAATTTTCTTTGAAATGGAATGATTTAAATTGGGGCATGTTTTTCTACTGTTGCTGATGTCAGGGGCATTTTAGGAATTTGGGTGATGTTGTTTTCCTCAACATAATTACCTAGGAATTATTTCCAACATGATGAACATTTTTGTGATCATGTTTGAGAAATTCTTTATTTCACTTGTAATTTAAAAATGAATTTGACTTAGATTTTTCATCAAGTGATCATTAGAACAGTAAGCATGGTGACCTGGCATCATTAGGGTGAGGTTACTGTAGCTTAACACTCGGGGTGTTACATAATTCTTTAGCTTGTTCAATAGTTCGTTCTCTGAAAACACAACCAACACAACTATCTAGGAAGTCCAGTTATAACCTAGGGCGATACGGCACTAGCTCCAGTTCATAAATATAATGTAGGAATGTATTCCGTAAATAGTCATACGTGCTTATGGAAAGAACTTGCATGCCATATTTTGTCCTACCCTCCAGTGGCAGCGGGGTCCATATTGGAAACTAAGGGATATTAAGGCCTCCTTTTAATAGAGAACCGGAACAAAGTATTGACACATAGTGAATACATGAACTCCTCAAACTGCGGTCATCACCGGGAGTGGTTCCGGTTTCTGTCACACCGGGGTTGCCGGATCATAACACGTGGTAGGTGACTATAACTTGCAAGATCGGATCTACAACATGAATATAATGGTAATGTCATAAATGGTTCATATCTGAAATCATGGCATCCGGGCCCAAAGTGACAAGCATTAAGCATGGCAAAGTCATAGCAACTTCAATCTCAGAACATGATGGATACTAGGGATCGGCCCTAACAAAACTAACTAGATTACATGATGAATATCATCCAACTCCTCACCGACCAGCGAGCCTACGAAGGAATTACTCAATCCTGGTGGGGAGCATCATGGAATTGGCTATGGAGAAAGGTTGGTGATGACGAAGGACGAAGATCACCCTTTCCGAAGCCCCAAGCGGACTCCAGATCTGGCCTCCCGAGGAAGAACAAGAGGTGTCGGCGGCACCGTCTCGTAGATCGCGATAATTCTTTCTCCTTGATTTTTCTGGACAAATGTGAACTTATAGTATCAGGGTTGGTGTCTATGGGGCCACCAGGTGGGGATAACCCACTTGGGCACGGTAGGAGGGGGCGCCCTAGTGGGTTGTGCCCACCCTAACCCACAAGTGTAGGGGATCGCAACAGTTTTCGAGGGTAAAGTATTCAACCAAAATTTATTGATTCAACACAAGGGGAGCCAAAGAATACTCTTAAGTATTAGCAGCTGAGTTGTCAATTCAACCACACCTGGAAACTTAGTATCTGCAGCAAGGTAATTTAGTAGCAAAGTAATATGGAAGTAACGGTAACAGCAATAAAAGTAACGATAATGTTGTTGTAGTTTTTGTAATAGCAGCAGCCGAAAAGTAAATAAGCAACAAGCAATATGTCAAAAGCTCGTAGGCATTGGATCGGTGATGGAGAATTATGTCGGATGCGATTCCTCATGTATAAGTCATAACCTAGGGTGACACAAAACTAGCTCTAGTTCATCAATGTAATGTAGGCATGTATTCCGAATATAGTCATCCGTGCTTATGGAAAAGAACTTGCATGACATCTTTTGTCCTACCCTCCCGCGGCAGCAGGGTCCTAGTGGAAACTAAGGGAGATTAAGGCCTCCTTTTAACAGAGTACCGGACCAAAGCATTAACACATGGTGAATACATGAACTCCTCAAACTACGGTCATCACCGAGAGTGGTCCCGATTGTTGTCACTTCGGGGTTGTCGGATCATAACACATAGTAGGTGACTGTTGACTTGCAAGATAGGATCAAGAACACACATATATTGATGAAAACATAATAGGTTCAGATCTGAAATCGTGGCACTCGGGCCCTAGTGACAAACATTAAGCATGGCAAAGTCGTAGCAACATCAATCTTAGAACATATTGGATACTAGGGATCAAACCCTAACAAAACTAACTCGATTACATGGTAAATCTCATCCAACCCATCACCGTCCAGGAAGCCTATGATGGGATTACTCACGCACGGTGGTGAGCGTCTTGGAATTGGTGATGGAGGAAGGTTGATGATGACGATGGCGATGATCTCCCCTCTCCGGAGCCCCGAACGGACTCCAGATCAGCCCTCCCGAGAGAGATTAGGGCTTGTCGGCGGCTCCGTATCGTAAAACGTGATAATTCTTCCTCTCTGATTTTTTTCTCCCGAAAGTGAATATATGGAGTTGGGGCAGATGTCGGTGGAGCAACAGGGGGCCCACGAGGCAGGGGTGCGCCCAGGGGGAGGGGGCGTGCTCCCCACCACCATGGACAGGGTGTGGGCCCCCTGGCTTGGTTCTTTCTGCAGATATTTTTTATATATGCCAAAATAATTCTCCGTTGAATTTCAGGTCATTCTGAGAAATTTTATTTCTGCACAAAAATAACACCATGGCAATTCTACTGGAAACAGCGTTAGTCCGGGTTAGTTCCATTCAAATCATGCAAGTTAGAGTCCAAAACAAGGGCAAAAGTGTTTGGAAAAGTAGATACGTTGGAGACGTATCAACTCCCCCAAGCGTAAACCTTTGCTTGTCCTCAAGCGATTCAGTTGATAAACTGAAAGTGATAAAGAAAAACTTTGACAAACTCTGTTTGCTCTTGTTGTTGTAAATATGTAAAGCCAGCATTCAAGTTTTCAGCAAAGATCATGAACTAACCACATTCACAATAACTTTCAGGTCTCATGTCTACTCATATCAATGGCATAATCAACTAGCGAGCAACAATAATAAACCTCGGATGACAACACTTTCTCAAAACAATCATAATATGATATAACAAGATGGTATCTCGCTAGCGCTTTCTTAGACCGCACAACATAAATGCAGAGCACCTTTAAACATCAAGGACTGACTAGACATTGTAATTCATAGTAAAAGAGATCCATTCACAATCATACTCAATGCAAGTTAATATCAATACATGCAAGTGACAGCGGTGCTCTCCAACTGGTGCTCTTTTATAAGAGGATGATGACTCAACATAAAAATAAATAGATAGGCCCTTCGCAGAGGGAAGCAGGGCTTTGTAGAGGTGTCAGAGCTCAATTTTTAAATATAGGTGAATAATATTTTGAGCGGTATACTCAC
This sequence comes from Secale cereale, assembly GCA_902687465.1. NCBI lineage: Eukaryota > Viridiplantae > Streptophyta > Magnoliopsida > Poales > Poaceae > Secale > Secale cereale. The sequence goes on along the minus strand of LR738715.1, from coordinate 314,406,283 downwards.
ATTGTCAACATAACAACCAAGAATCTTGATATCTTCCATGCTACACACATTATAGGCGGTTCCCAAACTGAATGGTAAAGTTTTATACTCCCCCAACCACCAACAAGCACACTCCACGGCTAGCCCGAAACAGCAGGCACCGTCCAAACCAGCAACATCCCTGGGGGGAGTTTTGTATAATTATTATGATTTGAGCATGGGACTGTACATCCCGGTTACCAGCCATTTTCTCATGAATGACGAGCGGAGTCCACTCATCGTGAGAATAACCCACCTAGCATGGAAGATATAGACAACCCTAGTTGATACATGAGCTGTTCGAGCATACAAAACAGAATTTCATTTGAAGGTTTAGAGTTTGGCACATACAAATTTACTTGGAATGGCAGGTAGATACCGCATATAGGAAGGTTAAATCAACAATAAGGCATATGAGAGCCACTAAGCATTTTCATCATGGTCTTCTCCTCTTGATCCCCAAAGAAAAGAAAAGAAACTATTTACACGGGAAAGCTCCCAACAAGCAAAAGAAGAACGAGAATTCTTTTTGGGTTTTCTTTTAATTACTACTACTACTACAGGCATGGAAAGTAAAGTAGATAAAAAGACCGCAACTATTTTTTTGTTTTTCTTAAGGTTTTTCTAACACACAAGAAAAAGACTAAGAAAAGAAATGAAACTGAGCATGGATAGCACAATGAAAGAGTGTGAGCACCGACTACTGGAATAAGTGTGTGAACAAGAATGTAATGTTGGTGAGAAACACGTACTCCCCCAAGCTTAGGATTTTGGCCTAAGTTGGTCTATGGCAAGTACTGGCCTGACGGATATCCAAAGTCGTAGTTGGGGTTGTACTGAGATGCAGCAGCTATTGCCTGGCGAGCTGCATCCTGGAGACAGGCTGCTCTCATTGTCTCCTTACACTCAATTGCCTCCTCCCTGGTTATAATATATCTCCCTTTTGCCTGAAAGTCAAAGAAGGTAGGAGCAGGGAGAGCAATATGGACAGTGTGACGTCTGTCAAAGATTAGTCGATACTGGAGGGATTGTTCATCCCTCTCTACAAACCGATGGCTAACCATAGCATTATAATCTAAATAAGCAGGTGGTAATAGTTCATCATTTTCATGTATAGGCACGCCAAGACGACGGGCTATGCGAGTGGCATAAATCCCACCAAATAAATCTCCATCTAAACCATTATGATGTAGCTTACGTGAAACAATGGCTCCCAAGTTATACTGTCTATCACCTAATACAACACTCTTGAGAAGACTAAGATCTGGGACGCACATATGGCAAGCAACATCTTTACCATTGATGAATCTACCAATAAAGAGAGCAAAATAATGTATAGCAGGAAAATGAATGCTTCCTTGGTAGCTTGGCTGATCTCTCTAGATCCCCCCACAGTGATACTAGCAAGGAAGTCTTTATATTTAGATTTGTGAGGTTCACTAATATTGCCCCACTCTGGGAGCTTACAAGCATCATTAAAATCTTCTACGTCCATGGTGTAAGATTTATCATAAAGATCAAACAGGACAGTGTGAGAATTACGTGAAGATGAAAATTTAAACCTTCTCATAAAGGTATCAGTTAAGTAACGGTATTGAGGGAACTTATCTAGCATGAAGCCCTCGAGGTCAGCATTACGCACATATGCGTCAAACTCCTCCTTAATGTCTGCCTGAACCATAAATTCCTCTGACGTCCATTCACAAGGCTGCACTTGAGATTCCCTCAGTAATTCATCGTCCTGCTGACGCATCGCGAGCCTTGGTTCTTGCTTCCTTGAGGAACCACCTTGGAAGATTTTACTATGCATTTTTCTGAAATTTTCTGAAATTTTTAGTAACTCAAAATAAAAGTGAACCAAACTCAACAAGATTGATAGCAACAACTCCTACAAGTGCCTAGGGACTATATCATGCATTAGAACTACTTGGGACCAAAGAAATTTAACATGCAAGCTGAAGAACAAGGTTACTGCAGCAGCAAAAATTTGCAATAAATAAAGCACTAGAACAAAAACTAATTGGACCAATGGAGGAGTCACATACCAAGGAACAATCTCCCCAAATAGTTTTGTGAATCGAGCTTTGAGCAAGGAGATCGAAAATGGAAGCAAGATGAATTAGAACTCCTGCTTGAGCTGGATAGTGATTATTTTGGGAGGAAGAAGGAATGTGTTGGTGCAGGAATAAGTGGAGGGAGGCACGTGGGGCCCACGAGGCAGGGGCGTGCCTAGTGAGGGTGGGCGCACCCTGGACCCTCGTGGCCAGGTGATGGCTCCCCCTGCTGTGTTCTCTGTGCCAAACATTCTCAAATATTCTAGAAAAAATCATATTTCATTTTCAGGGCATTTGGAGAACTTTTATTTTCGGGGTATATTTTATTGCACGGATAAGTCTGGAAACAAACAGAAAATAATATTTTTGCTTTATTTAATCTAATTAACAGAAAGTAAAAGGAGTGTACATCAGGTTGTGCTATCTAGATTCACCCATCTCATGCTCATCAAAAGGAATCCATTAACAAGGTTGATCAAGTCGTGTTAATAAACTCTTTCCGAATAACATGAGACAGGAGAATTTTTGAATAACACTAGGTTACCTCAATTGGGATATGTATGTACCCAACAATAAGAATATCATATGTCTTCTTGATAGTAGGAAGAGGAAATTCAAATCCTCCAATAGTAATAGTTGAAATTTTTCCAATAGAATTGATACTGTGGACCTGAGGTTGTTTCCTCGGAAAGTGTATCGTATGCTCATTACCATTGACATGAAAAGTGACATTGCCTTTGTTGCAATCAATAACAGCCCCTGCAGTATTCAAAAAGAGTCTACCAAGGATAATAGACATACTATCGTCCTCGGGAATATCAAGGATAACAAAGTCCGTTAGAATAGTAACATTTGCAACAACAACAGGCACATCCTCACAAATACCGACGGGTATAGCAGTTGATCTATCAGCCATTTGCAAAGATATTTCAGTAGGTGTCAACTTACTCAAGTCAAGTCTACGATATAAAAAGAGAGGCATAACACTAACACCGGCTCCAAGATCACATAAAGCAGTTTTAACATAGTTTCCTTTGATGGAGCAAGGTATAGTAGGCACTCCTGGATCTCCTAATTTTTTAGGTATTCCACCCTTAAAAGTGTAATTTGCAAGCATGGTAGAAATTTCAACTTTAGGTATCTTTCTTTTGTTGGTAATGATATCTTTCGTATACTTAGCATAAGGATTTGTTTTAAGCATATCAGTCAAACGCATATGCAAAAAGATAGGTCTAATCATTTCCGCAAAGCGCTCAAAATCCTCATCATCCTTTTTCTTGGATGGTTTAGGAGGAAAAGGCATGGGTTTCTGAACCCATGGTTCTCTTTCCTTACCATGCTTCCTAGCAACAAAGTCTCTCTTATCATAACGTTGATTCTTTCATTGTGGGTTATCAAGATCAACAGCAGGTTCAATCTCTACATCAGTATCATTGCTAGGTTGAGCATCATCATGAACATCATCATTATCATTATCACTAGGTTCATGTTCGTTACCAGATTGTGTCTCGGGATCAAAAACAAAGATATCATTGGGATTCTCAGGTGTGATAGCTACAGGTTCACTAGAAGCATGCAAAGTCCCATCATTTTTCTTTTTCTTCTTCTTAGAAGAACTGGGTGCATCTAAATTAGCTCTCTGAGAATCTTGCTCAATTCTCTTAGGGTGGCCCTCAGGATACAAAGGTTCCTGAGTCACTTTACCCCCTCTAGTTGCAACTCTAATAGCATAGTCATTATTCTTACTATTTAATTCATTGAGTAAATCATTCTGAGCTTTAAGTACTTGTTCTACTTGAGTGGTAACCATAGAAGCATGTTTACTAATGAGTTCCAATTCACCTTTAACTCTAGACATATAACCACTCAAGCGTTCAATCATATAAGCATTACATTGCAATTGTCTACCAACATAAGCATTGAAGTTCTCTTGCTTAACAATAAAATTATCAAACTCATCTAAGCATTGGCTAGCAGACTTATAACGAGGAATATCACCTTCATCAAATCTATAAAGAGAATTTACCTTTACTACCTGTGTCGGGTTATCAAGACCATGTATTTCTTCAATAGGCAGTAAATTCTTAATATCTTCATCTTTAATACCTTTTTCTTTCATAGATTTCTTTGCCTCTTGCATATCTTCAGGACTGAAAAATAGAACACCCCTTTTCTTCGGAGTTGTCTTAGGGGCTGGTTCAGGAAGTGTCCAATTATTTTCATTGGCCAACATATTATTCAATAGTAATTCAGCTTGATCAATTGTTCTTTCCCTGAAAACACAACCAACACAACTATCCGGGTGGTCTCTGGAAGCATTGGTTAGTCCATTATAAAAGACATCAAGTATTTCATTCCTCTGAAGAGGATGATCAGGCAAAGCATTAAGTAACTGGAGAAGCCTCTCCCAAGCTTGTGGGAGACTCTCTTCTTCAATTTGCACAAAATTATATATTTCTCGTAAGGCAGCTTGTTTCTTATGAGCGGGAAAATATTTAGCAGAGAAGTAATAGATCATATCCCGGGGACTACGCACACAACCAGGATCAAGAGAATTAAACCATGTCATAGCATCACCCTTTAACGAGAACGGAAATAAATTAAGGATATAGTAATAACGAATCTTTTCCTCGTTGGTGAACAGGGTGGCTATATCATTCAACTTAGTAAGATGTGCCACAACAGTTTCAGATTCATAGCCATGGAAAGGATCAGATTCAACCAAAGTAATTAACTCAGGATCAATAGAGAAATCATAATCCTTATCAGTAACAAACATAGGTGAAGTAGCAAAAGCAGGGTCATATTTCATTCTAGCATTCAAAGACTTTTCTTTCAACTTAGCTAATAATTTCTTAAGATCATATATATCGTTGCAAGCAAGAAAGTCTCTAGCAGTTTCCTCATCCATAACATAACCCTCAGGAATAACATGCAATTCATATCTAGGGGGAGAATCTTCATCATCACTTTCATTAATATTATCAGTTTCAATATTTGCATTCTCTCTAACCTTAGCAATTTGTTCATCTAGAAAATCACCTAGTGGCACAGTATTATCAAGTATAGAAGTAGTTTCATCATACATAGCAGAAGTAGCATCATCAAGAACATACGACATATCAGATTCAATAGCAGGAGTAGGTGTCGCAAATTTACTCATAAGAGAGGGTGAATCAAATGCAGAGTTAGATGGCAGTTCCTTACCGCCCCTCGTAGTTGAGGGAAAGATCTTGGTTTTTGAGTCCTTCAAGTTCTTCATAGTGATCAACAGATATAAATCCCAAGTGACTTAAAGAATATAGCTATGATCCCCGGCCACGCCGCCAGAAAATAGTCTTGATGACCCACAAGTGTAGGGGATCGCAACAGTTTTCGAGGGTAAAGTATTCAACCCAAATTTATTGATTCGACACAAGGGGAGCCAAAGAATACTCTTAAGTATTAGCAGCTGAGTTGTCAATTCAACCACACCTGGAAACTTAGTATATGCAACAAGGTAATTTAGTAGCAAAGCAATATGGAAGTAACGGTAACAGCAATAAAAGTAACGATAGTGTTATTGTAGTTTTTGTAATAGCAGCAGTGGAAAAGTAAATAAGCAACAAGCAATATGTGAAAAGCTCGTACGCATTGGGTCGGTGATGGAGAATTATGTCGGATGCGATTCCTCATGTAAAAGTTATAACCTAGGGTGACACAGAACTAGCTCCAGTTCATCAATGTAATGTAGGAATGTATTCCGAATATAGTCATATGTGCTTATGGAAAAGAACTTGCATGACATCTTTTGTCCTACCCTCCCGTGGCAGCGGGGTCCTAGTGGAAACTAAGGGATATTAAGGCCTCCTTTTAACAGAGTACCGGACCAAAGCATTAACACATAGTGAATACATGAACTCCTCAAACTACGGTCATCACCGAGAGTGGTCCCGATTGTTGTCACTTTGGGGTTGTCGAATCATAACACATAGTAGGTGACTATTGACTTACAAGATAGGATCAAGAACACGCATATATTCATGAAAACTAATAGGTTCATATCTGAAATCATGGCACTCAGGCCCTAGTGACAAGCATTAAGCATGGCAAAGTCATTGCAACATCAATCTTAGAACATAGTGGATACTAGGGATCAAACCCTAACAAAACTAACTCAATTACATGGTAAATCTCATCCAACCCATCACCGTCCATCAAGCCTACGATGGGATTACTCACGCATGGTGGTGAGCATCATGGAATTGGTGATGGAGGAAGGTTGATGATGACGATGGCGACGATCTCCCCTCTCCGGAGCCCCAAACGGACTCCAGATGAGCCCTCCCGAGAGAGATTAGAGCTTGGCGGTGGCTCCGTATCGTAAAACGCGATAATTCTTCCTCTCTTATTTTTCTCTCCCCGAAAGTGAATATATGGATTCGGGGTAGACGTCGATGGAGCAATAGGGGGCCCACGAGGCAGGGGGCGTGCCCAGGGGAGGGGGCACGCCCCCTACCGTCGTGGACAGGGTGTGGGCCCCTTAGCTTGGTTCTTTCCGCAGATATTTTTTATATATTCCAAAATAATTCTCCAATGAATTTCAGATCATTCTGAGAACTTTTATTTCTGCACAAAAATAACACCATGGCTATTCTGCTGAAAACAGCGTCAGTCCGGGTTAGTTCCAATCAAATCATGCAAGTTAGAGTCCAAAACAAGGGCAAAAGTGTTTGGAAAAGTAGATACGTTGGAGACGTATCATGGTTCTTGGCTCCAGTATTTTTCTTTTATTATATAAACAATCCTCGCAAAGTTTCATTCCATTCCGAGAACTTTTATTTCTGCACAAAAACAACACCATGGCAGTTCTGCTGAAAACAACGTCAGTCCGGGGTTAGTTTCATTCAAATCATGCAAATTAGAGTCCAACACAAGAGGAATGGCGTTAGGAAAAGTAGATACATTGGAGACGTATCAAGTCACATGGCGATGTGAACTAGATTATTGACTCTAGTGAAAGTGGGAGACTGAAGGAAATATGCCCTAGAGGCAATAATAAAGTTGTTATTTATATTTCCTTATATATCATGATAAATGTATTTTATTCATGCTAGAATTATATTAACCAGAAACTTGATACATGTGTGAATACATAGACAAAACTGAGTGTCCCTAGTATGTCTCTACTAGACTAGCTCGTTAATCAAAGATGGTTGAGTTTCCTGACCATAGACATGTGTTGTCATTTGATGAACGGGATCACATCATTAGGAGAATGATGTGGGACAAGACCCATCTGTTAGCTTAGCATAATGACCGTTTAGTTTTATTGCTATTGCTTTCTTCATGACTTATACATGTTCCTCCGATTATGAGATTATGCAACTCCCGAATACCGGAGGAACACCTTGTGTGCAATCAAACGTCACAATGTAACTGGGTCATTATAAAGATGATCTACAGGTATCTCTGAAGGTGTTTGTGGTGTTGGCATAGATCAAGATTAGGATTTGTCACTCCAAGTGTCGGAGAGGTATCTCTGGGCCCTCTCGGTAATGGACATCATAATAAGCCTTGCAAGCAAATGACTAATGAGTTAGTCACGAGATGATGTATTATGCAACGAGTAAAGAGACTTGCCGTTAACGAGATTGAACTAGGTATGATGATACCGACGATCGAATCTCGGGCAAGTAACATACCGATGACAAAGGGAACAACGTTTGTTGTTATGCGGTTTGACCGATAAAAGATCTTCGTAGAATATGTAGGAGCTAATATGAGCATCCAGGTTCCACTATTGGTTATTGACCGGAGATGTGTCTCGGTCATGTCTACATAGTTCTCGAACCTGTAGGGTCCGCACGCTTAACGTTCGATGACGATTTGTATGATGAGTTGTGTTTTTTGATGACCGAAGTTAGTTCGGAGTCCCAGATGAGATCACGGACATGACGAGCAGTCTCGAAATTGTCAAGACATAAAGATTGATATATTGGACGAAGATATTCGGACATCGAAAAGTGTTTCGGGACGTTTCAGATATTTATCGGAGAACCGAGGGGTTACCGGAACCACCCGGTGAAGTTATGGGCCTTAATGGGCCATATGGGAGTAGGAGAGGGCAGGCCAGAAGGTGCCCCCCAAGGTGGTCCGAATTGGACTTGGGGGAGGGGGAGAAACCCCCTCTTTCCTTTCCCTATCCCTCTCCTTCCCTCCTTCTCCCCCTTGGAATAGGAAATGGAGTACAACTAGGATTGGGAACCCTAGTTGGACTCCCCACTTGACACGCCCCCTAGGGCCGGCCGGCCTACTGAAGGAAATATGCCCTAGAGGCAATAATAAAGATGTTTCCTTATATCATGATAAATGTCTTTTATTCATGCTAGAATTGTATTAACCGGAAACTTAGTACATGTGTGGATACATAGACAAAACAGTATGTCCCTAGTATGCCTCTACTAGACTAGCTCATTGATCAAAGATGGTTATGTTTCCTAACCATAGACATGAGTTGTCATTTGATCAACGGGATCACATCATTAGGAGAATGATGTGATGGACAAGACCCATCCGTTAGCATAGCACTATGATCGTTTAGTTTTTCTGCTATTGCTTTCTTCATGACTTATACATGTTCCTATGACTATGAGATTATGCAACTCCCGAATACCGTAGGAACACCTTGTGTGCTATCAAACGTCACAACGTAACTGGGTGATCATAAAGATGCTCTACAGGTGTCTCCGAAAGTATTCGTGGTGTTGGCATAGATCAAGATTAGGATTTGTCACTCCGAGTGTCGGAGAGGTATCTCTGGGCCCTCTCGGTAACACACATCACAATAAGCCTTGCAATCAAAAGACTAATGAGTTAGTCACGATATGATGTGTTACGGAACGAGTAAAGAGACTTGCCGGTAACGAGATTGAACTAGGTATAGAGATACCGACGATCGAATCTCGGGCAAGTAACATACCGTTGACAAAAGGAACAACGTATGTTGTTATGCGGTTCTGACCGATAAAAGATCTTCGTAGAATATGTAGGAGCCAATATGAACATCCATGTTCCGCTATTGGTTATTGACCGGAGATGAGTCTCGGTCATGTCTACATAGTTCTCGAACCCGTAGGGTCCGCATGCTTAACGTTTGATGACGATCGGTATTATGAGTTTATGAGTATTGATGTACCGAAGGTAGTTCGGAGTCCCGGATGAGATCACGGACATGACGAGGAGTCTCGGAATGTCCGAGACATAAAGATTGATATATTGGACGACTATATTCGGACACCGGAAGTATACCGGAAAAGTTTCGGATTAAACGGGATTGCCGGAGGGGGTTACCGGAACCCCCTACGAAGGGGGATGGTCCATAGTGGGCCTTATGGAAAAGAGAGAGGCAGCCCATAGGGCTGGCCGGCGCCCCACCTAGGGTTCCTAGTTGGACTAGGATTTGGGGGGGCGCCTCCTCTTCCTCTTTTCCTTTCCCTCTCTTCCTTCTTTGGTGATTCCTACTAGGAATAGGATTGCAATCCTATTCCTAGTAGGATTGCATCCCTAGCCGCACCAAACAAGGGCCGGCCGGCCTCTCCCCTTGCTCCTTTATATACGGGGGCAGGGGGGCACCCAAAGACACACAAGTTGAATTGTTCCAGCCGTGTGCGGTGCCCCCCTACACAGAAACACACCTCGGTCATACCGTCGCGGTGCTTAGGCGAAGCCCTGCGCCGGTGAATACATCATATCCGTCACCACGCCGTCGTGCTGACGAAACTCTCCCGTGAAGCTCAACTGGATCAAGAGCTCGTGGGACGTCATCAAGCTGAATGTGTGCTGAACGCGGAGGTGTCGTACGTTCGGTGCTTGATCGGTTGAATCGCGAAGAAGTTCGACTACATCAACCGCGTCACTTGACGCTTCCGCTTCCGGTCTACGAGGGTACGCAGACACACTCTTCCCTCTCGTTGCTATGCATCTGGTAGATAGATCTTGCGTGATCGTAGGAAAATTTTAAAATACTACGTTCCCCAACAGTGGCATCAGAGCCAGGTCTATGCGTAGATGATATGCACGAGTAGAACACAATGAGTTGTGGGCGATACTAGTCATACTGCTTACCAGCATGTCATACTTTGCTTCGGCGGTATTGTGAGATGAAGCGGTCCGGACCGACATTACGCGTACGCTTACGCGAGACTGGTTTCACCGTTATGAGCACTCGTTGCTTAAAGGTGACTGGCGGGTGTCTGTCTCTCTCACTTTAGCTGAATCAAGTGTGGCTACGCCCGGTCCTTGTGAAGGTTAAAACAGCACATACTTGACGAAACATCGTTGTGGTTTTGTATGCGTAGGTAAGAACGGTTCTTGCTAAGCCCGTAGCAGCCACGTAAAACTTGCAACAACAAAGTAGAGGACGTCTAACTTGTTTTTGCAGGGCATGTTGTGATGTGATATGGTCAAGACATGATGAGTTATAGTGTTTTGTATAAGATGATCATGTTTTGTAATGTTATCGGCAACTGGCAGGAGCCATATGGTTGTCGCTTTATTGTATGAAATGCAATCGCCATGTAATTGCTTTATTTTATCACTAAGCGGTAGCGATAGTCGTAGAAGCAATAGTTGGCGAGACGACAACGATGCTACGATGGAGATCAAGGTGTCGCGCCGGTGACGAAGGTGATCATGACGGTGCTTTGGAGATGGAGATCAAAAGCACAAGATGATGATGGCCATATCATGTCACATATTTTGATTGCATGTGATGTTTATCTTATTATGCTTCTTATTCTGCTTAGAACGACGGTAGCATTATAAGATGATCCCTTACTAAATTTCAAGGTATAAGTGTTCTCCCTGAGTATGCACCGTTGCGAAAGTTCGTCGTGCCGAGACACCACGTGATGATCGGGTGTGATAAGCTCTACGTTCAAATACAACGGGTGTAAGCCAGTTTTGCACACGCAGAATACTCGGGTTAAACTTGACGAGCCTAGCATATGCAGATATGGACTCGGAACACTGGAGACCGAAAGGTCGAGCGTGAATCATATAGTAGATATGATCAACATAAGATGTTCACCATTGAAACTACTCCATCTCACGTGATGATCGGACATGGTTTAGTTGATTTGGATCACGTGATCATTTAGATGACCAGAGGGATGTCTATCTAAGTGGGAGTTCTTTAAATTAATATGATTAAATTGAACTTTAATTTATCATGAACTTAGTCCTGATAGTTTTTGCATATCTATGTTGTTGTAGATCAATGGCACGTGCTACCGTTCCTTTAAATTTTAATGCATTCCTAGAGAAAGCTAAGTTGAAAGATGATGGTAGCAATTACACGGACTGGGTCCGTAACCTGAGGATTATCCTCATTGCTGCACAGAAGAATTATGTCCTTGAAGCACCGCTAGGTGACAAGCCCCCTCCCGCTAATGTAGACGCTTTGAACGTCTGGCAGTCGCGGTCTGATGACTACACGATAGTTCAGTGTGCCATGCTTTACGGCTTAGAACCGGGACTTCAACGACGTTTTGAACGTCATGGACCATATGAGATGTTCCAGGAGTTGAAGTTAATATTTCAAGTAAATGCTCGGATTGAGAATTATAAGATTTCCAATAAGTTCTACAGCTGCAAGATGGAGGAGAATAGTTCTATCAGTGAACACTTGCTCACAATGTATGGGCACTATAATCATATGACTCAACTTGGTTGCCAAGTTGATGAGAATAGTGTTATTGATAGAATTCTTCAATCACTGCCACCAAGCTATAATGGCTTCGTGATGAACTATAATATGCAAGGGATGCAAAAGACAATTCCCGAGCTCTTCGCTATGCTCACAACTGCGGAGGTAGAAATCAAAAAGGAGCATCAAGTGTTGATGGTTAACAATACCACTAGTTTCAAGAAAAAGGGCAAGGAAGGGATTTTCAAGGAGAATAGCAAGATTGTTGCTGATCTCACAGAAAAACTCAAGTCTGGAACCAAGCCTGAAACTGAGTGCTTCTACTGCAAGGGGACTGGACACTGGAAGCGGAACTGCCCCAAGTATTTGGCGGATAAGAAGGATGGCAAGGTGAACAAAGGTATATGTGATATACATGTTATTGATGTGTACCTTACTAATTCTCGTAGTAGTACCTGGGTATTTGATATCGGTTCGGTTGCTAATATTTGTAACTCGAAACAGGGACTACGGATTAAACGAAGATTGGCTAAGGACGAGGTGACGACGCGCGTGGGAAATGGTTCCAAAGTCGATGTGATCGCTGTCGGCATGCTACCTCTACATCTACCTTCGGGATTAGTTTTAGACCTAAATAATTGTTATTTGGTGCCAGCGTTAAGCATGAACATTATATCTGGATCTTGTTTGTTGCGAGACGGTTATTCATTCAAATCAGAGAATAATGGTTGTTCTATTTTTATGAATAATATCTTTTATGGTCATGCACCCTTGAAGAGTGGTCTATTCTTATTGGATCTCGATTGTAGTGATACACATATTCATAATATTGAAACCAAAAGATGCAAGGTTAATAATGATAGTGCAACTTATTTGTGGCACTGCCGTTTAGGTCATATTGGTGTAAAACGCATGAAGAAACTCCATAATGATGGACTTTTGGAATCACTTGATTATGAATCACTTGGTGCTTGCGAACCATGCCTCATGGGCAAGATGACTAAAACTCCGTTCTCCGGAACTATGGAGCGAGCAACAGATTTGTTGGAAATCATACATACTGATGTATGTGGGCCAATGAATGTTGAAGCTCGCGACGGGTATCGTTATTTTCTGACCTTCACTGATGATTTAAGCAGATATGGGTATATCTACTTAATGAAGCACAAGTCTGAAACATTTGAAAAGTTCAAAGAATTTCAGAGTGAAGTAGAGAATCATCGTAACAAGAAAATAAAGTTTCTACGATCTGATTGTGGAGGAGAATATTTGAGTTACGAGTTTGGTCTTCATTTGAAACAATGTGGAATAGTTTCACAACTCACGCCACCCGGAACACCACAGCGTAATGGTGTGTCTGAACGTCGTAACCGTACTTTATTGGATATGGTACGATCTATGATGTCTCTTACCGATTTACTATTATCGTTTTGGGGTTATGCTTTAGAGACAGCTGCATTCACGTTAAATAGGGCACCATCTAAATCCGTTGATACGACACCTTATGAACTATGGTTTGGCAAGAAACCAAAGTTGTCGTTTCTTAAAGTTTGGGGCTGCGATGCTTATGTGAAAAAGCTTCAACCTGATAAGCTCGAACCCAAGTCGGAGAAATGTGTCTTCATAGGATACCCAAAAGAGACTGTTGGGTACACCTTCTATCACAGATCCGAAGGCAAGATATTCGTTGCTAAGAATGGATCCTTTCTAGAGAAAGAGTTTCTCTCGAAAGAAGTGAGTGGGAGGAAAGTAGAACTTGATGAGGTAATTGTACCTTCTCCCGGATTGGAAAGTAGTACATCACAGAAAATTGTTCCAGTGATTCCTACACCAATCAGTGAGGAAGTTAATGATGATGATCATGAAACTTCGGATCAAATTTCTGCTGAACGTCGTAGATCAACCAGAGTACGTTCCGCACCAGAGTGGTACGGCAACCCAGTTCTGGAAATCATGTTACTAGACCATGATGAATCTACGAACTATGAGGAAGTGATGATGAGCCCAGATTCCGCAAAATGGCTTGAAGCCATGAAATCTGAGATGGGATCCATGTATGAGAACAAAGTATGGACTTTGGTTGACTTGCCCGATGATCGGTAGGCCATCGAAAATAAATGGATCTTCAAGAGGAAGACCGACGCAGACGGTAATGTTACTGTTTACAAAGCTCGACTTGTTGCGGTTTTCAACAAGTTCAAGGAGTTGACTATGATGAGACTTTCTCACCTGTAGCGATGCTTAAGTCTGTCCGAATCATGTTAGCAATTGCCGCATTTTATGATTATGAAATCTGGCAAATGGATGTCAAAACTGCATTCCTGAATGGATATCTCAAAGAAGAGTTGTATATGATGCAACCAGAAGGTTTTGTCGATCCAAAAGGTACTAACAAAGTATGCAAGCTCCAGCGATCCATCTATGGACTGGTGCAAGCATCTCGGAGTTGGAATATACGCTTTGATGAGGTGATCAAAGCATATGGTTTTATACAGACTTTTGGAGAAGCCTGTATTTACAAGAAAGTGAGTGGGAGCTCTGTACCATTTTTGATATTATATGTAGATGACATATTGTTGATTGGAAATGATATAGAATTTCTGGATAGCATAAAAGGATACTTGAATAAAAGTTTTTCAATGAAAGACCTCGGTGAAGCTGCTTATATATTAGGCATCAAGATCTATAGAGATAGATCAAGACGCTTAATTGGACTTTCACAAAGCACATACCTTGATAAGATTTTGAAGAAGTTCAAAATGGATCAGTCAAAGAAAGGGTTCTTGCCTGTATTACAAGGTATCAAGTTGAGTAAGACTAAATGCCCGACCACTGTAGAAGATAGAGAGAAAATGAAAGTCATTCCCTATGCCTCAGCCATAGGATCTATCATGTATGCAATGCTGTGTACCAGACCTGATGTGTGCCTTGCTATAAGTCTAGCAGGGAGGTACCAAAGTAATCCAGGAGTGGATCACTAGACAGTGGTCAAGAACATCCTAAAGTATCTGAAAAGGACAAAGGATATGTTTCTCGTGTATGGAGGTGACAAAGAACTCGTCGTAAACGGTTACGTCGATTCTAGCTTTGACACTGATCCGGATGACTCTAAGTCACAAACCGGATATGTATTTTTATTGAACGGTGGAGCTGTCAGTTGGTGCAGTTCCAAGCAGAGCGTCGTGGCGGGATCTACGTGTGAAGCGGAATAAATAGCTGCTTTGGAAGCAGAAAATGAAGGAGTCTGGATGAAGGAGTTCATATCCGATCTAGGTGTAATACCTAGTGCATCGGGTCCAATGAAAATCTTTTGTGACAACACTGGAGCAATAGCCTAGGCAAAGGAATCCAGGTTTCACAAGAGAACAAAGCACATCAAAAGACACTTCAATTCCATCCGCAATCTAGTCAACGAGGGAGACATAGATATTTGCAAAATACATACGGATCTGAATGTTGCAGACCCGTTGACTAAGCCTCTTCCACGGGCAAAACATGATCAGCACCAGGACTCCATGGGTGTGAGGATCATCACTTTGTAATCTAGATTATTGACTCTAGTTCAAGTGGGAGACTGAAGGAAATATGCCCTAGAGGCAATAATAAAGATGTTTCCTTATATCATGATAAATGTCTTTTATTCATGCTAGAATTGTATTAACCGGAAACTTAGTACATGTGTGGATACATAGACAAAACAGTATGTCCCTAGTATGCCTCTACTAGACTAGCTCATTGATCAAAGATGGTTATGTTTCCTAACCATAGACATGAGTTGTCATTTGATCAACAGGATCACATCATTAGGAGAATGATGTGATGGACAAGACCCATCCGTTAGCATAGCACTATGATCGTTTAGTTTTTCTGCTATTGCTTTCTTCATGACTTATACATGTTCCTATGACTATGAGATTATGCAACTCCCGAATACCGTAGGAACACCTTGTGTGCTATCAAACGTCACAACGTAACTGGGTGATCATAAAGATGCTCTACAGGTGTCTCCGAAAGTATTCGTGGTGTTGGCATAGATCAAGATTAGGATTTGTCACTCCGAGTGTCGGAGAGGTATCTCTGGGCCCTCTCGGTAACACACATCACAATAAGCCTTGCAAGCAAAATACTAATGAGTTAGTCACGAGATGATGTGTTACAGAACGAGTAAAGAGACTTGCCGCTAACGAGATTGAACTAGGTATAGAGATATCGACGATCGAATCTCGGGCAAGTAACATACCGTTGACAAAAGGAACAACGTATGTTGTTATGCGGTTCTGACCGATAAAAGATCTTCGTAGAATATGTAGGAGCCAATATGAACATCCAGGTTCCGCTATTGGTTATATACCGGAGATGAGTCTCGGTCATGTCTACATAGTTCTCGAACCCGTAGGGTCCGCACGCTTAAAGTTTGATGACGATCGGTATTATGAGTTTATGAGTATTGATGTACCGAAGGTAGTTCGGAGTCCCGGATGAGATCACGGACATGACGAGGAGTCTCGGAATGTCCGAGACATAAAGATTGATATATTGGACGACTATATTCGGACACCGAAAGTATACAGGAAAAGTTTCGGATTAAACGGGATTGCCGGAGGGGGTTACCGGAACCCCCTACGAAGGGGGATGGTCCATAGTGGGCCTTATGGAAAAGAGAGAGGCAGCCCATAGGGCTGGCCGGCGCCCCACCTAGGGTTCCTAGTTGGACTAGGATTTGGGGGGGCGCCTCCTCTTCCTCTTTTCCTTTCCCTCTCTTCCTTCTTTGGTGATTCCTACTAGGAATAGGATTGCAATCCTATTCCTAGTAGGATTGCATCCCTAGCCGCACCAAACAAGGGCCGGCCGACCTCCCCCCTTGCTCCTTTATATACGGGGGCAGGAGGGCACCCAAAGACACACAAGTTGAATTGTTCCAGCCGTGTGCGGTGCCCCCCTCCACAGAAACACACCTCGGTCATACCGTCGCGGTGCTTAGGCGAAGCCCTATGCCGGTGAATACATCATATCCGTCACCACGCCGTCGTGCTGACGAAACTCTCCCGTGAAGCTCAACTGGATCAAGAGCTCGTGGGACGTCATCAAGCTGAACATGTGCTGAACGCGGAGGTGCCGTACGTTCGGTGCTTGATCGGTTGAATCGCGAAGAAGTTCGACTACATCAACCGCGTCACTTGACGCTTCCGCTTCCGGTCTACGAGGGTACGTAGACACACTCTTCCCTCTCGTTGCTATGCATCTGGTAGATAGATCTTGCGTGATCATAGGAAAATTTTAGAATACTACGTTCCCCAGCACCTACTCCTCCCTCCTTTATATACATGGGGAGGGGGCACCCTAGAACACACAAGTTGATCTTTTAGTCGTGTGCGGTGCCCCCCTCCATAGTTTAACACCTCGGTCATATTGTCGTAGTGCTTAAGCGCAACCCTGCGCGGATCACATCATCAACACCATCAACATGCCGTCGTGCTGCCAGAACTCTCCCTCATGCCTCTGCTGGATCAAGAGCTCGTGGGAAGTCATCATGTTGAACGTGTGCTCAACACGGAGGTGTCGTACATTCAGTACTTGGATCAGTTGGATCATGAAGACGTTCGACTACATCAACCGCGTTACTAAATGCTTCCGCTTTCGGTCTACGAGGGTACGTGGACACACTCTCCCCGCTCATTGTTATGCTTCTCCTAGATAGATCTTGCGTGTTCGTCGGAAAATTATGAAATACTACGTTCCCCAATAGTTTTCTATTTTCTTTTCTTTCGCGAGAGTCACGATTTTGCTTCCGAGAGAGGCACGGTTGTGCTTTTACGAGATTCACGGCCGTGCCTCTCGGAAAACAAAAAAAAACACATTTTCTATTTTTTTTCGCGAGAGTCACAATTTTGCTTCCATGAGAGGCACGGTTGTGCTTTCGCGAGGGTCACGGCCGTGCCTCTCGGAAAAGAAAAAAACACGTTTTCTGTTTTTCTTTCTTTCGTGAGAGTCATGGTTTTGCTTCCGCAAAAGGTACGGCTGTGCTTTCGCGAGAGGCACGGTCGCGCCTCCTCGAAAAAAAACGTGTTTTGTATTTTTTTCACGATGGTCACGGTTTTGCTTCCGCGAGAGGCACGGTTGTGATTTCGCAAGGGTCATGGTCGTATCTCTCGGAAAAGAAAAAAAACAGGTTTTCTTCTTTTTTTTCTTTCGTGAGAGTCACGGTTTTGCTTCCGCAAGAGGCACGGTTGTGCTTTCACGAGAGTCATGCCCGTGCCTCCTCGGAAATGAAAAAAAAGTTTTCTCTTTTTTTCCTTCCGCAAGAGTCACGGTTTTGCTTCCACGAGAGGCATGATTGTGATTCCGTGAGAGGCACGGGCGTGCCTCTTTCAGAAAGGGAAAAAACCAGTGCTCCTGGTTCGGTTTTTTCGTCCAGTTTTTTTCGCGAAAAAAAGTTCTTCAAAACCTATCAACATGGGATCTAGTTTTAAAGATCTCGACGCAAGGAATCCAACGGTGAAAGCGGATCGAGATTTGGACGCACAGTTTTAGAGATAAAACGTTTTGAATAAACGGATCTACGAAAAAAGGGAAAAGTCTCAGGTTGCGACAAGTGGCGCACATACAGCGTGCCACTTGTCGCAACCTAGGGAGGTTGGAGTGATCTTTGCACCGAGTACTTCTCAACTAGTGATTTCGGGTTTTTTTTACACTGCGTGTTTGTGGGCCGGCCCATCAGGTGCGGCTGCGAGCGCCCATTCCCTGAAGCGGCGCTTAAAGCACCGTGTAGGAAGGACCTCTCACACGAAGCTGCCTTTGCCAAGGCATGTACATAAGGCAAATCGCCTGTTATAGGCAAATTTACAAACGGGTGCGTGCAGCACCCCGCGCTGGGCCAGCCAGTTACTACGTATGTCAATTTGCAAAAAATGAAGCGTGCTCGATACGAATCGAACAGGCGACCTCACTCGTCAAACATCGGTCGCACAACCACCACGCTACTGCGGGATCTGTTACTCTGTAACTCTTTTCTTTCTTTATTCCATCTATCTTTGTTTTATTTCTTTTGTCCCTTTTTCCATTTTCGTTTTCTGATTTTCTTTTTCCAGGTTTCCTCCCTCATCGATTTTCATGTTTTTTATTTTCTTAAATGCGTGAATTTCCAAATCAACGATGCTTTTTAGAGATTTGATGAAATTTTGTTTTCCAATTAATGAACTTTTTTAGTGAACAGTTTTTCAACAATTGATGTTTTTTTCAAATTTGATGAACTTTTTCCAATTCAATGAACTTTTTTGTCAAATTTGATGAACTTCCTTTAAATTTGTTGTACTTTTTTTTAATTCAATGAACTTTATTTCCAATGCACTTTTCCTGAAATTCGATGAACTTATTTTCAATTTTGAGAACTTTTTCCAAATCGATTTTTTTTTTCAAATTCTATTAACTTTTTCAAAAATTGGTGAACTTATTTATAGCTTCGGTGAACTTTTTTTGAACCGGTGATTTTTTTTAATTTGGTGAAATTTATTCTAATTTGATGAACCTTTTTTCAAATTTTGTGATTTTTAAAAAAATTGGTGAACTTACTTATAGCTTCGGTGATTTTTTTAAAAACCAATGAACTTTTTCAAATTCGGTGAACTTTTTTCAAAATTCACTGATTTTTTTTGGACTCTATGTTTGATCTTGTTGGATTCTTAGATGCTGATTATGCTGGTGACAAAGTTGATCGCAAGTCCACCTCAGGCACATGACACTTTCTTGGATGATCTCTTATCTGTTGGTCTTCAAAGAAGCAGAACTCAGTATCTCTCTCCACAGCTGAAGCTGAATACATTGATGCTAGATCTTGTTGCGCTCAACTTCTCTGGATGAAGCAAACTCTCAAGGATTATGGCATCAACATGGAAAAGGTGCCTCTCTTCTGCGATAACGAGAGTGCCATCAAGATTGCTCACAATCCCGTCAGCACTCAAAGACAAAGCACATTGAGAGTCGTGATCACTTTCTCAGGGATCATGTGATCAAGAAGGACATTGAAATCATACATGTCAACACCGAAGAGCAACTGGCAGATATCTTCACTAAGCCCTTGGATGAGAAAAGGTTTTGCAAGTTGCGGTGTGAGCTAAATATCCTAGAATCCTCAAATGTCATGTGATTGGACACACATCCTAACACTTATGCATTTTACGACTTAGATGTGCAACACACTAAGTAACATATGTCTTCGATTCATGAAGACCTACACTCTCAGTGTGAATACATTGGAATTCGACTCTGGAGCGCCACGATAATTGTGCGTCGTGTCCTGGTCTAATACTTCCTATACGGTGGGTAACACCACCACCAAACTTTTCTGAAGTTTTCATTTGGCGTCATGACTGCTTTATCATCTTACTTGGTTTGTCTTCAACATTGTTTGTCTTCAAGACTCACTGTCTCGATGTTGATTCGTTTGGTTTCTCTCTGACATATAGCTATGTCTTCAATCTTTTTAACCTAAGTGAATGTGATCGGACCCTGATCCTCTCTATGCTATTCTCTCCAACTCTCTCTATCTCTTCATATGCATTCTATTGACACTTGTTGAATGTCTTAACCGTGTCCTTGTTAGCTGAAGATATAGAGACAATCATTTAAAATTGTTTTCAATGCTATATCTCTTTTGCCCGGAGAAACCAAAACGTCCATCCGACATATCAGGCATGCGTGGGATCGTGGCTCAACTCTCCATAAGTTGAATGCCAGCCACGTGTCGTTTAGATGTGAACCGCCAGGGGCACCTGCGTAATTGCACTGCGCCGTCAACCCTCCTTATAAATACTCCACCCTTGCGGTCATTATTTCCTCTCCCACCTCTCGCCATCTCGCTCAACCCTAGCGCCTCCGTTAGCTCCAGTCGACGCTGGAGACGAAGCGCTTAGCTGCCGCGACTTCTTCGACGTTGTCTTCCCACCGGCCGTGGACCTCATATCTCCGCCGCCACCGTAGGTGTCTTCCGCCACCAAGTTAGGGCACGAAAGATTGATCTGCTCGGCATCCTTCTCTTTCCGTCTAGGAGTTCTTCAGCGCGGTAAATAGATATCTCCTTTTACTGTCGTTTTGATCCATTAAAGTCATACAACTTCACCACAAGTGGTTTCTGTACATCTGAGATCTGTTTCTTTCTATCCTTTTCTCATATGATGCAAATATATTCACTTATGATTAATTGCTAGTTAGATTCCTCACTTGTACCTATTCTTGGATTCGTACAAATCTAGAACCAACTCACTCCATATAAGTGAATGTCTTCGCACGATGAGGTCAATGTCTTCAAACCGTATTTAATCTTCAAAAACCTTCTGAGAATGCATATGACCTCTTCCCCTTCCCTCACATCTCTAATTATGTCACATGTACATGTCCGTGGGAGAATCCCTTGGTTCTCATAGTCTGCATTCATTTGCAGAATTCTTACAGTGTCACATTGAATCTCCTGAAGCCAGTTCTTGTCTGACCAGTTGTCGGAAGACAAACTGCTTTGTGAAGCCTTTCTGTCTGAACCCAATGGCTTCTGAAAAATAGTCCAAGAAAGGTGGCAGGCAGAGACGTACTGACACTGCCAAAGATCTTCCTCCAGATCTATTCACCATGTACAAGTCTGACCTAGAAGATACCTATGGAGAACGCAAATCTCGAATCCAATGGATACGAAGATATTGGGCAGAGCAATGGTTTCTGTACAAATTTGTGACTCCTGAGTATGCTTCATAGAATGCCATTCGCCCTCCATGGGGGGATATCGTCTACAAGAAGCTCCAGCCCAAGACTATGTTTGAAGCCATTGCCAAGAGGTTCTATCCATGCATGGTCAGAGGACAAATGCCTTCAGATGCTGACCATCTAGTCTCCGATGGTGTCGCGATGATGAATTGTTTGAGGAAAACTACAAATTTGCCAGGACCTCTGCAACCTAGAACAGGAAGGAATTGGGCATTAACTTCAATCCTGGCCCATCTTGGCCCCGGTCTGATGGAACACACGAAGCTAATGAAAATCGCGTCAGCCCCTTCAATGGCCTTGATGGATTACTATCCCACATTGCTACTCAACGAGCAATTGTGTAAGATGTTGCTGAAGACATGGAACCTGAAGTTGTTCGTGAGTCTGTGAATCCCAAGAAGAAATCAAAGGCTTCCAAACTTGTTGCTGCCCCAAAAGCTTCAAGTGTGAAGCCCCTGAAAACTGTACCTCCTGAACCCAGTGTGCAGTCTGAGGATCACTCTCGCATCTCTCAGAGGTCAAAGCAGCTTGTGAAGCCATCTGGCCAAGGACTCACTCCTGTAGCATACTGCGCAATGATGATGACATCATAGATCTGTCTAGTGATGAAGATCTTGCTGATGATGCCCGGGAAATGCTAATTAAGAGCAAGCAATAGGCCGAAATCTTCAATGATTTGCCTCTCTTTGACGCTGATATCATCAAAAACTTCATCGATGAATGGTTTGAGGATACATCTCTCTCACTTGGTGATCTTCAGCTTCCCATTGATATCAATGTGACCTTTCAAGGCTACATTGCTCAAGAACTGACTGTTGCACAGAAGGTTATTGAGCAAAAGAACAAAATTGATCATGAGAAGGCTCTGTTCAAGAAGCATATGGCAAGCCTTAGTGCTCAAGAAGTTCAAAACTTCAAGAACATGATGACAGACCTCAAGGCTGAATTTGCCAAGCGCCGTGATGTTGCAAGGGGCTCTAGGGAACGTCTCAAGCACTATGCTGAGAAGTGCGTCCAAGCCCACAATGAAGCTGTGAAGAGGAAAGCTCTTGGACGTCCAGGCATTGACCCCAAGCTGGCTACCAAGAAGCTAAAGAAGAAGAAGAAGTTTGCTGCTGAAGACACTGAATCTCCAAGGCAGGAGAG
The DNA here is from genome assembly GCA_902687465.1 of Secale cereale. Classification (NCBI taxonomy): domain Eukaryota; kingdom Viridiplantae; phylum Streptophyta; class Magnoliopsida; order Poales; family Poaceae; genus Secale; species Secale cereale. Next base: position 314,383,627 of record LR738715.1, on the reverse strand, counting down.
ACCCAACATTGTCTTCCCTGGCAGCATGACAAGCCCAAAGCCGAAGGTCCCATCAACAGCTTCTGCTCAAAAGAAGAGGAGGCAGGCTGAAGCTGAAGCTAAGAAACACAAGCACCTTGATGCCTCTGCTACTGCTCCCTCCAAGAAGAAGCAGAAGATAAAAGCTTCAAAGGCTTCACATCAGCCTTGCACCTCCACTACAGAACCCTTGGTTGTTGGACCTATTTCTGTTGCCCTACCTGCCTCCTCCAACCGTGAGCGGCGTCTGGTTGTCCATGAGCCTGCTCCCTCAGAGGCTCATCAGACTGAAGAGATTCCAGCTGTTGACTCTCCTGCAGCTAAAGACATTGGTCATGATGACAATGTTGGTGATGATGAAGTCCTTCCCCAGCTTGAACCCCAAGCTGCTCAGTCGCCTGCTCAAACGAGCAGTGAACTCATAAGCATTGGTCGTCCCATAACGCCAATTGCTCAAGATGATGTTTGGGAAGAGCAACCCCCTAACACCCCCATACATGAAGACACTCCTCATTCTCCGCCACCTCCAGTTACCACTCTGGTACTCGAGACCACCACCGCCACACCTGAAGAAGACTTGGAGCAGACCAATGCTTCACCAATTGCGTCGCCCAAGTTTAAAAGGCTTTGCAAAGGTCTCATGCCTCAAGCCTCCATGTCAAGCATTCTTGAAGATGGAGAACAAAACTCAAGCTCAATGGCACGTCAAGTGTTTCCTGATGCCGTTCCTTCAGCGTCTGCTCCTGAATCTGAAGCTAAGGTGGCTGAAGATATTCTGGCTGCATCAGCCGATGAAGAAAAAGAAGAAACCCGTGAAGTCACTCCCCCTCCCCAAGAAACTGTTGTCGAAGAAGAAGTGTCCGTCATGCAAGAACCCACCCTCCAAGATGATGTTGTGCATGAGTCCACTCTCCCTGAAGCCACTAAACTTGAAGCAGATGTGGCTGCCCCATCAATGAACACTGAAGCCAATGACGCTGTCATGGCTAAAGCCAATGTGCAGCATGAAGTCATTGCTGCTCCTAAAGTGATTGCTCCTTCTTATGTGCCTTACACCATGGCCCAAGCCTACAATAAAGATGATGAGCTTGTAACTGTCAAATGGCCACTTCTGATGCCTCCTGTCGCCTCAGGCCCACAATATGATTATCATGTGGAGCGGAGGCCTCAGACCCTGAAGCCCAAGCCCAGATTGCCTCGGCTTCCCAGCACTACAACAACACAAGGATCATTCAATGTGCATAGCTTCAGGGCAAACAACACATTCTTTGATTCTGATTAGAACCCATACAAGAAGCCAAATATCTCTTCTGATAGGTTCGGGAGCTTTCAACAACGAAGCTATTACTCTTGCATTATGTACAATCAGGACCGGGTTTTTCCACACCAACGTATTGATTGTGATGCCATTGCTGGACTGTTATGCCTTGAAGAATCCCTTGACTGCTTCAGAGATGTTGGATTGCTTCCTTTCGTCACTGCCAAGGAACACTAGAATGAAGAGCTTCTCCTGCAATTCTACGCTACTCTTCACATCAGAGTATACAACAGGGATCCGAAGACATGGGTCCTTGAGTGGATGACAGGTGACAATCATCATGAAGCCAAAGCTCAGACACTACTTGAGCTTACTTCCCTGCCCACTCCTAGTGAGTTGTACGAACCAGGCTGTTCTCTGTATCAGAAGGAGCTTCAAAGCATGTTCAAGAAAGCTGAGCCCAACATGAGTGAATGCTTAGCATGATGAAGCCATTGCCCCCTGATGTTGATCTTCCCAAATGAATTCTTCGTCAAGGACCTCGAGTATCTGCCTCGCACTATATACCATATTCTAAGGCGTACTCTCTGGCCTGTCAAGGGACACTCGTCTGAAACTACGCTGAACGGCACCATGAAGACTTTGGTCTTCTATATTCTCAATGGCAGCTGATTCAATACCCATGACTTCTTCATTCGACAACTGGTTACGTGTGGTGTTGATCTGTTTGGCCTCAAGCTCTATGCGCTTGGATAATGAGGCTCATTAAGCTTCACTCAACTGTCAACTATCAAGCCTCTGCATGCAATCATGTTGTCTTTTTGCCTGAGGTTGACATGTCTTATGAAGCCATCTATCCTGAGCCTGCCAAGCAACCACTTCAACTGCTCAATGCTGATCATCAAAGCTTCACACAGCATGTTGAAAGTGTCTATGTGCCAAGTGCAAATGTCACTGCTTATCCTCTGGCTGGAAATCTGCACCTCCCGCATCGTGCCAACACTGATGCCACTGGTAGCACTATCGCTCAATGGCCTAAGAAGCGTCCCTGTGTCCTGAATGACCGAGAGCTTCTTGTTTTGCTTCATCAGAAGCAGGACAAGCACCATGGCTGGATGAAGAGGCAGATGCAAAGTCTTCTCACTGATGTGAATCGAATTCGCAACTTGGCCACCAAGAACTCATTTGTTGCTCATGAAGCCTGTCGGCGGTCTTGGAAGAGCCTTACATTACTCTGCTTTGAAGATGATCTTCAAGCAGATGGCTTCACTGAGCGCTTCAAGTTTGATTCCAGGCCTCCACAATCTGCAACTTAGCGTCCCACTCCATCCATTGAAGATTCTGCGTATTCATCTTCGGCTGCAACTGTTGTTGCTCGTGTCATCGATGAAGAAGACGACACCACTTCTCCAGCAATTGCTTCACTGCACCACGATTCTGCGTCAGGCCCCTCTGCACCACCAAACTCCAACGTCGACCCGACTGCACCAGCGTCTTCACCGCCTGGGAACGCATAGATACTCTATGTCTTCAAACCTTTTTGGTCCTTACTGACAAAAGGGGGAGAAGCATATGAGTTGATAGTCTTCAAGCGGGTCCATATATGGGTTGGGTGCATTTATTTTTGCTAAGTTCTTACAACTCTCGTTCTTGAAACATTTGGCTCTTGAGTTGTAACACTTAAACTTGATGGATGTCTGCTACATTTGCTGCTGTTTCTTCTACTTGGTTAAATATCTATCCTATGTGCATGAAGTCATTCAGCAGACACCCATTTCCCATGCATATCATTATCTTCACTACATCCATGTATGCATGATGGATTGTCTTCATAAGATTGAAGGAGATCTCCATAAAGCAAAACCTGCCATGTGCTTTTGCATTCAAAAGCAAATTTCCCATATGCACATCTTCAGGGGGAGCCCTCTCAATCTCATGAAGACAATGACCGTGTTATCTATAATTTCACATATTTTATACCCGTTGAAAACTTCAACCTGTTTGTCATCAATCACCAAAAAGGGGAGATTGTAAGTGCATCTAGTGCCCCCTAGTTGGTTTTGGAGTATTGACGACAAACGTGGTTGAGGGACTAACATGTTTGTGAGAATTGCAGGATAACAGAGGTAATAGTCCCTCACTGATTCGGTTTAACTTCCAGAGGTGACCCCTAAAAATGTGTGAAGACATTGAAGACAGTGGTGGCGCGTGAAGACATTCACGTGAAGATAATGACCTATGACGACATTCACCGAAGACTGTAGAATGCGAAGACATAGTTTCTTTTGTAGTTCTTTTTATTCCTTCTTGAGTCATAGGAACCACCGTACTATTAAGTGGGGTCCAAGTGAACATAGTCGAATGACTGAAGTGATGCTCAACCAAAACACCTATGTCTTCGAGCGAAGACAAATGAGAGCAAATCTTATCCAGAGCTGGATAAGTCAGCTTTACTTGGAGCTCAAGTAAAGTTGACGTGTGTGTTCACAATTCGACCGTTGGACACATGTCAGTTCCTTAGTGACCAAGGGTCATTTCGGACATATCATGTCGGGTTGCCTCATGGCTATAAATAGCCCACCCCCTACACCATAAATTTGTGGGTTCTCAGAGTTAGTGCACGGCTTTTATCGTTTGAGAGCAACCCACCTCCGAAGCCTTTGAGAGAAAAGTTCCTTGCGAGGACAAAGCCCAAAACACCCAGAGCCAAAGAGTGTTAGGCATCACTAAAGTCTTTTTGTCTGTGTGATCTGAAGACTTGTTACACTTGAGGACTGTGCTTCCTCCAGCCGGTTAGGTGTCATGTTCTGAGCGTCCTAGAGTGATTGTGGATCGCCAGTGAACAAAGTCTGTGAAGGTTCGAAAGTCTACCTTGAAGACTTACCAGAGTGATTGAGCGAGGACTGTGTGTCCTTAGCTCAAGGGGAATACGATGAGGACTGTGTGTCCTCAGGTTTGAATACCTAGCAGCCCTAACCAGATGTACAGTTGACACAACAACTGGAACTGGTCTACCAAATCCCTGTATTCAACGAGCAACTAGTTCTATCCCCAACTTCCTTTACATTTCAGTTTGTCTTCTGAAGTCATTGCTTGCTTGTCCGATCTGTTTGTTTTCACTGTGTGAAGACTGTTCACTGTTTAGCTTCAGTTATATCTTCCATCTCGATCCATATTATCCAGCTGTCAATAGTCTGTGTATTATCATCATGATGCTTGCTTGACTATTGTGTGCCTGGATACATTTATCTTCTGCTGCTTATCATATAGGTTCATTTCTATCGTTTGTCTTCAAAACCCTCGTGTTTTGAAGACTTTCGTACAAATCGCCTATTCACCCCCCCTCTAGTCAATAATTTGCACTTTCACCCCATGTTGCGACAAGTGGCGCTGTGCATGTGTGCGCCACTTGTCACAACCTGGGCGTTTTCCCTTTTTTCGTAGATCCGTTTATTCAAAACGTTTTATCTATTAAACCGCGAGTCCAAATCTCGAACCGTTTTCACCGTTGAATTCCTCGCGTCGAGATCTTCAAAATTAGATCCATGTTGATAGGTTTTGACGATCTTTTTCTCACGAAAACAATCGGACGAAAAAAACCAAACGGAAAAACCAAACCGGGCACACTGGGTTTTTTCTTTTCCGAAAGAGGCACGCCCGTGCCTCTCGCGAAATCACAACCGTGCCTCTGGCGGAAGCAAAAACCGTGACTCTTGCGGAAGAGAAAAAAAAGAAAGAAAACACGTTTTTTCCGTTTCCGAGGAGGCACTACCGTGACACTCGCGAAAGCACAATCATGCCTCTTGCGGAAGCAAAACCGTGACTCTTGCCAAAAAAAAAACAGAAAACACATTTTTTTTCCCTTTCCAAGAGGCACGGCCGTGACTCTCGCGAAAGCAAAACCGTGACTCTCGCGAAAGGAAAAGCAGAATACATACATTTTTTCGTTTCCGAGAGGCACGGTCGTGACTCTAGCGAAAGCACACCGTGCCTCTCGCGGAAGCAAAACCGTGACTCTCGCGAAAGAAAGAAAAAAAAAACAGAAAATAAGTTTTCTTTTCGTTTCTGAGAGGCACGGCCGTGACTCTCGCGAAAGCACAACCGTGCCTCTCGCGGAAGCAAAACCGTGACTCTCGCGGGGAAAATTGCGTTTTTCGCACAAAGACCGATGGGAAACCAAAACCTCGAAAAAACTCGAAAAAAACCCTGTTTAATAAGCCGAAAATGCGTGCGAAAAATAAAAATAAAAACAAAATCCGGAAGAAGCGCCCAGAGCGCGACACGTGACGAATGGCTGAGAGCGCGCCAAGTGGCGATGATCGCTGCGAGGCTCCCGAAAAAGCGCTCTTTAACTAGTTGCTCGCCTCAATAGAAGCTCCCTGTACATCCCTAAAACAAATACGTAAAAGAAAAATTGGGTTGGGGCAATGTGGCCCGTTTAGTTAGAAGGCCCGAGATGTTGTAGTCGGATCCTTGCTACTGGTCCAAGTTTACCCAAAGTGCGACCCAACCAGGACGCCTAACCTTACCCGCTCCATACATAACCCGGCGGCCGCATCTCCAATCCCCCAATTCGGCAGTTCTCCTCCTTCTCCAAGCAAAAATCACAAGGGTTTTAGGGTTCTAGAACGAGCGGGTCGGCGAGAACAGCCATGGACGCTTCCCCCGAGCTGCAACAGTTCCTGGAGGTAAGATGGGAGCTCCTTTATGTTGATTGCAATCTGGTATTTTGGGTTTGTGTGTCGCTACTACGGCCCATCTCGTGGTATATTTGGGCGTGCGCGTATGTAATGTAATTGTTGAACGCGGGCGCCGATTGCTTAGTGTCTGCTGTATCTGTGTGTTTTCGCTTGCGTGTGTTGCGGATCCGTGGACAGCGGAGGAGGACGCGGGTTAGTTCTTACGGGTTCTGGTATCTGTCGGTGCGATTGGTGGTGGAGTGGATCTGAAGTTTCTCTTAGAGGAAGCATGCGGGCGGGGCTGTGCTCTAATTTGGATTGAGGATGTTTTCATGGTTCGATTGGTGATGCTTGTTAAGTTTTGAATCATTTGGTTCGGCTATGTTGCAACTGCTTGTACTATGAAGCTGATGCAGGTTTGCATTGTTAATCAGAGTAAAATAGTTCAACGGTTAAGGTCCCGGTGCATTGGAACTAGTATTTGCTAGTGAAGCTGTTAGTTTGCAAGGAACTATTTTGTTATGTGCCAGACACTATTTTCGCATTTGTTTGTCATCGTCTGATCTTTGGCCCTGTTCTTGCTGCACATACCACAACTGCTATGATTTATTGGCTTGTAGTGTGTTATGGCTATAATAAATAGGCTAACATGTGTTCTTAGGAAGTCAGCCTTTACGATTCATATATGTTCTGGGACTCGTTAAAAGGAGAACTTATATTTTCACTTAACATACTTAATTGTTTCTTGCTAGCTTTGTTGTTATCTTTCTATGTGCTTATGTCGATTTGCTTTGCTTCTGCTTTTCCTCATGGTGCTGTTGTTGTAGGATGTACTCGTTTCACGGCACTGTAACCTTAATACTCCCTCCATCCCAAAATAAGTGTCTCAACTTTAGTACAACTTTGTACTAAAGTTAGTACAAAGTTAAGACACTTATTTTAGGAGGGAGGGAGTATATTTTTTAGGGGGAAAAGCTGCACCCTTGGTTACCTACAGTGATACTGAAAAGCTACTCGTATTTGTGTATTTCAACTTTCACATGTTGATGGAAAATCACATTGCACATATTGATCACATGTTTGCATCCAAATATGCAAGTGTCAAAAAACGTCTTACATTATGAGACGGAGGGAGTACTTCTAGTACTTTTGACTTTTATATAAGAGTAACATAAATTCCTCAGCTTCTCCATCAGATCATGCTTTATAACTGCATACCCCTTGACCCATCTGAATTCACCCATTATGTGGAAATTTTCCTCTATGTCCATTTCAATTTCTTTTAGCATCCGTAAGTTTGCCCCATGCCACTGTACAAGCCTCACAACTATGTGTTCATGCTTTACAGCGATGACTATGCTATCTATGAAAACTATGTAGTATTTTGAGTTGTTCTAGTGTGCTGTGTTGGTTATCTTTTGTAACTGGGCAAAACAGGACTCATGTGAGTTTCTTTAATTCTGCAGCAAGAGAAGCATAGGATGATGATGAGTGAGATGGTAACCAAGCTGACGAATGTGTGCTGGGACAAATGCATCACCAGCACCCCAGGAAGCAAGTTCAGCTCCGGTGAAACTACCTGCCTGACCAATTGCGCTCAGAGGTACCTTGACATGAGCATGATAATTGCTAAGAGGTTTCAGATGCAGTAGGGCATCTCCAACTACAGGTGGTTGTGTCATCAATTTTTTGCCAAACTCTGAGCTTCCTTTGAACATGCCAACAATGGCGAGTTTTAACAGTGAAAATATTTAATCTCTGTCCTAAACGCTTGGTTAGTAGTTGTATCTGTGGTGAACCTTGATGTGTTTAGCTTTCTTGTGAAGCTACTGTCATTTTGATTCTCCGATCACTTAGTTGGTTTCGTTTCAAGTCAATCTACATAATTTCAGTAGGAGTGGTACTGGACAATTAACATCTGTCGAATATGAATACCATGGTTGGCTGGGAACTGTTCTTCGTATCCTCATAATTTCTGCACTAAGGACATGGACAGTGGATGACAAGGTAGTCTCATCTTAGGCCCGCCACATAATTAAGAGAAGACAAGATAAAACGATTGCGTCCGTACAGGGTTCAAAAAAATGTGGAAGAACAATTGCGCTACTAAGTACTGCAGAATCAACCTTTCATGCCAAACATATCTTGAGCACCCCAAGAGACCTACCACTGTAGTTATACCATGAGAATAAGATTGATTGTAACATATCGAACAGTTTTGATCCGAACCCTATCAACAACGAAGCAAGAACCATTGTGTTCATGATTATTGTCATTACCACCACTATCCAACATATGATTAGCTACTCAGGGCGGCTGCTTGGAGCTGATGGGTGGGTGTGGCGGCGTGCAGTGGAGTGATGCGTGGCGGGCTGCTTGGAGCTGATGGGTGGGTGTGGCGGCGTGCAGTGGAGGGTTGGGTGGTGATGCGTGGCGACCTCTGTGTGCGAGCGGTCTTCGTGGCGCCACGGGGCGGTGTGCATAGGGATGTTAACCAGGTCACATTTAATCCCATTTAAATCCACTATATAATCAAACAGTTTAAAATTTTATTTTATTTTATTTTTCTAGAAAAATGAACTATGTAGCTAGGTAAAGCTAACTAAACGGGACTTGCGGACACCATTTATTTGTCATTACATCCCTGTGTGCATCAAGCTGTTTGCTGGACGGGTGCTGGCCTTCGGCACGTGTGGTGGCCGACCAACGATGCTATAGTCAACAGCTTAGTGGTGATAATTCGGATCTGACAAGATCTCAAAAAAAAAAAAAAAGGATCCGATCAGCCAGATGGTAGTGACTACAAATTGTATTGCAACGATTCCCTACAACTCCACTACGGCGGTCGTCTTCGAGAAGGTTCATCTCTCCTAATCCGATGGTTTACTTCGATGGTAAGATAGAAATTATGGACGACGGTTTGACGTAGACGATGGTCGTGCAGTGGCAGCGGTCGCATCGCATGTCGTTGCTGGGATGACGGAAAAGTGGTGGCAACAACACGTGAATGACTTCGATGGTGTTGCTACACGAGCACCCGGTCTCGAGCTCCGGGGTGAAAACCTAGGTCAGACTCGAGTGGTTATACATAGCGATGACGATGTTTTCCTTATGTCGTTACTTTGTTGAAGGCATTGTTCGAATATGCTTGGACTGATTCCTTATGGTGAATACCTAGATTCTGGCCTTGTGGTTGGATCCTGTGACACCGGCGCTTGAGTGCCGCTCCCTTTCTGAAGGCGTTGTTGTTGGAGAACCTCATCGTCCATGTGGTGTCATCAGATGGTTGATACAGATATGGTCATTGTTGTAGTTTCCAGATTGCAGATCTGATCACTTTGGTTTTTTCCTCGCCTACGCATAGCTTTGGTCCTATATGACTTTGCTATTTTTTTCGAAAAGGGGAACGACCCCGCCCACGGCATCATCATGATGTACACAGCCATATGACTTTGCTAGTTGCCGACATGTTTTCATGTATGTGTGAGTTAATGTTGGATGTGTGCATTCTAGCTATGTAGAGGTCGGGTGTGTACTCATTGTATTATATATGGCGGACTGACCGAGCGCGCTCGTATCTTTCGTATACTTTCTGAGGGTTTGTGAACGTGCTCGGTCAGTCCGCCATGTAGGACGCGGCCCATCCTGACCATCTTTTCTTTTGCTTTCTTCATTCTTTTCCTTCTCCTTCTTTATCTCCACCGATCACGTGCAAATGACTGGACATATGAGGAAGAAAATGATGACCATAGTTTCATGGACGGATTAATAAGATTTGAAAACAAACACACCCGATCACTAACCGGGCGCGTCCGCGGTCGTTTATGGGGCCAGATTTGTTAAGTCCGGCAGTAGAAGCTCTAAGAGCATCTCCAGCCGCGCCCCCAACAGGCCCTTCCAGGCCCCCTTGTTTGGCGCCGGCGCCGAAAATTCGGCCCAGCCGCGCCCCCAGAAGCCCAATTTTCGCCGGCTCAGGACGATTTTGGCGCCGGCGGACCCAGGCCGAACCCGGCGTGCTGGGGGTGCCCGGGGGCGCCGGGGGGGGGGAGATTTTGGCGCGAAAAGCAGTGGGTCCGCCGGGTCAGCGACTCGCCGACTTCGTCGTCCTCAACACCTCAGTTCCCGCGGGAATCAATGCCAAGGCTGTTGCGCAGCTGCGCTGGTCAGCCTTCTCATATGTCTTCAACGTATCTATAATTTTTTGATTGTTCCATGCTATTATATATGATGTTTTGGATGTTTAATGGGCTTTATCATACACTTTTATATTATTTTTGGGACTAACCTATTAACCCAAAGGCCCAGTGCAGATTGCTGTTTTTTTTCCTATTCAGGGTTCCGCAGAAAAGGAATATCAAACGGAGTCCAAACGGAATGAAACCTTCGCGAGAGTTATTTTTGTAACGATATCAACACAAAAGACTTGGAGTACACGCGAGGGAACGAAGGAGGCGGCCACGAGGGTCCAGGGCGCGCCCCCTCCTATAGGGCGCGCCCGCCACCCTCATGGGCCCCCTCTGGCTCCCCCGATGCCCTCCTTCCTCCTATATATACCCATATACCGTGAAAACATCGGGGCAACAGAGAAAACCCTAATTCCACCGCTGCAACCTTCTGTTCCCGTGAGATCCCATCTTGGGGCCTGTTCCGGAGCTCCGCCAGAGGGGGGATCTTTCATGGAGTGCTTCTACATCAACACCATCGCCTCACCATGAGTTGTGAGTAGTTTACCACAGACCTTCGGGTCCATAGTTATTAGCTAGATGGCTTCTTCTCTCTTTTTGGATCTCAATACTAAGGTCTCCTCGGTATTCGAGGAGATCTATTCGATGTAAAAATTTTGCGGTGTGTTTGTCGAGATCCGATGAATTGTGGGTTTATGATCAAGATTATCTATGAGAAATATTTGGTTCTTTTCTGAATTCTTTTATGTATGATTATAATATCCTTGCAAGTCTCTTCGAATTATCGGTTTGCTTTGGCCTACTAGATCTATAGTTCTTGCAATGGGAGAAGTGCTTGGCTTTGGGTTCAATCTTGCGGTGTCCTTTCCCAGTGACAGCAGGGGCAGCAAGGCACGTATTGTATTGTTGCCATCGAGGATAAAAAGATGGGGTTTATATCATATTGCTTGAGTTTATCCCTCTACATCATGTCATCTTACTTAAAGCATTACTCTGTTCTTATGAACTTAATACTCTAGATGCATGCTGGATAGCGGTCGATATGTGGAGTAATAGTAGTAGATGCAGAATCGTTTTGGTCTACTTGTCACAGACGTGATGCCTATATATAATGATCATGCCTAGATATTCTCATAATTATTCGCTTTTCTATCAATTGCTCGACAGTAATTTGTTCACCCACCGTAGAATTCTGCTATCATGAGAGAAGCCACTAGTGAAACCTATGTCCCCCGGGTCTATTCTCAACATATCAATCTACAATCTACTTTACTTTGCTGTTTTTACTTTATGTTCTTATATCCAAAAATATCAAAAATATCAAACTATTCTATCTATCAGATCTCACTTTCGTAAGTGACCGTAAAGGGATTGACAACCCCTTATCGCGTTGGCTGCGAAGTTCTTATTTCTTTGTGCAGGTGCGAGGGACTCGCGCGTGGTCTCCTACTGGATTGATACCTTGGTTCTCAAAAACTAAGGTAAATACTTACGCTATTGTGCTGCATCACCCTTTCCTCTTCGAGGGAATACAACGCAAGCTCTAGAAGTAGCAAGAAGAATTTCTGGCGCTGTTGCCGGGGAGGCTTACGCAAAATTCATATACCAAGTACCTATCACAAACCCTTATCCTTCGCATTACATTTATTTGCCTCTCATTATCCTCTCCCCCACATCACCCTTGCCGTTTTATTTCCCTTCTTTTTGCTGTGTGTTTACCGTTCGCTTGCTTCTTATTTGCTTGTGTGTTGGATTGCTTGCTTGTCACTATGGCTCCACCTATCAGTGTTGACCCCCACATCAAGAGGTTGGAGGAGATTGAAAACAATGTTAGACATTTTATGTCTGTGCAATTTGAGCACAATGATTTGTTCAGAAACGAGCTGAAAGAACAAAAAAGCTTTATGGAATACATGAATAAAGAGCTTGATGATATGTCTAAGGAATTTTATGGATTGAAATATCAGTTTGCTCATCTTGAGAACTTAATAGCTCAAATTTCGGATAAGTAGTCCACCTTAGTTAATAAGATGGTTGCTAAACCGGAAGAATATGAAAATAAAAATGAAGATCTGAAAGTTATTGATGTGTCTCCTATTAGTTCCTTGTTTTCTAGTATGAATCTTGATAAAGATGGGACTGGAGATGAGTCTACTTTAGTTAAAAGGCGTCCCAATGGTTCGGAGTTTTTAGATCTTGATGCTAAAGTTGTTAAAAGTGGGATTGAAGAGATTAAAACTTTGCATAGTGATGAACCCACTACTTTGGATTTCAAGGAATTCAATTATGATAATTGCTCTTTGATTGATTATATTTCCTTATTGCAATCCGTACTAAATTCTCCGCATGCTTATAGCCAAATTAAGGCTTTTACCAAACACATAGTTGATGCTTTGATGCAATCTTATGAAGAAAAACTTGAATTAGAAGTTTCTATCCCTAGAAAGCTTTATGATGAGTGGGAACCTACTATTAAAATTAAAATTAAAGATCATGAATGCTTTGCCTTGTGTGATTTGGGTGCAAGTGTTTCTACTATCGCAAAAACTTGGTGTGATTTGTTAGGTTTCCATGAGCTTGATGATTGTTCTTTAAATTTGCATCTTGCGGATTCTACTATTAAGAAACCTATGGGAAGGATTAATGATGTTCTTATTGTTTCCAATAGGAATTATGTGCCCGTAGATTTCATTGTTCTTGATATAGATTGCAATCCTTCTTGTCCTATTATTCTTGGTAGACCTTTCCTTAGAACGATTGGTGCAATTATTGATATGAAGGAATGAAATATTAGATTCCAATTTCCATTAAGGAAAGGCATGGAACACTTTCCTAGAAATAAAATCAAATTACCTTATGAATCCATTGTGAGATCCACTTAGGGATTGCATTCCAAAGATGGCAATACCTAGATCTATCCTTGTATCGTGCCTAGCTAGGGGCATTAAACGATAGTGCTTGTTGGGAGGCAACCTAATTTTATTTTCTTTGTTTTTGCTTATTATTTAGTAATTAATTTTGCATCTAGCTTCTGTTTAGATGTGGTTTTGTGTTTTAATTAGTGTTTGTACCAAGTAGAACCTTTGGGAAGACTTGTGTGAAGTTTATATGATCTTGCTATAAAAAACAGAAACGTTAGCGCTCACGAGAATAGTCACCAGATTTTACTGGAGAGTGCAATTTAGTTGATTCTTTTTTCAGATGATTAATAGAAAAATTCCTCACATTTACCAATTTATTTCAATTTTTTTTGGAGTTACAGAAGTATTCGAAAGTTACAAATTACTACAGACTGTTCTGTTTTTGACAAATTCTGTTTTTCGTGTGTTGTTTGCTTATTTTGATGAATCTATGAGTATTATTGGGGAGTATGAATCATACAGAAGTTGGAATACAGTAGGTTTAACACCAATATAAATAAATAATGAGTTCATTACAGTACCTTTGAGTGGTGGTTTGTTTTCTTACACTAACGGAGCTCACGAGATTTTTGTCTAAGTTTTGTGTTGTGAAGTTTTCAAGTTTTGAGTATGGCTTTGATGGACCATGGAGCAAAGAGTGGCAAGAGCCTAAGCTTGGGGATGCCCAAGGCACCCCAAGGTAAAATTCAAGGACAACCAAAAGCCTAAGCTTGGGGATGCCCTGGGAAGGCATCCCCTCTTTCGTCTTCATCTATCGGTAACTATACTCGGGACTATATTTTTATTCACCACATGATATGTGTTTTGCTTGGAGCGTCATGTATAATTTGAGTCTTTGCTTGTTAGTTTGCCACAATCATCCTTGCTGGACACACCTTTTTCAGAGAGATAAATATGGTCTAGAATTTGTTAGAATACTCTATGTGCTTCACTTATATCTTTTGAGCTAGATAGTTTTGCTCTAGTCCTTCACTTATATCTTTTAGAGCACGGCGGTGATTTTATTTTGTAGAAATTGTTGATCTCTCATGCTTCACTTATATCCTTTTGAGAGTCTTTTAGAACAGCATGGTAATGTGCTTTGGTTATAAAACTATTCCTAATATGATAGGCATCCAAGATGAATGTAGTAAAAACTTTCATACAAAGTGCATTGAATATGATGAGAAGTTTGATACTTGATCATTGTTTTGAGATATGAGGATGGTGATATTAGAGTCATGCTAGTGGAGTAATTATGAATTTGAGAAATAATTGTGTTAAAGTTTGTGATTCCCGTAGCATGCACGTATGGTGAACCGCTATGTGATGAAGTTAGAGCATGAGGTATTTGTTGAGTGCCAACCTTTGTGTGGAGGTCGGGGGCGCGCGATGGTTAACTCCTACCAACCTCCCCCCTAGGAGCATGCGTTGATTGCTTTGTGTTGATGACTCGTAAATTTTTGCAATAAGTATATGAGTTCTTTATGACTAATGTTGAGTCCATGGATTATACGCACTCTCACCCTTCCACCATTGCTAGCCTCTCTTGTACCGCACAACTTTCGCCGGTACCATACACCCACCATATACCTTCCTCAAAACAGCCACCATAGCTACCTATCATGGCATTTCCTTAGCCATTCCGAGATATATTGCCATGCAATTTTCCATCGTTCCGTTCATATGACACGCTTCATATTGTCATATTGCATGCATGATCATGTAGTTGACATCGTATTTGTGGCTAGGCCACCATGCATAATTTTTCATACATGTCACTCTTGACTCATTGCACATCCCGGTACACCACCGAAGGCATTCATATAGAGTCATACTTTGTTCTAGTATCGAGTTGTAATATCGAGTTGTAAATCAATATAAGTGTGATGATCATCATTATTAGAGCATTGTCCCAAAGAAAAAAAAGAAAAAAAGAAAAAAAAAGAAAATGATAGGCCAAGAAAAAAAGGCCCAAAAAAATAAGAAAAAGAAAAGAAAAGAAAAGAAAAGGGACAATGCTACTATCTTTTTCCACACTTGTGCTTCAAAGTAGCACCATGTTCTTCATGATAGAGAGTATCTTGTTTAGTCACTTTCATATACTAGTGGGAATTTTCATTATAGAACTTGGCTTGTATATTCCAACGATGGGCTTCCTCAAATGCCCTAGGTCTTCGTGAGCAAGCAAGTTGGATGCACACCCACTTAGTTTCTTTTGTTTAGCTTTCATACATTTATAGCTCTAGTGCATCCGTTGCATGGCAATCCCTACTCACTCACATTGATATCTATTGATGAGCATCTCCATAGCCCATTGATACGCCTATGCGATGTGAGACTATCTTCCTCCTTTTTGTCTTCTCCACAATCACCGCTCTATTCCACCTATAGTGCTATATCCATGGCTCATGCTCATGTATTGCGTGAAAGTTGAAAGGTTTGAAAAAAAATTAAGTATGAAAACAATTGCTTGGCTGAAATCGGGGTTGTGCATGATATTAATATTTTCTGTGATGAAGAGGGAGCATAGCCAGACTATATGAGTTTGTAGGGATAACTTTCTTTGGCCATGTTATTTTGAGAAGACATGATTGCTTTGTTAGTATCCTTGAAGTATTATTATTTCTTATGTCAATATAGACTTTTGTCTTGAATCTTTTGGATCTGAACATTCATGCCACGATAAAGAAATTACATTGAAAATTATGTTGGTTAGCATTCCATATCAAAAATTCCGTTTTTATCATTTACCTACTCGAGGACGAGCAGGAATTAAGCTTGGGGATGCTTGATACGTCTCCAACGTATCTATAATTTTTGATTGTTCCATGCTATTATATATGATGTTTTGGATGTTTAATGGGCTTTATCATACACTTTTATATTATTTTCGGGACTAACCTATTAACCCAAAGGCCCAGTGCAGATTGCTGTTTTTTTGCTTATTTCAGGGTTTCACAGAAAAGGAATATCAAACGGAGTCCAAACGGAATGAAACCTTCGCGAGAGTTATTTTTGGAACGATATCAACACACAAAACTTGGAGTACATGCGAGGGAACGAAGTAGGCGGCCACGAGGGTCCAGGGCGCGCCCCCACCCTCGTGGGCCCCCTCTGGCTCCCCCGATGCCCTCCTTCCTCCTATATATACCCATATACCCTGAAAACATCGGGGAACAGAGAAAACCCTAATTCCACCGCCGCAACCTTCTGTTCCCGTGAGATCCCATCTAGGGGCCTGTTCCGGAGCTCCGCCGGAGGGGGGATCTTCCACAGAGTGCTTCTACATCAACACCATCGCCTCACCATGAGTTGTGAGTAGTTTACCACAGACCTTCGGGTCCATAGTTTTTAGCTAGATGGCTTCTTCTCTCTTTTTGGATCTCAATACCAAGTTCTCGGTATTCAAGGAGATCTATTCCATGTAAAAATTTTGCGGTGTGTTTGTCGAGATCCGATGAATTGTGGGTTTATGATCAAGATTATCTATGAGAAATATTTGGTTCTTTTCTGAATTCTTTTATGTATGATTATAATATCCTTGCAAGTCTCTTCGAATTATCGGTTTGGTTTGGCCTACTAGATCTATAGTTCTTGCAATGGGAGAAGTGCTTGGCTTTGGGTTCAATCTTGCGGTGTCCTTTCCCAGTGACAGCAGGGGCAGCAAGGCACATATTGTATTGTTGCCATCGAGGATAAAAAGATGGGGTTTATATCATATTGCTTGAGTTTATCCCTCTACATCATGTCATCTTGCTTAAAGCATTACTCTGTTCTTATGAACTTAATACTCTAGATGCATGCTGGATAGCGGTCGATGTGTGGAGTAATAGTAGTAGATGCGGAATCGTTTCGGTCTACTTGTCACAGACGTGATGCTTATATATAATGATCATGCCTAGACATTCTCATAATTATTCTCTTTTCTATCAATTGCTTGACAGTAATTTGTTCACCCACCGTAGAATTCTGCTATCATGAGAGAAGCCACTAGTGAAACCTATGGCCCCCGGGTCTATTCTCAACATATCAATCTACAATCTACTTTACTTTGCTGTTTTTACTTTCTGTTCTTATATCCAAAAATACCAAAAATATCAAACTATCCTATCTATCAGATCTCACTTTCGTAAGTGACCGTAAAGGGATTGACAACCCCTTATCGCGTTGGCTGCGAAGTTCTTATTTGTTTGTGCAGGTGCGAGGGACTCGCACGTGGTCTCCTACTGGATTGATACCTTGGTTCTCAAAAACTGAGGGAAAGACTTACGCTACTGTGCCGCATCACCCTTTCCTCTTCGAGGGAACACAACACAAGATCGAGAAGTAGCACCTTCCATTGATGCCTCACGAGCGGCGAAGTGAAGGCGTTGCGACGCGCGTCCCGCCCTCGTCAGCCACACGGCACACGGTAGGCAACTTCTCACCACCCAACTTCGGCTATAAAAGCCGACCTCCCCGTCGGTGGACACCACACAACTCTCCGCCTCTCGCCCCCTCTCGTTATCGTAGCCGGCCTACCACTCTTCCATCGCCAAAGAGCAATGGCCGAGCGTTACCCAAGCGACGCCGCGTCTAATGGCTTCGGCCGACGCCATCTGCGCGAGGATGAGGCACGCCTCCTCTACGAGGCCGACTACCTGGCGCCCCCGGACATGCGGGTGCCGGGATCGTGGAGACTGAGCACCGGGGGCGTCACGGTGCCCCCCGTGCCCCCGGAGCTGAACGACGAGCCGAGATAGCAGGCATTCGCTCGTCGCTATCGAAGGCGCAACGGAATGAGTCGAGGTACGCCTCCGACAGCCACAATCTGTGGACGACATACTTCGAGCGTTGCCACGCCGACCTGGTCGCCTCCGAAAACGGCGTTGTCCCCCGTGGTCGCCTCAACTATGACGGGTGGCGCGATTGGTGGGGCATGCCCGGCTGCACCCTTGAGGCCGTCCTCAACCACATCGAGGCCGACAACACGTCGCACCTCGTGTATCCGACGCCCCCGTCCTTCTCTCGCCGCCGTGGTAGTTCATGGATGTCGCGGTGAATGGAGGCGGCGACCTCCTCGTCGTCGGGCTCCGGTTTGATTTCCTCCGGGTCGCGTGAGCTCTGCCCCGTTAAGCCGGAGCCGCATGACACGCCGCTTTGGCGCCGCACCCGCTGCAGTGCCCTCGTCATCAATGAGGGCAGCCGCTCCTCACCTCGTTCCCTCCGCCTCGTCCGACCGAAGACTGAGCCGGGGTTGCTCCCCGTGAAGAATGGAGATGGCCGCCGCCGACGAGACCGCCCTCAAGTGGGCGAAGGCGGACTACGTCCACGAGCAGGTGGAGCGTCAGCTCTGGGCCTATGAGGAGATCAAAGCTCGGCGCCGCAAACGCGACGAGGATGGAGTCATCTCCCTCGACAGCGACGACGAGGACGCGCCCGAGCCATCCAATCGCCCGTGTGTTGGCGACCCTGGCCAGGGGTGCAGCAAGGACGACGGCGGCTCCGGCGGGACATAGGGCCACGGCAACAATGACGGCGATGGTGACTACACCCGGTTATACATGCTCCTCGGTATGTAGAAGGCGGGCGGCGGCAACGGCGTAGTAGGTCTAGGCGTAGTTGTTTTTAAATCATGTTCTATGTTTTTGTACAAATTTGAATGAAATCACCGAGTTTGCGCCATGTTTGTGTCGTGTTTGTTCCGATTTGGGGGGTGACCTGGGGGCGTCGACTGGGAACACGTTCACCGCCATGCCAAAATTAACGCCGGTTCGGCCCCAGACGACGTTTTTTAGGCGTCCTGGGGGGGCCGAATGGCTGGAGATGCTCTAAGTGTTGCCCGTTTTTTTTTCGAGATTGACCGGGGGGAGGGGGGGGGCAAAATCCCCACAGCTTTTTAAATTCCAACTCGAAAGTGACTTCGCAGTCAGTACAAGTACATGAACGCACATGAGGCGCAAGGGAAAATTACAAAGGAAGCCACCCACGAGGATAACCCAACACTAGAAGATAGAAAGAAACGAAGGGGAAGGCTGGTTACAGCAACCAAACCGAAACCTTGAAGGCCGACACCTCAAGAGCGAGCTCCGCTAAGCAGCTCGTTCCACCACCGACGAAGAACCACAACAAGGCCTAGGGAGAGAAAGTCAGGCACCAAAACAACAATACATAGGGGAACATCACTGGCACGAACGAAGGGCGTCGGATAGCCGAGTTCGAGCGGCGGCACCAGTGTGCTACCGGCAAAGCCCAAGGGCAACACGCCACCGAGACCGAAGGGCGCAATACTCGATTACTACCGCCGAGGTCGAAGGGTAGCATGCCGCCGAGGCTACCCCAGGATGTCCATGCAAAAGTCGCCCAGGCCACCAAGAAACACAACCCTATCACGAAGGAGACACCAGATTAGAGGCATATCAAGAAGCATCAATGGCGCAAACAAAGGGTGTCGGGTAGCCGAGTTCGAGCGGTGGCACCGGTGTACCACCGGCGAAGCCGAAAGGCAACACGCCACCGAGACCGAATGGCGCAATACCCGATGCACTACCATCGAGGTCGAAGGGCAGCATGCCATTGAGGCCACTCCAAGATGTCCAGGAAAGCTCCACCCCAGTAGCCAAGACAAAGGCCTGCCGGGGTCAAAGCCGATGTGGAGATGGAGCAGCAAGAGACGATGCCCCCAAGGAGGATACGGCATAGAGACAGCGACATCATCCAACTCAGGGAACCCCGAGTCTGATATTTCTCTCCAGATCTGAGAGCATAGGGGGGGAGACAAGGCCAAAATCGACGCCTTTAAGAAGGAGAATGTCACCCGCGGGTGTCATCGTCGATGAAGATTTCCCCTGGCCGTACCTTCCCCACCTCGCATCTGGAGCAAGTCAGCCATCCACCATTAAAGTCCACCATGAGTCGAGCAAAAACAGCAGGATGATGGGCCGCTGCGTGCAGGACATGGTGAGGCCGAGGGGCACAACGGCCAGCGCGAGGGGCACAATGAGATGAAGGTGGACAGGGCCCACCCGTACCCGCCGGATCTGACCAGAGATGGGGAAGGGACAGGGCGTGACCCTAGGAGACTGGCGACATCCACGCGGAGGAAGCCAGTCGGCACCCACCACGGGTCGGGGAGGCAGGGGGCCAGCCGGGAGGTGCGCATGCCGCACAAATTGAACAAGGGGAGGCGCAGAGGTCACAGATCGAGACGCCAACAAGGACCAGATCTCGATACTCCTCGTCATGTCTGTGATCTCATCCGGGACTCCGAACAATCTTCGGTAATCTAAAATACATAACTCATAATACAAATCGTCATCGAACGTAAAGCATGCAGACCCTACGGGTTCGAGAACTATGTAGACATGACCGAGACACATCTCCGGTCAATAACCAATAGCGGAACCTGGATGCTCATATTGGTCCTACATATTCTACGAAGATCTTTATCGGACATACGTTGTTCCCTTTGTCAACGGTATGTTACTTGCCCGAGATTCATCGTCGGTATCATCATACCTAGTTCAATATCATTACCGGCAAGTCTCTTTACTCGTTTCGTAATACATCATCTCGAGACTAACTCATTAGTCATTTGCTTGCAAGGCTTATTATGATGTGTATTACCAAGAGGGCCCAGAGATGCCTCTCCGACACTCGGAGTGACAAATCCTAATCTTGATATATGACAGCACCACAAACACTTTCGGAAACACCTTTAGGGCATATTTATAATCACCCAGTTATGTTGTGACATTTGATAGCACACAAGGGGTTCCTTCGGTATTCGGGAGTTGCATAATCTCCTAGTCAGAGGAACATGTATAAGTCATGAAGAAAGCAATAGCAGTAAAACTAAACGATCATAGTGCTAAGCTAATGGATGGGTCTTGTCCATCACATCATTCTCCTAATGACGTGATCTCGTTGATCAAATGACCATTGTTGAGGAAATCGTTAACTGGTACCTGCTCGGTTGGCTGGCGAGTAGGGGATTAATCGGCTAATTGGCAAGTTAATCGGCCATTTAATCAGTTAATCGGACGATTTATCGGTTTATCGGCTACTCGGTGACCCTACGAGTATGGATTAATCGGCAAGTTAACTGGTTAATCGGGTGAATTCTTGAACAGGGCAAATGACAACACATGTCTATGGTTAGGAAACACAACCATCTTTGATTAACGAGCTAATCTAGTAGAGGCATACTAGGGACACTCTATTTTGTCTATGTATTCACACATGTATCAAGTTCCCGGTTAATACAATTCTAGCATGAATAAAAGGCATTTATCATGATATATAAGGAAATATAAATAACAACTTTATTATAGCCTCTAGGGATATTTCTGTCAGTATCCCACTTGCACTAGAGTCAACACACCCATGGAGTCTTGGTGCTGATCATGTTTTGCTCGTGGAAGAGGCTTAGTTAACGGGTCTGCGACATTCAGATCCGTATGTATTTTGCAAATCTCTATGTCTCCTTCCTTGACTTGATTGCGGGTGGAATTGAAGCGTCTCTTGATGTGCTTGGTTCTGTTGTGAAAACTGGATTCCTTCGCCAAGGCTATTGCTCCAGTGTTGTCACAAAAGATTTTCATTGGACCCGATGCACTAGGTATTACACCTAGATCAGATATGAACTCCTTCATCCAGACTCCTTCATTTGCTGCTTCTGAAGCAGCTATGTACTCCGCTTAACACGTAGATCCCGCCATGACGCTCTGCTTGGAGCTGCACCAACTGACAGCTCCACCGTTCAACAAAAATATGAATCCTATTTGTGACTGAGAGTCATCCGGATCGATGTCAAAGCTTGCATCGACGTAACCGTTTACGACAAGCTCGTTGTCACCTCCATAAACGAGAAACATATCCTTCGTCCTTTTCAGGTATTTCAGGATGTTCTTGACCGCTGTCCAGTGATCCACTCTTGGATTACTTTGGTACCTCCCTGCTAGACTTATAGCAAGGCACACATCAGGTCTGGTAGACAATATTGCATACATGATAGAACCTATGGCTGAAGCATAGGGAATGACTTTCATTTTCTCTCTATCTTCTGAAGTGGTCGGGCATTGAGTCTTACTCAACTTCACACCTTGTAATACATGTAAGAACTCTTTCTTTGACTGATCCATTTTGAACTTCTTCAAAACTTTATCAAGGTATGTGCTTTGTGAAAGTCCAATTAAGTGTCTTGATCTATCTCTATAGATCTTGATGCCCAATATATAAGCAGCTTCACCGAGGTCTTTCATTGAAAAATTCTTATTCAAGTATCCTTTTATGCTATCCAGAAATTCTACATCATTTCCAATCAACAATATGTCATCCACATATAATATCAGAAATGCTATAGAGCTCCCACTCACTTTCTTGTAAATACAGGCTTCTCCAAAAGTCTGTATAAAGCCATATGCTTTGATCACCTCATCAAAGCGTATATTCCAACTCTGAGATGCTTGCACCAGTCCATAGATGAATCACTGGAGCTTGCACACTTCGTTAGCACCTTTAGGATCAACAAAACCTTCTGGTTGCATCATATTCAACTCTTCTTTGAGATATCCATTAAGGAATGCAATTTTGACATCCATTTGCCAGATTTCATAATCATAAATTGCAGCAATTGCTAACATGATTCGGACAGACTTGAGCATAGCTACGGGTGAGAAAGTCTCATTGTAGTCAACTCCTTGAACTTGTTAAAAACCTTTCGCAACAAGTCGAGCTTTGTAGACAGTAACATTACAATCGGCGTCAGTCTTCCTCTTAAAGATGCATTTATTTTCAATGGCTTGCCGATCATCGGGCAAGTCAACCAAAGTCCACACTTTGTTCTCATACATGGATCCCATCTCAGATTTCATGGCCTCAAGCCATTTTGCGGAATCTGGGCTCATCATCACTTCCTCATAGTTCGTAGGTATATCATGGTCTAGTAACATGACTTACAAAATAGGGTTACTGTACCACTCTGGTGTGGAACATACTCTGGTTGACCTATGAGGTTCAGTAGTAACTTGATATGAAGTTTCATGATCATCATCATTAGCTTCCTCACTAATTGGTGTAGGAATCACTGGAACTAATTTCTGTGATGGACTACTTTCCAATTCGGGAGAAGGTACAATTACCTCATCAAGTTCTACTTTCCTCCCACTCACTTCTTTCGAGAGAAACTCCTTCTCTAGAAAGGATCCATTCTTAGCAACAAATATCTTGCCTTCGGATCTGAGATAGAAGGTGTACCCAATAGTTTTCTTTGGGTATCCTATGAAGACACATTTCTCCGATTTGGGTTTGATCTTACCAGGTTGAAGCTTTTTCACATAAGCATCGCAACCCCAAACATTAAGAAACGACAATTTGGGTTTCTTGCCAAACCACAGTTCATAAGGTGTCATCTCAATGGATTTAGATGGCGCCCTATTTAACGTGAATGCAGTAGTCTCTAAAGCATAACCCCAAGATGATAGTGATAAATCGGTAAGAGACATCATAGATTGTACCATATCTAATAAAGTACGGTTACAACGTTCGGACACACCATTACGCTATGGTGTTCCTGGTGGTGTGAGTTGTGAAACTATTCCACATTGTTTCAAATGAAGACCAAACTCATAACTCAAATATTCGCCTCCGCGATCAGATTGTAGAAACTTTATTTTCTTGTTACGATGATTCTCTACTTCACTTTGAAATTCTTTGAACTTTTCAAATGTTTCAGACTTGTGTTTCATCAAGTAGATATACCCATATCTGATCAAATCATCTGTGAATGTCAGAAAATAGCGATACCTGCCGCGAGCCTCAACACTCATTGGACCGCATACATTAGTATGTACGATTTCCAATAAGTCAGTTGCTCACTGCATTGTTCCGAAAAACGGAGTTTTAGTCATCTTACCCATAAGGCATGGTTCGCAAGCACCATGTGATTCATAATCAAGTGATTCTAAAAGTCCATCAGTATGGAGTTTCTTCATGCGCTTTACACCAATATGACCTAAACGCAGTGCCACAAATAAGTTGCACTATCATTGTCAACTTTTGCATCTTTTGGCTTCAATATTATGAATAGGTGTATCACTACGATCGAGATTTAAGAAAAATAGACCACTCATCAAGGGTGCATGACCATAAAAGATATTACTCATATAAATAGAACAACCATTATTCTCTGATTTAAATGAATAACCGTCTCGCAACAAACAAGATCCAGATAATATGTTCATGCTCAACGCTGGCACCAAATAACAATTATTTAGGTCTAAAACTAATCCCGAAGGTAGATGTAGAGGTAGCATGCCGACGGCGATCACATCGACTTTGGAACCATTTCCCACACGCATCATCACCTCGTCCTTAGCCAACCTTTGTTTAATCCGTAGCCCCTATTTTGAGTTACAAATATGAGCAACCGAATCAGTATCAAATACCCAGGCGCTACTACGAGCATTAGTAAGGTACACATAAATAACATGTATGTGAAATATACGTTTGTTCACTTTGCCATCCTTCTATCCGCCAAATACTCGGAACAGTTCCGCTTCCAGTGACCAGTCCCTTTGCAGTAGAAGCACTCAGTTTCAGGCTTGGCTCCAGACTTGGGTTTCTTCCCGAGAGTAGCAACTAGCTTGCTATTCTTCTTGAAGTTCCCCTTCTTTCCCTTGCCCTTTTTTATTGAAACTAGTGGTCCGGTTAACCATCAACACTTGATGCTCCTTTTTGATTTCTACCTCCGCAGCTTTGAGCATAGCGAAGAGCTCGGAAATTGTTTTCTGCACCCCTTGCATATTATAGTTCATCACGAAGCCTTTATAGCTTGGTGACAGTGATTGAAGAACTCTGTCAATAACACTATCTTCATCAACTTTGACTCCAAGTTGAGTCATGTGATTGTAGTACCCAGACATTCCGAGTAAGTGTTCACTGATAGAACTGTTCTCCTCCATCTTGCAGCTATAGAACTTGTTGGAGACTTCATATCTCTCAACTCGGGAATTTGCTTGAAATATTAACTTCAACTCTTGGAACATCTCATATGCTCCATGACACTCAAAAAGTCTTTGAAGACCCGATTCTGAGCCGTAAAGCATGGCACACCGAACCATCGAGTAGTCATCAGCTTTGCTCTGCCAGACGTTCATAACGTCCGGTGCTGCATCTGCAGCAGGCTTTTCACCTAGCGGTGCTTCCAGGACATAATTCTTCTGTGCAGTAATGAGGATAATCCTCAAGTTACGGACCCAGTCCGTGTAGTTGCTACCATCATGTTTCAACTTAGCTTTCTCTAGGAACGCATTAAAATTCAAGGGAACGGTAGCACGGGGCATTGATCTACAACAACATAGATATGCAAAAACTATCAGGACTAAGTTCATGATAAATTAAAGTTCAATTAATCATATTACTAAAGAACTCCCACTTAGATAGACATCCCTCAAGTCATCTAAATGATCACGTGATCCAAATCAACTAAACCATGTCCGATCAGCACGTGAGATGGAGTAGTTTTCAATGGTGAACATCTTATGTTGATCATATCTACTATATGATTCACGCTCGACCTTTCGGTCTCCTGTGTGCCGAGGCCGTGTCTGTACATGCTAGGCTCGTCAAGTTTAACCTGAGTATTCTGCATGTGCAAAACTGTCTTACAACCGTTGTATGTGAACGCAGAGCTTATCACACCCGATCATCACGTGGTGTCTCGGCACAACGAACTGTCGCAACGGTGCATACTTAGGGAGAACACTTGTACCTTGAAATTTTGTAAGGGATCATCTTATAATGCTACTGCCGTACTAAGCAAAATAAGATGCATAATAAGATAAACATCACATGCAATCAAAATATGTGACATGATATGGACATCGTCATCTTGTGCTTTTGATCTCCATCTCCAAAGCATCGCCATGATCTCCATCGTCACTGGCTTGACACCATGATCTTCATAGTAGCGTCGTGGTTGTCTCGCCAACTATTGCTACTACCACTATCGCTAACTCATAGTGATAAAGTAAAACAATTACACGACGTTCACAATTCATACAATAAAGAGACAACTATAAGGCTCCTGCCGGTTGCCGATAATTTACAAAACATGATCAGCTCATACAATATCGTATAACTCATCACGCCTTGACCATATCACATCACAACATGCCCTACAAAAATAAGTTAGACTTCCTCTACTTTGTTGTTGCAAGTTTTACGTGGCTGCTATGGGCTTCTAGTAAGAACCGTTCTTACCTATGCATCAAAACCACAACGATTTTTCATCAAGTGTGCTGTTTTAACATTCAACAAGGTCTGGCCGTAGTCACCCTCAATTCAACTAAAGTTGGCGAAATTGACACCCGCCAGCCACCTATGTGCAAAGCACATCGGTAGAACCAATCTCATGAACGTGGTCATGTAATGTCGGTCTGGGCCACTTCATCAAACAATACCGCTGAATCAAAGTATGACTTTGGTGGTAAGCAATATGACTATTATCGCCCATAACTCTTTGTGTTCTACTCGTGCATATCATCTACGCATAGACCTGGCTCTGATACCACTGTTAGGGAACGTAGTATTTAAAAAAAAATCCTACGATCACGCAAGATCTATCTAGGAGAAGCATAGCAATGAATGCGGAGAGTGTGTCCACATACCCTCATAGACCGAAAGCGGAAGCGTTTAGTAACACGGTTGATGTAGTCGAACGTCTTCACGATCCAGCGATCCAAGTACCGAACGTACGGCACCTCCGTGTTCAGCACACATTCAGCATGATGACGTCCCTCGAGCTCTTGATCCAGTTGAGGATGATGGAGAGTTCCGTCAGCACGACAGCGTGGCGACGGTGTTGATGATGTGATCCGTGCAGGGCTTCGCCTAAGCACTACGACAATATGACCTGAGGTGTAATCTATGGAGGGGGCACCGCACACGACTAAAACAATTGTCAACTTGTGTGTTCTAGGGTGCCCCTGCCCCCGTATATAAAGGAGCAAGGGGGAGGCCGGACGGCCTCATAGGGTGCGCCCAAGGGGGGGAATCCTACTCCAAGTAGGAGTTGGACCCCCCTTTCCTAGTCCAACTAGGAGAAGAAGGAAGGAGAGGGAAAGGGAGAGGGAAAGAGGGGCCGCACCCCCTCCCCTAGTCCTATCCGGACTCCCCTTGGGGGGGGGGGGCACCACCTCCTGGCTGCTGCCCTCTCTCCCCCCTAAGGCCCAATAAGGCCCATTACTTCTTCGGGGGGTTCCGGTAACCCCTTCGGCACTCCGGTTTTATCCGAAACTATCTGGAACACTTCCGGTGTCCGAATAGCTTGGTCCAATATATAAATATTTATGTCTCGACCATTTCGAGACTCCTCGTCATGTCCGTGATCTCATCTGGGACTCCTAACAATCTTTGGTCATCAAAAAACACATAACTCATAATACAAATCGTCATCGAACGTTAAGCGTGCAGACCCTACGGGTTCGAGAACTATGTAGATATGACCGAGACACATCTCCGGTCAATAACCAATAGCAGAACCTGGATGCTCATATTGGCTCCTACATATTCTACGAAGATCTTTATCGGTCAAACCGCATAACAACATACGTTGTTCCCTTTGTCAACAGTATGTAACTTGCCCGAGATTCGATCGTCGGTATCATCATACCTAGTTCAATCTCGTTACCGGCAAGTATCTTTACTCATTCCGTAATACATCATTTCAAGACTAACTCATTAGTCATTTGCTTGCAAGGCTTATTATGATGTGTATTACCGAGAGGGCCCAGAGATGCCTCTCTGACACTCGGAGTGACAAAATCCTAATCTTGATCTATGCCAACACCATAGACACTTTCGGAAACACCTGTAGAGCATCTTTATAATCACCCAGTTACGTTGTGATGTTTGATAGCACACAAGGTGTTCCTCCGATATTCGGGAGTTGCATAATATCATAGTCAGAGGAACATGTATATTTCATGAAGAAAGCAATATCAGTAAAACTAAAGGATCATAGTGCTAAGCTATCAGATGGGTCTTGTCCATCACATCATTCTCCTAATGATGTGATCCCGTTGATCAAATGGCAACACATGTCTATGGTTAGGAAACACAACCATCTCTGATTAACGAGCTAGTCTAGTAGAGGCATACTAGGGACACCCTGTTTTGTCTATGTATTCACACAAGTATCAAGTTTCCGGTTAATACAATTCTAGCATGAATAAAAGACATTTATCAAGATATATAAGGAAATACAAATAACAACTTTATTATTGCCTCTAGGGCATGTTTCCTTCACTCTGCAGGGTCGCGTGTCCCATCATAGCGCGGGGGTAGATTTGACTTGAACTTGCCGGGCTAGATGACACGACGGAGCTTTGGTGTGAACGCTCGGCAGCCTGCCTGCTGACTGGTGCCTGCTGCTGAGGTGGAGCCTGGTACGGGTATTTGCGTGCCACCGCATGAGGCGGCGCTCGACCTTGAGGAAGGGGAGCCAGAAGCACACGCGCCTCGCCTTGGGGCTGCTGCACCACTTGGCAGCTTTCTTCATCATGCACGGCCGCCCTGCATGGCTGGTCACGCTGGGGGGCCTCGCGCCTGGGCTCGTGGACAGTGTCTCTCCGGAGCGGTGGAGGGGATGCGCCGCGGGCCACATCGCCCGCCTAACGTTGTGGAGGAGGTAGCAAACTGGACGATGTTGGAGCCTCTCCCGCGGCGCTGACGAGCTTGGCGATGCGGTCCAGCCAATCTTCGTAGAGGTCGTCAGCTAGGCGGTAGCGTAGGAGCTCACGCGCTATGAGTAGCGCGGCCTGCGAGTTCGCCATCCACGATGGGTGTGGGAGGACGAAGCAGCCGCTGGAGTCAGTGACGAGGTTGCAATGCGGCCATCGCGCCGCGCGAAGAGCGGGAGCGACGAATCTTGCTGCTCACGGGCAGCGGGGCCGATGGCAGCGTCTGTCATTGCTGATGGAGAACGACGGGCGATGTCGTCACCTCAAGGTGCCTTCTGGGTCACACGAGCGGCGAGAGCAGCCCGACGCCCAGCACGGACGCGGCGGGCATCATCCATGGGGCGGCGAGATGACGATGAACCAAACGGACGAAGAGAAGCTTCAACGCTCCCCTACCCGACGCACAAAATGTCGGATTCAGGGCTCCCTAAAACCCTTCTAGGTTCAAACACTGGGGTGTGTGCGAAGAAATCAACTTCGCCTATCTACCAACTCGCCGTCCCATGAAGTACCTTCATAAACAGGAACGTAAAAGAGATACGAGTCAGTTTATCCTGGTTCAGGCCACCTAGCGGTGAGTGACTCTACTCCAGCAGTGTGGTAGATTAGCCTCGAGATGGGATGAGGATGAACTAGTATAGTGGGTGAACAACCTTCAGAGGAGTGTTCTTGATTTGTGGTTGAGAGGAAGGTCTGAATGATCCGTCCCCTTGCTCGGTGGTGGCTAACCTACTTATGTAGTGGCCTTGGTCATCTTCCCCCGAAATATTGGCAGGAAGGGATCCCACAACGGCTAATTTTGAAGGGAGACAACTAGTACATCTTATCCTGACTAAAGGCGGTCTTCGCCTGCAAAGCTTCTAATCCTGACGCCACGGTGGGCTTGACGATGACCTCCGTCCTGCTGTCCTGGCGATCTTGGTCTTGTTGCATGGAAATGGGAACCTTTCGCAGATTCCTCGGGACTCTGCGCCTGAGCCTGCTTCCTTAGCACCAAAGAGGAAACTGATGTACTGCGCCCACTGGCCCCCGCCTGGCCTTGGTCGTCATGGCTTGCGTCATGCAAACCTCGCGAGGTGGGGTTGCATAGAATTTTCCTCTCCTCAGGAGCCAGCCAGACAAGGCTTCCCCTTCCGGAGGTCTTGGCGTCGTTCGCCTCGCAAGGCTTGGCCCCTCGCGAGGGTCTTGAGTGTCGATGCTGAAGATGGGCCGTACCAGGCCTGAGAAGGAGCCACGTCGCAGGCCGCAGGCAGGCAAGTCTGGGTACCCTGGTTCTAAGAACGCCGACACTGTCCGACTTGTCGAGTCTCTTGTCCACGTTCTTACGGCTGATGGCACTCCCCTTCTTGTAGCTAGTCGAGGCACTCTTAGCACTTCTTCATTTCATGTTCCCTGTTCCGCTCATCTTCCTTGGCTTACCATGCAACTCATATCTGGTGGTCAGATTGTTGACTCTAGTTGTAGGGTGTAACACCCCCGATTTGACTGTACACTAATCATGCACGCAAATGTGTACAACCAAGATCAGGGACTCACGGGATGATATCACAATGATACATCCATTTTGCATCATGCTTATATGTTGATATTTATTGCATTATGGGCTGTTATTACATGTTTTGTCACAATAATTATGCCTTTTCTCTCTTATTTTACAAGGTTTACATGATGAGGGAGAATACTGGCAAATGGAATTCTGGGCTGGAAAAGGAGCAAACTCTGGAAACCTATTCTACACAACTCCAAAAGCCCCAAAACTTCACAGGACTCCGTTTCGGAAAATATAAAAAATATCTGGCGAAATAAGATCACGAGGGGGGCCACCTGCTGTCCACGAGGGTGGGGGCGCGCCCCCTGTCTCGTGGGCCCCCCGATGGCCCCCCGATGCCTATCTTCTCCTATATGAGGTGTTTTGACCTGGAAAAAAATCATAAGGAGGCTTTCGGGACCAGACGCCGGCATCTTGAGGCAGAACCTTGGCGGAAACCAATCCAGGGCTCCGGCAGAGCTGTTCTGCCGGGGATACTTCCTTCCGGGATGGGGAAATTGTCATCGCCGTCATCACCAACAACTCTCCCATCTTGGGGAGGGCTATCTTCATCAACATCTTCACCAGCACCATCTCCTCTCAAACCCAAGTTCATCTCTTGTATCCAATCTTTGTACCCAAACCTTAGATTGGTACCTGTGGGTCGCTAGTAGTGTTGATTACTCCTTGTAGTTGATGCTAGTTGGTTTATTTGGTAGAAGATCATATGTTTAGATCCATTATGCATATTAATACCCCTTTGATCATGAACAATATTATGTCTTGTGAGTAGTTACTTTTGTTCCTAAGGACATGGGAGAAGTCTTGCTATTAGTAGTCATGTGAATTTGGTATTCGTTCGATATTTGGGTGAGATGTATGTTGTCACTCCTCTAGTGGTGTCATGTGAACATCGACTACATGACACTTCACCATTATTTGTGCCTAGAGGAAGGCATTGGTAAGTAATAAGTAGATGATGGGTTGCTAGAGTGACAGAAGCTTAAACCCTAGTTTATGCGTTGCTTCGTAAGGAGCTGATTTGGATCCACTTGTTTCATGCTACGGTTAGGTTTACCTTAATACTTCTTTTGTAGTTGCGGATGCTTGCAATAGAGGTTAATCATAAGTGGGAGGCTTGTCCAAGCAAGGACAGCACCCAAGCACCGGTCCACCCACATACCAAATTATCAAAGTACCGACGCGAATCAGATGATCGTGATAAAAACTAGCTTGATGATAATTCCCATGTGTCCTCAGGAGCGTTTTCCTTCATATAAGAGTTTGTCCAGACTTGTCCTTTGCTACAAAAAGGATTGGGCCACCTTGATGCACCTTATTTACTTTTACCTATTGTTACTTGCTACCAATTACCTTATCACAAAACTATCTGTTACCTATAATTTCAGTGCTTGTAGAAAATACCTTATTGAAAACTGCCTATCATTTCCTTTTGCTCCTCGTTGGGTTCGACACTCTTACTTATCAAAAGGACTACGATAGATCCCCTACACTTGTGGGTCATCACACAACACAACTCTAGACATAAAATAAAATAATACAAGCTTAATATTACAAGCCAGGAGCCTCGAGGGCTCGAATATAAACGAGTCAGCGGAAGCAACAATATATGAGTACAGACATAAGTTAAACAAGTTTTGCCTTAAGAAGTCTAGCACAATCATCAACGATCATAGAGGCAAGGCCTCCTGCCTAGGACCTCCTAACTACTCCTGGTCGTCGGCGGTCTCCACGTAGTAGTAGGCTTCGTCGGGGTAGTAGTTGTAGTAGTCGACTGGGATGGCATCTGGCTCCTGGGATCCCCCATCTGGTTGCAACAACCAGAAAGAAGAAAGGAGGAGGAAAAGGGGGAGTAAAGCAACCGTGAGTACTCATCCAAAGTACTCGCAAGCATCAAATCTAGACTAAGTATGCATCAATATCAAAGGAATGAGCTGTATATGTGGACTGAACTACATAATGCCAGAATAGAGGGAAAGGCCTAGCCTATCGAAGACTAGCATCTTCAAGCATCTTCTAGAAAACACCACCTTGCAGCAGTAGAAGGGAGTAAAGAATAGCATTTTATAATTAACAAGCATGTTGTAACAATAACCATCACATAGCTCAAGTATCCATTTCTAGTTGTAATAGATCAGGATATAAGACTGAACATCTATTACCGTGGACATGGCTATTCAAATACATAACTTCCCTGTAGGGGTGCACCATATTACCCTCACGCTCGATCATCTCTAGCCAGACAAACTTTTCTGGGTCAATGCCCGGCCTTGGAATATCAACACGTCGCGACCCTACCTAGGCTCAGCAGAGAGGTCCCCGCTGGTCTGCATCCTAAGCACTCCGGGGTCATGGGCCATTGCCCGTTGCACTCCAGGTTGTTACGTGCAGGGCAGGTCCAGGCTCCAACACTACAGGAAGGTGTCGGCCCAGCCGTGCCGCAATGTTGAACTAGACGTCTGATAAAGCTTCGGCTGATACCACGTCGCCGAGGCCCATAACTATTCTCGCGTGGCGGTTAGTGCATAAAGGCCACACGCCAACTCAGATCAAAGTCCCAAACCGTTAGTGTATTAGGAGGTAACGGAGACGAGCAGAGACTCACAATAATGTGACCCCGTCACCCTGTCTCAAGGAAATACGGCAAGGGCTAGCCCAACCCACTCGGGGGCGGCCTGCCTGCCCGACCGTGCCTCATAATTATCTCACGGGTGCTCTCCGGGCCCGCTCGACTTTCACATCAACTCGCGGGTACCCCTCAGGGCCGACCTGACTTTAGCAAAGGTCACAAGTAAAGTCAAGGTAACTGTGTGTCCAAACATCAAAGGGAAAATCCGCAGAATCACCCTCGGTGGATTCCACTCGATGTAATCATCAAGGAGAATGTAGGAGGAATCACCCTCGAGGTCCACACTTGAGGGGTTGCACGACGGAGTCCTATCAGGAGTGGTGAAGGAGGAATCACTCTCGATGACCACGAACTAATAGCTACACTACAGAGTTATCATCAGGAGTGCGTTACGAGGTATCACCCTTGGCACCTGATAGTAACTATGCAGAGTCGTACAACTAAATGGGGGGTTATGATGCGAGGCGTCGGGCTCTGGTCGTCGATCACGTTGATCGAGTCGTCGATGATGAAGCAGGGGCAGCAAGGACAAGGTGGGGGTCACTGATGGATCACCAACCAACCTATACTAAGCAGTTTAGCATAAGCAGGTAGGTAACAATAGCAGGTACAAAAGCAGGCTATGCATCAGAATAGGAGCAAGCAATTACAGTAGCAAAATCTAATGCAAGCAAGAAAGAGAATGGAATGGGCGATATCGGGATGATAAAAAAAGGGAGGCCTTGCCTGGAAGCTCCGCTGAAAAGGTCTGGTCGTCAGAGGCGCAATCGTACTCGGCGGCAGCGTCAGCCTCGGGGACTACCGGAGAGAAGAGGGGGAAGAAACAGTAAATATAAAGCAAACTATTGCATGACAAGACAACAATCATAGTTAGGGGTGTTCTAACGCAGTACTACACGATACAGGTGAAGGGGAAAACATCCGGGATTGTTTCCCGATGTTTGGCATTTTCGGACAAACAAACCGGAGGGGGGAATGTTGCTTGTTCGCTATGCTAGGGGCATGTGACAGATGAACTGACCGCGTATTCGGATTCGTCTCGTTTTTCTGAGCAACTTTCATGTATAAAACTTTTTCATCCGATTACAGATTATTTTATGTGATTTTTCAAAGATTTAATAATATTCTGGAATTATTATTACTTAAATTAATTCGAAAATACTTAATTGCTAAATTGCTATGGGTACACAGAATTGTACCCAGCAACATGCACATGAGGTTGGCAGGTGGGGATAGTTGACTAAGTCAACTACGCAGTCAGCACCCAGTCAGCAGAGGCTGCTTGGTGGGGCCAAGGAGCTGAGTCAGCAGTCTAGTCAGCAGTCAACACTTGATTATTGACTGGTCAAACTGACTGGTGGGGTTCAGTTGTTAGTGACTCACATTCTTTTAACAGATGGTTTAATTCAAACTAATTAGGGGTGAGGCGCCATTGTCATTGACTATTAATCTAACATAACAGTCAATTAGGTAATTAAGCAGGTTAATTGAGTTAATTAATTAATTAATATTTTCATTAATTTAATTTATTTTTCTGTTTTTATTTTTGTCTCCATTTTATAGGGGCAGGACCACCGTCAGCGGCCTGCCCGGTCACACACACACACGTTGTGCGCACGCACACACACGAGCGCAGGTGGGCGCACATGACCATGGCCGGCGGCAGCGGAGAGCGGGGCTAGGCGCGCATGCCACAACTAGAGGAAGGCGAGCGCGCACACAGTCATCGCGGGGCGCGGCTGGCCAAAGGGCGTGGCGGGCCACGACGATGTGAGCGTGAGGCGCGAGCACGGTCACGGTGATGGGATCGAGGGGAAAGGGGGGAACCGATGGGGTTGCTCAGAATGAGCATGAAGGCGAGGTCGTGGAGTGCGGAGGTGGCCGGAGGCGAGCTATTCGGCGGCGACGTTGTGCGGGTGTAGGCGACGGAGAGGACTGAAGCGATGGCAGGGGACGCTCCTGCTGGACCTGCTTCGAGTCGACGATGTAGGCGAGGTAGGGGCAACTCTTGGTCGTGAGGGGCGGCGAGGGGAGGCAGGTGGCGCGGGCGCGATGGGGCTCGCTAAGCGGTGCGGGGTGCGTCTGGTGTGGTGGGGCGGTCCGATGACGACGGGAGAAGGCGACGGGGTCGGGGCGCGCCTGAGGCAAGGCCGTCTTCGGGACGACTCCGGGGCGAGGATCGACGGCGGGAGGGGGGGACCAGGCGACGGGCGGTGTCGGGGGCGCTGGTTGCCCCGACCAAATCCACGCGGGGGAGGGAGAGAGAGGTGGGGGATCAGGGGGAGTGAGGGGGTCGTGGGAGAGTGGGGGGTTGGCCTCTAGGGTTCAGGGTGTGGGGATAAGAGGGGGCCAGGGTGGGCCGGCCTGGTTGGGCTGTCCGACTGGGCTGGACAGTTGGCCTAGGCCCAAGGGCAGTGGGGGTTACTAATTTTCCTTTTTTCATTTTCTTTTTGGTTTCATTTTTTTGTTATATAATATAAGATACTTGCACCTAAATTAGTAAATTAAAACAGGCCACATGATGAACATTTTACTTTTGACATTTGAAAACTTTGTTTGACTTTGAATTTAAATTAGAATTTGAATGGGGTTTAAATCAACGCGAGTTTATCAATAGTAACCGTGGTGACGTGGCATCATTTGTACAGGGTTACTGTAGCTTAATTATCCGGGCATTACATAGGGTCATTCTCGACTTTGATTCGTGTTCTCTTCAGGATCGTCACGCAGGCGCTTTGCTTGGTGCTGGCCCACGATGCTATGATGGTCTCTGGGAGCTTGACTGGCTTCGTCTTCCCTCTGCTGCCACTGCCGTCAGCCTCGCAGCCCCTGTAGCTACATCTACCAGCTCTTTTCAGCAGTGGCATCATCATCTTGGCCATTTATGTGGTTCTCGTCTTTGGTTCATCGCGGTGTTATGGGGTCTGTCTTTGGTAATGCTTCATTGGATTGTCTAGGTTGTAGACTGGGTAAGCAGATTCATCCGCCCTACCCTCACAGTGAGTCAGTGTCCGAGCGTCCTTTTGATCTCGTTCACTCTAATGTTTGGGGTCCGATTATTGGGTAACGTAGTAATAATTCAAAAAAATTCCTACGTGTCACCAAGATCAATCTAGGAGATTCTAGCAACGAGAGAGAGGGAGTGCATCTTCATACCCTTAAAGATTGCTAAGCGGAAGCGCTGCAAAGAACGCGGTTGATGGAGTCGTACTCATGACGATTCAAATCGCAGAAGATCCAATCTAGCGCTGAACAGACGGCGCCTCCGCATTCAACACATGTACAGCTTGGGGACGTCTCCTCCTTATTGATCCAGCAAGGGGGAGGAGAAGTTGAGGGAGAAATGCGGCAGCACGACAGCGTGGTGGCGTGGAGCTCGTGGTTCTCCGGCAGAGCGTCGCTAAACTCAACGGAGGAGGAGGAGGTGTAGGAGGGGGGAGGGCTGCGCCAGGGGCTAAGGTATTGCTTCCCTCCCACCCCCTCTCTATTTATAGGGTGAAGGGGAGAGGGGGCCGCCCCCCTAGATGCATCTAGAGGGGGCAGCGGCAAAGGGGGGTGCTTGCCCCCCAAGTTGTGGGGGGGGGGGGGTGCCCCCACCCCTAGGATTTTAACCATAGGCGCCTTGGGCCCTTTGGGGGGCGCATCAGCCCACTAGGGGGGATGGTTCCCAACCATATTCAGCCCACTTGGTCCCCCGGGGCAGGTGGCCCCTCCCCGTGGACCCCGGAACCCTTTCGGTGGTCCCGGTACAAAACCGATAACCCCCAAAACTTTTCGAGCGACCGAAACTGGAAACTGGACTTCCCATATATAAATCTTCACCTCCGGACTATTCTGGAACTCCTTGTGATGTCCGAGATCTCATCCGGGACTCCGAAAAACTTTCGGTAACCACATACAATTTCCATTACAACTCTAGCATCACTGAACCTTAAGTGTGTAGACCCTACGGGTTCGGGAACCATGCAGACATGACCCGAGACACCTCTCCGGAAAATAACCAATAGCTGGATCTGGATACCCATATTGGCTCCCACGTGTTTCACGATGATCTCATCAGATGAACCATGATGTCGGGGATTCAATCAATCCCGTATACAACTCCCTTTGTCCATCGGTATGTTACTTGCCTGAGATTCGATCGCCGGTATCCCCATACCTTGTTCATTTTCTTTACCAGCAAGTCTCTTTACTCGTTCCATAACACATGATCCCCTGACTAACTCCTTAGTCACATTGAGCTCATTATGATGATGCATTACCGAGTGGGCCCAAAGATACCTTTCCATCATACGGAGTGACAAATCCCAGTCTCGATTCATGACAACCTAACAGGAACTTTCGGAGATACCTATAGTGCACCTGTATAGTCACCCAGTTACGTTCTGACGTTTGATACACCCAAAGCATTCCTACAGTATCCGGGAGTTGCACAATCTCATGGTCTAAGGAAAGATACTTGACATTAGAAAAGCTCTAGCAAACGAACTACAAGATCTTGTGCTATGCTTAGAATTGGGTCTTATCCCTCACATCATT
This sequence comes from Secale cereale, assembly GCA_902687465.1. Classification (NCBI taxonomy): domain Eukaryota; kingdom Viridiplantae; phylum Streptophyta; class Magnoliopsida; order Poales; family Poaceae; genus Secale; species Secale cereale. Next base: position 314,346,146 of record LR738715.1, on the reverse strand, counting down.
CTCCTTATGATGTGATCCCATTATCAACGACATCCAATGTCCATTGCTAGGAAACCACAACCATCTATTGATCAACGAGCTAGTCAACTAGAGGCTCACTAGGGACATGTTGTGGTCTATGTATTCACACATGTATTACGGTTTCTAGTTAATACAATTATAGCATGAACAATAGACAATTATCATGAACAAGAAAATATAACGACAACCATTTTGTTATTGCCTCTAGGGCATATTTCCAACACCGGCTCCCTTTGCTTCGAAATGGGGTCATCGTTGTCGGTGTCAAAACCGGTAGATCTCGGGTAAGGGGCCCCAAGCTATGCGTTTAGAGGATCGATGGTAACATGAGGCTGGGGACACGATGTTTACCCAGGTTCATGCCCTCTCGATCGAGGTAATACCCTACTTCCTGCTATATTAATATGGATGAATATGAGTACAAGAGTTGATCTACCTCGAGATCGTAATGGCTAAACCCTAAAGTCTAGCCTATGGGGGTATTGTGATGATGATGATCCCCTCTACAGACTAAACCCCTCGGCTTATATACACGCCAGAGGGGACCTAGGATTACAAGGATGACTTGGGGAGGAAGTAATTTATACATTCAGACTCTACACTTTCCTTTCTATTTACATAAGAGTCCCGACCGAATACGAAGGAGGGTCTTCTGCTTCTTCTTTACACGGCCCATCAGTACGGCCTAGCTTCAATGACCCGGATGCTTGAGGACCCCTGAATACAGGACTCCCTCAGTAGCCCCCGGACTTGCCTTCAAGGACGAGATTGTGTCCGGCTTCATGTCTTCAGTCTTGCAAGGTGAGTCCTCCTGGATGATAGTTCGGCTTTTTTAAATATTGTACTCCGTCGATTCCTCGCCGTCGTCGTCTTGGCTTCCACGTGTCCAACGAATGCGAACCGTCTGGTTAGTTTTACAAATACCGCCTTGACGGTGTAGAGCAGGCGTCTATATAAGAAGATAGATCCCGGTTGCCTCTCCATCCCATTCCACGCGGAAGAAACCCTAGTGCCTGAAAAAAATCTTCAAACATGGCTAGCGCCCCAAGCTCTTCCTCGTGCCCTCACGACCCTCGTGCAGGAGATTGGAAAAGTTGTTCTATGTGCCATGCGCATCTGTGGACACTTCAAGCGTAGGGATATCTCCCCCCAGAGGATCTAGTCCCCGTACGGGTCGGACTAACGTCTATCGACAACCAACCCTGGCAGAGAGTTTTCCCAACCCCTCCGATCGAGAGCGGGTATGTTTCGCCCCCTTCCTTTTAAGAGACGTAGGGTTCTGCGTCCACCCCTTTCTTAAGGGACTCCTGGAGTTCTACGGTATTCAACTGCACGATCTTACACCGGGGTCCATCCTGCATATTGCGGGTTTTGTCGCTTTATGCGAGCTGTTTTTGGGCTGCGAGCCTCACTTTGAGCTGTGGAGAAAGTACTTCTGCCTTGTCCCTCAATCTGGCATCAGGCTCGTCAGGGGTAAATACTAATTCGGTGCCGGATTGTCCTCTCCAGGAGAATTCAGACGAAGTGTCAGCTACCAATTCCGAAGTGGAGGTTGCCATGATTCACCGGCGGTGGAAAGCAGCCATGCGTGACCCCGCTTTTTCCGAGGAAGCTTTTAATGCCCTCAATTCTGCAGATGCCTATATCCGAGCCGGTCAAGACGGACTCGCCGGAATCACTCATCAGCTTTCCAAAGATATGCGGGTAAGTGTTCATTTTGAGTGTTCCCATGCCAGTAGCCCCCGAGACTTAAAGCAATTGGTACAACTGATTTGAGGATCGTTGTGTTTTTGTAGGTGCTTCGAGAAAAGAATAACTCTTTATCGAAGGAACTTGAAGAGTGCCAGACCCAGCTTGCCGAATTGAAAAATTCGAAGGAATTCAAAAAGGATGCTGGTGGTAAGAATAATTGTGTCCGGAAGTTATGATAGATTTGCAGATTACTATTATGTATGTACTAATTTTTAATACAGCCACAGGATCAACCGACCAACTGGAGAGGGAACTAAGGGCTGCTTTAGCGGACAAAAATTTTGCCGAAGGGGAAACAACCGTTGGGGAGCGTGCATTGACGCAAGCTATAGAGAAAAGGAACCAATCGCAGGATAGAAATATTAGGCTCGAACAGGAGCTAAAGGGCGTAAAGGCCCAACTCTCAAGCACCTTGGAAGAGAACCGGAAGCTAAAAAGCGGCATGTTTAGTATGTCTCTTATACCTAGCTCTCCTTATAGTCTCTTATTTTGAAAGTGTCTTAAAAAACTTTTCCTGCAGGTTTGTTGACTGGGCAGCCTGAAGGCGGAGTGTCCGGTTTTGAGAGTGACGTGCTGCAAGAGCTTTCCAGGGTCCATGATCGGGCTCGGAAGGCCATGAAGAGTATGGCTAGAGCTCTATGGCCTGGCAACTCACCTCCAGAAACTATGGAGGATTTGGCAGACCTGTTCAAAGGGGCTTGATGCCGTTTCGAACTATGGAAAGCATCAGCATGCCGCATGGGTGCTCGAGAAGCCTGGGCCATGGTGAAGACGCGCTAAACTCGTCTCGATCCAAATCATATGGCTCACGTGGGAACTCGAGGGTCCGATGGACAAGAAATTCCTCCGCATTTGGTATATGACCAAGTAGAGATAGCTGCCAAGCTTTCCCAACAGGACTGTAAACTCGACAGCCTGATAGAGGGAATAGAAAATGAGTAGTCGTTTGATTCTATGTATTAATGTACTTTAACCATCAAACTTATCTCCATCCGAATCTATAAAAAAGGTTGTCATGGCCGACCATCTGCTTTAATCTCCATAAACCCAAAGGTTGGAGTGCTTTCGAATACTATATCTGTGGTGAACACGTGATATATTCGGAAACCAGGCAATCCGGTCATAATTGCTTGAACAGACAAACTGTGTTCGGGGAGTTATGTTATATGATTGTTTAACATAAGAAACATCTTCTAGAGAGAATAGTTCCGTTAGGGGTTCCTTTCCCTGGGTCAGCGTGCATACAAATGTGGGCCTAGGCTTTTAATCCTATGAAAAGGATTGTAGGATGCCATATCCTGTGGTAGTTTAGAATACACATTAGAATGCAATATGTCGTGTATCCGCCGACCAATTATTCTCTTGAGAGCGCTAGCTTTCGGCTTCACTCAGTCTGAGGTACATACCCGGATTACCTGGTTGTAACAATTGCAGAGGTGCTCCCTTTACACCCTAGCCGAACAATCGGGAACGTAGGGGTAAGCATAGGAGCCAGGCAACCCAGCTTGGGTAGAACTTAAGTCATGTCGGTGCATATAATGGCAAGGAAGAACTGTAAAAACAGATGACATTTTAAGGATAAGCTTTATTTATAATGGGCTTCGTTAGAGAAGCCCCCAGGTATATTTGAGGTATATACATTCGAACATGTATTTATTCTGTGGAAGTTCGGGCGAGCCGAATACTTGCCAATGAAAGAAAATTGTAAAAAAGGAAAGGAGAAAAGATGAAAAGTAAAAGACAAGACCTAACTTATAAGGAGGAAAAAAATTGCTACCGAACTATCCATAAAATTGTCGGAGCCTGGCAGCGTTCCACGGGTTCGGCTCAAGGCGGTTGTCCTGTGCATTGTGAAGGCGATAGGCTCCACCGGTGAGTACTTCTTTAATAATGAAGGGGCCCTCCCATTTTAGTTTGAGCTTGTCTTTTTTCTTCTCCGGGAGGTGTAAAACGAGTTTGCCGAACTTATATGTCTTGGCCCGTACTTCTCTGCTCTGGTATCGCCTGGCCTGTTGTTGATAAAATGCGGAACGGGCTTGCGCTGTATCGTGCTCCTCTTCAAGTCCATCTAGGTCGTCCTGCCGATCTAGCTTGGCTTCTCTTTCCTCGTACATGCACACTCGAGGTGAGTCATGAATAATGTCGCAGGGAGAACAACCTCTGCGCTGTACACCATGAAGAAAGGTGTATATCCGGTCATACGATTGGGTGTGGTCCGCAGCCCCAGAGTACGTAGTCAAGCTCTTCGACCCAGTGTTTATGAGACTCCCGAAGGGAGCGCACTAGTCGGGGTTTAATGCCACTCATTATCAGACCATTGGCTCTTTCGACTTGACCGTTTGTTTGAGGATGGTATACAGAAGTGTTGTCAAGTTTAATACCTAACTTTGTGCACCAATTTTTTTACCTCGTAAGCTCTGAAGTTGGAGACGTTATCCGTGATAATACTATGCGGGACACCATAACGGTGTACTACGCCGGATATAAAATCTATCACAGGCCCTGCCTCAGCTATTTTTACTGGCTTGGCTTCTATCCATTTAGTGAATTTATCTACCATCACGCGTAAGTATTTCTTTTTATGGCTTCCCCCTTTAAGAGGTCCGACCATATCAAGCCCCCAGACCGCAAAAGGCCAAGTGATGGGGATTGTTCTCAGAGCGGTGGGAGGCATGTGACTTTGATTTGCGAAGAGCTGGCAACCAACGCAATGTTGGACTAAGTCCTCGGCATCTTCTTGGGCCGTGGGACAGTAAAAGCCAACTCGAAAAGCTTTGCCTACGAGCGCCCGGGCTGCAATATGGTGGCCGCCCATTCCAGCGTGTATTTTAGTGAGAATTCTCCTTCCCTCCTCTTCGGAGATGCACCTTTGTAGAATACCAGTTGTGCTTTTCTTATATAGTTCACCTTCGTGAACTTTGTAGGCTTTAGAGCGCTGGACTACGTGGCGGGCCTCATTTTGGTTATCGGGGAGTTCCTGCCTTTTAAGGTAAGATAGGAAGGGCTCTGTCCAGGGGGCTATGACAGCCATGATTTCGTGAGCCGAAGGAGTTATCTCCATGTTTGGGTCTCCAATGACGTCTTGATTGAGTTCGGCTGGGGGTGTGTTCAGATCCGAATTCGTATTGTTGCTCGTGTCCTGCCATGTTACTGATGGCTTAAATAGCCTTTACACAAATGTGTTAGGTGGGACGGGGTCACGTTTAGCGCCCATATGAGCGAGTACGTCAGCGGCCTGGTTATTATCCCGGGCTACATGATGGAATTCCAACCCCTCAAATCGAGCCGACATTTTCAATATAGCATTGCGATAAGCTGCCATTTTTGAATCTTTCGCATCAAAATCTCCCTTAGTTTGGGAGCCAGCGAGGTTTGAGTCTCCGCGTACCTCGAGGCGTTGTATGCCCATGGATACAGCTAGGCGGAGACCGTGTAATAGGGCCTCATATTCGGCCGCATTATTCGAGTACGTGTACATGATTTGCAGAACGTACTGGACTTTATCCCCAGTAGGAGATATCAATATTACGCCGGCCCCGAGTCAAGCTAGCATTTTAGAACCGTCGAAGTACATTGTCCAGTGGGAGTATGAACCGTGCTCTTTAGGGAGTTCGACTTTAGTCCATTCTGCGACAAAGTCGGCCAACACCTAGGATTTAATAGTCCGGCGTGGTTTATAGGTTATTTCAAATGGTAAGAGCTCGATGGACTACTTGGCTATGCGTCCTATGGCGTCTTTATTGTTGATAATATCGTTGAGTGGTACCTCGGATGCCACTGTGATCGAACACTCTTGAAAGTAGTGTCGGAGTTTCCGATATGACATGAAGACCGCATAAGCAATTTTCTGATAGTGGGGGTACCGAGACTTGCACGGTGTTAGAACCTCGGATATATAGTATATGAGTTTTTGAACGGGGAATTTATGTCCCTCTTCAGCTCGTTCGACAACGAGCACGGCACTCACTACCTAGTGAGTAGCTGATATATAAAGCAACATTGGTTCGCCAACACCGGGCGCGGCTAGGATTGGGTTGCTCGCTAGTATAACTTTTATTTCTTCCAATCCAGCTGTGGCCGCATTTGTCCATTCGAAGTTGTCAGTGCTTCGTAGCAATCTGTAGAGTGGCAATGCTTTTTCTCCTAATCTGGAGATGAAGCGGCTTAAGGCCGCTACGCAGCCTGCTAGTTTTTGCACTTGCTTGAGATCGGTTGGTATTTTGAGTTCTGACAAGGCCCGGATTTTGGCTGGGTTAGCTTCGATTCCTCTATGGGATACGATGAACCCTAATAGCTTTCTGGCTGGAACACCGAAGACACATTTTTCCGGATTGAGCCTTATGCCGTATTCTCGGAGGTTGGCAAACATAAGGCAGAGATCCTCCACCAAAGTCTCGACGTGTTTGGTCTTTACGACTACGTCGTCAACATATGCCCCCACTGTTTTGCCAATTTTCTTTTCTAAGCATGTTTGAATCATGCGTTGATATGTGGCGCCAGCGTTTTTAAGTCCAAAGGGCATAGTGTTGAAACAAAAAGGGCCTTACGGGGTGATAAATGCCATTGAGGCCTGATCGGATTCCTTCATCTTTATCTGATGGTATCCGGAATAAGCATCAGGGAAGCACAACGAGTTGTGTCCGGCCGTTGCATCGATAATTTGATCAATGCGGGGAAAAGGAAAGGGATCCTTTGGGCAGGCCTTATTCATGTCTGTGAAGTCGACACAGAGGCGCTAGGATTTATCCTTTTTCGGTACCATGACCAGGTTGGCTAGCCAATCCGGGTGTTTAATTTCTCTGATGAATCCGGCTTCTAATAGCTTGGCTAGCTCTTCTCCCATTCGTTGTCTTTTGGGTTCAGAAAACCATCGCAGTGACTGCTTGACCGTCTTTTACCATTTGATAATATTGAGGCTGTGTTCGACCAGCCTGCGTGGGATTCCCGGCATATCTGAAGGGTGCCAGGCGAATATATCCCAATTTTCCTAAAGGAAGGCACGTAACACATTGTCCATCGCTGGATCCAGCTGTGCCCCGATGGATGCTGTCTTATTAGAGTCTGTTGGGTGCACTCGGAATTTGATGATTTCATCTGCTGGCTTGAAGGAGGTAGACTTCGATCTTTTGGCGAGGATCACATCATCCTTATCTTCCTTTGATCATAGGGTAGTTAATTATTTGGCCACGAGGGCTTCGGATAATGCCTCTAAGGCTAAGGATGCCGTCTTGTTTTCGGCGCGGAGTGCTCTATCTAGATCACTTGTTAATGTGATCACTCCATTGGGCCCTGGCATTTTAAGCTTCATGTACCCGTAATAGGGTATAGCTTGAAAGCGTGAGAAAGCGTTCTGTCCTAGAAGGGTGATGTCTACTACGCAACCTTCTTCTTGTAGACGTTGTCGGGCCTCCAAGTGCAGAGGTTTGTAGGACAATAGGAAGTTTCCCTCAAGTGGATGACCTAAGGTTTATCAATCCATGGGAGGCGTAGGATAAAGATGGTCTCTCTCATACAACCCTGCAACCAAATAACAAAGAGTCTCTTGTGTCCCCAACACACCCAATACAATGGTAAATTGTATAGGTGCACTAGTTCGGCAAAGAGATGGTGATACGAGTGCAATATGGATGGTAGATATAGGTTTTTGTAAACTGAAAATATAAAAATAGCAAGGTAACTAATGATAAAAGTGAGCGTAAACGGTATTGCAATGCTAGGAAACAAGGCCTAGGGTTCATACTTTCACTAGTGCAAGTTCTCTCAACAATAATAACATAACTAGATCATATAACTATCCCTCAACATGTAACAAAGAGTCACTCCAAAGTCACTAATAGCGGAGAACAAACGAAGAGATTATTGTAGGGTACAAAACCACCTCAAAGTTATCATTTCTGATCGATCAATTCAAGAGTCTGTAGTAAAATAACACGAAGCTATTCTTTCCGTTCGATCTATCATAGAGTTCGTACTAGAATAACACCTTAAGACACAAATCAACCAAAACCCTAATGTCACCTAGATACTCCATTGTCACCTCAAGTATCCGTGGGCATGATTATACTATATGCATCACACAATCTCAGATTCATCTACTCAACCAACACAAAGGAACTTCAAAGAGTGCCCCAAAGTTTCTACCGGATAGTCAAGACGAAAACGTGTGCCAACCCCTATGCATAGATTCCCAAGGTCACGGAACCCGCAAGTTGATCACCAAAACATACATCAAGTAGATCACGTGATATCCCGTTGTCACCACAGATAAGCACATGCAATACATACATCAAGTGTTCTCAAATCCTTAAAGTCTCAATCCGATAAGATAATTTCAAAGGGAAAACTCAATTCATCAGAAGAGAGTAGAGGGGGAGAAACATCATAAGTCCAACTATAATAGCAAAGCTCATGATACATCAAGATTGTGCCATCTCAAGAACACGAGAGAGAGAGAGAGAGAGAGAGAGAGAGAGAGAGAGAGAGAGAGAGAGAGAGAGAGAGATCAAACACATAGCTAATGGTACATACCCTCAGCCCCGAGGGTGAACTACTCCACCCTCGTCATAGAGAGCGTCGGGATGATGAATATAGCCACCAGAGAGGGATTCCCCCCTCCGGCAGGTTGCTAGAACGGGTCTAGATTGGTTTTTGGTGGCAACAGAGGCTTTCGGCGGCAGAGCACCCGATCTAGGTTATTTTCCGGAGGTTTCTGTATATATTGGGGGTGTTGGAGTCGGGGACAAGTAAAGGGGACCTCCGGGCTGTCCACGAGGCAGGGGGCGCGCCCAGGGCGGCGCCCCTACCCTCGCTGGCTGCCCGGGAACCTTCTGGTCCCCCTCCGGCACTTCCTGGGCTTCTTCTGGTCCAAAAATAACCTCCGTTGAGTTTCAGGTCAATTGGGCTCCGTTTGATATTCCTTTTCTGCGATACTCTAAAACAAGAGAAAAAAATCTTAAACTGGCACTGGGCTCTGGGTTAATAGGTTAGTCCCAAAAATCATATAAAAGGGTATATAATAGCCCATAAATATCCTAGAAGGATAATATAATAGCATGGAACAATCAAAAATTATAGATACATTGGAGACGAATCAATCATCCCCAAGCTTAATTCCTGCTCGTCCTCGAGTAGGTAAATGATAAAAACAAATTTTTTGATGTGGAATGCTAACCAACATAATTATGAATGTAATTCTTTTTATTGTTGCATGAATGTTCAGATCCGAAAGATTCAAGACAAAAGTCTATATTAACATAAGAATAATAATACTTCAAGCATACTAACAAAGCAATCATGTCCTCTCAAAATAACATGGCCAAAGAAAGTTATCCCTACAAAATCATATAGTCGGGCTATGCTCCCTCTTCATCACAGAAAATATTTAAATCATGCACAACCCCTGTTTCAGCCAAGCAATTGTTTCACACTCAAATTTTTTCAAACCTTTCAACTTTCACGCAATACATGAGCGTGAGCCATGGATATAGCACTATGTGGAATAGAGTGGTGGTTGTGGAGAAGACAAAAAAGAGGAAGATAGTCTCACATCGACTAGGCGTATTAATGGGCTATGGAGATGCCCATCAATAGATATCAATGTGAGTGAGTAGGGATTGCCATGCAATGGATGCACTAGAGCTATGAGTGTATGAAAGCTCATCAAAAGAAACTAAGTGGGTGTGCATCCAACTTGCTTGCTCATGAAGACCTAGGGCATTTGAGGAAGCCCATCGTAGGAATATACAAGACAAGTTCTATAATGAAAATTCCCACTAGTATATGAAAGTGACAAAACAAGAGACTCTCTATCATGAAGATTATGGTGCTGCTTTGAAGCACAAGTGTGGAAAAAGATAGTAGCATTGTCCCTTCTCTCTTTTCTCTCATTTTTATGGAGGGGGCTTTTCTATTTTTTATTTTAGCCCCTCTCTCTCTTTTTTTCGAGCCATCTTTTTTTTATTTGGCCTTTCTCACACGGGACAATGCTCTAATAATGAAGATCATCACACTTTTATTTACTTACAACTCAAAGATTACAACTCGAAACTAGAACAAAATATGACTCTATGTGTATGCCTGATAACCCACAAGTGTAGGGGATCGCAATAGTTTTCGAGGGTAAAGTATTCAACCCAAATTTGTTGATTCGACACAAGGGGAGCCAAAAATACTCTTAAGTATTAGCAGCTGGGTTGTCAATTCAACCATACCTGAAACTTAGTATCTGCAGCAAGATAGTTTAGTAGCAAAGTAATATGATAGTGGCGGTAGCAGCAATAAAAGTAGCGATAGTGTTTTTGTAGTTTTTGTAATAGTAGCGACAGAAAAGTAAATAAGCAACAAGCAATAGAGGTAAAGCTCGTAGGCATTGGATCGGTGATGGGAAATTATGTTGGATGCAATTCATCATGTAGAAGTTATAACCTAGGGTGACATAGCTCCAGTTCTTCAATGCAATGTAGGCATGTATTCCGAATATAGTCATACGTGCTTATGGAAAAGAACTTGCATGCCATCTTTTGTCCTACCCTCCCGTGGCAGCGGGGTCCTATTGGAAACTAAGGTATATTAAGGCCTCCTTTTAATAGAGTACCGGACCAAAGCATTAACACATAGTGAATACATGAACTCCTCAAACTATGGTCATCACCGGGAGTGGTCCCGATTATTGTCACTTCGGGGTTGCTGGATCATAACACATAGTAGGTGACTATAGACTTGCAAGATAGGATCAAGAACACACATATATTCATGAAAACATAATAGGTTCGGATCTGAAATCATGGCACTCGGGCCCTAGTGACAAGCATTAAGCATAGCAAAGTCATAGCAACATCAATCTCAGAACATAGTGGATACTAGGGATCAAACCCTAACAAAACTAACTCGATTACATGATAGATCCCATCCAACCCATCACCGTCCAGCAAGCCTACGATGGAATTACTCACACACGGTGGTGAGCATCATGGAATTGGCGATGGAGGAAGGTTGATGATGATGATGGCGACGATCTCCACTCTCCGGAGCCCCAAACGGACTCCAGATTAGCCCTCCCGAGAAAGATTAGGGCTTGGCGGCGGCTCTGTGTCGTGAAACGCGATAATTCCTTCTCCTTGATTTGTTTCTCCCCGAAAGTGAAGATATAGGATATGGGGGTACGTCGGTAAGTCACCAGGGGGCCCACGAGGCAGGGGCGCGCCCTGGGCAGGGGGCGCGCCCCCCACCCTCGTGGACAGGCCCAAGGCCCCCTGGTGTGGATCTTCTTGCAGGTATTTTTATATTTTCGGAAATAATTCTCCGTTGATTTTCAGGCGATTCTGAGAACTTTTTATTCTGCACAAAAACAACACCATGGTAGTTCTGCTGAAAACAGTGTCAGTCCGGGTTAGTTCCATTCAAATCATGCAAGTTAGAGTCCAAAAGAAGGGCAAAAGGGTTTGGAAAAGTAGATACGTTGGAGACGTATCAACTCCCCCAAGCTTAAACCTTTGCTTGTCCTCAAGCAATTCAGTTTATAAACTGATAGTGATAAAGAAAAACTTTGACAAACTCAGTTTGCTCTTGTTCTTGTGAATATGTAAGCTAGCATCCAGGTTTTCAACAAGATCATGAACTAACCACATTCACAATAACTTTCAGGTCTCAAGACTACTCACATCAATGGCATAATCAACTAGCAAGCAATAATAATAAACCTCGGATGACAACACTATCTCAAAACAATCATATGATATAACAAGATGGTATCTCGCTAGCCCTTTCTGAGACTACAAAACATAAATGCAGAGAACCTTTAAAGAGCAAGGACTGACTAGACATTGTAATTCATGGTAAAAGAGATCCAGTCATGATCATACTCAATGCAAATTAATAGTAATACATGCAACGACAGAGGTGCTCTCCTACTGGTGCTCTTTGATAAGAGGATGATGACTCTGCATTAAAGTAAATAGATAGGCCCTTCGCAGAGGGAAGCAGGGATTTGTAGAGGTGCCAGAGCTCAATTTTTAAATAGAGATGAAAAACATTTTGAGCGGTATACTTTCTTTATCAACATAACAACCAAGAATCTCGATATCTCCCATGCTATGCACATTATAGGTGGTTCCCAAACAGAATGGTAAAGTTTATACTCCCCCAACCACCAACAAGCACACTCCACAGCTAGCCCGAAAAAATGGGTACCGTCCAAACCAGCAACAACCCCAGGGGAGTTTTGTTTAATTATTATGATTTTGAGCATGGGACTGGGCATCCCGATTTCTAGCCATTTTCTCATGAATGATGAGCGGAGTCCACTCATCGTGAGAATAACCCACCTAGCATGGAAGATATAGACAACCCTAGTTGATACATGAGTTGTTCGAGCATACAAAACAGAATTTCATTTGAAGGTTTGGAGTTTGGCACATACAAATACTTGGAACGGCAGGTAAATACCGCATATAGGAAGGTATGGTGGACTCATATGGAATAACTTTGGGGTTTATGGAAGTGGATGCGCAAGCAGTATTCCCGCTTAGTACAGGTGAAGGCTAGAAAGAGACTGGGAAATGACCAGCTAGAGAGCAACAACAGTCATGAACATGCATTAAAATTAATCAACAATGTATGCAAGCATGAGTAGGATATAAATCACCATGAACATAAATATTGTGAAGGCTATGCTGATTTGTTTCAACTACAAGCGTGAACATGTGCCAAGTCAGATCACTTAAATCGTTCAAAGGAGGATACCACCCATCATACCACATCACGACCATTTTAATATCATGTTGGCACGCAAGATAGACCATTATAAACTCTCAGCTAATTAAGCATCGCATAAGCAGCTATGATCTCTAATTGTCATTGCAAGCATGTTTCATTCATAACAAGCTGAATCAGGAACGATGAGCCATCATATTTACAAAAACAAGAGAGGTCGAGTTCATACCAGCTTTTCTCATCTCAATTAGTTCATCATATATCATTCTTATTGCCTTCTCTCGCACGACTGAACGGTGTGGATAATAATAATAGTGCACGTGCATTGGACTAACCTGGAATCTGCAGACATTTAATACAAGAGAGAAGACAAGGTAATATCGCTCAAGGTTAAATCAACAACAAAGCATATGAGAGCCACTAAGCATTTTCAATCATGGTCTTCTACTCTTAACCCACAAAGACAAGAAAAGAAACTATTTACACGGGAAAGCTCCCAACAAGCAAAAGAAGAACGGTATTTCTTTTTGGGTTTTCATTTTTGAACAACTACTACAAGCAAAGAAAGTAAACTAGCTAGAAGCTACAACTAATTTTTTTTTGTTTTTCTGGTTTTTTCTAGCACACAAGAAAAAGACTAAGAAAAAGAAATTGAAACTAAGTATGGATGATATAGTGAAAGAGTGTGAGCACCGACAACTAGAATAAGTGTGAACATGAATGTAAGTCGGTGAGAAACACGTACTCCCCCAAGCTTAGGCTTTTGGCCTAAGTTGGTCTATGGCCAGGGATCAAAGCCACTCCCTCCAGTATACTGAGATGCATCCTTTGGGTGCCACTGGTTGGCGAGCTCATACAGCTCCCACCCATAAACATATTGATAAGAAGGATCAAGTGGTGGCTCTAGCTCGGGCTCTGAATCTTGTTCCTGGCCTTGGTACTTGTAGAAGGCATATGATGTAATGAGATACTTGCCTGTGGACAGATTAAACAAAGATGGTGCAGGCAAGGTAACAATTTCACAGTATATTTCATCAAATGTTAATTTATATTTAAGCTGCATATTCTTATCTTTAGCAATAAGATCGTGAGCTACCATGCTCTTGTAGTCTAGATAAACAGGGGCACGCAATTTTTCTTCCTTCTCATGATGCCTAATAGGTACATTAAAATATTCAGCAAGGCGAGAAGCAAAGATGCCTCCAAAAACGGGCCCCTTTGAGCGGTTCAAACTCAATCGTTTGGCAACGACGGCGCCCAAGCTAAAAGTTGTGTCTTGAAACAAAGCATGGCGTAAAATGATATATCAGGGGCACTGAGATTCCCACTGTTCCCGCGACCTATCAAACATCTACTAGAAAATAAAGCAAATAGCGCAGAACAGGGAAGTGTATACTAGTGATTCTTGCCCCTGAAACTTGTCTCGTTTCTCCTATGGCTATCATGTCAATGAACCCTTCTACGTCTTCACGACGTGGTTCGTCAAGTCTAGCTCCAAAGGGTACTTTGCATATTTCGCAAAAGTCTAAGAGTGATATCTCCTTAATAACATCATATAAGCGAAACTCCACCGTAGGTGGTGTTTTCCTAGAATGAAAATGAAAGCTTTGCGTGAAAATATTGGTGAGTAAGAGATACTGTTCTTTCTGGTCGTTGAGGAAGTCGGTGAGGCCTGCATTATTTGCCAACCAATAAAAGTCTTCGTAAATACCGGCGGACATCATGAAATCATTACAAGGCCATTCGCACGGTCGAACTTCCGCCATGCGAGGAAGATTAAAGTTGGGCTTCTTATTTTCTTCTTTCTTCTTCTCCTCTGAGCTCTTGCTGGAGGAGCCCCTCAACAATCTCTTTAACAGTTTCCTTTTTTGAAAATTTCGGAAACTTTTAGTAACTTCAAAATAAAACTTAACCAAACTCAACAAGATTGATAGCAACAACTCCTACTAGTTCCTAGAGGCTGTATCATGCATTAGAACTACTTGGGACCAAGAAAAATTGACATGCAAGCTCAACAACAAGGTCACCACAACAGCATAAATTTGCAACAAATAAAGCACTAGAACAAAAACTAATTGGACCAATGGAGAAGTCACATAACAAGGAACAATCTCCCCAAACAGTTTGGTGAATGGTGCTTTGAGCAAGGAGATCAAAAATGGCAGCAAGATGAGCTAGAACTCGGGTTTGAGCTGGTTGGGGATTTTTTTGGGAGGAGGAAGAAGAGCATGGGTGCAGGAATAAGTGGAGGGGGCCACGAGGTAGGGGGCCGCACCCTGGACCCTCGTGGCCACGTGTTGGCTCCCCTCGCTGTGTGTTCAGTGCCATATTTCCTCAAATATTCTAGAAAAAATCATATTTCATTTTCATGGCATTTGGAGAACTTTTATTTTCGAGATATTTTTTTATTGCCCGAATAAGTCTGGAAACAGACAAAAAAACTATTTTTTCTTTATTTATCCTACCTAACATAAAGTAAAAGGGTAGTACAGAAGGTTGTGCTATCTAGATTCACCTATCCCATGACAATCAAAAGGAATCCATTAACAAGGTTGATCAGGTCTTGTTAATAAACTTTTTCCGAGTAACATGAAACCGGAGAATTTTCGAATAACACTAGGTTATCTCAATGGGGATATGTATGTCCCCAACAATAAGAATGTTATATGCCTTCTTGATAGTAGGAATAGGAAACTCAAAACCTCCAATAGTAATAGTCGAAGTTTTTCCAATATAATTGATACTGTGGACCTGAGGTTGTTTCCTCGGAAAGTGTACCGTAGGTTCATTACCATTGACATGAAAAGTGACATTGCCTTTGTTGCAATCAATAACAGCCCCTACAGTATTCAAAAAGGGTCTTCCAAGAAGAATAGACATACTATCGTCCTCGGGAATATCAAGTATAACAAAGTCCGTTAGAATAGTAACATTTGCAACTACAACGGGCACATCCTCACAAATACCGACAGGTATAGCAGTTGATTTATCAGCCATTTGCAAAGATATTTCAGTAGGTGTCAACTTACTCAAGTCAACTCTACAATATAAAGAGAGAGGCATAACACTAACACCAGCTCCAAGATCACACAAAGCAGTTTTAACATAGTTTCTTTTAATGGAGCAAGGCATAGTAGGTACTCCTGGATCTCCTAATTTCTTAGGCATTCCACCCTCAAAAGTGTAATTAGCAAGCATGGTGGAAATTTCTACTTCAGGTATCTTTTTTTTTGGTAATAATATCTTTCATATACTTAGCATAAGGATTTGTTTTAAGCACATTAGTCAAACGCATACGCAAAAAGATAGGTCTAATCATTTCAGCGAAGCGCTCAAAATCCTCATCATCCTTTTTCTTGGATGGTTTCGGAGGAAAAGGCATGGGTTTATGAACCCATGGTTCTTTTTCCCTACCGTGCTTCCTAGCAACAAAGTCTCTCTTATCATAACGTTGATTCTTTGATTGTGGGTTATCAAGATCAACAACAGGTTCAATCTCTACATCATTATCATTGCTAGGTTGAGCATCATCATGAACATCATCATTAACATTATCACTAGGTTCATGTTCATTACCAGATTGTGTCTCAGCATCAGAAACAGATATATCATTGGGATTCTCAGGTTTGTCAGCTACAGGTTCACTAGAAGCATGCAAAGTCCTATCATTTTTCTTTTTCTTCTTTTTAGAAGAACTAGGTGCATCTAAATTAGCTCTTTGAGAATCTTGCTCAATTCTCTTAGGGTGGCCTTCAGGATACAGATGTTCCTGAGTCAATTTACCACCTCTAGTAGCAACTCTAACATCATAGTCATTATTCTTACTATTTAATTCATTGAGCAAATAATTCTGAGCCTTAAGTACTTGTTCTACTTGAGTGGTGACCATAGAAGCATGTATACTAATGATTTTCAGTTCACCTTTAGCTCTAGACAGATAATCACTCAAGCGTTCAATCATATAAGCATTGTGTTGTAATTGTCTACCAACATAAGCATTGAAGTTTTCTTGTTTCACAATAAAATTGTCAAGCTCATCTAAGCATTGGCTAGCAGACTTATAACGAGGAATATCACCCTCGTCAAATCTAAAAAGAGAATTTACCTTTACTACCTGTGTCGGGTTATCACGACCATGTATTTCTTCAATAGGTGGTAAATTCTTAACATCTTCAGCTTTAATACCTTTTTCTTTCATAGATTTCTTTGCCTCTTGCATATCTTCAGGACTGAGAAATAGAACACCTCTTTTCTTCAGAGTTGGCTTAGGGGCTGGTTTAGGAAGTGTCCAATTATTTTCATTGGTCAGCATAATATTCAATAGTAATTCAGCTTGTTGAATTGTTCTTTCCCTGAAAACACAACCAGCACAACTACCCATGTGGTCTCTGGAAGCATCGGTTAGTCCATTATAAAAGACATCAAGTATATCATGCATCTCAAAAGGATGATCAGACAAAGCATTAAGTAATTGGAGAAGCCTCCCCCAAGCTTGTGGGAGACTCTCTTCTTCAATTTGAGCAAAGTTATATATTTCCCGTAAGGCAGCTTGTTTCTTATGAGCGGGAAAATATTTAGCAGAGAAGTAATACATCATATTCTGGGGACTACACACACAACCAGGATCAAGAGAATTAAACCAGGCCTTAGCATCACCCTTTAACGAGAACGGAAATAGCTTAAGGATATAGTAATAGCGAATCTTTTCATCATTGGTAAACAGGGTGGCTATATCATTTAACTTAGTAAGATGTGCCACAACAGTTTCAGACTCATAGCCATGGAAAGGATCAGATTCCACCAAAGTAATTAACTCAGGATCAACAGAGAATTCATAATCCTTATCAGTGACACAGATAGGTGAAGTAGCAAAAGCAGGGTCATGTTTCATTCTAGCATTCAAGGACTTTTCTTCCAGCTTAGCTAATAACTTCTTAAGATCATATCTATCATTGCAAGCAAGAAAGTCTCTAGCAGTTTCTTCATCCATAACATAACCCTCAGGCACAACAGGAAATTCATATCCATTGGGAGTAGTTTCATCATCACTTTCATAAATATTATCAGTTTCAACATTTGCACTCTCCCTAACCTTAGCAATTTGTTCATCTAGAAATTCACCTAGTGGCACAGTATCAGGCATAGAGATAGTTTCATCATACATAGCAGAAGTAGCATCATCAAGAACATACGACATATCAGATTCAATAGAAGGAGTAGGTGTCGCAAGTTTACTCATAACAGAAGGAGAATCAAGTGTAGAGTTAGATGGCAGTTCCTTACCTCCCCTCGTAGTTGAGGGTTGATCTTGGTTTTTGAGTAATTCAAATTCTTCATAGTGATCAACAAATATAAATCCCAAGTGACTTAAAGAATAGAGCTATGCTCCCCGGCAACGGCGCCAGAAAATAGTCTTGATAACCCACAAGTGGAGGGGATCGCAACAGTTTTCGAGGGTAAAGTATTCAACCCAAATTTGTTGATTTGACACAAGGGGAGCCAAAGAATACTCTTAAGTATTAGCAGCTGAGTTATCAATTCAACCACACCTGAAACTTAGTATCTGCAGCAAGATAGTTTAGTAGCAAAGTAATATGATAGTGGCGGTAGCAGCAATAAAAGTAATGATAGTGTTTTTGTAGTTTTTGTAATAGTAGCGAAGGAAAAGTAAATAAGCAACAAGTAATATAGGTAAAGCTCGTAGGCATTGGATCGTTGATGGGAAATTATGTCGGATGCAATTCATCATGTAGAAGTTATAACCTAGGGTGACACAGAACTAGCTCCAGTTCATCAATGCAATGTAGGCATGTATTTCGAATATAGTCATACGTGCTTACGGAAAAGAATTTGCATGAAATCTTTTGTCCTACCCTCCCGTGGCAGCAGGGTCCTATTGGAAACTAAGGGATATCAAGGCCTCTTTTTAATAGAGTACCGGACCAAAGCATTAACACATAGTGAATACATGAACTCCTCAAACTATGGTCATCACCGAGAGTGGTCCCGATTATTGCCACTTCGGGGTTGCCGGATCATAACACATAGTAGGTGACTATAGACTTGCAATATAGGATCAAGAACATACATATATTCATGAAAACATAATAGGTTCAGATCTGAAATCATGGCACTCGGGCCCTAGTGACAAGCATTAAGCATAGCAAAGTCATAGCAACATCAATCTCAGAACATAGTGGATACTAGGGATCAAACCCTAACAAAACTAACTCTATTACATGATAGATCCCATCCAACCTATCACCGTCCAGCAAGTCTACGATGGAATTACTCACACACGGCGGTGAGCATCATGGAATTGGTGATGGAGGAAGGTTGATGATGACGATGGCGACGATCTCCACTCTCCGGAGCCCCGAACGGACTCCGGATCAGCCCTCCCGAGAGAGATTAGGGCTTGACAGCGGCTCCGTCTCGTGAAACGTGATAATTCCTTCTCCTTGATTTTTTGTCCCCTAAAGTGAAGATATTGGATCTGGGGGTACATCGGTAAGTCACCAGGGGGCCCACCCCCCTGCCTCGTGGGGAGGCCCAAGGCCCCCTGGTGTGGATCTTCTTGCAGGTATTTTTTATATTTTCCAAATAATTCTCCGTTGATTTTCAGGCGATGCCGAGAACTTTTTATTCTGCACAAAAACAACACCATGGCAGTTCTGCTGAAAACAACGTCAGTCCGGGTTAGTTCCATTCAAATCATGCAAGTTAGAGTCCAAAACAAGGGCAAAAGGGTTTGGAAAAGTAGATACGTTGGAGATGTATCATTGCCTCCGGAGGTTTACCGGGATGTGCAATGAATCAAGAGTGACATGTATGAATGAATTGTGAATGGTGGCCTTGCCACATATACAATGTCTACTACATGATCATGCATGGCAATATGACAATATGAAGCGTGTCATATGAACAGAATGGTGGAAAGTTGCATGGCAATATATCCCAGAATGGAGATGGAAATGCCATGATAGGTAGGTATGGTGGCTGTTTTGAGGAAGGTATATGGTGGGTGTATGGTACCTGCGAAAGTTGCGCGGTACAAGGTTCTCTAACTCTAAAAAACTCATATACTTATTGCGAAATTGGTAATATGTAACTTTCCAATACTTCTGTAACTCTAATAAACTTTAAATAAACTGGTAAATGTGAGGAATTTGTCTATTAATCATTTGCAAAAAGAATCAACTAAAAAGCACTCTCCAGTAAAAATATACAGCCAATCTCGTGAGCGCTAAATGTCGGTGTACTAGAGTAGGGGTACCCTAGTATCCCGAACTTGTGCACGGGCAGTCGCAGCATCCCGCGGCAAGGCTTGCCGGGTGACCGCCAAGTTCCTTAGTGGTTCCTGTGGAGCCATTCAAGAACAAAGTATTCAAGCCAAGGAGTGTCAGGACCCCGATCCTAAGTCACACCGATCTAGCTGTAACACGTCATATCACTTTGCGGCCTCACGCACGGTAACCCCACGGGTGCCACCTTACCTGGCCCGGGACCGTTTGCGCATTTTGGCACACGTATATGACAGTGTCGCTAGCATCCATATGACAGAGAACCCGGGCCGACATGGCTAGTTATAAACCAAAAGTGGCACTAGATTACAGAGACATGCATCCATGACCCAACAACGAACGTGTCGGTCATCAACGTATGAACCCAAGTCGTAGCAAGCTACATGGACTTAAAGGAACAACGCGTGACATTTCCC
Organism: Secale cereale; assembly: GCA_902687465.1. Taxonomy (NCBI): domain Eukaryota; kingdom Viridiplantae; phylum Streptophyta; class Magnoliopsida; order Poales; family Poaceae; genus Secale; species Secale cereale. The sequence continues at coordinate 314,325,943 of LR738715.1, read as the reverse complement.
CTAAGGGACAGACACAGGAACGAAGAAGGACACATGCCGGCCAGCCTACGTGTTCCGAGCAGTAGCAAGCTACCAAGGATCTTTGGAGACACTAGGAGGCATTTCCATGTAAGATAGGCTACCAAAGGAAAACAACTAGGTGTCGGATCCCACACATACCAAGCATTTCAATCATACACACAATATGCTCAATATGTGCAAATACAACATTGCATCACAACAGAACTCTATGACTCAAAGTACTTTATTTAACCGGCTCCAAGAGCCATACATAACATATCCATACAGGTAGGGGTCACATGACCCAACACTCAAGTCATACAGTCATACAAGCACAAGCGGAAGCTACATGTCTGAGTACAGACAACTTAGAAAATAAAACAGGCTTGGTGTAGCCTGACTATCTACAAGGCCCTTCACAAGCTCCAGATCTCCGTCTGGGTGTCAAGCTACTCGTCGACGTCAACGTCTATGTAGAACCCATCAGCAGGGGCAGGGTTCTCCTCTGCAACAGTTATTAAGCAAACATGAGTACAAAGGTACTCAGCAAGTCTTACCACAGAACCTATCATACATGCAACATTATCAAAGGGGGGTAGTGGAGTTCATAGCAGAATGCCAGCTTTGACCTTGGCTAACCTATACTACAACTCTCAACAGATTGCAAGATGTTATTACGAACACGAGTCCTCTACTCACCACATCAATACACTACCGAGGATCCTCTTCCGCCATCCTACGGAAGGGCCATCCGCGGCACTCACACTTATCTTGAGGCTTTTAGTAGTATCCATCAACTTGTCTATGAACTGTAAGAGTAACCAAGTAGTCCGTACCGCGAACAACGGCTATTCGAATAGTTTGATAACCCTGCAGGGGTGTACTTCTTCACACATGTTTTCACCACTTAGCGTCTGCACACGACATGTGCTCGGCAGACTTCAAGCGAAAGCCGACGTGGGTGTAGACCACGACCTAACCAAACACTCAAGTCTCTCGTCCAGGTTTATCGCCTATTTGGGTTCCATCCGTGGGGAGATTCGGCCGGGGTGTCGCTCACGGCCCCAAACGATGTGTACAGGGTTCCCGAGTCACCAAACGGGCAACCGGTACACCGTGCCACGTACCTGTCGCATCACAGCCCACCCCGAGGGTCAGCGCTGTGCACGACCTCTAGTAAGCTATAAACACCAGAAACTAGTTGCAACTCCTGGACAGAGTGCAAGGGCAGTCAATAAGTCGAGCGGGGTCATATTTCAGGGCCCAATGTGTGGTAGTAACTGTAACTTGAATCACACACACAGATCTCGGGTCATATGGACGATTCCAATGAAACAACCCACCATGTACTCCTACATGGCCTTTCATCGATACCTTTACCAAGCGTGTTCCACACTTCCCTCTCTTTATCGGTATGATCATTTCACTCTGATCCATCACCCAGATGAACCAGACTAGACACAACTCTAAGCATAGCAGGCAACATAAACAAATAGCATGGTGGATCACACATCACATGGCTCAATCAACTCCTACACATGCTAGTGGGTTTCAACTATTTACTGTGGCAATGACAGGTCATGCAAGGGATAGGGTTCAACTACCGCATCAAGTAGCAGTTCACACGATGTTGCCTTAATGCAGTAAAAGAGAGCAGGAGCGAGAAGATTGGGTTTGTATCGGAATGATCAATGATTGCTTGCCTGACAAAGTGGTTGTCGGGTACTACTCTTCAACTGGATACGCAGCGGTATCCTCGGGAGCAGAACCTAACATAGAGAATACCGGCGATACAATCATTAACAAACAAATGCAACAATATGATGCATGCTCATGACATGGCAAGATGCATGTGTGTTGGCTAATGCAACTAAAAACCAGAAGGGTTTGAGCCTATTTGAATCAAAGATTCAAATTGGCATTTTAACTATTATTTAATTAAGTGCATTATCATGTTTTTAAGTATACAGCAAGGTTAACTTGCTCAAACATGCATGAAACCTGTGCCATTGGAAAGATTGGATTTTTCTGATCATTTTTCATATATAAATCATTTCCATCTGAGCTACTGTTGAATTTATATGATTTTTTGAAGTTTTGGGTATTTTCTGGAATTTCCTGAATTATTTTTAAATCTAAAATCCCAGAAAATCCTTTCCTGCGTCAGCATGACATCATGCTGACGTCAGGCAGTCAACAGGGCCAGTCCAAGTCAAACCTGACCAGTGGGACCCACTGGTTAGTGTCATAGTTAACTAATTAACTAATTAGAATTAACTTAACACCTAAACTAGGTTTGACTTGCGGGCAGGGCCCACATGTCAGTGACCCAGGGGGTCAAACCCGTGGTCAAACAGGTCCATCTCGTCGGCGTTTAGCCGCCGGCGAGGCCAAACACGGCGGTGGGGTGCGGGTTTCGTGCTCCGGCTACCAAATCGACGGCGGAGCACATCTACGGGTAGCTGGAGGCAAACCGCATCGAGTGGAGGTGGTGGCTGGCCTCGGGGTTGCCGGAGATGACGCCGGCGACGAGTCCAGCGGCGGCCGGAGTTCGGCGAAGTCGAAAACGACGGTGCGGTGCTCGTTGAGGAGCGTGAAGTAGTCCTACAACATCTACGTGTGATGGTGAAGCTGATAGGCACGGTGGCCGGACCAATGGATGGCCGGAGCCTCGTCGGCGACGAGCTCCGCAGCGGTGCGTGCATGTGAGCTTCGTGCGGTGCGTTCCAGGGCAGAAGAGAGCCAACGGAGAGGGGGAGGTCGAAGCTGGGCTCACAGGGGTTGCAGCAGGTGCCGGAGCGAGCTCGGGGGTGGTCGGAGCTGAGCGGGACGGCGAGGGGGATCTCCGCGGCCGGAGTTGGGGAAGAAGAGGTCGGAGGCGTCTCCAGGGCGGGCGAGCGCTCGGGGCTCGGCCTGTTCGAAGTAGTCGAGGACGGCGGAGACGACGGACACCAAGGCGGGGCTCAGGGACGACGGTGAGCGCGGCTTCTACGACGGTGCGAGCATGACGGCGTCGGCCATGGCGCGGGGAGAGCGAGGGAGAGGAGCTGGGGAGAGGGGGAGGTGTCTGCGAGGTCGGGGACGACGTGTATGACCGATCCAGGCTTCCAGGGCGGCGAGGGGAGGAAGCAGGGCGGCGGGCAGCTGCGTGGCGCGCGGTGCGGTCGCCGTCAAGCACCTGCCTGCCTGCCTGGCCGAGCCAAGCAGCTCGCTGGAGCGGCAGCTGGGCTGGGCCGGCAGGTGGGCCGGGTGGGGCGCCAGGTAAACTTCTTCTCTCTCTCTTTTTTTCTATTTCTTTTCCGTTTCATTTGTTTTGCAACTTTGTTTAATTAAATAAAATGCCAGAGCATTTTTATAACTCATAACACTTGTCATGCCTACTGTATATAATATGAACAGTAGGAAACATTATAGTTTATGATTATTTGAGCATTTAAAATATTTTATAGCATTTAAATGCCCAAATTCAAATACCATATGATTTAATCCAGTGACCTTGGATGTCCTAGAAAATTGTGCACCATTTTTAGCAAAGGTTTGAGACCAAGGCAGAAATGATGAACATTTTTGAAGGGCATTTTGGGTACATTGGAAAATATTTTATCAAACCCTAGTTGTTAGAAGAGGGGTGCTGGGGTTTCTGTCATTCCCATTTCAAATTTCTTTGAAAAGTAAACGTGATGCACACACCAACTAACCCTAATGCAAGTGCTAACTAGGGATGTGACAACTCACCCCCACTTAAAAGAATCGCGTCCCGAGATTCGGGTTCCTCCGGAAAGAGGGTGGGGTACTCAAGTCGAAGACGATCCTCCCTTTCCCAAGTAGCTTCACTCTCGGAATGATGTGACCATTGAACCTTGAGAAATTTGATATTGTGGCGTCGAGTGGTGCGCTCGGTTTGATCAAGAATACGAACGGGGTATTCTCGATATGTGAGATTGTCCTGGAGATCAAGCGTTTCGTGGTCCACTCCGCGGATAGGATCCGAGAAGCAACGCCTGAGTTGAGAAACGTGGAACACGTCATGAACTCTGGATAGGTGCGGAGGTAGTTCCAGTTGGTAGGCAACTTCTCCTCGTTTGGCAAGAATGCGAAAAGGACCGATATAACGAGGGGCCAATTTGCCTTTGATACGGAAGCGATGGGTTCCCTTAAGAGGAGTAACCCGAAGGTAAGCCTTATCGCCGACTTCAAAAGTCACAGCCTTATGATGACTATCATATTGACTCTTCTGGCGAGACTGGGCTGTTTTCAGTCTCTCACGAACGATGCGAACTTGTTCTTCTGCTTCCTGAATCATATCCGGGCCAAAGAATTGTCTTTCCCCGGTCTCTGACCAGTTAAGAGGTGTTCGACACCTTCGTCCATATAGAACTTCGAAGGGAGCTTTGCCCAAGCTGGCTTGATAACTATTGTTATAAGCGAATTCGGCAAATGGAAGACATTTTTCCCACTCCATACCGAAAGAAATGACAGAGGCTCGAAGCATGTCTTCCAGAATTTGATTGACTCGTTCCACTTGACCACTTGACTGGGGATGGAAGGCGGTACTGAAGGAGAGATGAGTTCCCATAACATTCTGGAAACTTTCCCAAAATCGTGAGGTGAAAAGACTTCCACGGTCTGAGTTAATCTCCAACGGTACACCATGAAGTGATACTATCCGAGAGACATACAAATCTGCTAGCTAGCTAGCGGTAATACTCTCTCGAACAGGCAGGAAATGAGCTACTTTAGAGAGGCGGTCGATAACGACGAAGATAGCATTATTCCCTTTCCTGGTCCTGGGAAAACCGGTAATGAAGTCCATACCGACTTTGTCCCATTTCCATTCAGGAATAGCTAAAGGTTGAAGGGTGCCAGTAGGCCGTTGATGCTCTGCTTTGACTCGACGACAAACATCGCAGTTAGCAATAAATTGAGCGATTTCTCTCTTCATCCTAGTCCACCAGAATCTCTGGCGTAGATCCTGATACATTTTGGTACTACCGGGATGAATCATGAGAGGAGATTCATGAGCCTCCTTAAGGATTAACTGCCGTAGATGGTGGTTCTTGGGAACCACTACACGGTTCTCAAAGAAAACAACACCTCGATCATCCATAGAGAAACTTTTAGCGAGTCCGCTAGCAATGTTCTCTTGGAGTCGGGATATACCTTTATCACGCTTCTGGGCAGCTATAACTTGATCCATAAGGGTAGGTTTCGCCACCAAGGTGGAAAGGAATCCTCGAGGAACAATGTGAAGGTTAAGCTTACGAAATTCCTCGTGGAGAAGTGGTTGACCTTGTTGTAACATTAAGTTGTTACAATATGACTTACGACTTAGTGCATCAGCCATGACATTGGCCTTTCCAGGGGTATAAGTGATTCCTAAGTCGTAGTCGGTGAGCAACTCAACCCAACGTCTTTGCCTGAGATTCAAATCCTGTTGGGTGAAGATATACTTCAAACTTTGATGATCAGTGAAGATTTCACAGCGATTACCAAGGAGGTAATGTCGCCACGTTTTGAGTGCATGGACTACAGCTGCAAGCTCTAAATCATGAGTAGGATAGTTATCCTCATGTGGACGCAACTGCCGGGATGCGTATGCAATCACTTGACGATCTTGCATGAGAATGCAACCTAGTCCTTGTCGCGAGGCGTCGCAATAGATTATAAAATCCTTGGAAAAATCTAGTGGTACCAGTACAGGTGCAGATGTCAGGCGTCTTTTCAGTTCCTGAAAACTGGACTCGCACTGTGGGGTCCACTCAAACTTTTTATCTTTCTTGAGGAGTTCAGTTAGAGGTTTAGCAACCTTGGAGAAATTCTCGACGAAGTGTCGGCAATAGCTCGCTAAGCCAAGAAAGCTCCTAACTTGCTTGACCGATTCAGGAGGAGTCCAATCAAGTACGGCTTGAACTCGCTCGGGATTGACAGCAATACCCTTGCCAGAGATCACATGACCTAGATAGGTTACTTCTGGCAACCAAAATTCACATTTAGAGAATTTGGCATAAAGGCGGTGCTCTCGAAGTTTCATCAATACCAGCCTTAAATGCTCGGCATGATCTTCCTTGTTCTTGGAATAGATGAGTATATCATCGAGGTATACCACAACGAATTTATCCAAATACTCCATGAATATAGAATTCATTAACCGGGAAAAGGTAGCTGGGGCATTGGTTAATCCGAAGGACATGACGGTGTACTCATATTGGCCATAACAAGTAACGAAAGCCGTTTTAGGAATGTCCCCGTTCTTGATTTTGATTTGATGGTAGCCCAACCTCAAATCCATCTTAGAGAAGACTGAGGATCCAGCGAGCTAATCATACAGGTCGTTGATCCTGGGAAGCGGATACTTATTCTTTATGGTGACTAGATTGACAGGTCGGTAATCTACAACCATCCGCTCCGTTCCATCCTTCTTCTTGACGAAGAGGACGGGGCAAGCCCAGCGGGAAGAACTAGGACGGATGAAACCTTTTTGCAAGGACTCATCAAGTTGTTTCTTTAGCTCAGCTAATTCTAGTGGTGCCATCTTATAAGGTCTCCTAGAGATTGGGACAGTTCCTGGGATAAGATCTATCACGAACTCGACATCTCTGTCAGGTGGGATTCCTGGCAGTTCTTCTGGAAAAACATCCGGGAAGTCACGGATTACCGGGTTATCTTCGAGTTCTGGTAGAGGGCTGGCATTAAGAGAGTAGAGCTGACGCTCAGCCATTCGAGTCAAGACATTGACTATCTTGCTGGATGGATGTGTAAGTTGAACGGTCCTAGTAAAGCAATCAATTTTGGCGTAATGAGTTGTCATCCAATCCATACCCAAAATGATGTTTATGTCCGAGGACTTGAGGGCGATTAAAGATGCTAGGAAAACAAGTCTATCGACAAGGATTTCATTTCCATGGCTTACCCTAGAGGTTTTCCACTTTGAACCAGGAGTTTGAATAACCATGGAAGTAGGCATGTCACAAAAAGTCATGTTGTGCAATCGAGCATAGCTCTCAGATATGAACGAATGGGATGCTCCAGTATCGAAAAGAACAGATGCCGGATGGCAGTTTACGAGAAGCGTACCAAGGACGACGTTAGGATCCTCATAAGCTTCCTCGGCAGAGACATAGTTGACATGACCACGTGTAGTGGGGATTGGCTTGACATAATTCACCTTGCCGGTTGGTTTACCACGGCCAACGGGTTTTCCTGGTTGGTTCTGAGGACACTCACGCATGTAGTGCCCTGGTTCTCCACACTTGAAACATGTCACAGTGGTGGTGCGTGGAGCAAAGTTGGAAGGTGGTCCTCCATAGGTCTTAGCAGGTGCAAACTGTTGAGTTGGGCGAGGCGCCTCATAGGATGGCCTCGGTGTGTACTTGGGTGGCAGAGCAGTGTTAGGAACCCACACACGGCGCTTGTGAGAGCCAGAGCCGGATGAGGAACCAAAGTCTCGAGTATGCTTGCGGGTGGCCTCGAAGTCGGTCTGGCCTGTTTCAGCACTGATAGCCTTGTTTACCAACTTCTGAAAGGAAGTGCACTCGTGCAGACGTAGATCTCGGCGGAGTTCAGGGCTGAGTCCCTTGCGGAACCTCGCCTGCTTCTTGGCATCGGTGGATACTTCCTCAGGTGCATAGCGTGCCAAGTTGCCAAACTCGCGGCTATAGCCATCCACAGTTAACCGGCCCTGGGTGAAATTGCAGAATTCCTCCCGCTTGCGATCCATGAGACCTTCCGGAATGTGATGTTCACGGAATGCCTCACTGAACTCAACCCAGGTAGTGATTTGGTCAGCAGGACGCATAGCTTCAAAGTTTTCCCACCAAAGACTGGCAGGGCCCTCAAGATGGTAGGCAGCGTAGGTAACCTTGTCAGCTTCGGCCACACGGGCAGAGTGTAGCTTGTGGGTAATACTACGTAGCCAGTCATCAGCATCCAGAGGTTCAGTGGAGTGATGGAACTTCGGTGGACACATCTTGATAAAGTCATTGATTGACACCACGTCATTCCTCTGGCGGAACCCAGTGTTCTGCTCTATGCGTTCCAGCAGACGGTTGGTCTCTCTCTTGTTCCGTTCTGCTTCGAGCATAACTTCTGCCAAGGAGGGTGGCTGGGGCAGATTCCCATCTCTAGCCCCACTAGCCTCACCCTGCTCCTGAGCAGCAGGAGTGTTGCGAGTGTTGACCATCCTAGGAAAACAAAACAACGGTTTAGACAAGGATGGCAAAAATTTGACATAGAAGTGCAGAATGTAATGGATGACCCGGAATGCAAGGATGTTCATCCGTACGACATGGTAATATAGAAACTGCTATATATACACCAGTGGTCATACACACCATACAAAGTTCAGTACAAGCCAAGGCTAAAGTACAACTGCGGTGAAAGACGATACATCCCATCAGAGGCATTCCAAGCTCCTATACATTATTTAACTACACCTCCGGAACTCAGTACACACTAAGTCATATTCCACAAGACGCGCAGGACTGTGGAAATACAACTACTACAATACTACTACTACCAAGGCCTAGCTCAGACATTCGCGTAGTAATCCTCGTAAAGATTACCACCGTAGCCTGGAAGTGGAACAGATGGATCTTGGAACTCGCGAGCACTCGAAGGCTGTGGACCATAGGGACATGGATGTGGCCTCGGTCCCGATGCTGGTGGTAATCGACACCCACGTGGAGGTGTAATACCCCCAACGTCACGCCAATCCATGCGATCAGGCAGACGAGTCCGCACGGGGTACAAATCCCGCATGTCCAGATATTCGGCGTGCACAACAGGTGCAAGCCGTGTCAAAGTAGTCCAATGAGCGGCTCGAGTGTTATACAGCTCCATTCGGAGGGCACGGACCTCACGGTCCCGATCCTCCAGCATCTGAACAGTGGTCTGAAGCAGTGGCTCTTCATGAGCAGCATCAGTATACAGACCAGTGTAGTAGCCTTCCTCTCCGGGAAGTGAGGCGGGCATGTAACAGAACTCAGTGTTCAGCAACAGGGCATGCCTAGCACGGAGAATGGTCATCATCGAATAAGCGGCATCCTGCACTGCCATCTCGATGGTAATCCCGAGTCCATAAGACCAATGGATGGGATCATTAGCTCCGGGATATGAGGGGTATATCCGGACTGTGCAGAAATACTGACTCTGATTAAAATCCCGATACTGTTCCTCCATGATGTACTCCGGATACCAGTGATAACCGGTCTCGGTCAGCACGCGGACTAGCATGGCCGTGTGACCGGGCACATTAATGCACCGAGTCAAACGAACCACTTGGTGAGGGATGCGGCCAGACATCTGAAACACGGAATAATGCAAAGGCATTAGTGTTTCTGGAAGAAATCGGGCAGCATAACAACTGTAAATGCTCAAACAATGATTTGAGACATCATACAAATGATAGCATAGCCACTCAACAATCCAAATCAAGGTTCCGGGTCCAACAATCATCATACTAAAAGGATAGAAACTGAACTGAGGCTTGAAACCAACAATCCTAAGAGTCTACGGATTAGTAACACGTGAACCTAATAAGGATAAGAGGCCTAGTCCTAAATCCCCGTAGAAAGAATAGACTGACTCAGATCAGAAGGGCATAAGGTAAAGGAGTAAAAGAGCCTTACGTTCCCTTCCACAATCAATTCCCCTACATATAACTAAGAATTTTTCTAGACTCAACATCGACCAGTTTGGCTTGAGAAACCTACAGGCAGTCCAGCTCTGATACCAACGCTGTCAGGACCCCGATCCTAAGTCACACCGATCTAGCTGTAACACGTCATATCACTTTGCGGCCTCACGCACGGTAACCCCACGGGTGCCACCTTACCTGGCCCGGGACCGTTTGCGCATTTTGGCACACGTATATGATAGTGTCGCTAGCATCCATATGACAGAGAACCCGGGCCGACATGGCTAGTTATAAACCAAAAGTGGCACTAGATTACAGAGACAGGCATCCATGACCCAGCAACGAACGTGTCGGTCATCAACGTATGAACCCAAGTCGTAGCAAGCTACATGGACTTAAAGGAACAACGCGTGACATTTCCCCTAAGGGACAGACACAGGAACGAAGAAGGACACATGCCGGCCAGCCTACGTGTTCCGAGCAGTAGCAAGCTACCAAGGCTCATTGGAGACACTAGGAGGCATTTCCCTGTAAGATAGGCTACCAAAGGAAAATAACTAGGTGTCGGATCCCACACATACCAAGCATTTCAATCATACACACAATATGCTCAATATGTGCAAATACAACATTGCATCACAACAGAATTCTATGACTCAAAGTACTTTATTTAACCGGCTCCAAGAGCCATACATAACATATCCATACAGGTAGGGGTCACATGACCCAACACTCAAGTCATACAGTCATACAAGCACAAGCGGAAGCTACATGTCTGAGTACAGACAACTTAGAAAATAAAACAGGCTTGGTGTAGCCTGACTATCTACAAGGCCCTTCACAAGCTCCAGATCTCCGTCTGGGTGTCAAGCTACTCCTCGACGTCAACGTCTATGTAGAACCCATCAGCAGGGGCAGGGTTCTCCTCTGCGACAGTTATTAAGCAAACATGAGTACAAAGGTACTCAGCAAGTCTTACCACAGAACCTATCATACATGCAACATTATTAAAGGGGGGTAGTGGAGTTCATAGCAGAATGCCAGCTTTGACCTTGGCTAACCTATACTACAACTCTCAACAGATTGCAAGATGTTATTACGAACACGAGTCCTCTACTCACCACATCAATACACTACCGAGGATCCTCTTCCGCCATCCTACGGAAGGGCCATCCGCGGCACTCACACTTATCTTGAGGCTTTTAGTAGTATCCATCAACTTGTCTATGAACTGTAAGAGTAACCAAGTAGTCCGTACCGCGAACAACGGCTATTCGAATAGTTTGATAACCCTACAGGGGTGTACTTCTTCACACATGTTTTCACCACTTAGCGTCTGCACACGACATGTGCTCGGCAGACTTCAAGCGAAAGCCGACGTGGGTGTAGACCATGACCTAACCAACCACTCAAGTCTCTCGTCCAGGTTTATCGCCTATTTGGGTTCCATCCGTGGGGAGATCCGGCCGGGGTGTCGCTCATGGCCCCAAACGATGTGTACAGGGTTCCCGAGTCACCAAACGGGCAACCGGTACACCGTGCCACGTACCTGTCGCATCACAGCCCACCCCGAGGGTCAGCGCTGTGCACGACCTCCAGTAAGCTATAAACACCAGAAACTAGTTGCAACTCCTGGACAGAGTACAAGGGCAGTCAATAAGTCGAGCGGGGTCATATTTCAGGGCCCAATGTGTGGTAGTAAGTGTAACTTGAATCACACACACAGATCTCGGGTCCTATGGACGATTCCAATGAAACAACCCACCATGTACTCGTACATGGCCTTTCATCGATACCTTTACCAAGCGTGTTCCACACTTCCCTCTCTTTATCGGTATGATCATTTCACTCTGATCCATCACCCAGATGAACCAGACCAGACACAACTCTAAGCATAGCAGGCAACATAAACAAATAGCATGGTGGATCACACATCACATGGCTCAATCAACTCCTACACATGCTAGTGGGTTTCAACTATTTACACTGGCAATGACAGGTCATGCAAGGGATAGGGTTCAACTACCGCAGCAAGTAGCAGTTCACACGATGTTGCCTTAATGCAGTAAAAGAGAGCAGGAGCGAGAAGATTGGGTTTGTATCGGAATGATCAATGATTGCTTGCCTGACAAAGTGGTTGTCGGGTACTGCTCTTCAATTGGATACGCAGTGGTATCCTTGGGAGCAGAACCTAACACAGAGAATACCGGCGATACAATCATTAACAAACAAATGCAACAATATGATGCATGCTCATGACACGGCAAGATGCATGTGTGTTGGCTAATGCAACTAAAAACTAGAAGGGTTTGAGCCTATTTGAATCAAAGATCCAAATTGGCATTTTAACTATTATTTAATTAAGTGCATTATCATGTTTTTAAGTATACAGCAAGGTTAACTTGCTCAAACATGCATGAAACTAGTGCCATTGGAAAGATTGGATTTTTCTGATCATTTTTCATATATAAATCTTTTCCATCTGAGCTACTGTTGAATTTATATGATTTTTTGAAGTTTTGGGTATTTTCTGGAATTTCCTGAATTATTTTTAAATCTAAAATCCCAGAAAATCCTTTCCTGCATCAGCATGACATCATGGTGACGTCAGGCAGTCAACAGGGCCAGTCCAAGTCAAACCTGACCAGTGGGACCCACTGGTCAGTGTCACAGTTAACTAATTAACTAATTAGAATTAACTTAACTCCTAAACTAGGTTTGACTTGCGGGCAGGGCCCACATGTCAGTGACCCAGGGGGGTCAAACCTGTGGTCAAACAGGTCCATCTCGCTGGTGTTTAGCCGCCGGCGAGGCCAAACACGGCGGTGGGGTGCGGGTTTCGTGCTCCGGCTACCAAATCGACGGCGGAGCACATCTACGGGTAGCTGGAGGCAAACCACATCGAGTGGAGGTGGTGGCTGGCCTCGGGGTCGCCGGAGATGACGCCGGCGACGAGTCCAGTGGCGGCCGGAGTTCGGCGAAGTCGAAAACGACGGTGCGGTGCTCGTTGAGGAGCGTGAAGTAGTCCTACAGCATCTACATGTGATGGTGAAGCTGATAGGCACGGTGGCCGGACCAATGGATGGCCGGAGCCTCGTCGGCGACGAGCTCCGCGGCGGTGCGTGCAGGTGAGCTTCGCGCGGTGCGTTCCAGGGCAGAAGAGAGCCAACGGAGAGGGGGAGGTCGAAGCTGGGCTCACAGGGGTTGCAGCAGGCGCCGGAGCGAGCTCGGGGGTGGTCGGAGCTGAGCGGGACGGCGAGGGGGATCTCCGCGGCCGGAGTTGGGGAAGAAGAGGTCGGAGGCGTCTCCAGGGCGGGTGAGCACTCGGGGCTCGGCCTGTTCGAAGTAGTCGAGGACGGCGGAGACGACGGACACCAAGGCGGGGCTCAGGGACGACGGTGGGCGCGGCTTCTACGACGGTGCGAGCACGACGGCGTCGGCCATGGCGCGGGGAGAGCGAGGGAGAGGAGCTGGGGAGAGGGGGAGGTGTCTGCGAGGTCGGGGACGACGTGTATGACCGATCCAGGCTTCCAGGGTGGCGAGGGGAGGAAGCAGGGCGGCGGGCAGCTGCGTGGCGCGCGGTGCGGTCGCCGTCGAGCACCTGCCTGCCTGCCTGGCCAAGCCAAGCAGCTCGCTGGAGCGGCAGCTGGGCTGGGCCGGCAGGTGGGCCGGGTGGGGCGCCAGGTAAACTTCTTCTCTCTCTCTTTTTTTCTATTTCTTTTCTGTTTCATTTGTTTTGCAACTTTGTTTAATTAAATAAAATGCCAGAGCATTTTTATAACTCATAACACTTGTCATGCCTACTGTATATAATATGAACAGTAGGAAACATTATAGTTTATGATTATTTGAGCATTTAAAATATTTTATAGCATTTAAATGCCCAAATTCAAATACCATATGATTTAATCCAGTGACCTTGGATGTCCTAGAAAATTGTGCACCATTTTTAGCAAAGGTTTGAGACCAAGGCAGAAATGATGAACATTTTTGAAGGGCATTTTGGGTACATTGGAAAATATTTTATCAAACCCTAGTTGTTAGAAGAGGGGTGCTGGGGTTTCTGTCATTCCCATTTCAAATTTCTTTGAAAAGTAAACATGATGCACACACCAACTAATGCAAGTGCTAACTAGGGATGTGACAAGGAGACAAGACCCCGGCAAGAGAAGCTTGCCGGGAAGGCCAACCAAGGCATCTCAAGGAACTTGCCGCGACGCGCCACGCGTCCCGGCAAGGCCCGTTGAGCGACGAGCTCCCGGACGCGACAAGACATAGACCGTGGCAAGGCGCTTGCCGCGGCAAGCTACCACTCTGTACCCGCGCTCCAGCACATCCACCAACGTGTCGCTCTGGGACCATTCCAGGCGTACGTGGCGGGAGGCTGTGCAGCCAGCGGTGCGCGGTGGCAAGCGGTGCTGACAAGATTGCCATCTCGGCGAGCGGTGGCGTCCCTGACGGTCCCTTTTGCACTATTTGGGTGACGCAGACGGGCATTTAATGCCCTTGTCCGCTACCGTCAGAGTTAGGTATGATACACTGTATCAGGTAGTTGTACCAACCGCAACACCTTTCCATTTTTACCCTTGTCTACGTTGCCAACTGTCGGTGACCCCTTGAGCATATAAAAGGAGGCCCATGCGCAACGTAGAGGAGGACGGACGGAGGGAGGAGGAGAACACTCACGCTCGGTCTCGCTAGCTGCTGGTGTGTACTGTAGCACTCAGTGCTCCCGAGCAAGAACTCAATACAAACCACAAAGCAGGAGTAGGGTTTTACGCATCCGTGCGGCCCGAACCTGGGTAAACTGCTCGTGTGTTTCGCCTCGATCCGCTCTTCGTGCGATCCTCGCCCCCGCCGAATCGAAAGGGGCTTGGTCCGCCGGTAGATGTCGGGGAAACTGATCCACGAACACCTATGGGACCGGCAAGGTGGTCTCGGACACACCCTCTGCTGTTGCGGCGGGTTCGTCCCCGACGATAATCACCTCCCGTCGACGCGCCGGGACCTTGGCTCTCTTCGCCGCTCTCTGGGCCAGAGTCCTGAAAAGGAATAAGTTCGGAGTAAAGCAAATGAGATACAAGACAAAATAGCAAGAATTGAAGAATTACAAGTACAACAAAGAATCTTACTCTTCTTCTTCCTCGTCGGAGCTGAACGCGGAGAAGTCGAAGTCCGGCTCTCCTCCGGCGCGAGGAGGCGGAGGAGTAGGTTCCCTTGGCCGCTTGGCGGGAGTAGTGGCGGTGGTCCGAGACGACCCCGCTCCGGCTGCCGCCGCGGCGTGAGAAGCGGCAGGAGCAGAAGCGGTGGTCCGGGAGGACCCCGCTCCAGTTGCCACAGCAGCGTGAGGTGCTCCCGCGGCAACAGTGCTTGCCGCGGTGGAGCGTGTCATGCGGCGCGGCGACTGTCGACTCGTCCGCCACTCCGCTACGTCCCCGGCCTTGCGGAGACGCCTTCTTGGTGGAGCTGGGGGCTTTGCTTGCGGCGAGCTGTCCGAAGATGAGGAGGAAGAGGAGTTGATCTCCAACGAGCCGCTCGTATCTTCGGCGGGCTCGCTCGACTCGACGTCATGCCCGGAAAGCTCTTCCTCGCCGGCAAGCTCCTCTCGCTCGGCAAGGCTTGCCGCCTCCGCTGCCTCTGCCTCCTCCACGGTGAATCCAAACTCGCCCGCGGCTGCGGCTGCCGCTGCCTCTTCCAGCCTAGTGGCGATGCGTTTCATCTCCGCATCGGTGGTGGCGCGAGTGAGGCTTTTCTTTTCGTCGGAGCGGACCAACACTTCTACCAAGCCGTCAAAGAACTCCCGCACGACGTTGTCTGCAGGCTCTTGCCAAGTTGGGACAATTCCATGCGAGTCGCACGGCGGCATCATTGCACGGATGCGGTCGAGCGAGGAGTTGTTGCACAGCGGAACGACATCCTTCGGCAACTTGAACACTTCGGGATGTTGAGGGTCGTACTTGAACAGCTCGTGGAGCATCGCGTTAAGTTCCAGAACAGTGAAGTTGAAGTTGAGGCCCGGGCGCAGCCTCATGATGTCTGTCGCATTCTTGAAGTCCCAGGCAGGTCTCCTCCTCTCCTGCAGGGGGGCGATGCGGCGGCGAAGAAAATCTGCGCCAACCGCACCTAAAGTGAGCCCGGCAAGCCTAAGGCGTTGGATCCGGGTGACGGCAATCTTCAGCCTATCGTCTTCCAGGTCCACGTTGCTCCAATCGCTGCGGCGCACTACTGGGGTTTGGCGCCGGGTGGTAAACGGCTGCGGGTTCTCCTCGACAATCCAGCACCAGTCTGCTCTCCATTCCTCCCACTTGCCGCGGAACTCTCCCTCCAGATAAGCTTCCTTCTTGCCGGCTCTCGAGATCCAGGCGATTCTGCCGGATAAAGGCTCTCCTCTCTCAACTCGGGGCATAAAGAAGTGGCGAAAAAGGGCTACGTTTGGATAGACCCGGACAAAGTTTTCGTAGAGATGTGCGAAAACTGCCATGGTCAGAACAACATTGGGGGTGAAGTCAAGGAGGCGGAACCCGTAGGTGTTCATAAGATCGCAGAAGAACTCAGAGAAAGGCGGGCAGAGCCTGCCTTAGAAGAACAAGGCGAAGAATGGATATCCATTTGGAGCCATTCCCTAAGCGACGGCTGGAAGTACCTTCGTGCGCGGATGCGCCCGCGTCTCCGTCGACCAGAAGAGGTAGTAATACTCCCTCAGCTCCTTCGCGGTGATCTTGGGGGGGAAGATTGCCCGCTCCTTTCGCAGCGCCACGAGCCGCTGCGCCTCGGTCGACTTCACGACCTTCCCCTTGTCGGCTTTCGGAGCCATGGCGGAAGTGGTGGGGGAGGTCGACGGCGTTGGTGGTGCTGGTGGCAATGGGGGGCAGAGCGCTGCTCTCTTTCAGCTTTAAGAAGAAGGGGGAGTGGCGGAGGTTTCCGAGATTGGAATGGCAACTGGCGAGTGGGCGAACTGCCCCTGTTTCCCCTGCTTATAAGGAGGGAGGGGGCGGACATTCCGTCTTTACAAATAAAGAAACCACCCACGATCTCTCCCACGACGCCGCATTCAACGCGTGCCGTTCGGGAAGGGCGCAGTGGATACGGAGAGAGATACGGCGTAACCCAGGCCGCGCGTGCCTGTGCCCTGTTTTGGGCCTGGCCCAACAGTGCTCGGCACCATGTATGGCCCAGGCCCGGGGGCTCCTGTCGGTGTACTAGAGTAGCGGTACCCCAGTATCCCGAACTTGTGCACGGGCAGTCGCAGCATCCCGCGGCAAGGCTTGTCGGGTGACCGCCAAGGTCCTCCGTGGTTCCTTTGGAGCCATTCAAGAACAAAGTATTCAAGCCAAGGAGACAAGGCCCCGGCAAGAGGAGCTTGCCGGGAAGGCCAAGCAAGGCATCTCAAGGAACTTGCCGCGACGCGCCACGCGTCCCGGCAAGGCCCGGTGAGCGACAAGTTCCAGACGCGACAAGACAACGACCGCGGCAAGGCGCTTTCCGCGGCAAGCTACCACTCTGTACCCGCGCTCCAGCACATCCACCAACGTGTCGCTCTGGGACCATTCCAGGCGTACGTGGCGGGAGGCTGTGCAGCCAGCGGTGCACGGTGGCAAGCGGCGCTGACAAAGATTGCCATCGTCGCGAGAGGTGGCGTCCCTGACGGTCCCTTTTTGAACTATTTGGGCGACGCATATGGGCATTCAATGCCCTTGTCCCCTGCCGTCAGGGTTAGGTATGATACACTGTAACAGTTAGTTGTACCAACCGCAACACCTTTCCATTTTTACCCTTGTCTACGTTGCCACCTGTCGGTGACCCCTTGAGCATATAAAAGGAGGCCCATGCGCAACGTAGAGAGGGAGGGAGGAGGAGAACACTCATGCTCGGTCTCGCTAGCTGCTGGTGTGTACTGTAGCACTCAGCGCTCCCGAGCAAGAACTCACTTCTCAAAGCTGAAAGAGAGCAGCGCTCTGCCCCCCATTGCCACCAGCACCACCAACGCCGTCGACCTCCCCCACCACTTCCGCCATGGCTCCGAAAGATGACAAGGGGAAGGTCGTGAAGTCAACCGAGGCGCTGCGGCTCGTGGCGCTGCGAAAG